>CAMZMU010000078.1:6633114-7233114 GCA_947311845.1 Poa pratensis
ATATCTATCTAGTCATGGTGTGTTTTGCTTTTATCATTTAGTTATCAATCTCTTTTAGGCTTGTGTGAGCTCATGGAGCATTATCATGTATCCCTATCTTATGGTTTATCAATGAATATTAAAGTATGGTGTCATCCATGATTCTCTTGTTTGGAGATTTATGGGTAACACTCATGCAAATGAGCGTGGTTTATTTTAGAGGTTTCAGTCACATCTTGCTTTGAACTTAATTAACTTGAGTATGTTGGACAATTGAAGAATCTAGCTCAATATAAATAAGAAAAGAGTGAGTCATTATGACTTGAGAATTAATAAGTTTAAGGTTGAGATATAGTCTTGTAGCATAAAGAGTTGGGAATAGTAAATGAAAAGGATATGAAACACTCTTGTTATAATCTAGTATATTTTTAGCAAATTCAAGATCATGGATGTGTCAATACTTATGCTTTTGTAAAGTGTATGAAAGGAGGGCAACCGAGGATTCGGTTAGCCATGGAAAGTGTGAGATAAAGGTTGTTTGAGCATAAGAACTTGATTGAAACATCCATGACTAAAGTTTGCACTAGTTACTAGTGAAACAAGGGTGCAAATAATTTTATATCTGTCTTTTCATTCGTCTTCTTTAACTTTTTATCCAATGAGAGTTTATCTTGTCTTTAAACTTCAGTAAAGTATTAAACAGTATGATGCTAGCCATAAGAGCAAAAGCATGTTAAAAATAGTGTGATTCAATTGTCCAACATACAATGGTTATTTGCTTTCAAAGTGTAAGGGGTGATTCCTAGAGCTTCTACTTATGCTGCCCTTATGTGTATGAGTTTTAATTCATTAATCTTACATTGCAATTGAATATGATGATGATACAATGCTCGTATTTATTTATCAACCATAAGTCCATCGATGCATGTAATGATCTATGTCCTTACTTACTTGAGGACAAGTAAGGGTATAAGCTTGGGGGAGTTGATACGTGCATTTTATATCATCATCTATACCACTTATACCACCATATTATGATGTTATTTGCATTACTATATCATTGTTTTACATGTTTTAGATGATTTAGGGGACTTTCCTACAAAGTCCCTATTTTTAGTATTTAATTTCTGGGAGGCAGAAAACCTCCTTTTTCATGTTTTTATTGTTTCAGGAGCTACGAAGGCCCAATTAATAAAAGGAAAATTGCACAGCTGGTTTTTCTTCGGGAGAACACCAGAGGGAAGAAGAAGCAAGCGAGGAAGGCCACGAGACCCAAAATGGGTGGGCCCACGTGGCCAGATTCCCTGATCGCGTGGGACCCACCAAAATGAGCCTCGGGCACTTCCTCGCCTGGGGCTTTTTAACGAGGTCTCCGTCTCACCCGAAAAGTAACGCCCTAATTTTTACGAGACTATCCGAGGTTGCGGCGGCGAAACTCCTGATTCCCTCCGAGGGGGATCAGATCCTGCTGCTCCGGAGCTCCGGAGAAGGGGGAAATCATCGTCATCGTCATCACCTCTCCTCCTTGGCGTGGGAGGAGGCCTCTACATCATCACCATCACCAAGACCAGCACCATCTCCATCATCATCTCCGTGATCCACTCCATCCCCCTCGTAGTTTGAGAGTTGCTATACCCTAGATACTTGTCTTGTGTAACTATTCATGTTTGTGATTGAGTTCTTGTCATTATTTGGGGGTGAAGTTATATTTTCAGATTGTGTTGTACCACTTATGCCACTGAATATCACCATGTTTGCACGTTGTGAGTAGTCCCCGTATGTTCCCGAGGGCATAGGATGAATTTGCAATGATTTATATATGACATGTGTTGGTATTTTGTCTAGTGTTTATCTTTTTGTGTGATTCTATGATGGTGTTGTGCGAACGTCGACTGCACAACACTTCACCTATATGGGCTCATAGGAGAACACCGTAGTGTAATGGAGTGAGGGAGACTTGGGAGGACACGAAAGGCTGAGACCGAATCATTAAGTTACTTTACGGGGTATTAGTATCGAGGACCTAGAGCGTAATGCTATGGCGGGATTTTATATCTTAATAATTTTTGTGCTGTCATTTAATTGGCCACATGATCCATCATAAGGAGTTTAGTCTATTTATTTTGCTGTACCTAATAATAGCTCCGTCCGAAAAAGATTAAAACTAGACAAGATATTCAACGTGTTGTTTAATAAATCTATATGCCTAGCAATATCCATGCCGCCCTCGGGAACGTTTTCCACATATAAGTTACACATCACTTGGGCTTGTCCTCTTACACATAGAGGATTGGGCTTTCTCTCTCTTTGAGATCTTTTACTTGTTACCATTTACCTGCTGCATTGTTACTGTCCTGCAATTATACAATCGAAAATACCAAAAACATCTGCATCTTTTATTGTTTATTTATCATTTCTAATAACCAATACCTTCAGCTCCTCGTGGGTTCGATAACCTTTTCTATTCGAAAGGTACTATAATTGATCTCCTACATTTGGGAGTCATCAGGAGGCTGGCACACAATAGTTTAGCCAACCGGATGAAAATTAAAAAAATTGGGGGTTGATCTTGACACCAGATGCCCAGTTTGCCTCAGGCAAAATGAGGATGGGGGCCATATCTTCCTGAAATGCAAGAAGGCTAAAGAGTGTTGGATTTCCCTTGGCTTGGGTGAGATTAGAGAGAAACTGCTGCCCTGCAACTCGGCCCATGAAATGCTGCAGGAGCTCTGGAAGTGCAAGGAGGACAATCAGCTGAAGGCTGTTGTGTTGATGTGGGATTGGTGGAATGTCCGAAACAAGGCGAACTCCGGGGAGGCGATTCCCACGCCACAAATTGTTTGCCACCGCGTGGAGAAGATGTTTGACTCTCTGCAGCTGAGGAAGCCTGCTAAGCCTCCTGATCTTCACAAGTGGACAAGGCCGCCGGAAAATCTCGTCAAGATCAACTTCGATGGGGCTTTTGATTAGCATACGAGTTCTGGTGGTTGGGGCTATGTCATCCGCGACCATGACGGCGTCTTCATCGCTGCCGGTGCGGGGAAGTCGATCCATCTCAGGGACGCACTCCATTCTGAAGCGGTGGCTTGTTTGGCTGCAATCGATGGAGCTTTGAGAGCCGGGCCAACAGGATTCAATTCGAGTCTGATGCCTCCTCTCTCGTCCAGGCCCTGAAGAGCAATGACTATGACAAGTCTGAGATTGGTGTTTTGGTGATGGAAGCGCGAAGCCTATGCATTTTAAATTTTGACTCTTTTCACTTCAGTTTCAATCGTCGTGCTTGCAACTCTGTAGCCCATATGCTTGCAAAGCTGGGTGTTAGCTCTGAGTCTTCGGACTCCTACTGGGAGGCCACTGCCCCCAATTGTATTGAAAACCTTTTAGCCAGCGATATTCCTGAGCAAGTTTAATGTGAAATGCCTGAAAAATTCAAAAAAAAAACACACCGACACAGGCCGCGCGCGTCAAGTACAGCACAGATACGTCGTCGGGGTCGGTACGTACGTACCGATACCACCCGAAAACGACGCATGTACCGCCCTGCGGCTCTCCCCGTCGGGGCCCAAAACTTGAATTTTCATCGCGGCCTCCTCTCCGGCAGACAGGGCGGGGGCCATGGCCACGGAGGATTTGCCGCGGCAGAGACCAGCGTTAATTCGCTCGCCATTTCCTGCCCATTTCCAGTAGCAAGCGGCAGAAGCAAAATCCCCACCCACCTCAGCGACTCACCTCACCCTCCCCCTTCTTTATTCCGCCCTCACATGCCATTGCCAACCTCCCACTGCCTCTCCTGCTCCTCGCGTCCACTCTACTCTCTCCCCGGTGAGGCCGGTCAACCAGCCCGCGTCGACTCGACTTGATTCGTACGCGCTATCCGCATCCCTATGTCGTCTCGCCGTCGGCGCTGCTGAGCTTGCCTGTCTTCTCGCGCAATGGAGCTAGCGAGGAGGAGAATCGGTGGTGGGGTGGTCTCCTTGCTGCTGGTGCTCGCTCTGCTGTGTGCCCGCGGCGCGCTGGCGCTGGACGACGACGGCGAGCTGCTGATGCTCTTCAAGCGCGCGGTCACCGCCGACCCGCTCGGCGCGCTCGACGGCTGGTCCGCCTCCGACCCCTCCCCTGCGACTGGAACGGCGTCATCTGCAACGGCTTCCCCCCGCAGCAGCAGACCTCCTCCACGGCCAACATCACCTCTTCCAACACCGAAGCCTCCGTCTCCCGCACCGGAGCCAACGCCACCACGCTCGCCACCGTACCCAGCTCCAACACCACCACCAACGGCTCCCTCCTGAACGCGTCGGCGCTAGCATCAGCCACGTTGTCGCGGGTCATCGGGCTGGTCCTACCCAACGCGCAGCTGACCGGCACGCTGCCCGCCGACCTGGCGCGCATCCAGCACCTGCGCCACCTCGACCTCTCCGGGAACTCCCTCAACGGCACCTTCCCGCAGTCCCTGCTCCTCAACGCCACCGAGCTCCGCGCGCTCTCGCTCGCCGGCAACGACCTCACGGGCTCCCTCCCGGACGCCGGCCCCTCCCGCTGCCTCCAGGAGCTCAACCTCTCCGACAACGCGCTCGACGGCTGGCTCCCCGCGCCGCTCCTCGCGACCCCCGGGCTCGCCGTGCTGGCGCTCGCGAATAACTACCTCGCCGGCGAGCTCCCCGCGGGCGGGCTCGGCGCGCAGCTCGAGGTGGTGGATTTGAGTAGCAACTACTTCCGGGGCGCACTTCCGCCGGACTTCGGCGGGCCGCGGCTGCGGGTCCTCAACGTGTCCTCCAACAGGCTCACTGGTGCTCTGCCCGCTGAGCTGTCCGGCGTGGTGGCGGCGAACGCCACGGTGGATCTGTCGGGCAACAACTTCACCGGCGCGGTACCCGCGGACGGGCTCTTCGGCGGGCAGCCGGCGGCCGCGTACGAGGGCAACCCGGGGCTGTGCGGCTCGCCGCTGAAGCGCGCGTGCTCCATCCCGTCCTCGCTCTCCAACCCGCCCAACGCCACCGACTCGCCGCCGGCGTTCGCGGCCATCCCCAAGAGCGCCGCTCGGGCGCCGCCAGGCTCTCCCGAGACGCGGGCCCCGCGCGGCGGCGGGCAGGGGAAGCTCCGGCCCCTTACGATCCTCGCCATCGTTGCTGGCGACCTCGCGGGCGTTGGGCTCCTCTTCATGCTTTTCCTCTACGTCTACCACATCAGGAAGAAGCGGCGGCAGGGGCGGGTGGAGAACCCGACAGCGCCGCAGCAGCAGAAGAAGACGGCAGCCGCCGTCGCCGGAGCCAAAGAAGACAAGCCGTCCGCGTCCACGGGTTGCTGCATTGGCGGTGGAAGGAGCGACGGCTCGGAGGACAGCTCCGACTGCTCGGCGTCGTCGTCGGACGCCGCGTCCGACGACGGTGGCGAGGACCCGAAGAAGAGACCCGGGAGCTTCATCGGGTGGAGCACGCCGCAGCACCACAGCAAGAAGCACGAGCCGCAGCCGCCCGCGCCGGCGACGCTGGTGACGGTGGACGGAGGCGGCGGCGAGCTGGAGATGGAGACGCTGCTCAAGGCGTCGGCCTACATCCTGGGCGCCACGGGGTCGAGCATCGTTTACAGGGCCGTGCTGGCCGACGGCACCGCGCTGGCCGTCCGCCGCATCGGCGAGAGCGGCGGCGCCGACAAGCTCAAGGACTTCGAGGCGCAAGTGCGTGCCGTCGCCCGGTTCCGGCACCCGAACATCCTCCGCCTCCGGGGATTCTACTGGGGCGCCGATGAGAAGCTCCTCATCCACGACTACGCCGCCAACGGCAGCCTCGCCAACATCACATTCACGAGTAAGCCCTTAGCTCCTCCTCCTCCATGCAACTCCATTGCTACAAGCTCTTCTTTTTCATGAAATTCACTGATGCCGATGAAACTCCATTATTTACTGCAATTTTTATTGTACATTAGCACATAGCTGCATTATCATTTTACAGGTCTGGTCAATTGCGTGTACTTGTACTAGTGATTGACTACGATCGTCGAGCTCAAGCATGATCCACTTGCTAAAAAAATCTGGATGCAACGGCGTCACCTTTAGTCGTACTCGTACTGTGCCGTACTGAATGCACGAATTAGTACTGCTGCTATGGTGATCCATCGCTGCAAATAAATTGAAGTTATTTTGCACTATTCACCGGCCATAATTCCTCATAATTTGGCACACTAATGACAGAAATCATCTGCAACAACTTTTTAAAACCTTGTTTTGGTACTAGTACTCTGTACTCTTCACTTGCAAATGAAGCAAGAACCTGAAGGAAATGCAATAGTTCTTGATTTCTCTCTGAAACAAACTAGCAGTACAACCTGCATTGATGTTCATGTGTTTGATCAATGGTGGTGGTGGCTATGCAGGGCGGATGGGGCATCGTCGTCGCCGATGCAGCTGAACCTGGAGGCGCGGCTGCGGATCGCGCGGGGCGTGGCGCGGGGGCTGGCGTTCATCCACGAGAAGAAGGGCGTGCACGGCAACGTGAAGCCGTCCAACATCCTGCTAGGCGCGGACATGGAGCCGCTGGTCGGCGACCTTGGTCTGGACCGGCTCCTCTCCGGCGCCGCCCTTCACCGGAACACAGGCGCGTCAGCGCGGCTCTTCGGGAGCAAGCGGTCCATGCATTCCGCGAGCAGCCTGCCGGACCTGTCCCAGATGCCCGGCGCCTGCGCCAGTCCGTCGTGCGCCTCCACCTCGTCTTCAGTCCCGCCGTACCAGGCACCAGAGTGTCTCAAGAGCCTGCGGCCGAGCGCCAAGTGGGACGTCTACTCCTTCGGCATGGTGCTCCTGGAGCTGCTCTCCGGACGGGTCTACTCCGAGGTGGAGCTCTGTCAGTGGCACGCCGGTGCCGCCACCGCTGATCCCGACCAGCGCGGCCGCGTGCTGCGGATGGCCGACCCCGCCCTCCGCGGCGACGGCGACATCGAGGAGGCGCTGCTCGGCTGCTTCCGGCTAGCCTTCGCCTGCTGCGCCATGGCGCCCGGCAAGCGGCCCACCATGCGGGACGCCGCTGCGGTCCTTGACAGGATACCGCGACCACACCCTCCACCACTGAAACTCCTCCTTACTGATCTCCGGCAATAAAACAATTGACAGGGAACAAGATGATGGTAGGATAGCAGTACAATTTCGACCTTACTAATGGCGACCTTATGTTTTAGCGTGTGTAGATGATCTTTGTCACTAATTTTTGACGATCCTGTGATTAACCCTATTTTTCTTCCAAACCTGCGGTTTCATGGTTGCTCCGCTCTGACTGTAATGCCATTGTTACTGCCCCTACATCCATTTTTTTTCTCATTCTGCCCCAGTTTGTCACAACAACTGTTACATCAGTGGTGCCATGGCTCCTGGGATGGAATGGACTAGAGGCACGAAGAACAAAGAAACTTTGTGCCCTTTTTAAGGTTTATTTACAAAATGGAAGGAACTTTGTGTTGGGTGAGATGCAGAGTTCAGTGTCTGGAGCATATAAACAAACAGGCAGCCGTGCCTTGTGGGTTCTAGGCTCTTTTTCCCGCATTTCACCTCGATTCAGATGTTATATGAGTCCAGGTGGCAAAGAGGATTAGAAGAGCATATAAACAAAGGGGCTACTTACAGTTGTACAGCCAGGCCCAGCAGGTGCAACTAGAACAGATCAAAGATGGCTGGAGATGGGCAGACAAGCTTCTGTGCCGATGAAACTTCAGATTGCAACAAGTGCTATACCATGAATGTTTATCATGAATAACTCCACAAGAATCAGCAGAGCATTTTAAAGGTCCCTGCTGTACCAATACCATCAATGTTATCAGATTAGCACATACTACATCTCACACAATGTGTAAGTTAGGCCCTCAAGGTGAAGAGATCAAGATCAAGTGGCTCTGAAGAAGTAAAGCGATGCTACCATACTGAGAAAACTTGCATGTGTCCTTGACGAGGGACTCGCCACAGCTCGGCAGCAAACATCTGCCTCTGTCATCACGAGCTACACAGGTTCTGACAGCTAAGAACATAAACTCTTGACGCTACACCGGCAGGTGGTCAAACGATGACATCGCCCTGCAAAACCAAGAAACTTAGTGCATAATTGTTGGGGCATAATTGTTAAAGGAGCAGAGCCTATGTCATGGCATTTTCTTTGTAAGTACAATGATGCTGAAACAATCCCCAGCAACCAAATCACCACAGCTAAAATGCCTAAGATAACCAAACAAACCTTCTCCACATAAAAACAAACCAACCAAACCAAACCAAAATTTGAGAACGAAAGGTCTAGCAAAAGGATAAACTTTGCTCCTCTTGATCCCACACACACACACACACACACACACACACACACCTGGTCACAAACAAGCTACGACACACCACGGAACCTCATATAGCAGCTGGAACGACAATTTCAGTTTCAACGCACGTTCAAGTCACCACATTGCATTTTTGCAGCTCGTCACGTTGGCCATTTAGATCCTGCTGGACGCAAGAAGAAGAAGCTACTAAAGGATAAATTTATTCCCCTTGTACAGAATTACACATATACAAGACTACAGACATTTTTAGTTTTTGCGGCCTTGCGGGCTAGAAGATTACAGATGACATTCCCAACGCAAGTTCATCACAGCTCGAGCAGGAGCTACAATTCCGCATTAGATTTGCAGAGCCTTGGCTGTTTAGATCCCGCTGAGCGTGATCACGATCGTGCGAGGAGTAGGGCCATCGCGATGTTCGCAGAGCCATATACCCTGGAATAATGAAACAGAATGGCCAAGATTAGGTAACAGATATAGTGCCCAAGTTAATCACTGTGTTTCTAGCTAGTGTTACTGCGACGCTGACACAGACGCGGGCATTAGAAACCCAACTCGTATTCAAGTATCCAGTTTGCCAAAAGACAAAACAAGGATGGTACAGCAAGTTCCACTGGAGCATGGACACAGTGTTGGAGCCTGACTCAGACTCAGGTGTTCGAGTCGGTGATACAATTTAGGATCCAAGTATCCGAGTAAAATTCAGTTGGTTCTTATATTGACAGTATCTCATGGTTGGTTGACAACCCCAGATAAAACATGCTGCATGAACTTAAAACTCTGAACCTTTATACACAAAATACATTAGCTCCTACAATTCTATTACAGTACATACTTTATTGCGAAAAAGCCAGAAATTCTTGTGGATTTCAATGGAGGCTAAGAAAACAGAAACCATGTAGTATTACTAAGAGAAAATGATTTCTTATACCTGCCAAGTTCCCATGTTGAGGCGCCCGTCAGTGATAGGAATCCTGAAGCAAGAGAAAAAAATGTCACTGGTATTTCGGAGATACTTCGAGTTACTGGGAAGAGGGGGAGGGAAGGGGACCTACGTCAAGGCACAACCGAACATCGATGATTTAATATGTGCTGGCATGTCATCAGGTCCTGCAATCAGACTCTGAGTATTATCGAGTGATCTAATCATGTAGATCATGGTTTATGCATGTCTAACAGCAACAAAATGATGATAAAAATTAAGCCATATCACATAAATGGAATTCTTAAACAGATACTCAAACATTTACTAATGTTAGTTGATTCGACAACAATATACTAGGTTAGGATAAGCAAATCCAGTTTAGTAATAGTCAAGAGTAGTATTAGTGTCCCTCAAACGAAATAAGCCTTTAAATATACTTAAGGTTAAGGATGAATAACTTTTCTGCTGAGGAAATAGTTTCAACAACGATGAAATATCATGTCATAGAACATTTTTGGTAAACTACTTTGCTTAGGGGAAATGCCATCTTATGATGTTCAGTGTGCATATACAAAGTTTCAGCATTGGCGCATCAAAAGTGAAGACGGTTTTCTGACTTCCTCATCCAAAGAAACTACAGAAGTCATGAACAGCCTGTGCAACCGCGTAATTTATTTCCCATGTCTGTATAAAAGACTGTTTAAACAAAAAACAAAGGTAAAAACTAGGTTGCACTCCATAAAGAACTAATGGAACAGCCATAAATATAACTCTGCAATCTAGATAAGATCATGATAAACGAACACCAAAGACCAGCAAATATCAGTGTTCAAACCCTAACCTTCTATGGTGTGCCTCCATGGAGCAGACGGACCCTGATTATAGTTAAACATAGATTAGGAGATTATTTTAATCAGGTTCCTTGCATAGAAACAGACAATAAACATCACACCATTCACCTCTGGGACAACTCGATTAAGGAATGTTTCTGTGTCGGCCTGGACGTCAGGGTCATAGTTTTCATTCAGAGTCAGTGACGCGCTTGTATGATGTACTGCAGAGCATAGCAAGTTTACTATTTGTAATAAAAATGGGAACTGCATTCTGATAACATACAAACATCAGATACTCCACACTTTCATGCCAAATCAAAAGGACACTATGAAGTTCCATTGATGCATCCCACCATCTACAAAATGTCCTGCTCTCCTCGGATCACACTTGCATAAGTTTTGAACTAAAAGTACGACACTTATTTCGGAACGGAGGGAATAAACCCACGACACTTGCATATGTTTTGCGCAAATAATATTTTTTACATGCTACGGTTCATAAACCCACCTGAAACCTTCAACATCCAGCTGCTAACTTCGACCTACTCGAAATTTTATAAGCAGCTGTGAAGAAACCTTACAGTGAGCCAAACTATTCGTACCATCACAAGGTCAATTGATGTTGGAAAACATCATTAGTGTTTCACTAGCCTGAGTTCAAGCTTGCAACCTCACACGCGACAGTTTTCCAATTCTACGTAATTGCTGTGGTACCGACTTTACCGAGATATTTATCTTATTCTTAAGAACACTTGTGAATCGCTGTAAACTCATTGCTCAGTATTGCACGACAGAACTTCCAATACTATATTTTGAGCCACCTGCAGCTTCACATCACTATTGAGCAGCACCATTGACCTTAACTGAGAAGCATGCATCTCTGTAACTGATTCCCACTCTACACGACCATGTAGTTAAATCCATGATAGGATGCTACTCATCTATGAAATCGACTTGTCATGCTTCTGCTAGGTACACAATCAAGCACGGATTAATTTGCATCATGTCACGTACAGAAGAGGTGCGCCAGGCCGCATTTGAACTCGGAGAGGTCGCTCCTGATCGCGTGCATGATCTGCAGCAGCCAACGAGCAGCAGAAACTATCACCATGGTCCATCACCAGTTCAGTGTCCAAAGCTACGGGGACGAGAGGGGGAGGGGGGACAACCGGACAACGTACCTTGTGGGTGATGATGTGGCAGCCGCGGCGCTGCGGCGGGATGACTACCGTCTTCTGGGCCCAGCGGGGGGCGGCCAGGGCACCGGGAGCGGCGGGCGCCGCGGCGGCGAGGTCGCACCGGACGACGGCCCGCGCGGCGCGGCGTGGCCGGGCGGAGGCTTGCTGGAGGGAGAGGAATACGGGCGGCGCAAGCGCCAGCGCCGGCGCAGCTACCGCCTGCATGATTGGACTTGACGGCAGGGGAATCGAGAGGCGGAGAGCGCGGCGGCGGTGACAGTAGCGGGAGAGAGCGTGTGGTGGCGTGCCGCGGTTGTTTCCTTTTTCTCTTCTCGCCTTTTGTGTGGGTCTGAATTTTATTACTCCACAAATTTTCCAGAAATAAATTACTGCACTAATTACCTCGAAAAAAAGACATGAATTACAAATATATTCCCAAAACCAATTTATAAAACTAGACGAATTCAATTACCGTGACATATTGTTTGCAGAAATAAACCACAAATCTATCCATGCGCTAACTTATAAACGAGATGTGATACGCTCTAGTTTTCAGATTTCAGATGTAAGCAACCCTATGATTTAGTTCGTTGCACATGGAAATTCCTACTCCCTCCGTTCCAATTTAGATGACTTCCATTTAGCTACATGTGGATATATCTAGATATGTTACATGTATAGATACATGCACATGGGGCTCAAAAAAGTCATCTAATTTGGAACAGAGTGAGTACAAAGTAGAGCTCCCTCCGGTTGCTCGAAAGAAATAGTATGACCGTCAAATGAAATAATATTAAATAGACGTGTTGTTTCCTAAAGAAATTTTTTAAAAAAAAGTATTTTTGAAGTTTAAAAAATTCCAAAAAAAATGCATGGATACATATACATGTATCTGCATAGTTAACGTATTGTAGATTACACAAAAATCACAAGATTATGGCTCTAAAAAGGGTAAAAGAGAACTCATTTTACCTTCTATATATGCCTTTTTTGAATTGATCATGTATGCAAAGATATTTCGCTGAAAATTATATCGTACATAGTAATGTACTTGTATGCATTTTCTCAGAAATTTTTTAAACGCAAAATAAACTTTTCGATCGTTTACAAAACATGAGCACTAGATCTCGGGGTTATAATTGTTTTTCGTACTCTTTCGATAAAACATATGTATATTTTACTCGCGAACTGGGAAAATCCTGTACTGATCAACCGTTACGTGTGACCGGATATACTCGGTGTAATCAGAATCGACCTTCTTCATTTATACAAGAATGGTTAAGTAAAGATAGTAAATCTTCGAAAAACTCTGTTGACAAACAAGGTAAGCACCGGTTATTCTAGAAATTGCTGCGATGTGTTTCTCTTAAAAAAAAAACTTTCTTGACGAATATAAATGTGTACTTTTGAATTGTAAGCAGTCTCTGGATTTTGAATTTGAACTTCCCAGAAGAAGTTTACTACTTTCTGAACTGAAGTGGTCACTGATATCTCTGCTCTGTGTTGAGGCTTCTTCCTCTGTCCCAAAGCAAAGAAGCGGTGAGCACCGCCCCAAAACCCACGCGCAAAATGCAGGCGCTCCTGCTCGCCCCGACGCCGCCGCGGCCGCCCCTCCCGACGCTGAGGCTTCGGGGGCCTATATCCTCTGCGTTCGCGCCGGCGCGGCGCGCCTCCGCTCCCCTGCGAGCGGCCGCCCTCCGCGGCGCCCCGTCGCGCCTCGCCGCCGCCGCCGCAGCGGCGCCCGGCCCCGCCGAGCCAGAACCCGCGCCTCCGTCGGCGGAGGAGGAGGCCGAGCGCGCCAAGCTCGCCCAGGTGCCGCTCGCTCCCTCACCCAGTTCTTCCGTTGAGCCCCGCCTAGTGATACTGTGTGTGTGGTACCATCGCGCTAGTAGTAGGGTTTCTGTTGTCGCCCCTGGCCAAAAGAACAATGTCAGCTCTTCAGAAATTCAAGTTCCTAGGAAACCTGCTAGGTGCGTGGTCATTTGCCCGATTTCTTCGAGGATGGTTGGAACCTCACAGAGCTGTGTCGGCTTTCGATTACTGCTCTTGGGAAGTCGTAGTATATGCTAGTGTATTTCAGAGTTAGTGGTCATAGGTAACATGCAGAGATGAGATAACATGGAGAATGCTTGTTTTGCTTGTTCGTCTCTGATTTGAAAAAATTAGATTGGACATTATATCGGGACCTATGAAGAAACACCCTTCCTTTTCCTCGTAGGTGCGCGCATGCACATTTTTTTTGTTCTGTCAAAATCTTGCATGCTAATGAGGGGAGTAGGAGACTTCAACATAATATGTCATAACTTTGACACCATTGATCCGCGATTCCTCAAGGTCCTATTGTTACTTTCCAAATCCTTCTGCTACCATCTGTGGCTGGAGGTTAAAACTGCAAACCAAGTGTTTCCATGCTGTTTCACCGTATCGTTTTCATGGTCCACTGCCACACTTGCTTCTGTACATTCTATTTTCTCAGCTCATGTATTATTAGTTCGTGTTGCTTCTCATGTTCTCCAGGTTAGCAAAAGACTAGGGAAAACCGCAAGGTACTTTAAGAGACTGGGTACCCTGGGATTCTGGTCCCAGATGGTGTGCACGACTGTTTCGGCTGGGATCTTGTCCTTCTCCGCCATTGCTACAGGGAATGCGACGTCGCCCTTTACATTTTATCTAACTGCAGCTGGCATCGTTGCGGCCTTTATCTCAGTATTCCGGTCATTTGGTTACATCCGGCTTTCTGAAAGGCTTACGAGAACGGCAACGGAACCTGCAAAGGTACTCACGTCGCCTAGAATACGTTCCACTGCACTACAATTTTCTGTGGTGAAAAAATTTGCTGTTCATATGAACTCACTGCTTTTGCCTAAACCATTGGCATGCCCTTGCTTATATGTCTACGATCAACTGAGATATCATACACCCACCCGACTGATTGACGGTACCATACTATCGTGTTATAACAATGCATCACACAGTGGCCCTGTTCTTGAAACTTACATAATAGTACTTATGCTGTCCATACATGCATTTTAGATAAAAGCTAAATCGAGTGGCTCCTTGTACAGGCTCCTCCCCGTGCGGATGTGGTGAAAAATCTGAGGAACAGCATTGTACTCAATGTTATCGGAATGGGCGCCGCGGTTCTTGGGATGCAGGCCACAGTTGGTGCCTTGGTGGCGAAAGCTCTCACTACCTCCTCGGTGCCTTACTACCAGGGCATATCCGCCGGCCAGAGTCCTGTTCTTGCTTTAGATGTTTTTCTAGTTCAGGTATCACATTGTTCTTTTTCCCCTTTTGATTATCCGTGGTAAGAATAGCTTCTGTGGTGACATTTGTCCACTAATACTCTGCATTTTAATTGTCATTGTCTTTCATCATGGACAGGCTTCAGCCAACACCATCCTCTCGCATTTTCTCGGACTGTCGACCTCGCTGGAACTGCTGCGGTCCGTTACAATCTCTCAAGCGGAAGCTGGCCCCGCCCCTCGACCGGCATGAGCTACAGGCTATATAGTTTGTCCAAAGGCGGTGTATGTCTTGAGTTTTTCTCTCTTTGGTTCTGCACTGTATTTGGGCAGCACTTCGTTTCTCTGTTTTTGTGCGTAGAGGATCTTGTTTGGTGATAAAGCATCAATATATCCAGTCATCTTTGCTTTTGCTTTTGTGCAACTATTTGCATATACTTGACGAATCTCTGGCTATACCTTCAAACATATGAAGAGAACTGGAAAGGGAGAGAAGTTCTCTCGTGTACATCCACTCGACTATGTGTGTGCTATCTCCTGAAGAACTTGTGAAACAATAAGAATCTGATAAGAGACACAGTATACCAGCGCTGCAACCATGGATTACAAAGCTCATTCCAAACACCACCTTAAGTTTATGGCTCAAGTACACACAAGGAAATAACAGATTCACAAGACAAAAATCATAATAAAGTTTCATTTCTTCTTTCACAGATATCCATGTCTTTTACATTAGGTAATACAACAGGTAGCTCTCACACTACAATGAAACCTGTATACAAGATGAATGAAAAATGAGCTGTTAAAAAAGAAATAAAGAGATGAACTCATGTGTCTTCCCTATCTATTTATAGGTACATCAAAGAGAAAACCAAGTCAGCGCCGACATCTTCTCGAGATAGCCCTGAAACAAATCTCTTTATCAGCAGCGGGTATCGAAGAACTCACAAACTCTTGCTCTCTTCTCACCCATAGATTAGGGGGTGGGTCAGTCTGCATGTCCAAAACTTGAGATCCCCTCAGCATACTCCTCCCATCAGCTGTAGAACTTGCCACCCGAAGCGGCTTCCTTGTGCATCAAGATTCTCTGCCTGCGACAATGGAGTCTTCCAATTCCATCAGTTATCCAGCCTGTCACACCCTTGCCGTTCTCATTATCCGAAGAGGTTTGATCAGCGCATCAAGATTATCAGCCTGTGCACCGAGATCCCCCGAGTCCAGTTCCATCAGTTGCAAGCTCTCCGACGCATCAACTTCGTCGCCGTCGGCGTCGAGTGTGATAAAGTCAACAAAGTCCCCACCAGAGAAAACACGCTGCTGTTTCTGCATGTCATCCCGGTCCGAAGGAACTCTGGTCGTCTCACTGCTCTGTCCAATACTGCTGTCGAAATACCGACCCCAACTGCTGTTTTGGGGGTGTCTGGTCTGCTTCTCTTAGAAGATTTGATCGCCTTCTTGGGGTGATGAAGCTTGCACCTAGATTGCTGCGGGCACTCCCTGTTGCCTCAAAGACTGGGCATACATAGCTGTGCTTTTTACGACACTGCTTGTAAAAGAGATTAATTCAAGACCATGGAAATATTACCGATCTTGGGTCGGAACATGAAAAGACTCTGGACGCCCCGAAGTTCAAAAGCTGAACACCGTTGCAACGCAAAAACCATGCTTATTAACAAAGTGTACTGCAAGCTTATCTGGCACAAACAAGTTACACAAAAGAAGACACTACTAACAAAATGATTACCTAACAACAGTTTATCACTAAACCACACTGGACAATTCAACGAATAATAACATGCGTCTCCTAGAACCCAGAAAAAACACTACAAGTCTCATGCAGTAAATTAGGATTAAAAATAGTAATTGATTGACAGGAGGGACAACAGGAGAACAGTCTACTGTACTTACTTAGTGCTGTGGACAATGCTGAATATCACTTTAGCTACAGTAATAATACTTGAATAAGGTAGATAAATCTACAGTAATATCGTTAAGTACCTCATCACCGTCTGCGCAATATCCCTTTAGGAAATCTTCACAGACTGGAGCATTAGAGTTCACTTTCACGTGCCTATAGGGACATGCTGTGTTGGTACAGATGCCTGCCAGAGTAAGAACAAAAATTGATCAAGAAATAACTTTGAGAAGAAATAATGTAAAAATGAGGCACTACAATGAAATGAATCACCTTTCAGAAAATAAGAACAATCTTGCATTCTTTCCGGAAGGACCTGCAGAATAGACTCTTACAATGAAAGAAATGTCAAATACAAGATGAGCAGTAGAATCAAGAAGAAATGACTTACCTTGTGAGTGAGTTTGCAGCTAGTATCAGAACACAGGCCTTTAAGAAATTTAGTGCAAATAGTCACTTTGGCACGGTCGTGAATATAAAGACACTTGCCCCCAGGTTTCTTGCACTCGCCAAACCGAGTGAAGAATTGACAGTATTGTTGTTTCTTTGCCAGGCGTGATCTAACAGTGTGCAAACTCCATCGAACTTTCTCATTTGCTAGCATGCGGATTACTTTTTTGGGGTTTCTAACTAGTTGGTTACCTTTGCTAACACGCACATATCTGTTTCAAAATAAGACAATCAGGGAATAAATCAAGTTCAAAGATCTAAGACGCAAATAACTTTTATTATAAGATGGCATCATGCAAAGCAGTAGCATAGCTAAAACATACTCATTGCAACTTGCTGACTTCCTCAAATCTGTAGATGCTTGATTGTTGTTTCTTAATTGATTGCCAGCAACAGATAGAGAGTTTTGATCTGCAAGTTTTGCCAACATGAATCAAAAACAACGATACATATAATGACTAAATGAATGATCAGTGCTTTCTTACAAACGCAACTGGAAGCAATGCTATATGTAGTTGCTAAACAATGAGCCAAGGTTCTTAAATTATGACATAAGAGAGCATGTCTCATGCACTACACTTCAAAATGGAATCACTACTAAGTGATGCTTTAACTAACTAACTAAAACCAGAAGTAAAATGTCTACCCTGTAATTAACTCAGATTTAGACTCATAAAAATGCAATCGAGAAGCAGTCTGCAATTTGGTGGAGGGGCAACAAATTAACACATTACCATTTCTTCGTGTATAACAAAGAGATTGCCGCTTCCGTTTTTCTCCTCTCTTTTTTTCAACGCCAGAAACTGCCAATGATGCTTCCTGCAATCCAGATCGTAACATTATTTTGTTTGGTCAATGCACAATATATGCACTACACACAACAATGTGGTCTTGATATTTAGACAGTGAAATCAAATTTTCCAAAGTTGGTTGCACGGCTGCTCTCATGACTATCCTGGCAGCCCAGTCAAGTATAGTTGGCACATTATAGGCAAGAACCAGCATTTTTGTTAGACACTAGCCGTCAAACTAGTTAGAAACTTCTAACAATGTAGAGAGAACAAAATTCGACCAGTAACATAAAACAAATCTCTCAAATACTCTCCTTGTGGGATTTCCATCAGAAAATAATTATCTGGTGGAAATAACTCCAACTGACTCTTATGGACTACTGAATGTGAAAAATTAGCCATAAAGAATATCAACGAAGTTACCTCGTTAACCTTTTGAGAACGCTTCTCAAGGGATCGTGACCATTTCAAACTTGATCCACCAACTCTTGACACGGCAGATTTCCGTATAGAGAATCCATTAGTTGAGACAGTATAAGTCGTATCTCTTTTCTTTGTTTGCAGCAATTTTCTGTTACATAATAAAGAACAAAGACTTTCTATAAACCGATCAAATGAAATGGCACAATAAATAAGGGAACAAGTCCAGGCCAGTCTGCTAATTACCTGACTATTCGTAATGAGCTCACATTCTGAGTGTGACTGCTACTGAAATTCTTGTAGTATATTTTTCTTTTCCATGGAAGTATACGTGGGAAGGCCTTCATATAACTAGTTCCCACAGGCCCTTTCCTCTGTGGTTGTTGCCCACTGAGTGTCCACACGTGAGAGGAAGTTCCCATATTATTTGTTTTCTGAAAAGCTGCATTATAAAGGTTGGAGCAAATGATAGTTAAATGAATCAGCATTGCTTTCTTATTAAAGCATGAGGTTGCAGTTATTGTATGCCTCAAAAGGCGAATGGAGTAAAAAAAGCTGGCTATACACAAATAATAAACAATAGCAATGAAAACCATAAGCAAAATGCAAGGTCATCATTTATAATGAGCTCAAGAAGAATAGTGCTCATGCCTAAATCTTTTGATTTAGTTACAGCTCTTACAGTTCCTTAAGCTGACAAAGTTCAGGTTCGTCGTTCTTAAGAAAAATAAGATAAGGACACATGTGTATATTCCATTACTATCTAGGTTTCTGATCGAATTCCAGTTTACTAGGATATGCTGCGCTGATAAATTAAATAACATATCTAGAGAAAGCACAGAAGGAACAATAGTGACAACAATAGAATACCTTTATGTGGTCTGCTCTTTAACCCATTGATACTATAGTTTGAGGATGCAATCTGTACACCTTTATTCTCACCTGAATTTAAGCTCTCAGCAGGAGTAATCTCTTTTGTATTCTGACCATCAGAGGAGGAGGAGGAGCTCAAAACAATCTGATTTTTCCTTTTCTTGAAATATAAATCAGAGGCTGTGGGTGGCTGCAGTGATAGAACCTTGTCCATGGAACTATTAATCGGGTCATCAGGGTGCTGCCTCTGTGCAGCAACCAGTTGATTTGATTTCGCTCTAACATAAACCACTTTATTAGCATCTGAGGGTTCAGATATTTGCTCACTATGAATGCTTGGGATATCAACACCTGAGTTTAGTTCCCCGACAGGGTCTTCCTTTTCAGTTTCAGGAACATGCTGCTTGGGCAAAGTTTTAGATAACTGTTCCGAAAGGTTTGTGGTTGAAGTGATGGGTTTGGCATGAAGTGGTAAAGGAGGAGTCTTTGGTCTTTCAACTGTGAAGTTAGAACGTGCTACAGAACCATTTGAATCAACTTTCCTGACAAGGTTCATGCTTCTCCTCATCACAGGCTTATTCAACTTATTCTGAGTATCCAGACTAGAAGAAGAATGAGGAAGATTTCCCGTAGCTGGATTTCTAATAAGGGCGTTACCTTTGCGTATATAAGAGTTCGAAGCTTTGTCATTCCTCCTCGGTGGTTGTTTAGGGGGTAATCCTGAAGACTGTGAACCATGCAAAGATGTAGAAGGTGCCATGTCACCACGATGCCATGTCTTGTGCCTTGGATTTGAACTTGCGCGAGGGGGCTCTCGGGATGAACTGGGCAAATTCACCTGTTTAGGAGCTACCTTGGGAGGCATAGAACTTGTACGATTCATCGGGGGAGGTTTTACCACAGGGTTTCCAACCAAATCCGATATTGCTTTCCTGCTATCCTCCTTTGCTGCCAATAACTTGTCTGGCAAGCTAATATAAGGTAGAGTAGATTTGGATGGTTGATGTTCCTTTTTAGCTTCTGACACAATGGATTCAATCCAAGAAGACAACGAATCCTTCTTTGTGCTTGAGTCAACCACAGGAGGTTCAGTATTACAGTCATATGTATGATCTGGCTCAACAGATACCTGAGGAGAAACTAGCTCTGCATCTGGCGCAATAGATACCTGAGGAGAAATTAGCTCTGCATCTGGCGCAACAGATACCTGAGGAGAAACTAGCTCTGCAACTGGCGCAACAGATACCTGAGGAGAAACTAGCTCTGCAACTGGCGCAACATATACCTTAGGAGAGACTAGCTCAGCATCTGGCTCAACAGATACTTGACGAGAAACTACCTCTGCATCCATCACATCAGTAGATTCTACATCTGGGATAGCAGTTTCATTTGGGTTACCAACAGGAATATCCACCATTTGATGATCATATTGATCTACAACATTTATTGAACAAATAGATTGCATACCGCCATGACTCCCAACATCAGCACTGATCTCTTTGGGTGTCAATGGGTCTGATTGAGGCATATCGCTACGAGATAAACTGATGCTGTAAACCTGACTACGGACAGCATCCACACTTCCACACTGGCCCATATCTTGGGCAATATCATGATCCTGACTAACAGAAGTGTCATTATCCACGCTCTGATCCAAACCTATCCTGTCCTTCCCATCAGTCAGAAACTGCCCCGACATAACAATGCTGTTGAATGCCGGCGGTAAAGTGAGCCAGTTTTGAGCACCTACACCAATTAAGTCATCATCAGCCACATTTTTTCGATTTGCAAGACTATCAAATTCTGTCACTGTGGCAACATCTAGTCCTTTCCGTCCATCCAGCAGCTCATGGCTTTCCTCAAGCTGTTTGTCACTTTCTGTATTACTAAAATAGAAATTACTGCCAAGTGTCAAAGTTGTAGGAACAGACTGCTCGATGTTACCAGACACAGATGAAGATTCGCGGGAATGTACCAAGGGAAATTCAATCTCGGGAGACAGATGGCCTACATTAAGATTTATCAGTTCTGCTACCTGAGCTGTAGCTCCCCTTGCTACACTATTCAAAATAATATCACCTGCTGAATCCTCCATATGATCATCATCTAATGGTGGCACATTCCTGCTTTCAACATTTCTGGAAGATGGAAGATTAAAGAAGTCTCTACCCTCAACTTCCCAGGAGCATCTGTTTTCTTTAAAGCTGTTTCGTCATTGTGGAGATTGTCAGTACCACCAACTAAATTAAAATGTGTAGTGCTCTCAGAATTACCAGTAGTGCCAGCATGTCTTTCAGTTGACCCCACGAGGCTCTTACTCATAAAGGCTTCTGATGTATTAGGAGCTTCCAAGTGGTTTATTATTTTGAAACTGTTAGTTTGACAAAATTCTATGGGGATTCGGTTCTCTTTGTTCCTGGTATCCTCATTCACATCAAATTCCCTTGTATTAGAAGCCTTCACGTGGTGTGTCACAGAAACATTACCTTTGCTTGATTCCATGGGCATTCTACCTTCTTTATTCTGGACGTCCTCATTGGCACTAACTTCCATAGTGTTAAGAGTTCCCTGACGACTAATAGACACGGAATCCTTTTCACTTGGATGGGTCAGCATGTTACCTTCTTCCTTCCATGCATCCTGGCTCACGCCTACTTCCGTTGTTCTAGGAGTTCCTGTAGTCTCACTGAAAGAAGAAATACTTTTTCCACCTATACCATTCAGAATCACACCCTCATTTTTCTCAGAACCCTTTCTCTCGCACATAGCAACTCCTGTTTTACTAGGAGCTTGATTTACAGTAACTCCATTCATGGAAACAGTATTTTCTTTACTCGCATCCTTAGAAACTTTGCTCTCTTTCATGCTGGAATCTTCACACCTATCAGAAATTCTCACAGGATTATTTGCAACTGCGGCATTCATTTCACCTGAAATAGACAGGATTTCACCCTCCTCCTTCTGATGATTGTCATTTGTAGACACAAGAGTTGCATTCATAACACCTGAATTCATGGAGGTCCTGTCCTTTTTCCCAGTATGCTCACTGCGTCTTGTAGCTAGCGCTTTTGTAGATTTAATGGCTGAAGCAACACTCTTATCACCTGGATCCTTGGAGCTTCTATTGTTTCCCTTTCCAGGATGCCTACTCCCACTAAGACTTGTTGGATCGAGAATTTTCTTGGACTCGACAGCTGAAGTAGCTTTCCTTTTACGTGTATATGTCAAGTTATTATTTTCACCCTTCTGGACAATCACGCCATTACCGGCTCCAGCTGTATCACTAGTGCTAACCAAATTATGTTCAGATACAACATCCTTTTCCAACGATGACGTTATGATCTCACCCTCTTCTCTCTCAGAAGCATTTGCATTGGCATCAATACTATCCCTCTTCTCTGAGACAATTGTGCTACTAATTTGTGTATCCTTGGCACCAATCTTCCTAACTATCTTCTTGATAACTATCTTCTTCACTTTCTTCGCACCAGCCACAGGACGACTAGTTAAGCCCAAACTTTTACTAGAGGAAGCTGACCCATTCTTCTGAACATCATCGTGCTTCCCAGGAAGCTTCTCAACACCCCTTTCTTTTTCCTTGGACTCCGGCGGTGAAGGCTTCACAAGAACTGAGGACAACACCTTCTTTCCAGCGTCCTTCTTTATTACTCTAGTGCTGTCACCATCATTACTGCCAGCACTCTTCGCCTTGCAGTCCACAGAGATCACGCTGGACAATTCCTTGGAAGCAGACCCAGCAGTGTTCGACTTGGACGGGGAAATGTGCACGACCTTAGGCAGCTGCCCTGTCGAACCAGGGCTCTCCTCTATCCGCTGCCACACAGAAAGTCTCCTAGGGGCAGGCTTCTGCGGTGTGTGCCTCGGCTGCGCAGTAACCGTGGCACGTGGGGAGCCAGACAGCGTCATCCGCGAAGGCAACTCTACCTTCCTGCTGCTCTTGCTGTCGCTGTGGGTCGAGAAGCTCTCATGGCTGTA
Organism: Poa pratensis; assembly: GCA_947311845.1. Lineage (NCBI taxonomy): Eukaryota > Viridiplantae > Streptophyta > Magnoliopsida > Poales > Poaceae > Poa > Poa pratensis. The sequence continues at coordinate 6,656,018 of CAMZMU010000078.1, forward strand.
ACCCGGATGGGCAGAGGTCCTATCTACATAACTGTCGTCCGGAGCATGGTTGGGATGGGGTTGCTGCCTCAGATGGCGGGAAGGCGGCTGGCCGGAGCTAGACGTGCTCTCGAGGTCGCCGCCATCATGTAAGGCGCATCGCTGCCTCTTGCGAGGTGAGAGACCGAGCTGATGTGCCGGAGTGTATCTGCTGCGCCTGTCGTCCTCGGCCTCCTGGTGGGGCAGAGCATATCTGCGCCTGTCGGCCTCAGCCTCCTGGTAGGCAGGGGCATATCTGCGCCTGTCGTCCTCAGCCTCCTGGTGGGCAGGGGCGTATCTGCTGCGCCTGTCTTCCTCAGCCTCCTGGTGGGCAGGGGCGTATCTGCTGCGCCTGTCTTCCTCGGCCTCCAGGTGGGCAGGGGCGTTTCTGCGCCTGTCGGCCTCGGCCTCCTGGTGGGCAGGGGCGTATCGGCGCCTCTCGGCCTCAGCCACCTCCCAGGCAGGCTGCTGATGGTGGTGCTGTGGCTGCTGCTGCTGATGGTGTTGGTGCTGTGGCTGCTGATGCTGGTACTGTGGCTGGTTGTTGTGGTGGTGGTGCCCCAAGGCGCGGTGGATCTCCTCGTCGGCGTGGCGCTGGTGGTTGGGGTAGTGGTGGTGGGGAACGGGGCTGTGGTACGGCGGCGGGGGCGGCACCTCGGGAGGAGGCGGCAGGGGAGGGGGAGGGGGCGCGTAGCTGGGCGGTGCTGCGGCGGCGGCGGGGGCGGGGTGGCGTAGCTCGGGCGGTGCTGCGGCGGCGGCGGCAGGGGAGGGGGCGGGGGCAGCTGCTGGTGCTGGTGGTGGTGGAGCCGTGGTGGGGGGTGGTTGTGGTGGTGGAGGTGGTTGTTGTTGTACGGCGCCGGGACGGGGTCGTAGGGGTCGTACTGCTGCTCGTGCCTGGACCGCACAGGCGCGATCCCGCCGGTTCCGCCCGCCGCGAAGTGGTGGTGGTGCTGCTGGTCGGGGTAGCCGCCGCGGTGGTGGTGGTGTTGGTCGGCGTAGTGGCCGCCGCCGCGGCGGTGGTCGTAGGGCGGCGCCGGATCCATGGCGCGAGGAACTGCCGGGGAAAGCGGAAGAAGCGGGGCGGGCTAGGGATTCGGGGTGGAGGGGAATCGGGATATCTGGGCGGCGCGGCACGGCGGCCGGGGCGAGGTCTAGGGTTTGCTGGGGTGGGGAGAATCGGTTTTGCTTGCTTGCTTGCTTGGCCAGCCGGCAACGGCAGGTGGAGGACGTAGGGCTGCGCGTGGCGCGGCGGGAACCCCGATCGATCTGGGTCTGGATGGGATCTGTGGATCGGCGGCGCCGGTGGTGGGTTTGGTCGTATCCTCCTCCAGGGAAAGTGCTACGCACGCAGACGGCACACCCCTGCTCGATCGCCGTCCGTAGGCTTCACGATCTGTGACGTCTAATCCAGGGGACAGCAAATCACAAGACAAACCTTTGTCTTCCACTAGTCTCAACCCATTTGACCTAATTTCAAAAAAAAACTTAGGATGGTTGAGGTTGACCTAATTTCAGAGAAATTTTAGGGTGGTTCATGGCTGATAAGATGGTTTTATCTTATATGTTCCTACTTAGAGCGTATATTTTTTGTGTGTCAATTTTAGTCGAGTTGAAGACACGTGGTCTTATCTCACCCTAATAGATGGGATCATTCCGCGGTTCTCCGGCGCAAACCGCACCTCGCTTCTCCAAACTCGTGTAGTGTACGCCCCTCCCTCCTCACGTGCATGCGCCATGCACGACTAATAGGGTTGCAGATAAAAAAGAGGGTTTGATGCGGAAAGTCGGTGGCGGTGCCAAGGGTTTCCTTCCTTTCTCGGTGCGGACTGACTGGGAAGCGTGATGCAAACACGAGAGCCCGCTTTGACAAGAGGTGTAAAGTAAAAAAGGAAACAATTGGGTCTGTCATGGATCAGATACTGGACCACACCTTAGGTTATGGATCTAGCTAGACACAAATCATTTTCCTCCACACACACTCCCCCCCCCCCCCCCCCCCCCCCCCCGCAAAAAAAAAGCCAAACATCGTTCATCATCGTGATGCATGTGAAAACGTTCAATTTTCTATTTCAATGCAAACCAGCTAGTGTGGAATAATTTGAATAGTTGGTTTTTAGGGGTCGAAACCAATATCGGTTTTCAACACCACCCTTGTCACAAGCTACCATATGCACATCATGATGGTATAATGAACATGGTAGGCGGTGCTGGATCACAACGTGATGGGGATCATCACCGATTGTGGACAATCGCGGATGATACCCTATCATGCAAAGGGTGCTCATAACGGTTTAATCGATTTCAAATCTATATTTCTTAAGACACGAGTGGGTGGCACTTGCCCGCCACCAAAAAACGCTAGGGAGTATGGGCCAAAAGGGGAAAGTATATCACTGTGCGATTTGCGCTTGTCAAAAAGGGCATCTCACGTGCTCCCTTCCACCTCCCCTCAATTCGCGCCACCCTAAATTAGGGTGCGCGAAAAAAATTGGGTCCTCTAGACACCGACAACCACCCCCGCGAGAGCTATAAATATTGTGTTGTAGTCCTACTCTTCTTTGCGCATGCATCAATGACTAGAGCTTTAAGACACATGAAAGGAATAAATGCAACAAACTCACACCAGTGTCATGCAGCCACAATGATGAGTTTGTCTAATTCTCTGACCCAGAACATTGAGGAGAGGAGTCCAGGCGCCCAAGATTTTATTTTGTCCCATGTGCCCAGACAGGCTTCTCGCGATGTGGACGCTCTTATATGTAGATCCATCACGAGGATAACATTAGATGATTTTGAAAACCAAAACATAACTTCTTAGTGTCGTGCATGTTCTTCATTCCTTGGGTGTGAAAATTAGCTAAAAGTTTGGGTGGCTTTGCTTCTTGTATGCTCCGGGAGGAAAACTTAGTTGGTGAGTTACTTTTCCAGATCATAAATAGGCAATACTGTATTCCTTTGATGCTTGTCCACCTTGTAACATCATTGGTTGTCCTTGAAAGAACATGGAAGTAGCTAAACAATGATGTTGCGTGAGAATCCAGTTAGGCAAATAAGAAAAAGGGGGAAAGTATGATCTGCGTCTCCTCGAGAAACAAGGCGTATGGATGTTGTTTTTCGTCACGAATGATGTAAGATGTTATATACCATGCACATGTTGCTTTTGTGCACCTGTTTGACATATGAGTTAGATGATTTTAGTTTCTATTCACACGTGTCATGTAGTGGGGGAGAGAAAATAATTACTAATGTTCAGAATAAGTACTTAATATGCACACGCTTCTCTTGCACACCTTGTTTTTACTGTGAGATTATAAACGAGCTGCTAAATCTAGAGCCAAGGTTAGATGACTCTTTGGTTCACGGGCGCGAATGATGGCCCTGACTTTTATGCCATCGGGATGGAAGAGACTAGAATTGATATTCAGGTTGAGCAAGTTGGTGAACTTGCTGTAGACCGTGAACTTTTGTTTATGGGCAAGAACCTTATGTTGGCATGACATTGAACTCATTGATGGGTGCTAGAAATCACTTTAATTCATATGCTTTCATGATCGGTTGGCTTATACAAATGTGCCACATAATTAACCATTTGTGTGCAACAGGCATAAAAAGCATCAAGACAAGGCGGTTGATGTGGATAAGTTTCTGAACAAGTGCACAATTGAAGATGGGTTAGACTGTGGATAACGAGTGGGTGAAAATGAGCAATCCAAATCATGAAGCAGGTGGACCGGTTCGAACAAGTCAAGTAAGTCGTCTATGAAGGGGAAGATATATATCATATACGAAACAAACTATAGAGCTAGAATGGTTGTCAATATGAAGTGGGACAAGTGGAAGGTTATACACTACATTGGTGACCACAATTATCGTCTTGTTACAAAACCTTCACTTAAAATGTACCTTTTGTCACACAATCTAACATGAGAAGAGGAAAGAGATTTCCGTTAAGTGCAACATACAAACATGTGTGTTCACCAAAATCGAGGAAAGAATAGGCAATATGGAAGGTATGTCTTGCTTCCGTGTTCTTGATAATTTGCTTGCAACAATTAACCGAATAGCTTTCTTGTTCATGAGTTATATGCGCCTCACACGTCAAAGACTGTAAGAAACTTGTTGTATCATTTATATGATGTGCATCTATAGTAGTCCTAGCAGTCTCCGAGCTTAGAAGTTTTAATAAAGTCTTGGAGTTAGCCTCCAAGCTTGGAAGCTGCATGTAGGCTTCGAGGGGGCATCCAAGTATGTTGGTTCACTGGAGAGGAGATAGGAGTTAGTGACAAGAGAAACATACTCTTGCAACTACCTTAATTCATCCCACATTAAATGATGCCAATATATCGTGCATTTTGGTTAGTGCGCTTTGGTTAGATGTTGCACATGAATTACAACTTAGGGACAATACAACATGTAAGCACTATTTATGCCATTTGTCGACCCTGATCCTGTATACGTGTGTACATATATACGATTTCATACTGCAATGTATGTCCTCTTATTCTTCTCTACTTCTGTTTGTAAGGTTCAGTACGTAGATGCTGAGATGTTTGTATATTCTGAACTGATGATTTGGGCCGTATGGTTTTTATGTTCTTTTGGTTTCTATAGTTTGTTTTTGGTTTGTACAAACTGGTTAAAACACTATCCATTTTTTAGTGGAAATCGACGAGGGGCATGTCTTCAATCACTCTAATGAATTGGCATGGTGTGACACGCTCGACAAGGCATCGCAACCATTTACCCTGGTAAAGTGGGAATTTTGAAAGGAGTATGTTCACGGTATACACCGAACACGAGGACACCGAACACAACCTCATGTGTACCGTCAGGAGCCCGGGGGGGGGGGGGGGGGTGGACAGTAATGCGCATTGGCGGAGCTAACTCCGCCAATGGTAATGCGTCCGAGGGAGGTCGACTAGAAGCGCGATATTCAAGACAGTCCAGCCGACGCTTTTTCAACCCGAGTAAAACACCTACACTAAACTAGGCAAGTCTCCGGCTTCGTGGTGGAATTGGATTCCATGCGTCCTACTCGCTCCTAAATCAAAGTTGTTATCCCTTGCTTGCAGACTAGGTTTCGCCAGACCATTACGCCGAAGTCCATTTGGCCTCTGATCATGTTGGATCATGACCCAAGTGCCATGATTTCCTTCGTCTTCATGCCATGATTAGACCTATGTGTCAAGGTCGAGATAACCTTCGTACTCCCTCTATTCCAAATTAAATTAGATGACTTCCATTTATCCACATGCGGAGTCATCTAATTTGGAATAATTTGGAACGGAGGGAGTACATGACTAAGTCTCCTGTCCTTCACGGGAGCAAAATCCACATCATCTCGCTGCCGTCTCCACCTTGGTCATTGGGTATGCGTCGGCTTTCCCTTCTGGCGCCCACTCAACTGTACATGTTGGTACCCGGCGACATGCTTTGTAGAATCCTCGTATCCTCGCAATACTTAATCATCCCTAATTTCTCCTTTTTGTCTAGTTCTGCCTGAACCCAACTTTGACGGATCTTTGGTCCTCCCTATGTTCCTTCTCATGAGGTGTATTAGTTTTTTGAAAAATCGACTACACTATCTTTGACCGAGTTCATAGAAAAACCTACCAACTTCTGCAATAACAAATAAGTATCACTACATTCATCACGAAATATATTTCCATTTTTTTTCATGCAATATGATTGTTTTATGTAAACTCAGTCAAACATATTGTAGTTTGACTTTTCGGAAAAAATACACATACTAGAAGGAACGGAGAGAGTATTGGACATTTCATTATCAAGGATGAACCAGTCCCCTCTTCGGGGTATCTAAATTTTTTACGTCATTACGGAATATAACTTAGAAACAAATATTATGTTATTTCCTTTGTTTATGTTGAGCTTTTGTTTCCTTTTTATTCATGCATATGGAAAATCCGATAATAAAAGGAACATGGAGCTCTCAATATATAAATAAATCAACAAGCCGCCACTATATATATATCGTACAAACTAACTTGCTAGAATACACACTCATGGGCAAACATGATAATTACCATTTTTCCACATCTCCATATCACATAATCAAGACACCAACAACATGAGTTTAATCCGGTTTCTTATGGTACATAAAATTCTTATTGCACAAAAGCTTGCTAGCTAGGAGCCATAAATGCAGAATCAGAAGATAAAACATGACAACATTCCACACGAGGATGCGCCATGAAGAAATCGTGATGTTTCTTGCCACTTGGCACAACCTCACTGTACTGCTTCAGTGCCACTCTCTTAAGGAACGGCGCACATGAGAATAGATGTTCGAGGAAATCAAACTCATGGCCGGCTCCTTGGAAGCCGTCGATTTCCAGTTCTTCGAGCTCCGTCAAAAGGATAGTTTGGCTTGTCCAGTGTCGGGGGACGCAACGACAATACTCATTGCATCCTCTTTTGTCCTAAGAAGAATGAACATACAAAAATTAGTATATGTGTAATGAGAAAATAACTCTTTTATAATATAGTAACTAATAGGGAAGTTCACTTTGGCACATAGGAGCATATGCTCTTGCCACAGGAAAAATATTTTGCAATGTCAAAAAGTTCCAAACAAAATTTGGTGCATATATCTTGATATTGTATGTGCACACGACAAGTTTCGTGGAAAAGCGACATTCTTTAGCCCCTATAAAAAATAAAATATAGTTTGGTAAAAAGACTTTTTTACACCTGATTCTGTATTTGTACACATGACACAAGACAATGTCGGTTTTATTTGTGAGCATATAGAATAGAATGTCGGTATGTACGTGCAAAAAAAAATTGCTGATTTTTTTTTGACATTTTGAAATGTGTTTAAAACGTATTTTAAAAACGGGGAACACATGCTCCCGGGTGGCAAAACGTCACTCCCCTAACTAATACTACCTCAGTTCTAAAATATTTAATATTTTGGAAAGGGGTCGTACATAACTAATCTATACATAATAATAAAAGCATTAAGGTTTCTTGTGATACGTCATTTTTTTCCGATTTTACCCTCCCACCAAATCACATATTTACCCACCACTGCCACCCATAAGTTAAAAAACGGTTCGTTTTTTTCCGTGTCGTTATTTTCCCGTGCGCTGCTCGACCGGCCCAGCCCATCAAAGCGCTGCTCGATCGAAGCCCATCTCTAGAACCGTTCAGCCCACCTCCACCTCTCGATCCCCTCCATGTCGGTTCAGCGCGGTCGGGGCGCCGAGGCCGTGCGATGCGGGGCGGTGGCTGTGCCGCTTCTACGGCTCCAAGGGCGGCGTCGGCAGCTGATACCCACAAGTATAGGGGATCGTTGAAATCTTCAATGTGTACGTATTAGTATCGATCCCACGAGAAGTAGAAGGTATAAGTATTTATCCTCTCAAATAAGAGTGTCACTTCTCTTATTATCTATGCACTAGACAAACTAAATGATGCAAGTGTTTTTGGGTTTTTTGGTTGTATAGATGCAAAGCTGAAAATAAAATATGATGAGTGAAAGCTCTCAAAGAGAGAGAAAACCCAATCCTCTATACAGCAAGAGGACAAGTGATACGTCCAAAACGTATCCACTTTTCCGAACACTTTTGCTATTGTTTTGTCTCTAATTTGTGTGATTTGGATGCAGCTAATACGGACTAACGCTGTTTTCAGCAGAATTGCCTTGATGTCTCGTTTGTGTGCAGAAAGTCGAAGTTTCAGAAAAATCCAGAAAAATACAGAAAGGCTTATTTTTCCAGAAGACCCACGGAGCCAGAAGATGGAGCGAGGAGGGTGCACAGGGGCACCACACCATACGAGGCGCGGCAGGCCCTTGGCCGCGCCCAGGTGTGGTGTGGCCACCCTGTGTGGCCCCGACGCTCCCCTTTGGACTACTTAAAGCCTCTGACCTAAAAACTTCGGGGGATCACTTTTTCCAAAAACATCCCGAGCTCCGCCGCCATCGAAAACCCTATTTCGGGGATCAGAAACTCCGTTCTGGCACCCTGCCGGGACGGGGAATTGGAGGAGATCATCGCCATCATCATCACCGCCGCCTCTCCATCGACCATCCATGATTCCCCCATCCATGTGTGAGTAATTCCCCGCTGTAGGCTGAGGGGATGGTAGGGATTGGATGAGATCATTCATGTAATAGTTGTGAGATTTGTTAGGGCATGGTGCCTAGTATCCATCGGTAGTACTTTATGTCATTGTTGCAACTTGTTATGCTTAATGCTTGTCACTTAGGGCCCGAGTGCCATGATTCAGATCTGAACATGTTATTGAATCATGATGATAATTATTGTTTTGGATCATATCTATAAGTTGTATACACACGTCACTGTCCGGAACCCGAGGCCCCAAAGTGACAGAAATTGGGATAACCGGAGGGGATGGTTGACGTGAGGATCACATGTGTTCACGGAGTGTTAATGCTTTGCTCCGGTGCTTTATTAAAAGGAGCACCTTAATTACCAGTAGTTTCCCTTGAGGCCCGCTGCAAACGGGCTGGTAGGACAAAAGATGTTGTGCAAGTTTCTCATTGCGAGCACGTACGACTAAATACGGAACACATGCTTATGATTGATTATTACTTGGATACCTTATTATTATTTATCTGCAATTGCCCTATGTATGACTATTTCATGAATTATCTTATCCATGCAGCGCCCGTTCATCCATCCCTATGCCTACAGTATTTTAATCCTGCTGTCTACTGCAATTATTACTGCTGTCTTTATTTTACTGCTGCTATTATTTCACTACTGCTACTGTCATAAAACTGTTGCTACTGATAAACTGTGTCGAGCAAGTCTACTTCCAGGTGCAGCTGAACTGACAATCATCTGTCAAGGCTTATAAATATTCTTTGGCTCCCCTTGTGTCGAATCAATAAATTTGGGTTTTACTTCCCTCGAAGACTGTTGCGATCCCCTATACTTGTGGGTCATCAAGACTATTTTCTGGCGCCGTTGCCGGGGAGCATAGCTCTATTTATAAGCTCACCAGGGAGTCATACTGCTCGCTGCAATTCATTCATCATGGGTAAACCTCGTGATAAGGTTCGCATATTGCCATCCACTACAAGGAGAGGTACAACTCTGAACACTTCTGCTGCTCTTGATTCACCGTCTGTTATAAGTCAACTTGTCACACCACCACATGCACATGCTTCACGTGCTGCTACTTCTGCTGAATCTGAGAATGTTTCTGATGAATTTGATGATGCTTCTACTGTGCTTGATGAAAGAGGTTCACTAGGTCCTTTTCTAGATGCTACAATTGCTAAATCTAAACAACTTGAAAATACTGAAACACCTAATGAAACTCCTGTTACACCTGCTTATTCACCTGAAACGAGAGAAACTACTAGTGATGATCTTGAGGAAACTTATGTTGAACTTGATGATGACTTTATTGATGAATGCATGAATTGTGATACCTCTAAAGATGTTAATGCTATTAAAAATCTTCTTCAAAACGTGCTGTCAATTATAAACTTTCTATAAAAGATAAAGATTATGATTTCTCTGTGGACTTGTCTTTTATAACTATTGCTGAGAAAGAACCTTTTCGAGGAACTGAAAATGAAAGTGCTGTAGAACATATGAACACTCTCTCTACTTGAGTAGTTTGTTTTCTGATGATATTAAGAAACGCAGTTACTTTGTTACTAAAATTTTCCCTTTCTCATTGAAAGATGAAGCTAAAACTTGGTTTAATGATTTATCTCCTGGATCTATTGAGAGCCCTGGGTTTAGTCAATGCTTTCTTTCAGAAATATTTTCCTGCTAGTGCTCAACATGCTGCTTTACAGAAAATCTTTAACTTTAAGCAAAATGAGGAGAGAAAATGCCTGAATCTTGGGCAAGGTTTTGTTCTTTACTTAGAGCTCGGCCTGGACATCAACTAGCTAAAAATGAACTTCTTGATATATTTTATAATGGACTAACTGTTGAATCTAGGACATACCTGGATAGTTGTGCTGGTTGTGTTTTCAGGAAAAGAACTCCAGATGAAGCCGAGGAATTATTGGCTAAGATAAGCCAAAATCATGATGATTGGACCCTGCCTGAACCAACTCCGGTACCTACACCGAGGAAAAGAGGTGTATTGAATTGAATGATGAAGAAATGAGAGAAGCCAAGAAATCTCTTAAGGAGAAAGGTATTAAATCTGAAGATGTGAAAAATCTTCCACCTATAGAAGAATTGTGTAAGCCAATTCCTCACTCATCTACAGTTGAGGTACACTCTCTCCAACGCTTTGATGATAGAGATATCCCTTATTCTAAACCTCCTGATCAATGCTTAGATGAGTTTGATAATTTCATTGTTAAGCAAAACAATTTCAATAGGAGAATAGAAAATAGCTTCATAAAGAATTCTCATGTCATTAATCATTTGCATGATGTTTTGGAAAGAACTTCTAATGATGTTAAAATACTCATTAAACATTTTCGTATGGTTCAAACTCAAATTGAGCAATTGACTAAAGTGCAAAAAGATTTGCTAATAATGCTTCTAGAGAAAATGATAAACATGCTTTTGGTATAGCAACTAGAGGTGGTGCTTCCACTCAGGATCCTTTGTATCCTGAGGGACATCCTAAAAGAATTGAGCAAGATTCTCAACTAATGAAACTACTACTCCTTCTAAGAAAAAGAAGAAGAAGAAACATAAACATGTTGAGGAATCTCCTGAACCTATTAAAGACAATGAGCATGTTAATAATCCAAATAGTATATCTATCTCTGATGCTGAAACTGAGAGTGGTAATGAACATGCTAATGATAAAGATAAGAATGATGCTTCTGATAAAGAGGAAAGTGAAGAGGAACCTGAAAAGCATTCTAAAAACAAAAAGTACACTAAAGAAGATTTTCTTGCTAAGAAACATGGTAATGAAAGAGAACCTTGGGTGCAAAAACAAATGCCTTTTCCTACTAAGAAACTCAAATCTAAGGAAGAAGACATTATAACAAATTTTGTGAATGGATGAAACCTTTGTTTTTGCAAATTCCTTTGACTGATGCTATTAAGTTACCTCCTATTCAAAGTACATGAAAGATATTGTCTCTAACAAGAGAAAGATTCCTAATGAAGAGATTTCTACCATGCTTGCTAATTATTCTTTCAATGGTAAGGTTCCAAAGAAGCTTGGAGATCCAGGTATACCAACTATTCCTTGCTCAATAAAAATAACTATGTTAGAACTGCCTTATGTGATTTAGGTGCAGGGGTGAGTGTTATGCCTTTTTCTCTTTACAAGAGACTTTACTTGGAAAAATTGATACCAACTGATATATCTTTGCAAATGGCTGATAAATCTACTGCTGTTCCTGTTGGTATATGTGAAGATGTTCCTGTTCAAGTGGCTAATAATTGCTTGATATTAACTGATTTTGTTGTGCTTGAAATGCCTGAAGATGATAATATGTCTATTATTCTTGGAGACCTTTTCTTAACACTGCAGGGGCTGTTATTGATTGCAACAAAGGAAAAGTACTTTCCATGTTAATGACAAAGAGCATACTGTTTATTTTCCCAAGAAGCTGGAAAATATTTGGAGTTAATACAATTACCAATATTAAAAGTATCAAAGTGGGAAGTATTGATTGCCCTATATATGAACCTCATGAAGAACTTCAATATATTATGATTGGATCTATAGCTATACAATTTAAGGTAACATGATTGTTCAATGTGGTTTAATTCTTTTATGTCATATAAAATGTATTTGGTGGCAAGACTTGATCAACCTTGTTAACAAATATGTTTTACATGCATAAAATTGCTAAACAACATTTTTCTTTCTCACTTTGTTTTTACCTACTGTTTTGCTACTGTAATTTGCAAAGTTAAGTAATGTTTGTCTTTACATAAATTCATTTTGTCTAGTTTTCATTGTTTAAAACCCAGAAAATGTCAGAAATAAAAGTTTTCAAAAAATTCTGAAAAATTCTACAAGTCCTAGTTTTTAAAGAGGAACGTGGGAGTACCAGAGGATGACCAGGGGGACCCACCAGGCCACCACACGCCACCACGGCGCGGAGGGCAGGCGCGCCCTGCCCTGGTGTGGGGTCCACCTGGCCCTCCACTCACTCTCTCTCCCACTCCTTTCTCTCTCCCGACCAAACACACCACCATTGCTCAAACTCGTGTTCTTGCTGCTCTTGCTCGAGATTTTTCGATCTACTTGCTCAGCCCATCTTTGCTGCTGAAATTTGGATCAATTGCTCTCCGGTATGTGACTCCTCCGATTATCCAAATAGAATTTTGTTTAGTTGTATATCTTTGGCATTTTGGTACTGTAGGTGACATGTTATTAGAGCTTGCATGCTTGTTCTTGTTTAGATTAATAGTTTTGATGCATGTTTAGTCCCTAGCAAGTCTCCCTAGTGTTTCCCTTGAATTAATCACTCCAAAATCATTTTTATGAGGTTTGTTTAAAATTTCAGAAAAGGAAGATGGATGGAAACCAACTTAATTATGAAGAATTGGAAGTATCAGAGGTCATGGGAGTCAACCGTGAAGACTCTGTGTTTCCCTCTATTTATCCATGCCATGAGTTTATGAATGCTGCAGGAATCTTGCAAGATTTCAACACTCTAATCTCTAATGCAGGGTTGGAATACTTTGTTTGATGAACCACATCAATATGTAAAGCTGACTATGTCAGTGGTTCAAAGTTTTAGATTTAGTTGGAATTGCCTCCCATGGTTCATTATAATATCTACAATAAAGCTGTAGATTTGTCTCTTCATGATTTTTGTGCAGCTATTAAGGTACCACAGGGGATCTCATGAGAGGATTAGAGGTCAACCAAAGCATTTACAAGACCTTTACTCAGAGATTTGCCAAGGGAGAGGTTTTACAGCCGAGATGGTAAAATTCGAAACATCCAACTCCCATCTATTCGATATTTTGCCTACTACATTAGCAAATGTGTTCTAGCTAGGAAGAATGCAAGTAAATTATCTGTTTATGATTTGGCATTTCTTTCTGCTGCCTTAAATGTGATAGAACTTATAACTTGGGAGCTATGATTGCATTTCGTCTCTCCACTAACCGTGAAAAAGGAGGGGTTTGTGGTGGTCTCATTGCTTCTCGTTTATTAGCCATGCATGGTGTAGGACCACATCATTTTGATATTCAGCTTCCCATTGAAAGACTTGATCTTAACTCTATGATTAGCCACCAATTTGTTTCCCGCTGGTCCACCATTGATAATCTATCCTATGAATTGGTTTTTGTTAAGAAGTCCAGGTGGAGAACTAAAATCTATGAACGCATAGTCTGTTTGCCTGCGCCTCTTTTGTTTAACCTTGATGTCAGGCAAGGATGGTCATTCTCGAGGGAGACCTTGATGCATATATGGAGGAGCATGGCCTTCATGCGGATAGTGGGAAGGGTCCTGAGGAGGACTTCATTCAGCCCTTCGACACTACGAGCTCTTCATACCAGTATCCTGATTATGGAGCTTCAGGCCCTTCTTCTTCACAGGATCCTGATTATGATCACGCTAGGTATGATCCGCCTGGATGGAGTTCTGGGCCATGGGGATGATTGTCTCCCACTTAGGCCAAAAGCCTAAGCTTGGGGGGAGGTATGCCGACAAGTTCACTCATTTTATCATATTCATATCATGTCGGTACTTTGTATATCCATGTTTTAGTTTGTTTCTTTTCTTTTCGCTTTTGTTTCTTGTATCTTCATTTTCGCAAAACACCAAAAGACCAAAAATATTTCCTTTATTTCTCTTGCTTTTGAATTTGTAGTGCTAGTTTACTTTATTTTTCATTTCGGTTTGTTATTCAAAAATCCAAAAAGATTTTGCTTTGTTTGCTTGTTTCTTTCTATGCTTGCTTTAATTCGAAAACCCAAAAATATTTGTTGTTCTTCTGCTGTTTTGTATAGTTGTTTCAGGAGTTCAAAAATTTCCGTGGTTCCACTTGGGCTTGGTTATCATTTCACATCATTCAAGCCACACAAGTGAAAAGCAATAATGACGATCTACGACAACCGGATGTGGTAAAAGGCTGGTATGAACTCTATTTGTTTTTCATTTTTGTAAATATACCTACTCATGTGAACATGCTTAGCTATCATGGTAGTGGTTATGTTATTTAATGATTGCTTAGTAGTTCATGTCTTCTTATGAGTACCAAATTGCTAATAGTGAATAACATGTCATATAGATATTACATGCATTGTTCTATTCGTAAAACGGTATGGCAGGATGGTATCCTCCTCTGAATAATTCACTTGATTCGACTTGGCACATGCTCACACATGTTATGACTGAAAAATAAAAGTCAATTAAGCCTTGATGATCTATTTTGCCTCAGAGTTTTAGTATCATCTTTATGCCTCCGTTAATTTTATTTTGTCGCAAGCATGATTATGACCGTTATCGCTCTCGTGGTTGTCGCTTCCCAGTCTATTGCTAGCCTTCACTTGTACTGAGCGGGAATGCTGCTCGTGCATCCAAATCCTTTAAACCAAGTTATCCCAAAGAGTCCACCAAAAATTCCTATGCATGGTATTTCAAGCCATTCCAAGTAAATTTGCATGTGCTACCTTTAAAACTTCAAAATATTTCCCTTTTTGTGTCAATGTTTACTAGCTCATGAGGAAGTGTGGTTATTCTTTATTCTATTGTCAAATGGACTTTTACACCTGGACTAGCGGCATATACATCCGCTTATCCAATAATTTTGCAAAAAGAGCTGGCAACGGGGTGCCCAGTCCCAATTAATTACAACTTTAACGCTTAATTCTCTTCACACTTTTGCCCTGATTATCAGTAAGCAATGACAAACAGTGAAATACCTGCATGTGTGTAAACCAAAGAGAAAGAGGGATGATCTGCCTTGCTGGTAGAAATAACGTCCTTCATGGGAGCCGCTCTTAAAAGTCCGTTTGACAGGTAGAATACTGTTCTAGCTACCATTCGTTGACAATTAACAAACACCTCTCAAAACATTTTTACCTCTGTTTTTAAAATAAAAAGCTCTAGCACGTGTTAATCCCTGCTTCCCTCTGCGAAGGGCCAATCTTTTATTTTTATGTTGAGTCACCATCCTTTCTTTGAGCACTCTTCGAGAGCATAACTGTCGTTCTTAGTGTAATGTGCTTGTCCCAGATACGATTAATTGAGGTATAACTATGATACTCTTATCTTTGATATCTTTATATCTAGTCTTCACTTGAACTTCAGAGGTGCCTTGGCATTTATGTTTTGCCCTTCAAACAAAGGCAAGCGAGATACCACTTTGTCATATCTTTTTACGAACATTGCAATTCTTGTGGTAGATATGCTATGTTATTCATTCTTAGTACTTTGGTATCTTTTCATGATTTGCATAACTACTAGGTGTCATTATTTGCATGGTTCCTATTATGAATTGCTAAGTATTGATCATATAGTAGGTATGTATACATCATATGAAGCAAATGTGTTCGTAAAAGTTTCTTTTATCGCACTCAGTTGTTAACTGAATTGCTTGAGGACAAGCAATAAGCTAAGCTTGGGGGGAGTTGATACGTCCAAAACGTATCTACTTTTCCGAACACTTTTGCTATTGTTTTTCCTCTAATTTGTGTGATTTGAATGCAACTAACACGGACTAACGCTGTTTTCAGCAGAATTGCCTTGGTGTCTTGTTTTTGTGCAGAAAGTCAAAGTTTCAGGAAAATTCCAGAAAAATTCCAGAAATTCTATTTTTCCAGAAGACCCACGGAGCCAGAAGAGAAGCGAGGAGGGTGCACAGGGGCACCACACCACCAGGGCGCGGGGCCCTTGGCCGCGCCCAGGGGTGGTGTGGCCACCCTGTGTGGCCCCCGACGCTCCCCTTTGGACTACTTAAAGCCTCTGACCTAAAAACTTCGGGGGGATCGACTTTTTCCAGAAAACTTCCAGAGCTCCGCCGCCATCGAAAACCCTATTTCGGGGATCAGAAACTCCGTTCTGGCACCCTGCCGGGACGGGGAATTGGAGGAGATCATCGCCATCATCATCACCGCCACCTCTCCATCGACCATCCATGACTCCCCCATCCATGTGTGAGTAATTCCCCGCTGTAGGCTGAGGGGATGGTAGGGATTGGATGAGATCATTCATGTAATAGTTGTGAGATTTGTTAGGGCATGGTGCCTAGTATCCATCGGTAGTACTTTATGTCATTGTTGCAACTTGTTATGCTTAATGCTTGTCACTTAGGGCCCGAGTGCCATGATCTCAGATCTGAACATGTTATTGAATCATGATGATAATTATTGTTTTGGATCATATCTATAAGTTGTATACACACGTCACTGTCCGGAACCCGAGGCCCCAAAGTGACAGAAATTGGGATAACCGGAGGGGATGGTTGACGTGAGGATCACATGTGTTCACGGAGTGTTAATGCTTTGCTCCGGTGCTTTATTAAAAGGAGCACCTTAATTACCAGTAGTTTCCCTTGAGGCCCCGCTGCAAACGGGCTGGTAGGACAAAAGATGTTGTGCAAGTTTCTCATTGCGAGCACGTACGACTAAATACGGAACACATGCTTATGATTGATTATTACTTGGATACCTTATTATTATTTATCTGCAATTGCCCTATGTATGACTATTTCATGAATTATCTTATCCATGCAGCGCCCGTTCATCCATCCCTATGCCTACAGTATTTTAATCCTGCTGTCTACTGCAATTATTACTGCTGTCTTTATTTTACTGCTGCTATTATTTCACTACTGCTACTGTCATAAAACTGTTGCTACTGATAAACTGTGTCGAGCAAGTCTACTTCCAGGTGCAGCTGAACTGACAATCATCTGTCAAGGCTTATAAATATTCTTTGGCTCCCCTTGTGTCGAATCAATAAATTTGGGTTTTACTTCCCTCGAAGACTGTTGCGATCCCCTATACTTGTGGGTAATCAACAAGCTTGAGTGTGTGTTTCTTATGCGTGGAAACGTTCCCAAGGGCTACATGGATTTCATGGCAAAAATATTTCTAGTACAACAAGGTAAACATTTTGTCAAGTTTTAATCTTCTTTGGACGGAGCCATAATTAGGTGTAGCTAAATAAATAAACTAAACCCCTTATGATGGATCACATGGCCAAGTAAATGACTGCACAAGAGTTATTAAGACAAAAAGTCACACCATAGCATTACACTCTAAGGTCCCCGATATAAATCCCCTCCTAATGTAACTTCATGACTCGGTCAAGGGTTTACGTGTCCTCCCAAGTCTCCCTCAATTCATTACACTAGTGTGTTCTCCTATGAGCCCATAAAGGTGAAGTGAGGTGCAGTCGACGTTCGCACAACACCATCATAGAATTGCATCAAAGATAAAAACTAGACAAAATACCAACACATGTCATATATAAATCATTGCCAATCCATCCTATGCCCTCAGGAACATACGGGAACTACTCACAACGCCAAGACATGATATGATTCAATGGTGTAAGTGGTACAACACAATCTGAAAATATAACTTCACCACCAAATAATTGCAAGTACTCAATCACAAACATGAATAGTAGCACAAGACAAGTATATAGGGTATAGCAACTCTCAAACTACGAGGGGGATGAAGTGGATCACGAAGATGGTGATGGAGATGGTGCTGGTTGCTAATGGCGTGATTCACACGTTCGCTGGGAGACCCCAAGAGGAAGGTATGATGCAATCTAGCAGCAAGTTTCCCTCAGAATGAAACCAAGGTTATCGAACCAGTAGGAGCAACGATTCTTCAGAAGGTTGTTAGTGGCTCGCACGGCGCAATGCGATCACCAACGTGGACCTGCACACAACACAATCACAGTACTTTGCCCCAACGAAACAGTGAGGTTGTCAATCTCACCGGCTTGCTGAAAACAAAGGATTAAACGTCTCGTGTGGAAAATGAGTATTAAATTGCAGCGAATGAAAAAGGAACAGTTTGCAGTTTGTGGTTTAATCAGTTAAAAGAATGGACCGGGGTCCACAGTTCACTAGTGGTGTCTCTCCATAAAGATAACTAACATGTTGGGTAAACAAATTACAGCTGGGCAATTGACAAATAGTGAGCGCATGACAATGCAAATACATGGCATGATGATTACTATGATATTTAATTGGGCATTACGACATAATACATAGACCGTTATCCAACAGCGTCTATGACTAATAATCCACCGCCGGGTTGTCATCCGAGTCCCCGTTGGTATTAAGTTGCAAGCAACGGATAATCGCATTAAGTAAAGCGCGTAATGTAAACAAACACATATGCCCGTGGACATAGCATCGTTAGGTTATCCCTAGTGGCAACAGCACATCCACAACCTTAGAACTTTCTGTCACTGTCCCAGATTAAACGGAGACATGAACCCACTATCTAGCATAAATACTCCTCTTGGAGTTACAAGCATCTACTTGGCCAAAGCATCTACTAGTAACGGAAGCATGCAAGATCATAAATAACATAGGGCATAGATTGATAATCAACTTGACATAATATTCAATATTCATCGGATCCCAGCAAACACAACATGTAGCATTACAATAATATGATCTTGATCATGTAGGGCAGCTCACAAGATCTAAACATGATGGCACAAATAGGAGAGACAACCATCTAGCTACTGCTATGGACCCGTAGTCCAAGGATGAACTACTCACGCATCACTCCGGAGGCAGGCATGGCGATGTAGAAGCCTCCGGTGACGATTCCCCTCTCCGGCAGGGTGCCGGGAAGAGGTTCTGACCCTCCCGAGCTAGGGTTGACGACGGCGGCGTCTCTGGAACTTTTCGTGGATTTTGCTCAGGTACTTAGGGTTTTCTCGGGGGGAATAAGTAGGCGAAAGGGCGGCGGCTGGCAGGCCCCGTGGGGCCCACACCAGGGCGCGGCAGGGGGGCCCCGCGCCCTGGTGTGTGTGGGCCCCTGTGGCCTCCTCTGCTGCTCTTTGCGTCGTGTGTCTTCTGGAAAAATAGCACCCCCGAAGTTTCGTCCAATTCCGAGAATATTTCCAGACTAGCTTTTCTGGAATACAAAAACAGCAGAAAACAGGAACTGGCACTTCGGCATCTTGTTAATAGGTTAGTCCCAAAAAATGTATAAAAGTGATATAAAGTAGATGCAAAACATGTAGCAATTGGTATAAAACAAGCATGGAACATCAAAAATTATAGATACGTTTGAGACGTATCAGCATCCCCAAGCTTAGTTCCTACTCGTCCTCGAGTAGGTAAACGATAAAAACAAAATAATTTTTGAGGTGACATGCTACTATCATAATCTTGATCAATAATATTGCAAGGCACATGTAAATGAATGAAGTGATCCAAGTCAATGGTCTATAATTTGCTATCAAATAGATAATGAGTAAACAATGAATCACACAAGCTAAACGTTTTCATGAATAGTACTTTCGAGACAAGCATCAAACAGTTTTGCATAAGTGTTAACTCATAAAGCAATAGTTTCTACAAAAGGTATTCAATCAACACAAAGGAAGAATTAAGTTTCAGCATTTGCTTCAACTTTCAACATATTTATCTCATGGATATTGTCAACACAAAGTAGTATAACAAGTCCAATACGTTGCATATAACCATGTTGTAACAAAGTTGACACTAGTGTTTGCTTGTGGAAGACAGAAAGAATAGGAAAACTGACTCAACATAAAAGTAAAAGAAAGGCCCTTCGCAGAGGGAAGCAGGGATTAAATCATGTGCTAGAGCTTTTAGGTTTTTGAAAGCATATAGAGATTGCATAAAATATTTGATACTCCTCCCAACCTTGCTAACACAAGCCATGGCTAACCGAATCCTCGGGTGCCTTCCATCAATCACATACCATGGAGGAGTATCTATTTTTGAGAGGTGTTTGTTAATTGTCAACGAATGGTAGCGGGTGAGAACAGTATTCTACCTGTCAAACGGACTTTTAAGAGCGGCTCCCATGAAGGACGTTATTTCTACCAGCAAGGCAGATCATCCCTCTTTCTCTTTGGTTTACACACATTCAGGTATTTCACTGTTTGTCATTGCTTACTGATGAATCAGGGCAAAAGTGTGAAGAGAATTAATTGGTTAAAGTTGTAATTAATTGGGACTGGGCACCCCGTTGCCAGCTCTTTTTGCAAATTGGATAAGCGGATGTATATGCCGCTAGTCCAGGTGTAAAAGTCCATTGACAAAGAATAAAGAATAACCACACTAATTCCTCATGAGCTAGTAAACATTGACACAAAAAGGGAATAATAACATTTTGAATAATTTAAAGGTAGCACATGAAAAATTTACTTGGAGTGGCAAGGAAATACCACATATAGGTAGTTATGGTGGACACAAATGGCATGGATTTTGGCTCAAGGATTTGGATGCACGAGAAGCATTCCCTCTCAGTACAGAGTTTAGGCTAGCAAGGTTATGTAAGCAAACAAGAATATCAACCCGTACACCAAGTTTTATATGACAAACATATTGCAAACGTTATAAACTTCATACCGTCTTCCTTGTTAACCAAACCCTTATTAGAAAATATCTAGACCTTAGAGATACCACCGATGCAAACCAAATTTTCAACAAGCTTTACGGTAGTTCTTCACTAATAGGCTTAACTCATATGATGCACAATTTAATCATGATCTACTTGTTAACTCAAAACAATTGACAAGCATCAAGTTATCCATAATAGTGATCTACAAGATTAAGCAAGTTTTTCCTTATACCAATTACCACATGCAACATTTTCTGAACCAACCAAACACCAATCAATTTATTTAATCAACTCTCCAAACAAATATAAGTGAAGCAAGAGAGTACTTTCTACAAAAGAAAGCTAATAGCTCTGACAAGAGATACATGAAAACAAGAGCTAAAAGCTGAACAGCGCTAGATATGAATACTCAACAAATATAAGTGAAGAATAGGAGTATTCTCATGAAAAAGCGGAGCGTGTCTCTCTCCCAATCAAGAATGCTAGGGTCCAGTCAAGCTTTATTGAAAATAAAAGCAATACTGAAAATAAAAGCACACAGACGCTCCAAGAAAAGCACATATGATGTGAAAGAATTAAAATATAGTTTCACTAGAGATGACCTGATAATTTTGCGATGAAGAAGGGGATGCCTTGGGCATCCCCAAGCTTAGACGCTTGAGTCTTCTTGAAATATGCTGGGGAGATCCATGGGAGCCTCCCCAAGCTTAAGCTCTTCACTCTTCTTGATCCTATATCATCCTTCTCTCTTGACCCTTGAAAACTTCCGTCACACCAAACTCAAAGTAATCTCATTAGAGGGTTAGTGCATAATCAAAAACTCACATGTTCTATAAAGACGCAATATGATTTTACTTTAAACATTAGCTACAGCCACTGATGTTATGTGAAGCTCTTCCACCCAAAAAAGAATTTCACTCAACACTAGTAAAAGAGAGAATGCAAAATAAAAAGGCATAATCTGTCTAAAACAGAACAGTCCGCAAAGACGAATTTTTTCGAGGCACTTACGACGCTCAGATCGAAAAACTTGAACTAATGAAAGATTCAGACATTCATAAAGATTACGCACAAAAAATTTCAGATTTTTTAACAATCTGGTGATTTTTAATTTCGTACAGTGACAGCAAAAATCTGTTTCTGCGCAGCAATCAAAATTAAGCAAAACCTTAACATTAGAGGCTACTCTTGGCACAACAATGCGAGAAAATAAAGATACAAAGGAGTTGCTACAGAAGTAAACAAACTCCTTGACTAATGGGTTGCCTCCCATAAGCGCTTTTCTTTAACGCCTTTTAGCTAGGCTAGAGATTTAATGATGCTCTCATAAGAATAAGAGTTGAAAAACAAAAGAGAGCATCAAGAGGCAAATATCAAACACATTTAAGTCTAACCCACTTCCTATGCAAGGGAATATTGTAATAAAATAAATTCATAAAGAACAAAGTGACAAGCATAGGAAGATAAAACAAGAGCAACTTTAGAACTTTCAGCATATAGAGAGGTGTTTTAGTACCATGAAAATTTCTACAACCATATTTTCCTCTCTCATAATAATTTTCAGTAGGATCATGAACAAACTCAACAATATAACTATCACATAAAGCATGCTTTTCATGATCTAAAAACACATAATTCTTATCAAGCTCAAAAATAGTGGGATTAAAACTTTCAAACCCACTTTTAACAATTTTATAACAAGATGATTGATCATTCTCAAGAGGTATGGGACTCCATCTAGATAAAGTCAAGACCTCTCCAATCCCATTTTCATTATTGGAATACATAATATTATCAAGAATATAGGACCATCATCTAGAGCTTTATCATATATAACATTAGGGAACACATTTTTTATTTCTGCAATTTCCTTTACTTGAGTCAAGGAGTTGCTTACTTCAAATTTATCAAAAGGGGATATTTCAATAGAATCATGCAATTCAACAATATAGCACTCTTCCTCCTTAGGTAGGCATGGAGGGCAATCAAATAATGTAAGAGTTACTATCTTTAGGAGGTAGATCCTCCTTTTGTTCTTCACTCTCCCCTCTTTTTCATCCAATGAGCTTTCAGCTTCAGCAGTAGTTTCTTCTTCCACAGGTTCCTGCAAATTGTGAGTGCATTCTTGTGCATTAATGAGTCTCTCTTTATAATCAATGATATAACAATTATTGCTGAAATTTTCTAGGCAATAATCAAGAATAAAAGAGACCGTTTCTTTAAGAATTTTAGAAGCAATACAGGTTTCATAGTTTTTAGCTATGAAGGAATCTATCTCAGAAGCTGCCACAAATGTAACAAATTGTTCTACTTGTTCAGCTCCCAGAAAAGCATAGTTATTCCAATAATAATTTGTAAGTAAATGTTCTTTACTAAAACGACATTGGAATTTAAAATGTTTATTATGTTGTTCAGAGCAACAATTTATATCATGATAAGAAAGCAAAGCTTCAGCAACTTCATTTAACTTTTTCAACATGCCTCTCAAGATTTTACCCTCTCTTGATTTTCTATACTTTATATATAATTCTCTTGCTTCCATCAACATAGAGGTTCTAGTAAATTCTTCCATAGCAAAAGTTTTTATAGGATTTTCAGTTTTATAATTTTTATGGGTTTTCAAGTAAATAAGCAAAACATAACTGGATAAAAGTAAACCTAGCAAGACAAAAACAAAGTGAAGAGATTGGAAGTGTGAAACTCCCCTTGCAGAAGAACTGCTACTCCCCGGCAACGGCGCCAGAAAAGAGCTTGCTAATGGCGTGATTCACACGTTCGCTGGGAGACCCCAAGAGGAAGGTATGATGCAATCTAGCAGCAAGTTTCCCTCAGAATGAAACCAAGGTTATCGAACCAGTAGGAGCAACGATTCTTCAGAAGGTTGTTAGTGGCTCGCACGGCGCAATGCGATCACCAACGTGGACCTGCACACAGCACAATCACAGTACTTTGCCCCAACGAAACAGTGAGGTTGTCAATCTCACCGGCTTGCTGAAAACAAAGGATTAAACGTCTCGTGTGGAAAATGAGTATTAAATTGCAGCGAATGAAAAAGGAACAGTTTGCAGTTTGTGGTTTAATCAGTTTAAAGGAATTGGACCGGGGTCCACAGTTCACTAGTGGTGTCTCTCCATAAAGATATCTAACATGTTGGGTAAACAAATTACAGCTGGGCAATTGACAAATAATGAGCGCATGACAATGCAAATACATGGCATGATGATTACTATGATATTTAATTGGGCATTACGACATAATACATAGACCGTTATCCAACAGCGTCTATGACTAATAATCCACCGCCGGGTTGTCATCCGAGTTCCCCGTTGGTATTAAGTTGCAAGCAACGGATAATCGCATTAAGTAAAGCGCGTAATGTAAACAAACACATATGCCCGTGGACATAGCATCGTTAGGTTGTCCCTAGTGGCAACAGCACATCCATAACCTTAGAACTTTCTGTCACTGTCCCAGATTCAACGCAGACATGAACCCACTATCTAGCATAAATACTCCCTCTTGGAGTCACAAGCATCTACTTGGCCAAAGTATCTACTAGCAACGGAGAGCATGCAAGATCATAAATAACATAGGGCATAGATTGATAATCAACTTGACATAATATTCAATATTCATCGGATCCCAGCAAACACAACATGCAGCATTACAATAATATGACCTTGATCATGTAGGGCAGCTCACAAGATCTAAACATGATGGCACAAATAGGAGAGACAACCATCTAGCTACTGCTATGGACCCGTAGTCCAAAGGTGAACTACTCACGCATCACCTCGGAGGCAGGCATGGCGATGAAGAAGCCTCCGGTGACGATTCCCCTCTCGGCAGGGTGCCGGGAAGAGGTTCTGGACCCTCCCGAGCTAGGGTTGACGACGGCGGCGTCTCTGGAACTTTTCGTGGATTTTGGCTCAGGTACCTAGGGTTATTTTCTCGGGGGGAATAAGTAGGCGAAAGGGCGGCGTCTGGCGGGCCCCGTGGGGCCCACACCGTATGAGGGCGCGGCCAGGGGGCCACCCGCGCCCTGGTGTGGTGTGGGGCCCCTGTGGGCCTCCTCTGCTGCATCTTTGCGTCATCGTGTGTCTTCTGGAAAAATAGCCCCTCCCGAAAAGGTTTCGTCCAATTCCGAGAATATTTCCAGACTAGCTTTTCTGGAATACAAAAACAGCAGAAAACAGGAACTGGCACTTCGGCATCTTGTTAATAGGTTAGTCCCAGAAAATGTATAAAATGACATAAAGTAGATGCAAAACATGTAGCAATTGGTATAAAACAAGCAAGGAACATCAAAAATTATAGATACGTTGGAGACGTATCACTGGTCTTGACGGTGGTGTTGATGGAGACTCCGGAGGGGGGATGGAGGAGCCTTCCGGAGGTGATCCGGCGGCGTTTCCCCCCTCCAATCTTCTCCGGCGGCTGCCTTCTGTCTCCTGTTTCTTGGCCTTTTGGAGTCCTGCCTCACTCACGGTGCTTCTGGTTGCTGCCGTTGATTGGTAGTACCCCTTGAAGACAGGAGATTGTGCCGCCAGCACCACTGAACAGTTAGCAATCGACAACGTGTTCCCCTTCCCCGTTCTTCAGCATGTATTCATTAGTCACTAGCCTGATCGGTTTCATGGTTACAGACTTTTAGTTTGCCAAAGTTTGACCCAGATTTTAATTTGTTTTGTATTCTACCAAAATTTTGTTCCCTGGGCTGAAGAATATATCCTTCAAAAATTATCCTAAGTTGCTACGAGTTCACAAGCACTACAATTATCAGATCTTCTCTTTCGTTAAAACCTGTATAACTTTCTGTGTAGTATAGGGACTAACAATTGGATCAATTATCAGATGCAAACATATGGCCAAGTAAAGTATAGCCATTTTCTCTAAATAAAAGACCATTGCTTAATCAGCACTAAAGATCACTAGGCTGTGCTAACTTTTTTTAATCTATAAGTAGATTTATTTTCTATCTCGTTGCAACGGACAGGCACATTTCCTATTTAGTAAAGAAATACACATACAATTCAATAGACGGCATGTGACTACACTAGGTATATACATAGATTGCCCAAATTATGAATTATCGAATCCCAAATTATGAATTATCGAATACATTTCCATTGAACGTCGCATTTTACGGTTACCATGTTTAGTGTCAAAGAGAAACGAATAGGGCGTGCCAACATACTAAGCTATTTTCGGATCGTCATATCGACAAAACAATTATGGAGACAATGATTATGAGTTTATACGAAATAGTTTTTTTTTCTCCCGGTGCAACGCACGGGTATTTTTACTATATACTATCATGTAGCATTGTAGCATAACAGATGGGAATTATGTAATTAAATTGATTAGGTACCGTGTGTGTCGTCTTGGATTGGGGCAGGGTCACCTTGAGCCTATGTATGGCCGTACGAATTGGATGGATCTTGAGGAAAAAGAACACCAGTGCTCCATAGACATGGCCCGAATCTTCAAGATGCAGCTCCAAGTCCAAGGCAGACGAGTCGGCGACCTGTATCTGCAGATGTTTCTCCACTTCTCGTGCCAAGTAATCTTTGTTCCCCAATAGCATTAATGATTCCGGGATAAGGTCCTGCGGAGTCAAATCAAATATATAAAATTCCCATCATGAATAGCTCTTCGGCAAACATGTAATGTAAGTAGCAGGCCGAGGAGGCGATGAAGTTCTTACCGTGGACACATGTACGCGCAGCAGCACGGAAGATCGTCGTCTGTGAGCAGCCACCACCGTCGCTGTCGATAACAAGCTCATCGCCTCGAGTGTCCAGCAGCCAAACCACAATGGTCTGCCGCCATAGTGGCGGCGCCACGAGACCTTCGCTACCTTGGGCGCCATCACGGAGATGCTGAGGTCGCCGTAGGGGCGGGTGGACACGGTTAGCTGCTCGAGCATGGGGGCTGCGATGTCGATGCTGCGCGCCCGCTTGATCTCGTCGAGGACGAGCTCGCGCAGCGATGCCGAGTGGACCGTGATGTGGACTGGATGACCGATGATGAAGGAGGATACAGGGGCGACGAACCTAAGCACGCGCAGGCGCGGGCAGCGGAGGACCAAGGCGGCGAGGTCGTGGACGGCGCATCCGGTGAGGACGAGCGTCATGAGCGTGTACAACTCGGCGGACAGCAGGCGGAGGACGATGTGGGAGGCCGAGGAGAGCGAGATGGAGGTGGCGCATGGGAAGCACGGCAGCTCCAAGCTGGAGTACAACGGGACCGCGCCACACGGGAGGGTGAGGACGAGCTGCTCCGGCGAGAGCCGTGCAGCGTTGCGCAGCAGCGAGGATACGTCCCCGAGTTGGCTCTCGCTGGAGTCGGTGGGTAAGGCTTGCTTGGGAAGGCGGATGTCGAGGAGGGAAATTGCATTGAAAGAGGCGGAGGAGATCACGCAGGCAAGCGCCTGTTCGAGGGAGTGCAACGTGACATCGCGGAAGACAAGCGCGGGGAGACGGGTCCAGAGGCCGCGCCATCGGCGGGAGAGGAGGCCCGAGCGCGCCGCGGTGGTGGCGCAGCCGAGGCCGACGAGGATTATGAGGAGCAGATCGTCAGGGAGGGCGCTGATGCGGTCATCTTCTCCACCCGGACCGCCGGCCGAGCGCGGCGGCGCCGGCGTGCCGAGGTGACACCCCGATCGCAGCCCCATCGATTTCATTGTAGTTCTCGTTATATGTATCGGTCGAATCGATCTCGAGTTCTCAACCTGCTCGTTCGATCGATCGTGCGCAAGGTTTTGGGTTCAATAGTGCCTACTGCCTACGTACCCCCAGGTCCCCCACACAAGTCGGATTGGTCGGTGCACGTGCAAATCAAAGGCAAATTCAATCTCTTTTGGAAAGAAGAAACCCTTGGCACACTTCCTTTGGCCTCCTGCCTATTGCTTACAGCTCAGTCAAACTTAATGTAGTTTGATTTATTCATTAAACTAATATACCGTACAAGAAGGAATGGAGAGAGTATTAGGCATTTCCATTCTCAAAGATGAAGCAGTCTCACCCTCTCAGCGTCTCGTTTGGACAATAATTTACGACTTTATGGAATGTCATATATAGATTCTTATTTTTATTCTTTCGATGTTTATTTGAGCTTTTGTTTCCTCTTTCTACTTGTATGTATAATATAGATTATCAATGAAAAAAAAACAAAATGCAGCTCATAATTTTCTGTAAAAAGAACTGAACAAGCCCATATATGTATATCATCAAACTAGGATACATGCCCTCGTCGAACCAAACGTTCCCCTCGCGTCGCTCCCCAGGGCGACGCCTGGGGCGACCTGCCCGCGCCGCCAGAAGACCCCGCCTCCTGCCTCTCACGCCGGCCCTCGCCGCGGCGGCGGCGGCGGGCCCAGCCGCCGACGGTGGCCTGGGGGCGGGGGTTGCCGGAGGTGGCCGCTCGGATCTGCTGGGGCGGAGTTGGGCGGAGCATCGCAGTGCAGCGACCAGGACGGCGCCCCTGGTCGGGGTGGAGGTGGAGGTCCTTTCCCAGCGGCGCCATGGCCGGCGGCAGAGATGGGGCTGGGCTTGGAGTTCATGGACGAAACCCTAGATTTCGATATGGGAATCTTCGTGGTGCCCCCAATTCCTCCTCGCAGCATGGTTGGGGCCGGATCCGGTAGAGGGTCGACCCTGCTCTGCTGCTGAAGCGGCAGATCTTGCAGGTTGCCGGCGGGTGGCGTGGGGCTGCCGGTTCAGTTTGAATAATGGTGGCGGTCCTTGGATTCCTCTCACGCCAAGACGAAGATCTACTTGATACGCGTCTTCATTGATCTGGCCGGAGTGTCGAGTTCCGGAAGGCTCTGCCGGCGAACTCCATTGGGAACTCAAGCCTGGAGTTCCGGAAGCCTCGATTAATTAATTCCTAACTATTCTAAGCGTTGAAATGAAACACAGCTGACTGTGAATTAGACAGTCTTCCTTCTTTTTTTCCCCTCGCCGGCGTCATGTGTTCTCTAAACTGCAAGGGACTGGGCCTTTCATTCTAGGTGTGACTGGGCCTTTCGGGTTACGTCGTGTGTACATGTGATTTTTCTCGTAACTTCAAAAAATTCTAGTTTGATTTTTTGTGTGTAAAGCATACACGTATAAAATAAGACTAGAAAAAAACCTCGTGAGTATCGGGCTATCGGCACGAGAGAAAATTACTGTGCACCATAAAGTTGAACTTACTACAAGTGTTATCATGCGGTAATTCATCTTCTACTTCTTTTTCTCAGGTCGTGGATGATTTTTTTTATACAGAAATTGGTATTGGAGAGATTGCATTCAGCCGCATGTGTTTTAAGGTGCCAAAAAGATGAGAGTACCAACCATACTCTGATTATCCTAGTTTATCCCAATGGTTTTCGTAGTGTTAGACTAATGTAATTTTGGGTATCCGAAAATGGAAAAATCATACCTGGCTAAAAGAAATACACCCGCTGGTCTAACTCACACGAATTTTTGGTATCTCAAAATAGAAATTCTCCCGATGATAGTAGCTAATTAGTGTATCATTTTTGTAGATAAAAATAGCATTACGACCGGTCAACGTCTGAAAAGGTTACAACATGCCAACATAAAAATAAATGATTACTCACGCAATGCCCACGACTCTATCGGATCAGACTATTCTCCGGACTACAACTCTGTCAATGTCGTCATGACATGCGTAAAAAACTTTGCACGAAGGAGTCTTGCCCACCTCCATTGGCCATACTCGGATCTAACTTTATCAACGATCCAACGTGTCGAGGCTGATGCGCCATTGAATACACTTCATTGTGTTGTGTTCATATGCACCACGAGACCAAGATGATCATCGACCATATGTTGTGTCTATCCTTTGGCCTCATCGGGTGCCATGTTCACCAGTTTACAAACCTCTAGTTTGTCCACGTCTGGAGACAGTCCTCAAACTCAAAGGAAAATGCTGAAATTATTTTGGCGGTCCAACAGGTCATCACATGCCAATATCATCAGATTTTTCATCACATGTCGTGCAATATTAAATAATACAAGTAATGATCCACATGCCATCCAAAAATACAAGAGAAAAATAAACAGAAAAAGTGGCACACATTTCCGATCCGAGGGAGTAGTAGACAATGACACACTTTCATTTCATTTAATATCTTGTAAACAAAGTAATTGTAGGAAGAATATAGCAAGGAACCAACATACTAGATCAAAACTGCACCCTCAGCAGTGATAAACACATTGTGAGCATAAAAAAATACAGACTTGTTATGGACGGAACAATAATTTCAAAATTTTCATCGAGAGAAAAAACCAAGAATACATATCATTTACCAAAATGATATAAACTTCTTTCATGGAAAGATACACTGAAGTTTGCACTGATAACTGCAATGGCTATTTGAGAACACAAGGATATATTATGCAGATATACTGCTCACTGATACTTGAAAGCACGTCGAGCAGCTCCATGGTGTAGCGCTGATGGCCCAACAGCGCGTCAGCGCTTCTCCTCCAGCGCTCGGCGTTGTTCCTCGATGAGCTTGTTGATGTTCTCAAGCAGCTCCTTGTTTGTGAGGTTCTCTACTTCCATGGCGAGATTGGAGGTGTACTAGCGTGTGCGGTGGTGGGTGGGTGGGGTAAAAATTTCCTCCAGATCGTCTACTCTGATAAAAAAATGTTAGATCTAGACTTCTACCAAGAGATCGGGACAAAGGTAGTAGTCGATCTCGCTGAATTTTGCAAGTTTGTTTTAGTTCAGATACGCATCACGAGTACAAGCCACGGCCTCACCGCCTATCCTCCAAGCCAAGGTTTACAATCTCTACTATATAATATGGCTACAGGTGATGGTTGGTACGTTTTTTAAATTTCCGATTTTACCCTCGCGTTTCTGTTAATATTACCCACCACTGCCATCAATAAGTCGTACCGGTTAGATCTTTTCCCCTCTTCTTCCAAAAGCGGCGCAAAACGACGCCCTTCCGTGCTCGATTCCCCTCGCGTTTGACCTTTCCTGTGCCGCTGTGCGCCTCCACGGGATATCCTCCCAAACCTCGCTGTGCCATGGCGGGCTCTACGACCATACCGGTGGCGCGAGCTCGGGTCCCGTCCAGCAAGGGTCCCCTCCATGGTGGCCTAGAACCTCTCTCTGGCCACCTCTCCGTCCTCGCTCCTCGTGGCGGACCCTAACTGCTCCTTCCCCTTCTGGTGCTGACCATGGCGGCCGGCCAGGTACATCGGAAGGAAGCCGGCCCCTTTGATTTGTGGAGTGGATTCCTGTTTCTTCTTCTCCCACGCGCCGGATCCCCTCGCTGCAGGCCCCCCGCGCTGCTAGCTCCGCCCATCATCCGCTGCCACTGACCCGATCCCACAGCTCCGGCCGCCCGGAGAACATGCTCTCTGCCTGGAGCCGTCCGCTGCCGCCGACCCAATCCCATAGCTCCGGCCGCGCCGAGCACCCGCGACTTGGCCAACGCAGCACTGCACCAGACGCTCGCTTGAACTGCGTCGGTGTTGAAGAGCCGCTGCTCTGTTTCTTGCTCCAGCTTGTCCCTGTGCGAGCGTAGTATACATCCCCGGAGCTCGATTCTCATTGTCATTCCGAGCTCCCTGCAGGTTGTCTTCTGTTTCCTCTCACTCGATTCTGTCTAATTTTTTTATGCATCAGCTACTATATTTTAACAAAAGCTTGGACGAAAGATATGCAAGTCAAAATGTGCAGAAAGCACTTGTCAAATCTCTGCAACTAACTAAATGAAGATGTGTTTTGGCGAAACACTGAAACATCCGACCGAGCTGCTGAAATATACAAAGCTGAATAGGTAGCAACTTGCTGATACTGTCCTTTTTTGGTGGACTTGCTGATAGTGCTAGGCTGTTAGAATTCCATAATAGATTAGCTGGTATTAATGATTATATCTGACGAAACACCACAAAAAAAATCAGATATGCACAGTCGAATTGGGTTATGTTTTTCTCTATTAGTTTATTTGCATGAAGCATATGTGAAATCTGGTGTCCTTATTTATTTCAGTGAATGAAATCAGGGATGCATAGTTAATAATGTTTCTTTCCACCCTGACCTTATTTTTTTCAATCAGCCAGAGGTTCATATTGGTCTGCGGGTTATGTTCGTAGCAGCAAACCATAACACTGTTTACGGTATAGAATTGTTTGCATAGTTCACTCTATTATTTGCTTCACTGAATCGTAAGCAGAACTAATTCAGTACAATTTCCAGGGACATCTCGATCTGCAAAGCCAATTTGCAACAACTGCAGTCTACAACAGCGTAAGAGGATTTTTCTACATTCAAATTATTAACTTCTGCGGTAAATTCCGTGAGTACTGATACTCAATAAAAATAGTGCATCTCGTAAGGTGCAGTTTGCTGAAGACGACAATATTTCCTAATTAGATTTCTCTGTTCGCATGCTTATAAACTGCACATGAGTTATAGAAGATCCATATTACACAGCTCTATTAGAAAGGTCGAGCATGTCATCACTCCTTGTATCATATATTATTCTAATATTTATGACTCTGTATCGTCTTTGATAGCTCATTTACAACATGGTAGGACAATAAAAAAATGTGTCCCTAGCACATAAAACAAGCTGGATTTTTTTATCTATCTGAACTCAGTGCTCCAGAGAAGTGAAGACATACATATCCAAAAATAAAATTAGAAAAGCTTTTGAGTCCCATGATGAAAGCTAAAAAAGTGCGACGCCAGCAGGAAGAGCTTGAGCTGGACAATATCATACACATCGTTCATAGTACCAACAGCAGCCATGGTTCCTATCATCTATTTTCCAAGATACAATTGTTTAGTTTGATCACATGTTTTTTCCAGGCATGTGTAGTTAATACTTATCATGCCTCGCACTGTAGTATTTATTTGGACGAACCGAGTCCTTTTGTTTTTCTGGCAGAAGATGTATATTTTGTTCCATTACCGACAGAGCGTAGGTTTAGCTATGGCTAGGAAATGAAGATTGATTCACATTAGAATGAGATATTAAGAGCTTCTGACAAATACGTAAGCAATGCAGATATACGCAGTGTGCTGATGCATTCCGAATCTGATCGAACATGAGAGCCAAGAAATAAGTGTTCCAAGTTTATATTATCTCTCACGTGTAAATTCTATGTCTGTGCTTTTCCAGCGTCATCTCTATAGATTTCACTAATTTGCATTTGTACTATTTGTTTGTCTAAGACATGAAACAATGTTTTGCACAAGTAGTATCTTTCTATCTCCACAATGCAAGCGCTTAGATATAAATCTTCACTAATAAACAAGGCTGTTATTTTCAGTATTGAGAATCGTGAGAACCGTAGCAACGCACGGGCATTCAGCTAGTAGGAGTAGGTCTCCTACAGTCCTCTACTTATACCCCAATCTGTCTCGCAGAACGGGGCGTGGACGCGTGGTAGTTGCCTGGCGCGGTTGCTCCTTTGTGGTGGGCTTGGTCCGCCGAGTGGGCCAGTAGTTGGGTCGCTAACACATTGCCACAGCAAGCAAATTATTACCTACCAATATTGGTATGCAACTTCTCCCTTCCACGGCCATCCGTCCGTTCAGTTTACTATACAAGCTACAGTATTGAATAGCTTCCTCTGCTTGGTTACCTGACCGTACGGGCATTGTATAGTGTCGTCCCAACTTCTTCAGCCCTCGCTCCGCCTGGCCACCTCGCGCGATTTCGGCCCATCGCCGCGACGGTTCGCGGCACTGTTCATCAATGAACAGTGCGCGCGATGAACAGTGCGTTTTTTTAATTAATTTTTTTAAAAAATAAAGTGTACACGGAAAATATGCGTGTCGACGAGTAGGTTACATTCCGTGATCGGTTTCAAGTTTCGACTTTAACTACTTAATTTTGGATCGGAGTTCGCACCATTTTTAGACGAATTTCGCCAAATTCGTCGCACTCGGTCGACCGTTTGAAATTTCCTTTCACGAGTAGATCAATATCGCCGTTCCCGCAAATTATCTGTTATAACTTTTTCGTTTCGGCGGATGTACGCGCCCGACACTGTTCACGCGTCGAAGAATCGATGAACAGTGTGTTTTTTATTTTTTATTTTTATTTAAATAAAGTGTATACGAAAAATATGCGCGTCAACGAGTAGGTTCCATTCCCGTGATCGGTTTCGAGTTTCGTCGACTTTAACTTCTTAATTTTGGACCGAAATTCGCACCATTTTTAGACGAATTTCGCCAAATTCGTCGCAATCGGTCGACCGTTTGAAATTTCCTAGCACGAGTAGATCGATGTCGCTGTTTCCCACAACTTATCTGTTATAACTTTTTTGTTTCGGCGGATGTACGCGCCCAACACTGTTCACCCGTCGAAGAATTTTTTGACACAACCTTTCGGCCGTAATTTTTTGACGGTAGTTACCCTACGGTAACCGCGTGGTAAATTTCAAAATGGTAGACTCCTTTATTTCTATTTTCCTTGCACGACTATTTTTCCCTATCCGACGCTTACACTTAGTAGGAGGAAAAAATGACTATACCACCATCGTCGCTTCCATCAACATCCGACAACCAAACCATTAACAGTAGTTTTTCCCCACCTACTTCATCCCCGCTCCCTATTTTTTTAAAAAAAACCCGTTTCCAATATTTCAAATTCCTTTACTTCTCACTTAAACTTAAATCTATTGGCATAACTGCTACAGCGCATAAAACAGTTCCCAACCAAACAAACATTTCGAAATTATTTGCCCACTTACTCCTCAATGCGTGAACAGTTCCGCAAACAATAGCCGGTCACTCATGCGAACAATGCAGGCCCTCAGATGAACAATACCGTCATGAACAGTACCGCTCCCCCCTTTTGTCCTCCAAGGTACCCTAATCCTTATTCTCTTTTGCAAACAGCTGCTTTAAAATTAAACCTCCAAAATATCCCTCAATTTTGCCGTCACACTTTTACTTTCCTTATACCTAACACCTTAAACAAAAAACCAGATTAGGGTTGGATGGAACCACCATTGAGTTTTCCTATTCTTTTTCATAACTTCAATTTCAAAAATACACGTTATTCTTAGAAATTCCTCTTTATATCTATTACTTCCATATATACTTACATATAATTCTTAGAACAACAAAAATAACTCTACGGGCGCGGCGTGCCGCCGCGCTAATCTTCCTAGTACAGTTTAAGAGGGATGAATGTTTGCTGTTGCATGTTGATGTTTTCCCATCGATGTTAAAGAGAGTACTGAAGGATCATATAGGGTGTGTTTGGTAGCCCGTATGACTTTGACATGGCTATCTCCACCCATACATGCTGACCCTAGCCCTGCTCAGTACATGCAAGTGCCTATTGTTTGGTAGCCTGTGCCGATAGGGACATGCTTAGTGGAGATGTTGTTTGGTAGATTGTATCCGGTAAGATATGGTTACCTCCTCTCTAAAGTGGTAATTATACCAATCTGAAACAAAGTGCTAACATTTCATAGACACAATTTTAAATAAATTCTCTGATAAAAAAAGCTAGAAAGTTGAGCAAAAAATGCTAACAGAAATTATCCAGTACCCAATATGGCTCAAAATTGAGCAAAAATTGCTAGCAGAAATCAATTACAAGTCTCAATATTGTACAGAAGTTGCTAGCAGAAGCTCGCCAACAAAATTCACCAACTGAAAATTGCTAAGAAGAACGGAAGGAGCTGCAGCCGAATATGATACAAGTCTCAATACGGTACAAAAAATTGCTAGCAGGAATTTGCTAATAGAAATAGAACAAACAGTGCTCTGCAGCCTATGAACAGAACATATGGGGAACTGCCGGCGCAAAGTTGGAGGTCGGGGAAAGGCGTTGATGGCACAGAGCTGAGCCAGGCCTACGCATGATGGGGAGCGACCGGCGCTCAGCTAGAGGTCGGGGAAGGGCCGTCTGCGGCGTGGAGCTAGAGGTCGGGGAAGCAGTCGGCGACGGCGTCGAGCTGGAGTACAGGGAAGCAGCACGGGCCTCGCGGGATGGGAAAGGTCCGGGAGCTGGAGGTCGGGGAAGGGCCGGCGACGACGCAGAGCTGGAGGTGGGGATGGAGTGGGTGACGGCGACGAGCTAGACGAACCAGAGAGAGCAGCACGCGCCGCTCGTGATGCAGGCGGCGGCGCGTCGGAGGTTATCAGGTCGGGCCGTGGCGACACTCCCGAGCTCCATGGCTGCCGGATCTGGGATGATTAGGGGTGGAGTGGAGGAACGATCGACTGATTTGGTGCGGGCTGTGCGGGAGAGAGAGGGGGTGAGGGAGAGAGACGAGCGGTGGAGGGTTATCCTATCGAGCGAGGCGTGGATGAACTCGGCCGGGATGGGTAGCGAAGCTCGATTCGAGCTTCTCTCCTCGGCCTGGCTGAGAGGCCTTTTCGGTGCGAGGCGGGCATGGCCCAAACTGCTGATACGGGCTACCAAACACCCAGATAGCGCATGAGGAGAGAATATCTGGGGTGAGCCGGGCTACCAAACACGCCCATATTTTCTGGCTTAATGTGGGCGTTACAGAAAAGTTTTATGTTCCATGTCTAATATTTTTCATTGTTCCATGCAACGACTAATTAATCGGTTCCGTTAGACATAATTTATTTCTACGTTTTCACCAAATAGTAGAGTGAAGTACTGAAGTAAGAGAAACAAAGTACTGTAGAAAACATGGGAGGTTTTCTATCCGTACCAATGTTTACATGGATCGAATGCAAATATCAGGAGTCCCCGGATGCTTTTTGATCGCCTTCATGAGTTCAGCACGGAGATCCAGGTACCAATTAGGTCGAGGCTGTGCAGAACAAGCCTTCCACGTACGAAGACTGAAGTCCTTCTCCTGGTAAACATCCACCTTGAATGACACGAGGCTTCCCAGATGCTGGATGCCATCAAGTAGACCACCGCCTCGCCACTCTGATTCTTCGTAGCAGTCCACGACGAGGCTCTGGAGCTTGGGCATAGCCCCCACTTCGAACACGAGGCAGACCGCTTCATACCTGAACACGAAATCATTGAGATTTGGGAAAGATGCGGCGTGGATGAGGACGCCTTCCTCCGGAATATAACTCTTAACATGCAGTGTAAGGTGCACCAGCAAGGTGAGCCTAGCAAGAATCTCGACACCATTCCTCGGCAGCGAAACAACATGGATTTTCAAGCTTCTGAGGTTGCCGAGGTGGCTGACCCAACCTTCATGGACAGTGGAGAAGGGGAATCCCAGCACGTGCAGCCTACGAAGATGGCGTGAAGGCGGAGACCAGGATGTTAGGACATCAGCAGTTTCGAGGTATCCACACATACGGATGGATGACTTCTTCTCTTCGGGAGAAAAACAGATGATTAGGGACTGGAGGCACTCGAGCTTGCATAGGGAGGGAGCGAGATCATCGCAAGCTTCTTCCGGGACGCCTTTGTGTAGCATTAGCTTCAGCTCCCTCAGTTCACCGAGCCCTCTGATGTTCTTCACATCTTTGAGATCTATGCTGAGCTCACCCAAAGTGCGGAGGTCATGCATCCTGCTGATCTCACCAACCGGCTTCATGGTGTGAGGGACTATCAGATGCCACAACGTGGAAGGTAACTGCTCCAGGACCAGATGCGCAGAACCAATTTTGTGTTTTCTTCTTTCGCGGGCAAAACTCATATTGTGTTCACCGACTATCTCCAGTGTCTTCAGATTTCTTAATTTTCGGAGTTGCTTCGGCAGTTCCTTGCAGCCAACGCCTTCGATCCTCAGATATCTCAGCTGAGTATAGCGGCATATGGAAGACAGCTCATATTGCTCATCTGTGGAACCACATATAGTAGTATCAAGGTGTAGAACTCGAAGGACTTGGAACCTCGACAGAGAAGGTATACATTGAGTAGGCCCCCAGAAGCTAAATGATCTGGCCTGGGTGAGAACCATGTTTCCAAGCAAGTCCTTGCTGTCTTCTGATTTTCCGACTTGGAGGGACAACCGGCGAGCTTGCAAACGTCCTTTCACGCACGGTGGATCATGGGATCCCTTAATTACACTGACGAAATTTTCTTCTGTGCACTTCAGTATGATAAAGTCAAGCATTACATCATGCACCCGGCAAGACAACACGTGCCCGCAATCATCGAACTCGGCTATTTGGATGATGTTCTTATTGATCAGCTCATTGAAGAAATCTTCTGCGACCTCCTCTGGACTACACCCCTGCCTTTCTGTAACGAAGCCCTCAGCTATCCATCTCTGCTTCAAACCATCCTTCATTATTTTGGAATCCTCTGGAAATATACCAAGATATAGCATGCATGTCCTAAGGTCTAGAGATAAATCAATGTACCCTAGATTAAGTACATGTCTCATCCATTGTAAAGCAGGGTTCTGTGCCAACTGGAAACCAAGATAATTGTGTATCTTCTCCCAAAATTCTTCTGAGTTCACCTCTTTATAACAAGCCAATATGCTGGCTACACTGAGTATGACTAGTGGAACCCCTTCACATTTCTTCAAAATTTCATCAAAAACATTCTTTAGTTTCCCAGGACAATACTCTTCTGAGGAAAAAATCCTTTTATGGAATAATCTCCTTGAGTCGGGATCATTAAGAGGTTTGATCTTGTAGACATGGCAATCGAAATCAACACAACATGCTTGAGCTACAGCTTCGATACGTGTCGTTGTTATAACTCTACTAGCAAGATTATTATCCACAAAGGAACATTTAATAGTGTCCCATGCTTGAGTTGTCCACAAATCATCAATGACGATAAGGTACCTGTCAAGTGAAGTAAAATACATGCTGTCATACTCAAGAACACTACAAGATCCTGACTGTTTGATGAAACTAGTGACAAACTTGAGCCAAAAAAACACTATATAGAGGGTAGGACAATTTAGAACCCCCCCCCCCCCCATGAGATTCCTAAATAGCTATTTAGGAACCCCCAGCCTCGAACAGAAGAAACCGACCAAAAAAGCCTACTCCTAACAGACCACGGCGAGGACGAAAAGACTATTGGTAAGACGGAACCGCTCGCTTGAACATCCACACGGAGGCGGCGGTTCCGACCTCCGGCCAAGCCTCTCGCTGGCGTTTCCACCGCTCCCCTTCCCCTCCGATTGCCGTTTGGCGTCGCGAGGGGGAGGGGACCCTGGTTCCCGTTTATGCGTGCTTAGTCCTAGGTCTTTTAGGTTTTTGAGTCTCCTCTGTCGATGTCATGGTGGGATGGATGGTGATGGTGCTAGTTGAAATAATGGTCTCCCAGGCCCCAGCCCATGCTCCTGCTCGTCGGAGGTGGTGCTGACGCCGGCGAGAGGCTTGTGGAGTCCAAACTATTGAACAACTTAGATATGGCGCCGCGTCTTGGCGTGGCGGCGGGGATGGGTTGCTCTTGGAGTGCAGCGGTGTTGAGTGCTACGGATCTGTGAAACACACTGGTGGATCCAGATCCGGCGTTGAAGAGGCTCAGAGGGCTCCTCCGGCCGATGTTCTTTATCGGGTTAGATCCAGCCTTACGGGGCTGGTGGCTATTGCGGCTCATTAACGCCTCGTGGCAAGGGGTTTCTTCAGCGTCAAGATGTGGAACAACTGCAGGTTTTCTTCTTCTCCGGCGACGGCAAAGGACATGGATGCTTGGTAGTTGCGGCGATGGTGGTATGCAGCAGTATAATCGCTTGTATTTTCCTAGTTTTCTGTTACTTGTATTCGTCTCAACTATGTATCCGTACTATTATCAATACAAGTAATGTAGGCCTACGGGCGTGCAACGTAAAAAAAAGCCTACTCCTCTCAAACTAACCGACAAACCCTCCACCTCCCACACAAAAAAACCACATCCTACTCCTACCTACCTCTAGAGCTGGCCATATGGGCCGTGCTTCTTGGCCGACGCACGGGAACGGATTTTCGGCCGGGCACGGCACATGGATAAAAGGGTCAAGCCGGCCTTGTCATGGACTAAGGCCAATGGCCAAATGAGGCCTTAAAACTGGCCCACACAACCCTTTTATATTATTTTCTATATTGCTTTTGTTTTATTTTTTTCTTATTTTTTACATTTACAATATTTTTTATAAAAATGGTCCAGAAGGCCCAAAAGCACGCTGGTGCAGTTGTATCGTGAAGGGAGGACCGCACTTTCCATCCTTCGGGATGGCACAACATAACCCGTTTATAATAGGGCCGCCGAGGGCCATGCCAGGCCGGGCCCTTTTACTTGCGTGTGGGCCGTGCCGTGCCAGGCTAGGTAGTGCTTTGCATCATTTCATTGCTGAAGGAGAGCTTAACACAACCAACCGAGCTGAAAGACAAAACTCTCCAAAGATGTACTCTCCCTGCATGATATATTTTGTAAGTGTTTATGTATGTAATGGTTGGATGTATATTAACTATCTTCACATAATTAATTTTATCATGTATGCCAAAGTCATGTGGTTCAATAAATTAGTCTACAAAAAGGTATTCAGCTTTGCTGAATAAAAAATGGTGACTGTTTTTTTTTGTAGTTCTAATTATTTGTGACAATTTAGTTATTGGTATTTTTCTGTATATTAAAAAAATTATGTATAGTTCTAGATTTAAATTTTGTATTGTACTATTTGACACTTCAAATAGCTTTTTTTGTTGCAATACTTGGGGTTAGAAATGTGCAATTTGGTATCTGCATATTTTGATTGCACATAATTCTTTTGCGTAATTTTAGTTTGAGGAACGTGCAATTGGGTAGTTATTTGTTTTGCGGTCTGAATTTGCACACAATTGTTTTTGTGCAAGCTAGGATTTAGGCATGCCATTGGCTAGTTTGATCCTTATTAAGGATGTAATTGCACATGATTGCTTTGTGCAAGAAATACGTATTCGATAGTTTAGTTTAGAGACGCGGTTTTGTTCTCTGCTGTGCGCCTCTTCGGTGGCTGCATCGGATTTGGAGAAGTTTTCTTCAGGGAAGAAGAGATAAGCAGTTTGGGGAAATTTGGGAAAGAGGATGCGTACGAGAAGAACAGATCAGGAGCGTTAATTATTGGAGATAGAAAGAGAGCGGGTGGGCCTAGTAACGTGGGGTGCTTTTGGTTTGGCCTTTTTCCTGCGTCAGTGTGTTAGATGATTAACAGAGGCATCTGCCGAGTTTGCATTATTCATCTGACATATGCCTAATGCAAACTCCCTTATGGATTTAAGATGCCTAATGCAAACTCAGCATCCTCTTTCCCAAATTTCCCCAAACTTTCAAAATTTTCACATACGGATGTATCTAGACACATATTAGTGCGTGGATTCACTATTTCAATCCGTATGTGGTACATATAGAAATATCTAGAATATCTTATATTTTGATACGGAGGGAGTATATTTATAAGTAATTAGGAAAACAATCAACTGATGTCAAGTCCAGTTTGCCTTTTGTACTCAGACTAAATTGGAAATAAAACAGTCCATACATTCCAAAATATAAGGCACGCTATTTTTGTGCTGGTCTTTGAAGCTCGGCTTTGAATAATAATAGATACTAAATTATATGGATCTAAGATGTATACATGGTACCATTGGACCTGTCTTATAAAATTCTTACATTTCATATATCATTATACTCAATTTGTGGACATATTATAAGAACGAATTATGGTTAAAATTGTATGTAGTTGACCAGCGAAATTTAAGTGCACCTTATATTTTGGGACTTAGGGAGTATATGGTTTGCTTTTATCTTTCCTTGATCTACAACATCCATATACTGCTGTTTTTAATTTAGATCCGAGCTTGTATCTTTGTTTGGGCAGGTATGAACAATTAATATCAAATTAAAGAGTGTGAATTGCAGTGTTGCATCTTAAAGTCATCAAAATGGTAATGAAAGCGAAACAAAGATGCAGACTCAAATAAGTTATATATATAAAGAGTACTTCTAGCTAGAGTGTGAAGCTCTTTTGTGATAGCTGAACCAGTTGTGTGAGCATACCTTTTATAACTGAGGTGTTGCCTCAGTTTGTCGATGAGTTGGCGCTCGTTACTCTGGGGTAAAGGCATGTAACACCCAGTAGTTTGTGAGAGTATATCCGACAAGATCTGAATCAAACTTGGATTTTGAGATACCGACACGAAAGCCGTGCATTGAAATTGGTCTTTTATCTTGTCTCGGACTTGGGTTGCGAGAGTTGTCTTCCCCATGCCTCCAAATCCAACAAGAGCCACAACTTTTAGCTTCCCCTTCCTGCTGCCATGTTGCTCTTGTCTCAACAGCTTGATGAGCTTGTTCTTGGGGCCATCGATGCCCACAAGGCTGCTAGCCCCTTTATAGAGTGCATAGAGACGAGGGTCAACGGCCACGGGGCTCCGAGAAGAAGCACCTCCAGCTCGCTGCTCGCCGAGCATATATCGGTCATGGCGATTTCTTGATTCCACCGCCCGAGACTTGAGAGCTTTGATTCGGTCGGCGATCTTGTGCGACGCCATGAGCGTCGTAAGCTTGTTGGGGGCCCATGCCCAGGCGCCACCGCGATGATCAAGGCCATCGGTGAAGGCGTCGAAGCAGTCCTCCATGTCGTAGGACAGAGCGCGCACCTCGTCCCGCCACGCCTTGTCCTGCGCACTGAGTTCGCCATCCTCCTGGGCCAGCTCCACAAGCAGAGCGTTCATGCTTGTCATCTCGGCGCTCAGGGAGGCGATCTCCTCCTTCACGCCTTTGGACAGCTTGTAATTCCTCCCCAGCAGGGCGCCGAGCTTGGGCAGGAGCGTCCGCATCGCTCCGGTCACGGCGCTCG
The DNA here is from genome assembly GCA_947311845.1 of Poa pratensis. Classification (NCBI taxonomy): domain Eukaryota; kingdom Viridiplantae; phylum Streptophyta; class Magnoliopsida; order Poales; family Poaceae; genus Poa; species Poa pratensis. The sequence continues at coordinate 6,698,232 of CAMZMU010000078.1, forward strand.
CCACCACGGCCTCCATCGGCAGCAGCAGGATCGTACGTCGACTCTGCCGGAACAAGCAGCTTATTAGTGCAATATAAGTAAAACACTCTGCGTCTGCGTGTATGATGTTTCAGGAAGATGGGTAAGTGGCTAGTAAGGGCCATGGCGACGAATATATACAACTCCTCCACCGAGAAAAGATTCTTCCGCGTAGCCTTCGATGTGTGGCTCTACCGACCACGTCCACGAGCAATGGGTCAGAAACTTCGTGTGTGGGTTCGGTTGGTGGTTAGCACGAAATGAATTCTGCTGGGTCGTTGGTGCCTGAGTGTACTCACTCCGTCGGTCTCGTCCGTTCACATTTAGGTCTTGTTTTTTAAGAGATTTGAGGGGATTATTCTGAATCCCGAAAAATCTTCCACTAGTCTGTTTACTTCTATTATTTTAGGAGATTAGAGGGGATAATCTCTAGATATTCTCCACCAATCATCTCGTTTTTGCCTAAAATAAAAGGTTCATGCTAGTGTAGGCAAAAATCAAACTAACCAAACGCACCGACACCCCTCTCGTTTCCCCACCTACAGTAAACGAAGGCGATTTTTGGGCGACTCTCGCGCAGACCAAGCTCGCCGGCGGAGATCCGCTCGATCCCCCGCCTCCGCGGCCGCTCCGGCGGCGGGAGGTTGGGGAATCGACGGATCCCACCGTGTACATAGCCTAGGTGTGCGTGGGTGGCCTGCCGGCGACGCTGTGGAGATGGTGGCGTGGCCGGTGAGGCTTCGGGCGACGGCGGCTCCCTCCTCTGTTCTCGGTGCTCCGGCGGAGTCCAAGAGCAGATCTGCCGGCGCGGGCGCGGCCGCTGCTCTCCGGAGTCGCGGCGTGTCCTTCCTCGAGCTGGTGGCCGTGGTGGCGGCGCCGGTTCTAGCTTTTGGTGTTCGGCTGACTCCACTTCGGTGGTTGCTCATGCTTTTGGTTAAATCTTCTGGGAGTTTGCAGGCGGATCGACCTCCCTCGCTGGTGGCTGCGGTGGGTGATGTGGAAGATGGGTGGAGCTGCTGTTTCCGTTTCCGGCGTGAGACGGCGACGGCGGTGTGGTGGCAGCTCGAAGCTGATGCTCTTTCAAAGTCCAGATTCTGGTGCTTGCGCCTGATGGATCTTGCAGCTTTTCAACAATGTTGGTCGAGCTCGTCGCTTTGGTGTGAGGTATGTCCGCGTTCTTCGGCTCTGGCGGCGTGCTGTTGGTGCTTGAAGACGTTGGCCTGCTCGGTGGCTCCGCCGTCGCTGCGTGTGTGTTGTATCTTGCCTCTGTTCGTGCGTGTGTGCTCTTCTCTGTCTTTGATCTTGTACACGAACTCCCTGTCAAAAAAAAAAAAAAGTATTGTAAGGGAAAATTATTTGTGAGAATTGGGCGTTCACCAAATTCCCTCCCATCCCCACTCATCCCATCCCTACTCATCGGACGGGGCTTGCCTGTGCCCAAGGCGTGCGACCATCTGTGCGACCATCGCATCGAACGGTTGTGCAGCCACTTCGTTGATTTTCCTTAAAACAAAATTAACCGAAATACAATCCCGTAGGTTATCCTTTCCCAGTTTCCACCTACCTCGTATCCATCTCCCATCAAGAGTTCAACTCCTTCTCCTGCCGGAACTGAAGCAGCCGAGGCTGAGCCGTCCAGCGAGACGTCTAGCCGTGCTCCTGTCCCTTGGTCCTTCCACCCCATCCCGTCGACCAATCTTGCCGCCTCCATCGTTCACCTCGGGGTCAGAGCTGAGTCTCGTCTGGGACGAGTGCGACCGCGTCTCTGCTCCTCCGGCATCTGCCCGTTTGCGGCGACCGAGTCCCCCCGCGCATTGAGCTGGCAATGGAACTGGTGGTTTCAGCAGAGGGCGGCGCGAGGAAGCGGGACAAGGGGTCGACCGAGGTTAGCAGTGATCAAACTGCTCACGGCGGCAGTGATCAGACTGCTCATGGCGGCGCGGAGCGGGGTGAGGCGCCGCCGGTCCGTGGCGGCCAGCCCACTAACTGAGAGGGTAAGTCGAGTTGGACCGACACCCTCTCCCCATCTACAGTACTGAGAGGGGCGATTTCTTGGGCGACCCGTGCGCATCAGCTCTCCACCGGCGAATCGTCGGATTCCTCGCCCTCCGGCGGCCACTTCGGCGGTGGGAGGGCGGGGGATCCTCGGATCCAGGTGCGTATGTAGATTAGGTGTGCGTGGGTGTGTGCTTGCCGGCGCTGGTGTGGTGGAAGCGGTGGTGCTGGAGAGGTGTTTGCTGGCGGTGGTCTTCCCCTCCGATGGTGCGGCTCCGGTGGAGCTTCGCCGCGGATCTGCCGTCGCGCCCTGGATCGCGGCTCTGAGGAGTGCTCGACAGGGCTTCCCCTTCGCCAAAGGCCGTGAGATGGCGGATCTGGCGTTTGACGACTTGGAGGTTGCAGTTGCGGTGGGCCAAGGTGGTGTCGTCGGTTGTTGTGCAGGGTGGAGGTGCTTTCGCACCGAGGAGCGTCGACTTCTTCTCCGCGATGGGGAGCCTCCCAGTCCATGCTTTCGGAGGTGGTGCGGTGAGATTCGCCGGCGCAGCGTCGTGCTCGACGAAGACGAAGCCAGAGCTCGGAGGGACCTAGTTGTAATTTCTTTGTTCTCTGGGCTTTTCTGTAAGAATCTTGGCTGGATGTAACGGTAATTTCCCTCGCAAAAAAAAAAAACTGAGAGGGTAGCGCAGACGGCGGAGGCGCTAGGATGTGCTAGTTGTATTTCCACGGGTTTTTTTTCTGACGGAAACAGCCACAGCTAAGTGTGCCGAGCGAGACATGTACAACCGTTCGATCAGCTGGTCGCACGGATGGTCGCATGCCTTGGGCACAGGCAAGCCCCGTCCGGGCGAAACGTCGTCCCCTAGCAGAGTTTTCGTCCGCTCATATAAATTGCTAAGGGTACACGGTGAGGGTTAGTTTTGTATGTTGACGGTTAGATATAATTAGGTGAGTCGGATCGTGAGGCTGTAGCTGCTCCTTATTGCTGTGTGTACATTAGGATGGGTGTACCTAGTAATGAATACGTTTGCTTGTTTAATAGTAGTAGAGATGACAATGATTCCGGGATACGGTCCTGCATGCGGAGTCAAATGTAAGTATAAATTTCCCATCATGAACAGCTCTTCCTTCGCAAACATGTAATGTGAGCAGCAGGCGGAGTAGGTGATGAAGTTCTTACGTACAGTTGACACATGTACGCGCAGCAGCACGGAAGATATCGTCGTCCGTGAGCAGCCACTACCGTCGCTGTCGATAACAAGCTCATCGCCTCGAGTGTCCAGCAGCCAAACCACAATGCTCTGCCGCCATAGTGGCGGCGCCACGAGACCTTCGCTACCTTGGGCGCCATCATGGAGATGCTGAGGTCGCCGTAGGGGCGGGTGGACACGGTTAGCTGCTCGAGCATGGGGGCTGCGATGTCGATGCTGCGCGCCCGCTTGATCTCGTCGAGGACGAGCTCGCGCAGCGATGCCGAGTGGACCGTGATGTGGACTGGATGACCGATGATGAAGGAGGAGACAGGGGCGACGAACCTAAGCACGCGCAGGCGCGGGCAGCGGAGGACCAAGGCGGTGAGGTCGTTGACGGCGCATCCGGTGAGGACGAGCGTCGTGAGCGTGTACAACTCGGCGGACGGCGGGCGGAGGACGACGTGGGAGGCCGAGGAGAGCGAGATGGAGGTGGCGCATGGGAAGCACGGCAGCTCCAAGCTGGAGTACAACGGGACCGCGCCACACCGGAGGGCGAGGACGAGCTGATCCGGCGAGAGCCGCGCAGCGGTGCGCAGCAGCGAGGATACGTCCCTGAGTTGGCTCTCGCTGGGGCCGGTGGATAAGTCTCGCTTGGGAAGGCGGATGTTGAGGAGGGAAATTGCATTGAAGGAGGAGGAGGAGATCACGCAGGTGAGCGCCTGTCCGAGGGAGGGCAACATGACATCGCAGAAGACGAGCGCGGGGAGACGGGTCCAGAGGCCGCGCCACCGGCGGGAGAGGAGGCTGGCTCGCGCCGCGGCGGTGGCGCAACCGAGGCGGGCGAGGATCAGGAGGAGCAGATCATCGGGGAGGGCGCTGATGCGGTCCTCTTCTCCACCCGGACTGCTCGCCGAGCGCGGCAGCGTCGGCGTGTTGAGGTGACACCCCGATCGCAGCTTCATCGATTCCATCGTAGATCTCGTCGAATCGATCTCCATCTGCTCGTTCGAACGATCAAGGTTTTGAGTTCCATCTCCAAAAAAAGGTTTTGGGTGCGATGGAGCCTACGTACCCGAATACAATTCGGCTTGGTCGGTGTATGTGGTACAAATTCGATCTCTTTGGGAAAGAGGAAACCCTTGGCACACTTTTTTGGTTCACGCAGCGCACGCCAAGTGACGGCGCTAGTTCAGTTTGGTCAATTGATGCAATCTATAAATTGTGAACATACTTCGTTGGCTTTGGTCGTAGCTTTAGTGCAGAGTTTTTTCTTTCTTTTTGCAGTTAGCTTTAGTGCATAGCATGGAAACGGTGGACATCCAACTATGATGCATCTTTTTATACGAATCGACTTGCACAAAGATCAAAAGAACATACATTCACCAACCACAAAGTAAACTGACACAAAGATATGCGGCAGTGCTTGATCTCTTCTTCATTAGACATTTGGTCACAACTATAAAAACACGTACCCAGCGTAGCCATATATGCTGCGATGTTTGTATACTCTGTATTGATGCTTTGGATCGTAGGGTTAGTACGTTCTTTTGTTTTCTAATATGTTTTGTGTTTGTAAAAGTTTGTTAAAACACTGGCCTTTTTTCAGTGGAAATCGGAGAGGGCACATGTTTTCAATCACTCTAATGAATTGGCACGGTGTGACATGCTTGACAAAGCATCTCAACTATTTACCCCCGTATAATGAGATTTTTGAAGAACTGTGTTCACATATATACACCAAACACGTCCTCGTGTGCCATCGAGAGCGGGGTGATGTATCGCAACACGTCCGAGGGAGGTCCACTGGAAGCGCAATACGCAATACAGTCCAACCAACACTCTTTCTGCCTGACGCCCTACTCTTGCTTGGGAGGGAACTCGTTAGGTCTTGTAATAATGATGAGCCGAGCTAGGTCATTTCGCTCGCCTCTAACTTGGTTGTTGATCAAGTAGTGAATCAATGGCCGATGAACGAAAGCAGTGATAAGGGTTTGAGAATTAAAAGTAGATGTATTAAAGATACAACAGATTGATTTGTGTGTTTAGTTTATAATTGGCCATCACTCTTACATTATATAGGATGGCCGGTCCTGTCGTGTATGGCAAGGTGTGACATGCCCAACAAATCCTGTCAACCATTTACCCTGGTAGTGAGAGTTTTGGAAAGAGTGAAACCATAGGATTTTCGGTCCTCCCTCCGTTCCTTCTCATGAGTCATGACGTGTATTAATTTTCTGAAACGTCAAACTAAATTATCTTTGACCGAGTTTCTAGAAAAACTACCAACCTCTAAAATATTAAATCGATATAATTAGAATCATCATGAAATATATTCCCATATTTTACACATAATATATTGTAGATGTTGAAGTATTTTTAATTAAAATCAATCAAACATACTATAATTTGACTCTTCAAAAAACTAATATGCCTTGCAAGAGAGAAGAGAGAGAGAGAGAGAGAGTAGACATTTCCATTGTCAATATTCTTACGTAGTTTCGTCTATTCTGAGCTTTTGTTTCCTTTTTCTATGACACAAATTCCAATAAAAAAATGAAAATGCAGCTCTTAATTCGCCAATAATAAAATATCAACAAGTCCCATATATATCATACAAGCTACGACACATGCATTCATGCCTAACTGGATAATTGTCATGTTTTCACATCTCCATAGCATAAAACAAGGACAACAACACCATGGGTTTAAGAAGGTTTCTTGCGGGACCAAATATTCTTGTCCCATCAAGCTTGCTAGCTAGCTAGGAGCCACGATTGCAGAATCAGAAGATAAAACATGGTAGCATTTCACAGAAGGATGCGCCGTGAAGAAATGGTGATGTTTCGTGCCACTTGGCGCGACCTTGCCAGACTGCTTCAGGGCCACTCTTTTAAGCATCGGCGCACAAGTAAATAGGTGTTCTAGGAAATCAAACTCGTGGTCGGCTCCTTGGAAGCCGTCGATTTCCACTTCTTCGAGCTCTGGCAAAAGGATAGTTTGCGTTCTCCAGCGTCGTGGGACACAACGACAATTTCCATTGCATTCCCTTTTGTCCTAAGAACAATAATCAACATACCGAAATTACTATATATGCATTTGGAAAATAACGCTTTCATGTCCGTTCTAAAATATAAAACATTTTGATAGGCTAGAACAGAGATGGTACTAATTAACTAATATGCAATCATGTAGCATAACTTATAAGAATTAATTAGATACCGTGTGTGTCGTCTTGGGTTGGCGCAGGGTCACCTTGAGCCTACATATGACGGTACGAATGGGATGCATCTTGAGGAAAAAGGACACAGGTGCTTCATAGACATGGCCCAGAGCTTCAAGATGCAGCTCCAAGTCCAAGACAGGAGGCGAGACGGCAGCGACCTGTAGCTGCAGATGTTTCTCTACTTGTTGTGCCAAGTAATCTTTGTTCCAGAGTGACCATGATTCCGGGTTAAGGTCCTGTAGAGTCAAATAAACAATTTCCATCTTGAACTCTGCATGCTACGACCGTAAAAAAAAACTCTGCAAGCATTTGAGCAGAAGGAGGAGGTGATGAAAGTTATTACTATGGCCATATCTACGCGCAACAGCACCGAAGATTGTCGCCGCTGATCCAATGCCGCCGTGGCTGCTGTTGATAGCAAGCTCATCGCCACGAGTGTCCAGCAGCCAAACCGCAATGCTATGCCGCCATAGCAGCACCGCCACGAGACCTTCGCTACCTTCGGCGCCATCACGGAAATCCTGAGGTCGCCGTAGGGGCGGGTGGACACGGTTAGCTGCTCGAGCATGGGGGCTGCGATGTCGATGCTGCGCGCCCGCTTGATCTCGTCGAGGACGAGCTCGCGCAGCGATGCCGAGTGGACCGTGATGTGGACTGGATGACCGATGATGAAGGAGGAGACAGGGGCGACGAACCTAAGCACGCGCAGGCGCGGGCAGCGGAGGACCAAGGCGGCGAGGTCGTGGACGGCGCATCCGGTGAGGACGAGCGTCGTGAGCGTGTACAACTCGGCGGACGGCGGGCGGAGGACGATGTGGGAGGCCGAGGAGAGCGAGATGGAGGTGGCGCGTGGGAAGCACGACAGCTCCAAGCTGGAGTACAACGGGACCGCGCCACACTTGAGGGCGAGGACGAGCTGCTCCGGCGAGAGCCGCGCAGCGGTGCGCAGTAGCGAGGGTACATCCTCCCCGAGTTGGCCCTCGCCGGGGCCGGTGGATAAGTCTCGCTCAGGAAGGCGGATCTCGAGGAGGGAAACTGCATTGAAGGAGGCGGAGGAGATCACGTAGGCTAGGGCCTGTTCGAGGGAGGGCAACGCGACATCGCAGAAAACGAGCGCGGGGAGGCAGGTCCAGAGGCCGCGCCACCGGCGGGAGAGGAGGCCGGCACGCGCCGCGGCGCTACCGCAGCCGAGACGGACGAGGATCAGGAGGAGCAGATCGTCGGGGAGGGCGCTGATGCGGTCCTCTTCTCCGCCCGGACCGTCGGCCGAACGTGACGGCGCCGGCGTGCCGAGGTGACACTCCGATCGGAGCTCCATCGATTTCATCGTAGTTCTCGTTGTATGTACAGAGCGTATCGATCTGGATCTGCTTGTTCGATCGATCGTACGCAGGGTTTTGGGGTCAACGGAGGAGCTTACTGCCTACGTACCCCCACATAAGCCGGATTAGTCGGTGCACGTACAAATCAAAGGCAAATTCTATCTCTTTTGGAAAGAAGAAACCTTTGGCACACTATTTTTTTGGCCTACTGCCTACTGCTAATTAACCTCGTCACGGCAGTGAACGCGGGGTTGAACGACCCAACAAATAAATCAGCAGCAGGAACGCGCGGCTCGAAAATCTGGTCCGAGGAAGCTGCATGCGAGCCGCGGAAACATCTACGACTTTATGGAATATATCACATTTCGAAAAAAAATCTTCTTTTCTTCCCTTTGTTTATTTTGAGCTTTTGTTCCTTTATATTATTGTATATGAAAATTTTCCAGTAACAAAATTAAAATGCAGGTCTCAATTTGCAATAAAGAAAGAACTCAACAAGCCCATATATGTATATCATACAAACTAGGATACTTGCATTCATGGCCAAACTTGATAATTACCAAGTTTTCTCACATACCCATATATAACACAAATTCAAGACGCCATCACCATGAGTTTAACCAGGTTTCTCGCGGAACCTAAAATTCTTCTCGCATCAAGCTTGCTAGCTAGCTAGGAGCCACAATTGCAGAATTGGAAGATAAAACGTGGTAGCATTCCACACAAGGATGCACCTTGAAGAAATCACGATGTTTCGTGTTAGTTGGCGCGGCCACGCCAAACCGCTTCAGGGTCACTCTCTTCAGCATCGGCGCACAAGCAAATATATGTTCAAGGAAATCAAACTCGTGGTCGGCTCCTTGGAAGTTGTCGATTTCCACTTCTTGGAGCTCCGACAAAATGATAGTTTGCCTTGTCCAGGGTCGGGGGACGCACCCACAATATTCACTGCATTCCCTTTTGTCCTAAGAATAATATTCAACATTATGCATTGAGAAAATAACTCTTTCGAACAAGTATAAGTAATATATTTGAGGAAAGAATTAAATTGGTACCGTGCGTGTAGTCTCGGGTTGGAGCAGGGTCACCTTGAGGCTACGTATGGGGGTACGAATGGGATCCATCTCGAGGAAAAAGAACACCAGTGCTTCATAGACATGGCCCAAAGTTGCAAGATGCAGCTCTAGGGCTAAGAGAGACGAGCCGGTGGCGACCTGTAAATGTTTTTCTACTTCTAGCGCCATGAAATCTTGGTCCAAGAACGGATCCTCGGGAAACACGAAACGGTTCTGCAGAGATTTGAACATACAATCCCATCATGAACTTATTACTTTCGGAAGAGGAGGTGACAAGGTTATTACTTTGGCCACATCTACGCGCAGCATCACTGAAGATCGTCCTCTCTGAGCCGCCGCCACCGCTACCGGTGTTGATAACAAGTTCATCCCGTCGAGTATCCAGTTGCCTGACCCGAATGAACCACCGCTATAGCGGCTGCGCCACGAGGCCTTCTCTACCTTCGGTGCCAGGATGGAGATGTGGAGGTCTCTGCGGGGACTGGTAGACACCGTTAGCTGCTCGAGCATGGGGGTTGAGATGTCGATGCGGCGCATCTGATTTATATCGTCGAGGACGAGCTCGCGCAGGGACGCCGAGTGGACCGTGATGTCGCCATTGAATGGGAAGCTAGGACCCATAAACTTAAGCACGCTTAGGCGCGGGCAGCGGAGGACCAAGGCGGTGAGGCCATAGACGGCACATCCGGTGAGGACGAGCGTCGTGAGCGCGGGGAACTCGTCGGATGGCGGGCGGAGGGTGATGGGGGAGGCCGCGGTGAGCGAGATGGAGGTGGCGTGGGTGAAGCACGGCAGCTCCACGTGGGAGTACAGCAGGGTCGTGCCCCACGGGAGGGTGAGGATGAGCTGGTCAGGCGAGAGCCGTGCGACGGTGCGCAGTAGCGAGGAGACGCCCTCGCCGGTGCGGGCGGGGATGGCTTGCTTGGGGAGGCGGATGTCAAGGAGATATATTGCGTCGGAGGAGGTGGCGGAGATCACGCAGCCGAGCGCCTGTTCGAGGGAGGACATGCCGACATCGCAGAAGACGAGCGTGGGGAGGTGGGTCCAGAGGCCGCGCCACCGGCGGGAGAGGAGGCCGGCTCGCGCCGCGGCGGTGGCGCAGCCGAGGCGGACGAGGATCAGGATGAGCAGATCGTCGGAGAGGGCGCTGATGCGGTCAGCCTCCCTGCGGGGACTGCTGGCCGATCGCAGCGGCGCCGACGTGCCGAGGCTACCCCCCGATCGGAGCTTCATCGCAGTTCTCGTTGCACGTATCGGTCGAATCGATCTCGATCGATGGAGCCTAGTAGCCTACGTACCTACCAATGCAAGTCGGATCGCTCGGTGTACGAGACTGTACGTACGTAGAAATCAAAGGAAAACTGAATCTCTCTTTTGGAAAGAGGAAACACTTGGCACACTTTTATTTTTGGTTCACGCAGCGCACGCCTCGTGTTGCGTTAGTTCAGTTTCGTCAACCGATAGGTCATAGGTTGTGAACATACTTTGTTGGCATTGGTCATAGCTTTAGTGTATACTTTTTTTTTTGTTGTAGCTCTAGTGCATAGATTTTTCCGATAAAAAATCTTCTCTCATGCAATAAACTACCGATTCAAAATTTTGTTCTGTTCATCCACATTACAACGCGTGGAAAATGGAGACCTTTTTATATAGGTGTCTACACGAGTCGGAAACATAAAGATACAAGACACTGCTCTTTTTCTTCATTAGACATTTAATCATAGCTAAAAAAACGTACTTGGCGTACCGAGGAGATTTATATTTTTTGAGACAACTATACTTGCATTTTACATGTACTTGTAATTATTATAGCATACCCCGGTTTTATTAAGATCGTGTGTCTAAATTGGATAATAGTACAATGTTTAATGATACATGCATAGGATTATTCGAAAACACGGAGGAGGATACTATGGTACCATGTAAAACTCTATGATTGATGGTTTTAAGGCATATTGTCGTCCAGCTCCATGCCGTGTGTCGTTCAACCAGCCCTCGCAACATAACGTCCTCCTCCGGGCTTTATAGGCTAGCACGACATACATGGAGAATACTGCTGAATCCAGATACCCTAAGTGTAGGGATCCTCAAAGTTGTTTATTCTCCGAATTGTAAATTTCGTAGGCACAAGTTGGACATGAAGTAGCTAGAAAATCCCATCTTTAGTGGATGAAATGCTCCTTGATATGTTACTATGCTGTCAAGCAACAACTGCCAAACCGCGATCTCATGTCGTTTCATTCCATTGCTCATACCCAGCTCAACCCCAGGATTTTAGTAGCGAGCACATTTTGGAAGAATCCAAATCCTAGTTTCGACCATTTAGCCAATATGGAGTTAAATAGGCTCATCGGAATGGGTAGACGGACGAAATTAGCGATGATTGTCTGATTTATGCTAACTTTTATCTCATATTTACCTATGCGTATAACTGAACAAAAAAATAAAGGTAGAATGTTGTTTTGATAAATTCAGAAAAAAAATGTTGTTTTTGATAGCAACCCAAGCTCTCAAAACATGTGAACAAGCTCTACCCTCCCGATGAAAAGTTTAACACCACCATTAGAGCTTTCTTTGAGGTATGTCGCTTTGGCCCGCTGCGGCATGCCAATAAATTATGGCGTCGCGGCTTTAGGCCATCATACTTACACCGTGCGGGTCCGACTGGGTGGACGTGGTGGGTCCATGACGCTTTTGAGCCGAGCACCTTGCAGTCTAGCATATAGGTGCGGGCGCCATGAATAAGGATAGTGAATTTTTTGTAAATTTATTAAATGTAAGCCAAATTTATTGAATTTCACCGAGTCATTGCGGGAAGAAAAAGCAGAGGAAAAACAGATCACCGGTGTCTACTGCCGAAACGACCCGAGGAACCAAAGAAAAGGAACACCACAACAGAAAACCCTCCTCGCCGGCCCACTGTGCCGTCGTCTCCCGACCCTCCACCGCGGCCCCGCCTCTCTCAAGCGCTACTCCGAGCGCGGCGGCGCGAACCCCAAAACAAGAGCCGCTGTGGCCCGCATTTCTTCATCAGCCGCCGCCCCGGATTTCTCGCTCCGCGATTGGTGAACAAGAGCCGCCGTCTCATCCACAGGTCTATCTTCTCTAATCGCTGTACAACACTCGTCCACCAGCTCCGATTTGCTCCAGCAACCACGCAGCGAGATTTTATTTCTGAACATCTGTGGTTTCCCTTTCCCCATATCTTACGATTGTTCTAGGAAAAGTTGGATTTCAGCTGGGAACACGATTCCTTGAGTAAACGCAGAGTTTGCTTATACGGAGCATTTTAATCTAGGCACAACTTTTTGCAGCCTCGTGCTCTTGAATTTTCAAGCTACCCTACTCTTGTTGTAATATCAGTCACAATGCCATGTCAGAATCGCCTATCATTTCATTGACATCTATGGATGTAAGTTTTTTTTTTACGAACTATGGCGGGGATTTCCCGCATTGCATTATAGAAGAAGAGAACATGATGCTAGTTAGTCTGTATGAAAAGTTCGATTTTCATACTGGGAAGTGGTATCCGGTGCATTCAAGTCTAGGAATAATCTTCACTCGTGCTCCTGATCTGTCAAGCTATGCTACTGTTGTTTAATACAAATATACAATCACAATGTTACCCAAGAAAAATGTAAGGAATTCTGCCATGTTATTTTCAGCATTTAAATGGGGAGCTTTCTGACGAGTACCAGAACTGCTCATGTTAAACCAGCAAGGAAACCCACGACTGGCAAGGGAAGGCGAAGAATTAAGCTTGAAGACCTTCCCGATGTATTGCCGAATTTTCACTTTCCAATCAATTTTCGGGGTCAAGATTTTTTTATTATAGAAAAACAGGGTACAAAGATTTCTGAACTCTTTTTTCTTTCATTTGTCACTGAAGGACGTGCTACGTGGGATTTTATCAAAGTTGCCCGCGGAAGATGTTGTGCAGACGAGTGTTTTATCGAGCGAGTGGAGATGTTTGTGGACAGATTGCCCAAAGCTCAGTTTCAATGGCCGCACCATGTGTAGGAGTGGGGAGGAACAAGATACCCAGATGTTCATCGACTGTGTAAACGCAGTTCTGCAACAACACAGCAGCAAAGGTGTCGAGGGACTTGAGGTTAAATGTTTATTCGAAAATAAGCTAGTTGATCATCTGAATAATTGGATCAGTTTTGCTATGTCCTCCCATACAAAGAATCTAGCTCTTCATTTGGCACCGTTGTCCAAATTCATGGGATACGATCATCCGTATGTATTGCCTTCTGAACTTTTCGACAAGGAAAGTGCATCCTGTCTGGAGTGTCTTCAACTTGGTTTCGTATGTTTGAAACCTCCTTCCCAGTTCTTAGGTTTCTCAATCCTAAGGGAGCTTGAACTTAATATGTGCAACACCACCAGGAAGGATCTCGAGGATATCTTATGCAGTTGAGCATCTCGAGCTTAATATGTGCAACACCACCAGGAAGGATCTCGAGCTTGAACTTAATATGCTGCAACCTTGAGTGGTTGAGCATGGTCAAGTGCTATCTCCTGGATGAATTGACGGTGGATCGGCCGCTGCCCCGCCTGCAGTACTTGCGAATCGCCCACTGCTATTTAACTAAGATAGAGTTCCATGCTGCAAAGCTCTCCACACTTGTGTATGACGGGCCGTGCATACCTATTGCTTTACATCATGCTTCAAAACTGGAGAATGCACAAGTTCGGTTCCCTGGTGCATCTGCTCAGCAAGCTGTTACTACTGTACTTCTCAATGGGATCCCGGAGGTACAACGCCTCACGTTGGAGTTTGCAGTCGAACAAGGAAAGGTATGTATGATGTTGACACAACATTGCTTCGAATTACATCCCAGTTTGTGTGACTTGATTTTGCAACAACCTTTGCTCTTTTATTTTTCAGCCCCAGTGGATGTTAGGTAGCACTCACATGTTTTCTCGGCTCAGACATGTCCAATTACTGGTGACGTTATTCTCTCAAGATAATGACAAGCTTCTCTGCTTACTTTCTTTTCTAAGGGTTGCTCCGGTTATTGAAAAGCTTGAAATACATGTGAGTGATCTTCTCGGTTACCTAGCCAGTTTTCTCGGGTATCAATTAAATTTGAGTTTACCAGGATGCACAAGTCTCGGTTTTACCTCTTTTGAGACATGGATCCATGATTATTTCTTCTTGGTTTTCCAAGCTTTCTAAGTATAACAGCATCAGTGTAAATGTCAGTTTAGCTGCACATATGTAACCCTGATAACATTTATGTTCATACCTTTGCAGTTTGAAACCTTCCCTGGATTTTGGTTTGCGTACAATGAATCTTTCAGACACGAAGTTCCGCCGTGCGAATATAAACATCTGAAAAGCATGTATGTTTCAGGGTTCCTAGCGGGAAGAGGCCAAGTCGAGTTCATTACATATGTCGTGGAGAATGCCCCTGCAATAGAGGCTGTGACGATCATCACAAATCAACGCCGTAGTCGCACTTGGTATCCAGAGATAAAGCCGGCAACACGTAGGGCTGCTCTTAGTACGGTTAGGGGCCCTCTTCTTGAGAGGCTCCCACGGAATGCGAGGCTGCTTCTAAGATAGGAGGTTTCTGTGTTCTGAATGATTATATTTGCAGCCATGAACCATGAATGGTACACTGCAGATTATTTCAGTTGTCATTGGAGGACCTGATCGTGAGCCTTCGCTGTACATTGCTCTCAACTAGAGTTCAAAGATTTCGGGTTAAGCTTACACCGCTTGCAGCTATTGGGTTTATGTGATGTCGATATTCTGAATGATTGTACTTGCAACCATGAATTGTATAGTGTGAATTATTTCAGTTAACATTGGGAGGACCTGATGTTTAGCCTTCCCACCAGCTGTACATTGCCCTCTATTAGAAATCAAAGATTTCGATTCATTTTACATCACTTGCAACACTCTGCATTTATCTCCACGTCTCGCTGCATCAGAACCACGCGGGCAGACTTGCTTGCTGCAGGAAAAGTAAATAAAATACGGCAACACTCTGCATTGTATAGCGTGACTGAAATCTGAATTTGGAAATTCAAACACATGTCAATGGTACGGCAGTTTTTATTTCTAAACATTGTGGTTTCCCCCATTGCCAGGAGCCTAAGACGTCCAGGTATGTATTTTCTATGATGCTAACTTGCTAAGAAAAGTTCAATCTCATCTAGGAATACGATCCTTGTTTAAACGAAAACTTCACTTAGCTCGAAAATATTAGTCTAGGACAACAATGACAGACTCGTGCTCTTGACAAATTAAGCTATCATGCACTTGTTTTAACGTCACAATTCCATGCTTGTTTCATATGAAAAGTTCAATCTCATCAGGGAAGTAGAGGTATCCGGAGGATTCGAGTGTAGGTAGTACTATATCTTAACACATGATCTTGATCTACTCTGTTACCCAAGAAAAATGTGAGAAACTTCGTCATGTTCTTTTCAGCATTTAAATGGTGAGCTGTCCTGAACTGCAGAGAAGCAATGTCCATGTTAAGTCAGCAAGGGAACACACGGTCGACAAGGGAAGGCAAAGTTCAAGTACTAATCCTGAAAACCTTCCATAGGTACGCAAGAATTTCTGAATTCGTTGCACATGTTGTGGACAATGCCCCTGCGATAGAGGCCGTGATGATCGATACAACTCAACGCCACCGTGACCTGCAAATCGTAGCGCTGCTGTCGATGCAGTTTGGGGTCCTCTTCTTGAGAGACTTCCACCGGATGCAAAGCTTCTTCTGAGATGGCTGTTTTCTGTGTATGATGTCCAAAATCTGAATGATGATGTTTGCAGCCATGAACCATGAACTGTACAGAAGGGAGTTATTTCAGTAACTATTTGAGAGGACCTTATTAGTTGTTAGCCTTGCCAGCGGCTGTACATTGTCCTCAATTAGAATTCAGAGATTTCCCCTCAAAAGAAGAAAATAATTGAGAGATTTCGTTTAATTTTACACTACTACTTGCAGCTAAATTGTGAACTGTTTTTTGCTTCAGTTCCACGCGGGTAGATCAGCTACTCGAATGAAACTATATATATGCATGACTGAACACTGAACCTGGAAATTTGACACAGGTTTCCTTCCATTTCATTCCTGTATGTACAGACTGATGCAAAGCCTCAGCTTAGCCTAGCTTTGCATGCCCCAGTTCTTCGTCCTCTGTTCTTCATCTTTCCCCCGTTGCTAGTTTCAGTTCAGATCCTAACGAATGAAGCAAAATGCCACTCCGGTGAGCAGATTCCGGCTGTCCTAGCTAGATTGGTCACTGCATCCTGGCGACTCCGCCGGCGCGCTGCACCGCCGCGCGCATCACGCCCTCCACCACCTGCGGCATCGACAGGTCCGCGCCGCAGCCCACGCCCGCCATGTACCTGCGCACCTCGTCCCGGATCATGTCCTGCATCGCGGCAGCGAACGCGGGGTTGAGCGGGTACGACGGCGTTGGAGCTGCGGAGGACGACGGAGCGGGCGGCGGCGACGGGGAGGCAGGCGGTTGGTGGAAGTGGCTGTGGGAGCTGTCGTGGCGGAACCCGCCAAGGATGACGGCGTCCATGCCGGGGATGGAGAGCGAGAGCGACGTGATCGGGTCCTCGTCCACCACCTCGTGCCGCCGACTCATGGCGCAGTCCGCCGGCTCGAACCCGCCGGCCCGTGCCACCGGCCGGTACACCAGCCCCCCGAACATACCGCCGTGGCTGAGGTCGCTCCGGTCCGACCCCGTCCCGGACCGGCTACTCTCAGGCGAGACACTCGCCCGCTTGCACGGCCGCTCGCCCTCAGCGCCGATCTCGCCCTCGACAACGGCAAGCCTGCGCTTGAGGGAGCAGTTCCAGTGGTTCTTGACGGCGTTGTCGGTGCGGCCGTGGAGGAGCCGCGCGATGGCGGCCCATCGGTTCCCGAGCCTGGCGTGCGCGCTCGCGATGGCGGCGTCCTCGTCGACCGTGAAGGGCCGGCGCTCCACCTGCGGCGACAGCTGGTTGCACCACCGGAGGCGGCACGACTTGCCCGACCGCCCGGGCACGCCGCGCCCGATCGCCGTCCAGTTGCGCGCCCCGTGCCGCTCCACCAGCGCCCGCAGCGCCTCGTCCTCCTCCGGGCTCCACGGGCCCCTGATCCGGTCGCGCTCTGCCTCCGCTCCCATCGTGCTGTGGCTGACTTCTACGACGAGGAACTGGCGAATGGAATGGGATGGTGATTGGTCTCTGCTGTGTGTGGCGGCGGCGGTGGTTGTGTACGGAGGAAGGGAACGGGGAGGAAGGTATTTATAGGGCGGGGCGGCCGGTGATCTGGCCGGCAACAACAGCTGGCGCACGAGTCCCGAGCTGCTGCACCGGAACGAACGAACTCTCCTCTCTACTCTATCTACCCAGAGGCGCTTGTCGTTTTGCTTTGAAGTATGCAATGTGGCGTAAGATGGAGGTGGGCCCCGGCGCTCAGTGAGGTGGTTGGGTAGATGCTGTCTAGTGTAGTACGTGGGGGAGTGGGAGCGAAAACCACGGGCCGCCCGTTATCTGCTCCACGTACCGTTCGTCCGTTGCAACTCACCGTTGAAACCCATCCTCCAAAATGTAATTTCCAAGTTTAACGAATAGTTTTTATTTGAAACTTCAAAAAGATAAGTTTTGACGGATTATTTGACCGTTTGCAAAATCGATACCGCGATTTGCAAATGGTGAAATAGGAGTCGTCGGCTCTACTAGCATGGTACCATTTCAATGCGAGAATATTTTCCATTATTATAATTGATTATAGAAATTTCACTAATATCACGGAAAATATTATTTCAAATATATTGTGGTGTTGGTTTGCGCGAAACCGAAATGTACCTTTCGGTTTGGTCGGGACCAAAAGGTCTTTAAAAATCACGAAAATTTGAAATTTTATTTTTCTGGTATAGTAAACCCCTCGAAGTTTGAAGACATTTCGTTTGGGTGTTTAATAAACTTGAATTTGTTTTAACAAAGTAATTAAAATCTTTCAAGAGCAATCTCGATTCCATAAAAGGATTTTGATTCAGATATATAATTCTAAAAATGAGATATTTTCAAGCTTTAAAACTAAGAATGAGTATTTGATAGGTAAAACGATCCTTAACATTTGATTCTAGCAACGAGTATTTAACAAGTAAATGATTTATCAAGCTTTAAAACATAAAATGATTTTAACTAATTATAGCCATATGAAAATGAGTTTCATATGTCATTTAAAGTTGATATAAAGTGTCAATTAGTATTTTTGATTTAGCCCAAGCCGACAGTGCAATATATTTGAAAATAAGCATTTTCACGCAGTATTAGTGAAATTTCTATTAAAAATATTTTAGAAAATTCGAAATGATAGCTCATTGTGTTTTGTCACTACGCGCGTCTAGAAAGGGAGGACGTACACCGTGTGACCCCGGACGGTGAGACGGTGTTCCGCTGGAGACGCCCTCTCTCTCGTTAACTAAATCTCATTCGTTTTCTCTGCATTTTTTTTTTTGACTGTACCTTCGGCGGGCTTTCAGCCAGCCTGAACCTTTATTACGAAAAACCAACTAGCCAGAGTAGCTTACATACATTACAGGTAGAAGGGAGAGACCGGGAGAAAGAATTACATGAGAGAACAGTGGGGGTTTAAGGGGGATCGAAGTTTAAACACCAAGATCGCAAACTACCAGCGGTTACAGCATTGGAGCATCTATACGCCCGGAGTCGTAAGTCCGGCACACACCTTTGTCGCACAACGTCCAGAGGCTCATCGACACCATTAAAGATCTTCCCGAGGGGGAAGAAAAAGGACCAAACTTCCCGAGCCCGGCGAAAAAGGTGAGGATGGTTCCGTTAGTACTAAATCTTGGCTGGAATTGAGATTTGTGTTTACCAATTATTCCACCGAGAAATGTCGAGTCCTAACCATTATCATCACGTTTGCTCTTTTTTTCTTCTCCAACAGCAAACCACCGCAGCACACACTGCGTATGGGTTGTTAAACTGAAGTTGGAGGTGAGATCCATGCAAAGCAAATCGTGGTTAATAATCCGTGCGTGGCTGAGGTACAGTGCGAGTGAGTAGGAGGAATATCCTATTCCACGGGTGCGATGGATCGATCCGGTGCTGCAGGTGCATGGTCGCAGATTATGCGTGGACTGGCCTGACATGACAGCGGGATCCGGGCTGGACGGATCAGCACCGCAGCATCCAATCACCACGGTTTGAACAAGGCAACGAACGCAAAGATCTCGTCGGGGTTAAACAAAGCGTCCGAGGAAGCTGCCGCGAAGGTGCATGCGAGGCCGCGGATCCAGGAATGCAGTTGGGACTCTCTCGGTGCCACGGGGGGACGCCCCAACCGCCGCCCAGCCTGGCCTCCTCTTCGCATCGGGACTCGCCTCCCTTCCACGCTCCCGCGGCGAGTCTTTCCCGTACGTCGGTGGGAGTTCGTAGCGGAGGCGTCCGAGGAAGCGAGCCGCGGTGCCGGGTCTCGCCGCCGGTCCGGTCCGGACAATACAGTGCTGGAGGTTTCTTCTACGCCGGAGTTCGTGGCGGGGCGCGCCCGACCGGCCGTTGTTTGGCTGACTTGACGCGTGCGTGCGCAGCTGTCTGAGTACCTGCCTGTCTGCCTCCATGATGCAGGAGGGGAGGAACGTCGCGCGAAGCTGCCTCGGCCGCTTCGAGATCCGTGCGCCCAATCCTCCAGCCTGGCCGCGTGGACCGAGGACCGCCCTGTCTGGCTGACTGACGAACCAACTGGCCGGACCCACCCGTCATGGGCACAGCGAGGGCTCGTTGTACTACCCGCTGTACGGTGGAGGTGGAACCCCGGGTGGTTACGGTTAACTTCGGGTGGGTGTGTCCATCGACCCCCGCAAAACGACGAAACGCGCTTTCGCGTCAAGAAGGTCCCACCGCAAATGATACGCACTACTGCTAAACTACAGTATTCCCGTCGTTTACCATCTGTGCCCACACCAGTTTTGTTTCTGTTTGGCAAACTAGATTTCTTCTTCTTCTTCTATATGGTCATAAAGCACAAGTAGAGAACACTCTTAGGCCGCGCTTGGATTGTTGTTATTTCGCCAAAACGACGAAATACGAAGGTCCGTATAATTTACAGCCACGACTTCGAGCGGAGGTGAGAATAAACAGCATTCCAATGGGGCCTTACTATCTTAGATTACGTGCTACAATAAGTACATTGAGGGTGTACGAGTAATTGTATATGTACTACTTGCATCTCTATTCCTTCTTTAATGCAAAAGCAGAGCGCATGCATTAAAAACATTAATTATTGATATATTGATTTCTAAAGACGCGACACTCGGGTTCATCTTC
Organism: Poa pratensis; assembly: GCA_947311845.1. Taxonomy (NCBI): domain Eukaryota; kingdom Viridiplantae; phylum Streptophyta; class Magnoliopsida; order Poales; family Poaceae; genus Poa; species Poa pratensis. The sequence goes on from CAMZMU010000078.1 coordinate 6,718,376, forward strand.
GAACCCACTTACTCATGATATATTGATTTCTAAGATGGAGATATTGAAGTTCGAGACTCCCCCGCAAAATATATAAATAGACATCATTTTCGAAAAAAAATGATTTCTTTTTCAAAATTAAAACAAAACGATGATTTGTAACGGCGGCCAAGACTTCAGTTCCAACGGCTCCCACTCCCCCACGTACTACGACGAAACGGAAACACCACAGGTTCAAATTCCAAACCCACCTCTACCTCACTGGATCATGGGACCCATGGGCATTCTCACAGCGAGAACGACAACCGACCTGGGTAGAGTAGATGGGAGGTCTCGCCGGGGACTCGTGCGCCAGCTGTTGTTGCCGGCCAGATCACCGGCCGCCCCGCGCTATAAATACCTTCCTCCCCGTTCCCTTCCTCCGTACACTACCACCATCGCCGCCCCTCGCCGCCGTATACACCACAGACCAATCATCATCCCAAACCATTCCACTCGCCAGTAGTCAGCTTGAGCACGATGGGAGCAGAGGCGGAGTGCGACCGGACCAGGGGCCCGTGGAGCCCGGAGGAGGACGAGGCGCTGCGGGCGCTGGTGGAGCGGCACGGGGCCCGCAACTGGACGGCGATCGGGCGCGGCGTGCCCGGGCGGTCGGGCAAGTCGTGCCGCCTGCGGTGGTGCAACCAGCTGTCGCCGCAGGTGGAGCGCCGGCCCTTCACCGCCGACGAGGACGCCGCCATCGCACATGCCCACGCCAGGCTGGGGAACCGATGGGCCGCCATCGCGCGCCTCCTCCACGGCCGCACCGACAACGCCGTCAAGAACCACTGGAACTGCTCCCTCAAGCGCAGGCTCGCCGGCGCCGCCGTCGAGGGCGAGCTGGAGCGGCCGCGGAAGCGCCTCACCGTCTCGCCGGAGAGCAGCCCGTCCGGTTCGGGGTCCGGATCAGACCGGAGTGACCTCAGCCACGGTGCCGGCGGCGTGTTTGGGGGGCAAGTGTACCGGCCGGTGGCGCGGGCGGGCGGGTTCGAGCCAATGGACTGTGCCATGAGCCGGCGGCACGAGGTGGCGGACGAGGAGCCGGAGGACCCGCTCACGTCGCTGTCCCTCTCCCTCCCCGGAACGGACGCCGTCGTTCAGGGCGGGTTCCGGCACGACAGCTCCCACAGCCACTTCCACCAGCCGCCTCCCTCCTGCTCCCCGTCGCCGCCGGCGCCCTGCAATTTCAGCCCCGCGTTCGCGGCTGCGATGCAGGAGATGATCCGCGAGGAGGTGCACAGGTACATGGCGGGCGTCGGGTGCGGCGCCGACCTGTCGATGCCGCTGGTGGTGGAGGGCGTGATGCGCGCCGCGGTGCAGCGCGCCGGCGGACTCGCCAGGATGCAGTGACCGATCTAGCTAGGACAGCCGCGATCTGCTCACCCGAGTGGCATTTTACTTCGTTCGTTAGGATCTGAACTGAAGAACAGGGGAAGAAACTTGCCATGCAAAGCTAGGCTAAGCTGACGCTTTGCTTCAGTTTGTACATATAGTAATGAAATGGAAAGAAACATTTGTCGAATCTCCAAGTTCAGTGTTCAGTCATGCATACATTTGATTTCGTTAAAGTAGCAGATCTACACGAGTGGATCTGAAGCGAAAACTTCATCGTTTTGCTGCAAGTAGTATTATAAAATTAAACGAAATCTCTGAATTCTTTTCCTTTTTTAGGGGAAATCCTCTGAATTCTAATTGGTAACTGGTAATTCCGTCTGTACATTTCATGGTTCATGGCTGCAAATATGTTTATCGATTGTCAGACCTCTATCGTTGGGGCATTCTCCATCGCATGCCTAATGAATTCGATTTGGCCTTTGCTCGCTCTGAACCCTGAAACTTTATACTCTTCAGATGTTTATATTGGCAACCTTCTTGTCTCAAATATTTAATGTTTGCAAACCAAACTCCAAGGAAGTCTTCATGAAACTGCAAAGGTACGAAAAACTAGATGTTATTACACCCGAAAAAACATAAGAGAAGCTGACATTTACACCGATGCTGTTATCACTTATGGCAGCTGCAAAGGAATCCTTTGCTTTGTTGAACTGTATAAACACTTTTGAAGACACTGCAAACGTGAAGCACTTGTCGAAATGTTCAGAAAGAATACGTATTGAAACTAAGCTTTGGGCAACCTGTCCAGAGACATCTCCACTCACTCGACAAAATAGTGGTCTTGACAGCCTCTTCCGTGGGCAATTTGAAAAAATCCCGCAGAGCCGTGCTTCGTCGACAAATGGAAAAAAAAATCAGTTAAAAAATCTCTATACCCTGAAATATGAATGTAAAAAGGAAAAAATTCCATACATCCGGAAGTGTTCAAGCTCAATTCATTGCCCTTGGCTTGTCGACCGTGGGTTCCCTTGCTAGTTCAACATGGACATGCTTCTCTTCCAAGTCAGGAAATTTCCCCATTCAAATGCTGAAAAGAGCATGGCGAAGTTCCTCACATCTTTCGTGGGTGTGATCATATTAGACAAGAGTAGCATAACTTGACAGATCAAGAGCATGAGTTAGGATATACCTAGAATCGAATATTTACTTCCTATATGAGATAGAACTTTTCGTACGGAACTAGGGTCATGAATATTTTCAACTGCATGGACAAGCGATGAAATCGAGAGCACTTGTAACATGATATCAAGAGATGAGTGTCTCGTGGCTGTGCTACACTAAAATTCTTCGGCTACAAGTTTCCATTTAGTAAAGGATAGCTTACCTAACTGAAATTGAACAACCAAGGTTCGTGTTCCTAACTGAAACTGAACTTTTCTTAGCATCATAAAAAATATAACCTTGGTATCATAGACTCATGGCAATAGGGACCAAATGTATAAAACAAAAACTTTCATATCAATGCTGAGAGTAAATTCAAAAGGGACGAGCATAATAACACGATAACAGAGTTGCATACTGATGTTGTGTTATAATAGTGATTAATGACCATTGTACATTGCATTGCAAACAATTATGTATGTCTGGACTACACATACTTGGCACACTGTAATTAGGCGTGCATTTGACATTAATCTGATGATGACGGGAAAATGGGGCGATCGCAAAATACGTACGCGTCCACGTCATAGAGACAGATAGTATTTAAATTTAAAGTGCGTCCGAATAAATGAGACAAATATCAAGTATTGCGAGTACATATTTCCGGAACTCTTACATTTTCATAAAAGAATCGTTAATTACATCTCCGAAGAGAAAACCCCTAATTAAGAATTCCAACATTTCTAATATACAAAGGATTACATGTTTACAACACATGTTAGTATTACAAAGATAAAACCAAGACTAAGAAGTCCTCCTCGCCGTCGTCACCGTCGGATGCTTGAAGGAACATTTAATCTTCTTTGAATCATGACATGATTTGATATCATTTATTCTTAGCATATATTTGGTATCTTTTCTTGCACTAATATTAGCAGTACAAGAAGTGTGCATATATCGGACACTTAATTTATTCAATCGGCTGAGCATACATGGATCGATGGTACAGTATATTTTTGGTTATTTATGAAAGTGTTTCATTTTACTTAGCCGACTAAAGCATCCGAGTGATGCATGCAATTTAGTTGTAGGCCGTGCATGTGCACGTGCATGCAACGACAGCTATAGAACCATATACGTGATCTTTTCTACATGCATGAAGTGATAGCTGCATATATTTTATTTTAATACCAATAGATGTAGTACTGATTACGATCGGGTAGCATTTGAATTATTTGCAGGGGGTATGCATATTCAATATTAATATATTTCAATATGAGAATAACCCATGACATGCAAGTTAATTGATTATATCTTGAATTAACCTACATGTACTTTTTGTTTGATTTTTTTGGTAAGGCATGATTTGGTCAGATGTATATATTTGGAGTGACTTGACTTGTGTCAATATGACCAAGCCAAGCACATAGTGACAGATGAATTTTGAGTGCGCTTTGGTTTGTGTCAATATGACCAAACCAAGAGGCAATATTTTGTTTCGATATGTGGATTTAAGACAACTTGATTAGTGTCAATATAACCAAATCAAGAGCCAATATTCTAGCAAAATATGTGATTTTCAAGCAATTTGGTTTGTGTCAATATAACCAAACCAAGAGCCAATATTTTGTTTAGATATGTGGATTTAAGACAACTTGATTTGTGTCAATATGACCAAATCAAGAGCCAATATTTTAGTGAGACATATGGTTTTTTAAGCAACTTGGTTTGTGTCAATATGACCAAACCAAAAGCCAATATTTTGTTAAGATATGTGGATTTTAGACAACTTAATTCATGTCAATATGACCAAATCAAGAGCCGGTCTTTATAGAAGTATGAATTTAGAGCAACTTGGTTTGTGTCAATGTGACCAAACCAAGAGCCAAATTTTGGGGACATATGCATTTAGTGCCACTTGGTTTGTGTCAATATGACCAAAACAAGGGCTTTAGTTTTGATGATCTTAAGAAGAAAACTCCGTGGAATGTATCAATATGATCAACCAAAGAGCAAGGAAACATGTAGCAAATAATATGAAAAAATCCTTAGTTTGTGTCAGTATGACCAAACTAATGATTGAGAGGAGAACACCCTTGGTTGTGTCAATATGACCAGCCAAGAAGCAAGGGAATAACCATAATCTCACCATCTCCTAACCTTCTTCTTCTCACGTGCGGAGAAGTACAGCGGCGGCCTGTATGCCGGCGGCCGGCGGCGTATGATCAGCAAGAGCTTATATGTATGTGTTGGGTGATGAGCAATGCGCTCTATGGATGTATTGGATGATTGATGATAGGTGTTAGATGGTATGAGCGAGAGCGATGAGGGAGCAATGAATCATTTTTTTTATGAATGGGTGGATGAATGATTTTTCCGATCGTATGAGCGAGAGCGATGAGCGATGATGAATGATCGATCTCCCTTCTCGCGATGAGAGTAGGGATATCTCTACTATATAATATGTCTTCAGGTGATGGTCCGTTTTTCACTTTCCGGTTTTACCCTTGTATTGTTAGGATAATTGCATGGTATGCCACCGCCAAGTAATCAACCATACCGGTTCGGCAATTTTTTTTCCAGTCTTCCCGACTTCCCGTCCTCGCCAGCGTCAGAGCACCGCCGCATAGGGTTCCGCCTCCACATCCTTCGACGCCGCCGGCCGTATGCACGACGAGAGCTCTCCGTAGAGCTCGTCCCCCGAGCATCGACCTCGCCGCCGTTCTCCCCCATCCCGAGCCTCTCATCCCGTCGGACTATCGCCTCCAGTACGACCTCCACCCCGAGCTCCTCAACTCGAAGATCTCTTCCTCCACGCTGTTGGCCGCGCCGCCGCCGACCCGCCCGCCCAGATCGACGAGAATGAAGACGACGAAGAAGACATGGGGTATGCCATGGATTCTCCTTTCTCCTATTAGCGGCGGCGACCAAAGGGGACGTAGCGGCCGCCGGACCTGGATTCCTAGCGGCGGCGACCCGACCTGCTGGTGTTGCGGACCTCGCTGCTCGCCTGAACTGGATTTTCTGGACGCTGCAGCTGCTCTCCTCCATCCCGTCACTGGACAACGTGTACAGCCGCCGGCCGCATCGATCTGGCACTCTGCAGGGCAGGCACGGAAACTTGTCATCTTCCTTCGAAGCAGCATCGTCTGTGTTCAATCTGTGACCGAACTTGGCCGGCGCGCCGCCGCCGGAGTACTAGAGCAGCGACCCGACATGTTGCTCTGCTCGCCCTATAGGCAGGCTGCTGCTTCCAAGGTTTTGGATTTCGTTTTTGCATATTTACCGGCCACAGCCGAAATAGGCGAATTTCGGTGATTTCGGTAATTTCGGGTGAAATTCCGGATGAAAAGCGAGAACCAAAATTTGAAAATTTGAACAAAATATAGCCAAAATCAGCGAAAAATTAAATATTCCAGTAAATTTTAAATTAATTTCTATTTCCAAACCAAATTCCTCAAAATTCGCAAGTTTTCGACCGGTAAATATTAATGCCGGTCCCGACCGAAATGGGCTATCGCCTCCAGTACGACCTCCACCCCGAGCTCCTCAACTCGAAGATCTCTTCCTCCACGCTGTTGGCCGCGTCGCCGCCGACCCGCCCGCCCAGATCGACGAGAATGAAGACGACGAAGAAGACATGGGGTATGCCATGGATTCTCCTTTCTCCTATTAGCGGCGGTGACCGAAGGGGACGTAGCGGCCGCCGGACCTGGATTCCTAGCGGCGGCGACCCGGCCTGCTGGTGTTGCGGACCTCGCTGCTCGCCTGAACTGGATTTTCTGGACGCTGCAGCTGCTCTCCTCCATCCCGTCACTGGACAACGTGTACAGCCGCCGGCCGCATCGATCTGGCACTCTGCAGGGCAGGCACGGAAGCTTGTCATCTTCCTTCGAAGCAGCATCGTCTGTGTTCAATCTGTGACCGAACTTGGCCGGCGCGCCGCCGCCGGAGTACTAGAGCAGCGACCCGACATGTTGCTCTGCTCGCCCTATAGGCAGGCTGCTGCTTGCCTGCTTCTCCTCGCAACAAAACGTGGATTCTGCTCTCTCATTTTTCTTTACAGTGTATATGGATTCGGTGATGCATTGGCACCAATGTGTTTATGTAGTGAATTGCTGCTTCACATGTATGGATATAATTATGTTCAAGTCGCTATAGATGGACAAGGAAAATTGGGATCATCCCTTACCATCCACGGATTAGGAATCAAAACAATATTCTTGTCTCTTTTTTCTCTCTTTATTAACACCATACGATCGACATGGATTTTCTATTGCATAGGGAAAGTATGTATGTAGTGAAAAGCTACTGTACCTAGGGCTTAACTTGGTCAGAATTTGTCGATTTCTGTTTAGAATAGTTCAAAAATCATGAAAATACAAATATACTAGCAAATTTTCGGTAATTCAATATAGAAATATCACAGTGAAAAGCAGATCGTGACACCATAAATAAATAAACATTTTAAAATCTGATATCGCCCCACGTCAATAAATTCCCGTGAGACTTAAAATTGGCGGAAAATAATAGCTATTACCGGATAGTCACGACACTGCATAATAAGACAGTCTTGTGATACAAGCTGGCCAATCGGTTGTGCAGTCTATTCGTCCATGAATACAAGAGTCGGAAACCCCAGGCTTCACGAATCCCCCACTGCAAAGAAATGTACTATGCATTTCGGCATCCTCTATAGCTGTTTCTTCGTTGCTTACGGCGTGTTGCTGGCTAGCTATCAAAACAGTTCAACTTCTTCAGACCGTGTTCACTTGCAGTGACGTCCGCCTTGAGTAACACCATTGTTGACCCTGGGCATTGGGAGTCCAGATTCTAAAACACATTTGTGGCGTTTATCAACAGCACCTTCGATCCTGACAAGATTAGAAGTCTGAATTTCAAGCAAGATCCTAACGAGATTAGAAGTCTGGATTTTCAGCAGCCTACGGGAATTTACCAATTTGTGATATCGGCATTAGTGATTTTCTCACAACCCATGGGTATGCATCATTTATTGACCAATGAAAAATTAATCATTGAATTATTTTATCGCCCCGTAGCAACGCACGGACCTTTTGCCTAGTATTTATAGGAGTTGGAAGCCAGCAGTTCCGTCGACGCGGGAAGACACGCCCACGTTCAGAAGATCGTGGTGGCGGTTCTACGCTCCTCCGATTTTTGTAATCAGTGGATATTTTGTATCGAGTTCGCTTTGGCCGGAGAGCTGACCGAGTCCTGTTGCAACTCGTGTGAAGCGCAACCATGGGTTGCTGCATGTGGGCCATGGGCTATTTACTTAATGCATAATTAGGCAACGCCGGCCGGTAATTCCATGCATGCACGTAGCTAGCTGTAGGGCTACACGTATTTCTTTTTGTCACGTATAGATAGTCCAATAGCATGTAAGTTAGCTAGCTCGCAAGCTTTTACCTCCAATGGCTAGCAAAGATTAATTTCTACAGGTATTGCCAAATTTCTTTTGATGTAATGTTTGGAAATGTTTTGCCACTTATTTTAATATAACTCGACCGTATTTTATAAGTTGTCCGGACAGTGCTGATAATTTGTCGGGTGGTCGAGTATTTCTTTGAAGATTTAGTGTCGCTTGCGATGTGTCGAAATTAGGTCAATATCGGACCATTGTTGCCGTTGAGGGCGGTACGTAAATAAATCCTTTTATTTATTTGTTTATCACATGAAGCATTTGTTCTAGAATTTATTTAATTATTTTGTCAAATTTCATGATAGTCAATTATTCTTTATAGTCTGAGACAAAATCGGTGTCAACATCTGACGACGTTTGATTGTACATAAGTTAGACCGGTGTATGGACCTATTCCCATCCAACTAACCGCAGATCCATATCTTCAATGAGTAAACATTTATTTAATTATTTTAGAAAGGAAAAGTTAGTAACGGATCCAAAATGGAATCATAGTTTATTTACTCAAGTGTGTGTAATATATGCAAACATGTCATGCTATCACCTAATTTTATTTTATACTAAATATTTTCACTTCTTTACCACTTGCACCACAAATTATTTTTCAAGAATATAAATTATCATATAATACTGCATTTTCTATTGTATGTGATAATGTTAATCAAATAATTTTGTGTGCCAACATAAGTCTACACAAATCAAGCAGTATTACTTAACAACACACAGATGGAAAAGTGAAACTCTATTTTTCATGAAATAATATTATTTTATAATTTAGATTTAGGCTATTTGATCAACTAGATAAATCAAAGAATACCAACAAAGATGAAAAATTAGATATCTCTATTTAATAATTTATGCCATTTAGATATTTATAATTTTTGTATATGTGTTTCTGCTTAATTTAGTACTTATAAATATATTGATAGAAGGTTCCACAATGCATGAGTCTAACAAAAAATCTAATTTCTATTTGTACATGTCATTTTTTAACTTCATACTAACCAATACTCTGTTTGTTCCACATTATAAGATGTTTTAGATAATTTTAATATGGACAACATACATACTGAAATGAGTGAATATATACAAACTAAAACGTATCTAGATAATCTGAATGTAATAGATCCTAAGATGGTGTTGTAGTGTATACGGTTTGCTTCATCGTTAGGATCTGAACTAAAATTAGAAATGGGAGAAAGATGAAGAACACAAAGGAAGCACTGGTCGAAGTTAAAGGGCAGCTGATGCTCTGCTTTAGTTTGTGTACATAGAGGAATGAAATGGGAAGGGAAAAATGGGTCAAAATTTCCAAGTTCAGATCTCCATTCTGTCATAATTCTTTTCTTGCAAATAACATATTTTTCCATGTGGATATATGAAGCCGAAAATTAACCATTCTTTTTCTTGAAACAAAGCAAAATCTTTGCATATTTCATTGATTAAGAAAGGAGTTTAGAGGGTTACAACCAAAGTTTTAAATAACCCGCTATAGCTCCGCTATATTTCTCGCTATAGCTTTTAAAGAGCCCTCTATACACTTTTAACGCCAAATTGAAAACGAAGCTAATAGCCCGCTAAATGCCGTTATAGCGCTAAATTTTGATTCACTTAAGGTGCTAAACCGCTACAACCATAGGGACACAGGTTAATACGATAAAGTTATCCATCTAGATTATTATCCTTTCCTTTTTTTACTGTATGTATGACACATTTATGCAAAACTTAGTTATTGATCTAGAATTTCTTATCAATGCTTGGTTTTAAGATATCTGTGAATGTGTAGATCAATTATATGTGATATATAATATATGATACTTGATTTTTGACTCATTTTTTACAATTTTTTATTATGTAAGAAAAAACGTTAAATGGGTTTAACTTTCTCTATAGCTCTGCTATAGCCTTTCATAGTTTCTGCTGGAGCCGCCCCTAAATAGAATAGCCCGCTATTTAAAACTTTGGTTACACACACAACGCGCCACAAAAGCCCCAAAGCTAAAGCCTACTCTCGCGGTAAAATGGCACTCAAGCATTTCCCCCCGCACTCAAATATTCCTCTTAACCGAAAGAATTACAAAGGAGGTCATAGATGAGCGATTATTGAAAACCCACGCGTTGCCATCGTTCCAAATTTCCCTCGCAAATAGGAGGAGCATGGAGGAGAGGCCTTCGCGACGTCGACCAAGAATGTACTGTAGGGGATAGAGCACCATCAATCGGCCACCGTACCAAAGCGAGATGTCAAGATCTCCCAACCCGAGCCAATATTAGAGCCCCTGCCAAATGCCGGTGAAGCTCAGGACTCGTGCGCCAGCAGTTGTTGCCGGCAAGATCACCGGCCGCTCCCCGCTATAAATATCTTCCTCCCCGTCCCCTTTTTCCGTACCTCCACCACCACCGCCGCCGCTCGCCGCCACACACAACACAGACCAATCACCATCCCAATCCAGTCACCACTTCAACGTCGTCACAGCAAGCCAGAGCACGATGGGAGCGGAGGCGGAGTGCGACCGGACCAGGGGACCGTGGAGCCCGGAGGAGGACGAGGCGCTGCGGGCGCTGGTGGAGCAGCACGGGGCGCGCAACTGGACGGCGATCGGGCGCGGCGTCCCCGGGCGGTCGGGCAAGTCGTGCCGCCTGCGGTGGTGCAACCAGCTGTCGCCGCAGGTGGAGCGCCGGCCCTTCACCGCCGACGAGGACGCCGCCATCGCGGCCGCGCACGCCAGGCGGGGCAACCGATGGGCCGCCATCGCGCGCCTCCTCCACGGCCGCACCGACAACGCCGTCAAGAACCACTGGAACTGCTCCCTCAAGCGCAGGCTCGCCGCTGTCGAGGGCGAGATCGGCGCAGAGGGCGAGCGGCCGTGCAAGCGGGCGAGTGTCTCGCCGGAGAGCAGCCCCTCCGGGTCCGGATCAGACCGGGGTGACCTCAGCCACGGCGGCGGCTGCCTGTTCGCGGGGCAGGTGTACCGGCCGGTGGCGCGGGCCGGCGGTTTTGAGCCGGCGGACTGTGCCATAAGCCGGCGGCAAGAGGAGGAGCCGGAGGACCCACTCACGTCGCTCTCCCTCTCCCTCCCTGGCATGGACGCCGTCGTCCAGGGCGGGTTCCGCCACGACAGCTCCCACAGCCACTTCCACCAGCCGCCTCCCTTCCCGTCGCCGCCGCCTGCTTCGGCGACAACCGCCGTGCCGCCAACATCGTACCCATTCAGCCCCGCGTTCGCGGCGGCGATGCAGGACATGATCCGGGAGGAGGTGCACAGGTACATGGCGGGCGTCGGGTGCGGCGCGGACCTGTCGATGCCGCTCTTGGTGGAGGGCGTGATGCGCGCAGCCGTGCAGCGCGCCGGCGGAGTCGCCAGGATCCAGTGACCGATCTAGCTAGGACAGGAGCTGTCAAAAAAAAAATCTAGCTAGGACAGCCGCGATCTGGTCACCTGAGCGGCATTTTACTTCATTCGTTAGGATCTGAACTGAAGAACAAGGGGAGAACTGGGCATGCAAAGCTAGGCTAAGCTGACGCTTTGCTTCAGTCTGTACATATAGGAATGAAATGGAAAGAAACGTTTGTCGAATCTCCAAGTTCAATGTTCAGTCATGCATATACGGAGTATTTGTTTTTGCTGAAAGTAGCCGATCTACCCGCGTGGATCTGAAGCTAAAATTTCACCATTTTGCTGCTAATAGTATTATAAAATCAAACGAAATCTCTGAATTCTTGTACTTTTTGAGGGGAATACCTCTGAATTCTAGTTGAGGACAATGTACAGCGGCGTGCAGGGTAACAATCAGGTCTTCCCAGTGGTAACTGGTACACTTAATGGTTCATGGCTGCAAATATGTGTATCTCCTCTAGATACAAAAGGTCACTGTGGTGTTGAATTTTATCGATTGTCAGACCTCTATCGTTGGGGCATGCTCCATCGCATGCCTAATGAATTCGATTTGGCCTCTGCCCGCTCCGAACCCTGAAACTTTATACTCTTCAGATGTTTATATTGACAACCTTCTTGTCTGAAATATTCGATGTTCGCAAACCAAACTCCAAGGAAGTCTACATAAAACTGCAAAGGTATGAAACTTGATGTTATTACACCCGAAAAAACATAAGCGAAGCTGACATTTACACCGATACTGTTATAACTTAGCGCAACTGCAAAGGAAGCCTATGCTTTGTTAAACTGTATAAACACTTTTGAAGACACTGCAAACCTGAAGCACTTGTCAAAAAGTTCAGAAGGGATACGTATTGAAACTGAGCTTTGGGCAACCTGTTCACTGAAATCTCCACTAACTCGACAAAACAGTGGTCTGGGCAGCCTCTTCCGTGGGCAATTCGAGAAAATCGCCAACTGCACGTCCTTCGGCGACAAATAAAAAAAATCAATTCAGAAATCTCTATACCCTGAAATATGATTGTTAAACGGAAATTTTTCTTGGGTGTGATCATATTAGACAAGAGTAGCATAACCTGACAGATCAAGAGCATGAGTTAAGATATACGTAGACTCGAATACCTACTTCTTAGATGAGCTAGAACTTATCGTACGAAACTAGTGTCATGAATATTTTCAAATATCTACTTCTTAGATGAGCTAGAACTTATCGTACGAAACTAGTGTCATGAATATTTCAACCGTGGACGCGCGATGAAATGAAGAGCACTTGTAACATGACATTGTGATGTTAAAACAATAGTAGGATAGCTTAACTAGTCAAGAGCATGAGTGTCTCGTGGCTGTGCTACACTAAAACTCTCTGGCTAACTAGAGTTTCCATTTAGTAAAGGATCGCGTTCCTAACTGAATTTGAACATTCAAGGATAGTGTTCCTAATTGAAATTGAACTTTTCTTAGCATCATAAAAATATAACCTTGGCATCCTAGGCTCCTGGCAATGGGGACCAAATGTTTTAAAACAAAAACTTTCATATCAATGCTAGGAGTAAATTCAGAGCCAACAAGCATAGTACCACGATAAGAGAGCTGAGGATGCGGCTGTTAAACAATAGGGCTTATATTGTGTTGCATATTGATGTTGTGTTATAATATTATTAAAAACATTTTAAGAGAGATAAGACACCTAACAACCAACACATCTAGAGGCACAACAACGTTCATGGATAATCCACAACCGGGTCATCTACTTTTTTACTCGCGAGCACATTGCTACTTGAAGTAATCTATCTAATGGCAGATTAATCCTTGATCTGATTGTTTCTTACTATTAAAGACCATTGGATATTTCATAACAAACAATTATGTCTGTCTAGACTGGACATACTTGGCACAATGTCCGACAGGAGTGGTGCGTAACGCCTCCGTCGTCGTCTCAATCTCTTGTCGCCTCAGAGTTACCTTGGTGCCTGGAGTATTGCATTTGGGTGTGACAACACACACTGCATTTCCCAAATAGCAAGAGGCCACATTTATTTCAACAACCCGTAATGCCCATTGTGACCCGTCCTTCAGGTGTTTGGAACCAATACCTCGCAGAACCACATGAAACTCATGCCACCTATAGCCAATCATCATCAGCATACCGTTTGGAAGCCACATTGTTGTTGCAAACTGCTAGGTACACAACAACAACCATCATCGGTACATTGATTATGGATACATGCACAAAGCAGTGTAGTTATAGAATGAAGAAACATACGATACATAATAATTTTTGATCTTAAGTGAACTAACAGGATTCGTATGCATCGTATAAATTTTGTACTAAAACTTTAACAATCAACAAAATGAGCATTTGGAAATGATAATTAATATGTACAAGAAATTTTTGATCCCATATGATAAATATATTACCTTATGAAAAAGGGCAAGTTTTAGACAATATTAGTGGCTACCACAGCCACATCTGTAACATAGAATAAAAATATCAAGTTACATTTTTGCGCTAGATTAGTAAGTACCCTGATGTCGTTTTTTTACACACATAGTAGAACATTCATGGCTACACAATTGTCTCTAACGAGTTTGAGTTATGTACCTTTAGCAAAAAGAAGTTGTGTGCACAAAATGAAATTATAGTTATCAAAAACAGGTTCTCATATCAGCTATTTTTTGTTATACTAAATATTTTTACATCCTTGCGACCACTACTACAAGAACTTACGATTTTCATCAATATACCTTTTATCATATAATACAATGTTTTTTACTGTAGCTTATAATGTAGCCACATAAATTTACTAGTAATATAAATTCAAGTTTAGTGTCACACAAATCAAACAAATTTTATTAACAATACATGGATGCTAAAGTAGCACACTACCTTGGCGTGTAAATTATGTTTTTTTCTAATTTAAATTCTGACTTTTTCGATGAATCGATAAATCTGAACAAAACAACAAAGATAAAAAGCCAGATCCAACTATTTAATATATTTTTCCATTTTAATTTTTAGAGTTTTTTCATTTGTTTTTTGCTAACTTTAATACTAATAAATATCTTGATAGAGGGTTCTACAATGTATGAATCCTACGGATATCTAATACATTTTTTGATGTGATTGTATAGCTTCATATTACTGACATAACATAACTTAGCGCATAAAGTTTCCCAAAGGATATTAATATGTGGGAATGTCTAGCACGTAAACATATAAAATTTAATAAATGGTCAAATTTAATTCAAACTGCCAAAAAACTAAATAATTTTATTATGCCACTGAATACCACTATCACGTTTTTCATGCAAAGGGATTATAAATAGAGACAAGAGTGATATGTAGGAATCTTGCACTTCTTATTTAAAACTAAATTATGTCTCTTACTCTTTGCACCATTTTTATTATTAGTCAAGTAGGTCAATGAATAGAGTCGACATTTAAAAACCTATTTTTATATTTGATTTAAACCCTTTTCATATAAATCAAAGTGGCTCTTCATCAGCAGGTTGGCTCCATGTTTAGAAACAATATCCATGTGACAACTCAACGCCAACCGCCATTAGCCCATTAGGATTCAACAAAGCTATATTGAGAGGAAGACGAAGAGAGAGAGAGAGAGAGACTCTCGAGAGTATATGCTCCCGCGTGAAACAAATTATATTTCGATGTAAAAAAAACTTTTGTTTGGCACATAACACATGTGTTCTGTGTGTACATGTCAAATTTCATGGAGGATACGATTTCTGATCCTATGTTAATAAAAATGTATCTACAAGATGCTTTTTTAGAGAACATGTCCAGCTACTATGCCCGGTCGGCATAGGCGCTGCAGGACCAACTTCTCAAGGAGATCTTCCTCCTACTCCCCGGTCCACGATTTCTAGCAGGATGGCCCACCTAAAACGATAGGCCTGCCCATCTGTACCTAGCAGGCCGGCCCACGAACCATAACAAGCCGGCCCATGTACCGCAATAGGCCGGCCCACGAACCATAACAGGCCGGTCCATATACGCATAGCAGGCCGGCCCCTAATCATGGCAGGCTGGCCCAGTTACACCTAGCAAGCCAGCCCACAAACCACGACAGGCCGGCCCATGAAACATAATAGGCCGGCCCACATAAGCTTAGCAGGCCGGCCCACGAACTATGCCAGGCTGGACCTGCTAACTTTAAAGGGTCGGCCCACATAACAGTATCAGGCCTCAGATGGGTCTGGGATCTACCACGGTTTCCACGTCGTGGTAGAAGAGATAACGCCGTTTGCCACGTGTCCGTTAGATTCTTTTACCATGGCAAATCCCGCCGCCGTGGTTAAAAAATCAGCCACGCAGTATCCACCACGGTACCCCTCGTTGCTAAAAACCTTTAGCCACAAAAAAGGCCTTTTTACCACGAATATGATCCGTGGTAAAACACCGTATTTCTTCTAGTGTATGTGTTTAAGCTTAATTTAGTACTTATATATTGATATATAGAAGGTTCACAATGCATGAGTGTTACAAATATTCTAATATATATTTGCATATGTGATTTTCTAACTTCATACTAATCAATAGATCATAATATAGTGTTATAATGTATCCGTTTTGCGAATAGTTGTAATGGAGCTGGGCTCCACAAAGCCTATTTTGACTTTTTGAAAACGTTTCCAAAAATTCGAAAGAAGATACCTGCATGTAGCCAACTTTATGCACTTTAAGAATGCAAGCAAATTTTCAATGTCAAATACCTTTTATTTTGGGCTCAGAAAAAAAATACAAATCCAACAATTTCTGGGAGAAAAAAAGTTGCACTGTTCATGCCCAAGATCGGCATATTTGTTATTTTTGCTGAGTCTAGAATACAAGGTATTTTGTGTCAAAGAATTTACATACTTGTAGTGCACAGTATAGCTACATCATGTTATTTGTTTTGAATTTTTTTGACCTTCAAAATTGAATTTTTTAAAAACAAATAAAAAAGAGCTACTTGGAGCCCTGGAGCCAAATCGGCACTCGTCCGTTTTCCTTGAACTGAAATTAGAAATAGGAGAAAAGATATGTACATACATGAATGAAATGGAAAGAAAAGATGAGTTGAAGTTCCAAGTTAAGAGTTCAGTCATGTGATATTTCAACTAGCAGATGAGTTACATCGATCATCAGGTTCTCTATCTCAGGGGAATCCTCCACGACATGAGTAACGGATTCGACTTGGCATGCATCTTCCCGCTCTTAACCCCGAGACGTAGGTGTCAAGACTTAACGGACTTGTGCACTCTCCGTAGCATGATGCAGAGCAATGGAGAACTCTATGTTGGTTATAGTGTGACCGGCGATTCACAAGTAATGCAGGTGGGACAATGTGTAAATTCGTCTTGGATAGCATTTGCCCAAGATATCCTCGCGATACTTCCTGGTCACCTTCTGAATAAACAAACTCAAGCTGCCTTCAAGACAATTCAGACAGGATGCACTTTCCTTGTCTTAGCTTCAGACGGCAATATGTAGGTACATTTTTTTTTTCGATAAAAGGAATATATTAAGATAAGTAAAATATCAGTTATACCCTACCTCTGCAATAGCATAACGGCAATAGCTAATGAAAACATTAAGGACACACACAGTCAAAAGAAAAAACGTCGAACAGATCAGCAAAGCAGCAAGAACTATCACCATCACATGCCACACTTGGACCGCAAAACAGTTCTCCAAGAACTACGCCTCCAAGAAGGTGCACAAACATCGTCGTCGCTCTGATAATAGATCATGGTTTTCACCCTGAAAAAAATCCGACAGGACTCCAAGCGATGCCTTCAACGGATAGGGCTCCCTCATTGCCAGATACAACCAGTGAAGGTCAGATCTAGGATTTTTACCCCGAAAGTCGAGACTTTGTGTCCAAAAGCATCACCAAGAAGAATTCCCGATGTGTTGCCGCCCCACTTGCCGAGACTGCTGCAAAACACCGATCATCCGGTTCACAGTCTTCACCACATTCAAACTCGTCTCCGTAATCACTTGTAATCTCGAAGTCTACATGAGCCATTGAGATCCACTGGTCACCAAAACCATCTTGAAATTCCCCATCATTGTCCGCACCAGTTAATCGCTGCTAAATATGTCATGGCGTACATAATGGTGCCGACAAATCGGACTGCGACAGATCGACAGCTCATCTCACAAGACATACATCCTCAATCACCATCGTAACAGTGGTCGAAATGTACGATGGTGCTGAAGAGAAGTGGGGATTGGCGTCGTCTAGCACCGCATCAATCGGTGGCCGCCGCACCCTGTGACCGGAACTCGAAAACGATTCTTTGTACTCCTCCGTTCGGAAAAGGATGTCACAAAAATGGTCTATCTATAGTTCATTTTTGTGACATCCTTTTCCGAACGGAGGGAGTACGTCAGAACACAGTGGAACTGATCCGATTATTCAGATGATCACCTACTTATGTTCGAACGGGGATTTGACCTCAAGTTCCTCGACACCCGTGCGGCGGTGCTGTCGCAAAACTGCATAACATAGTCGATGAACATCTGGGCAGCACAGAAACTGAGCTTCAGGCAACCTGTCCACATACATCTGCACTCATCCGACAAAACAACACTGGTCCTGAACTCCTGATAGCCTCCTCCATGGGCGATTTTGATAAAAATCCCGCATAGCACATCCTTGAGAGGCAAAATGAAAAGGAAATGCTTAGAAATCTCTCTACCTGAAATATGATTACATAAATTCCTGCATACCTCCGGGAGGTCTCCAAGCTTAACATGGACAGCCTCTCTCACTTCTTGCTTAGAGAAAGGTGTTGTGAGAAAGGCATGTTCCGCATGCAGCTGAAAGTCACCTAGCTTAACACTTCGCCTTCTGTTCTCGACTGTGCTTTCCGTTGCTGGTTTAACGTGGACAAGGTCTTCGGCCGTTCTTGTACCCGCCAGATAGTCCCGAGTTAAATGTTGAAAATAACATGGAGAAGTTTCTCACATGTTTTCTTGGGCAACATAGCATTGTGATTAAACAAGTTTGCGTTTCTGGAGGAAATCGATTGGAAATTACCATCATGAAAAACCAGTGTAGTACAGCCCTGAACTTGGCAGGCTGGGACGTCAGAGGAAATGAAGTCCCCCTTCAACACGGCATATATTGGGATGTCTTCCTACTTGAAAGAATACAAATCAAGAGCTGCTAGTCCGTCAGAGGAAATCATGCAGGCCTGGCCGGAATGTGGCTTTCCCGCGCACGACGGTGGACAGCCCCTCGTTCCAGCTACAAGTCATAGTAGGATCGCGACACTCTGTGATCGGACGCCGCCGGCGAACAAGAACCATGCATGCCCATCTCGCAACTCACTCTCTCCACGCACGATCGCTCTCGTGCTCGTGCCTCGCATGTCGCTTGCACGGAAATTTCGGCACTGCCACTGCATGGAAATTTCGCCGTCGATCGCCTATACCCACAAGCCGGCAGGCGGCAGCCCGGCCAGTGTTCCATGCGCGCAGCCTAGCTTTGACTACCCCACGTCCACAAGTCCGTGCAGACAGCTAAGGCTTGCGTGCGTGCCGAAGAGGGAGCGGAACCCGGCCGACGGCGATAGAAGAAGCTAGCAATAGCAAGTCCATGGCGGCGCCGGAGAGCACGGCAGGGACGACGAACCAGGTGACGAGGGAGGTCGACGACGGCGGCTTGGCCGTGGCACCACTGCTGGCCGGCTCGCTAGCCCTCTTCCTCCTCGCCTTCGTCGGCCTCCTCATTGGCTGTGGCTGTGCGTGCCACCGCCGTGATGCCGCGCGCCGCGATGCCGCCTCATCGGCCGCAACGGCGCCGTCCATGCCCCCCAGCCTCGACGCCGACGCCATCAATGGCCTGCCCGTCACGCTCTACAACCCAGCGCGTTCCACCGGGGAGAAGGGTATCGACGAGCGGGAGGCAGAGTGCTCGATCTGCATCAGCACGCTGGTGGCCGGGGACAAGGTGAAGGCGCTGCCTCCGTGCGGCCACTGCTTCCACCCAGATTGTGTAGACGCCTGGCTCCGCTCCCATCCCAGTTGCCCTCTCTGTCGGACCCTCCTCCTCACCGCCGGCGCCACACAGGTGAACGCCATCAACCGAAGCGAACACAACTCCCGCGTGTGATTCGTCAGACATGAAGACAACTTTCTCGCACGCAACTCACTACACCATATACTCGAATTAGATCATTTCAAAAAATATATATACTTGATAGAAATCCTCTGAATTCTAATTGAGGACAATGTACAGCGGCTGGCAAGGCTGACAATCAGGTCTTCATAGTGGTAACTGATATAATTCCCTCTGTACCCGGGTGTATCTCCTCTTGATACAAAAGTTCACTGTGGTGTTGAATTGTATCGATTATCAGGCTTCTATCGCTGGGTCATTCCATGGCATGCTACTTGGCCTCTTCCCGCTCTGAAACCAGAAACTTCATACTCTTCAGATATTTATATTTACATGGTGGAACCTTCTTGTCTAAAATATTCGATGTTTGCAAACTGCAAAGGTATGAACATAAATGTTTTAACTCTCGGGAAAAAAAATAAGCGAAGCTGACATTTACAGTGATGCTGTTATAACTTATCGGAACTGCAAAGGAAGCCTTCCTCGTTCAACTGTATAAACACTTTTGAAGGCACTGTAAATGTGAAGCACTTATTAGAAAATTCAGAAGGCGATACGTATTGAAAATTTGAAACTGACCTTTGGGCATCCTATCCACATACATCAGCGCCTCGAAACAAGTCGATTGTGGGACACCTCACACCTGGCCCAGTCAGCGAAAAGTCACGCGAGGAATGACTCTCTGCCGCGTGGACGCTCCACTGCCCTGCCCAGGAATTCCCGCGAGCTTTAAGCTTGGAGGGCATATGTGATATCATATGAGCTAGCTAGCTTGCCAAAACGACTTAGGCTCATATAGCTAGTGGCAATTAATTGGAGTGGGGATTTTTTGGCTCCCAAGTTCCAGTGCTCCATCCAGTTTTAAAAATTCGAAAATCATATTTGTAAGTTTTAAAAAATTCTGAAAAACAATCCGGGTGTATTCAATAGTATATTCCACGACCGTGTAAAATATCAACATCAAAAACTCTGTATTCTGAGCTATACAAAAATAACAAAAGTGTGGATCTAACTATGCGTATTTTCAAATCTCCAAGTTTTATCAGAATTTTTATTTTTGTATAGCTCTGAATACAAAGTATTTGAAGGTTATATTTTACACGCAAGTGGGGTATACTATTGGCTACACCCACATTTTTGTTCAGAATTTTTTAGAAACTCACTAATATGATTTTCGAGCTTTTTAAAGCGGAGGAAGCACTAGAACTCGGGAGCCAAAAGCATTTTCCGCAATTGATTTATATATGCATTGTATAATTTATTTTAATGAAATCTCTTGCACATATCTCGTACTGTATTTAATAGTGTTGTCAGAATGGCGTTGGCGTTTTGTCTGGCGGTCAGGTATTTCGTAAAATCTGATGTCGCCTCGATGGCGAGAACCTGGATCAATATTAGAGCGACCCTTCGATATTTTTATATCGCGGTTGAATTCACCCGCATTGATTAGTTTAGAAATCTAGGACTGCCTACTATGGCGAGCATTTAGTGCTCTGCCGATGGTTTATGCGTCTATTAATTTAGTTTCTCTTTATTATACGACAACTATTTTCTATAAGACTTCTTTAATAATTTAGCAACATGGCGTAATCTTGGTATTTCCTTCGTATTTTGAGACGAAATTGGTGTAAACAGCAAGACTCTTATAAAAAGCCAAAAAAATGAGACATCACTAGCTAGCCCAAAACAGGTGCAGATGAAATTTGTAAATACATGTCCAGTTTATAGTCCCACATCGATTAGGGAAAGAGGTGGGGAGCAATTTATAAGATGGAGTTGTTGGTGTCTTCTAGAATGGAACAAGCACACGAGTATTGCTATTCAAGCACATACATGGCTATAGCGCGTGCGATCACGTTATACTAAATATTTTTACATCCTTGTGACCCCGCTACCAAAACTTAGTTTTTTCATTGATATAGCATTTATCATATATGATTTTTTACTATACATGACAATAGTAGCCACATAATTAACTTTGCTAGTAATACAAATTTAAATTTTTTTGTTAAATAAATCATACAACTTTTCTTCACAATACACGGATGCTAAAGTAGCATGCTACTTTGGCGTGGAAATTATGTTTTTTCTAATTTATATTCTGACTATTTCGATGAACCGATAAATCTGAACAAAGCAACAAAGATAAGAAAAAAACCCAGATCCAACTATTTAATATTTTGTGCCATTTTGATGTTTATAGTTTGTTTATTTTTTCCGCTAATATTAGTACTAATAAATATCTTGATTGAAGATTCTGCAATGCATGAATCCTAAGGAGATCCTAATACACATTTGTAGATGTGATCGTATAACTTCTATTAACTGACAGAATTTAACTTAGTGCAAAAAGTTTCCCAATGGATATTAATATTTGGGACTGTCTTACACGTAGACATGTAAATCTTAATACAATGGTCAAATTGAATTCAAACAACCAAAAATTTAAATAATGTTATTATGGCACTGAATACCCCTGTCACGTTTTTCATGTAAAGGGATTATAAATAGAGGCAGGAGTGATCTGTAGAAATCCTGCACTTCTTATTTAAAACTAAATCATGTCTCTTGTGCTTTGCACCATTCTTTATCAATCAATTAGGTCAATGAATGGAGTCGCCATTTAAAAATCTATTTCTATATCTGGTTTAAACCCTTTTCCTAAAATGAAAGAGGCTCTTGTCAGCAGGTTGGCTCCATATTTAGGAACAGTATCCATGTGTCAACTCGACGTCAATCGCCATGCGAATTCAACAAAGCTATATTGAGAGATGGGGAGAAGGAGGGAGAGACTCACGAGAGTATATGCTCCCGCCTGAATCAAAATAGAGTTAAATACAGTCTGGGTACCTCTACTTTAGACTTAACTTGCTCTGGCCTGAAACTACGGTACCTGTTTGCCATATGGGAGGCGTACATGCGTCGGGCGGCAGTTGTGTATGCATTTATACAGGAAACCCCCTGGCGAACAAACATATCCTGTCCAAAATCGGCACCCACCATGACCAATTCGACCGCGAACCAGCGGAGCCGCTGCGTCGGTGTCTCCGTCTCCGCCGTCGTCGGTGATTTCGCTCGCGGAAGGACAGGCGCTGCGTCGGTGTCGATTTCACCGTGTGGCTGGCGAGGCGCGACCGGTTCTCATCGTTCGTCGAGAAGAAGGAGGCGGCCATGGGTCTAGTTCGTCGCCCGAAGGAGAGCCACCCCTCTGTACAGTATGATCCGTGTTTCCTCAATAATCTCGACCACGGTAGGAAAAAGCATAGAATTTTTAGGGTTTCGCATCATGTAGGACTTGAAATCGTAATGTTGGACCGATTTTGATAGGGTTTCCTGTAGAATTAGCGATTTGGGGTTTGGGCTTAGTTTTTATGATCTGAAGAACAATTGATCTGACAACAATTTCTAACGCATGGATTATTTGTCCTCGTGTATCAGCTCTTCGCAGCACCAAATTCTCTGCGGAGTTCAACCATGGAGGTTATTTCGTTGGGCAGGGCAGAAATCGCAATTATGTGAATGGGCGTTCAGTTTGGTTTGATCAATTAGACAAGGTTACATGGTCGCCGATAATGCTCGAGAGCATTGTGGAGGAGATAGGCTGGGAGATGGCAGGGAGGGTCAAGGCATACTACTGTGTCCCTATACTGAAAATCCAGAATAATGGTTTGAGGGCACTGGAAACTGAAGAAGATGTCGATAGAATGATGCAGTTTTTGCCAATTGGGCACCATTTTTTCAGTATCTATCTGGATCATGATGACAGCTTCTTGCAAGGTAATGATGTAGATTCAGACGATGATGTTGTCCATATTCCGACAGCTCAGACTCCACCTGTTCGAAGCCAGGAATTGTGGTAGCTGAACCTGTCCCTGAATCTACCTTCATCACTGCTACCCAGCAATTGCTGAACCAGTCCCATGATAGCCAAGGTAGTAGCAGTAGCATCAGACAAGGTGAGCTGGCACAAAAATTGCTAGCTTTGAGAAATCAGAAAGACAGAGAACAAGAAGAGAGGAAGCAGGCTTTGCTTGCGGCTAGGATAGAAGCAGAGTTGAAGAAGGCTGAAGAGGCAGCTAGGAAGAAGCTGGAGCAAGCAACAAGGAAATCACAACAAATGGAGTTGAGGAAAATTGCTGCAGCTGCAAGGAGTGCTAAGAAGAAAGAAGAGACTGCTATAAACAAAAAAGTAAGAGAAGAGACAAGAAAGATAATAGCAGAGGTGAAGAAGACAGTAGCAGCCAAGCACGCAGCAGAAAACAAAGCTAAAAATGAATTGGAGAAACACCAAGCTAGGGCAGCAAAAGAAGAAGCAAAAAAGGTAGCCGCAGCAGCAAGGGAAGAAGCAAAAAGGGCAGAAAGAGATGAACTTGCAGCAGCTAGAGCAGAGGAACAACGTATAGCTGGACTAGAAATTTCCTATACCAGAAGGATGGAGGCTGAAGCAAGAGAAGAGAAGGGAAGACAAGCTGCTAGTGGGTCAAAGAGACAGCAAGATGGAGATCCTACTACTGTGAATCAACCACCACTAAACAAAACCTCTATGTTTGATATTTTTAGATAGTTTCTAGGCTATTTCTGTAGTACTAACTAGTGTGCTCCTGTTAGAGCATGATGTAAGGCTACCAAGTGCGTTTGATGATTTTGTGCTACCTGATACTACCAAGTGTGTTTGATGTTTCTATTTCAGCAAGTATATTTTGTGCTACCTGATACTACAAAATGTGTTTCCGATGGTTTCAATCTTCATTTCATTACAGTATGGTACACAACTTGCATAGTACAATTTTAGCAGCACAACTTGAACAGTATGATTCATTACCAGCCCAACAAACACTTGCATTACATTGTTGATACAAACCTAAACGTCAAACTACACTCACACAGCAGTAACATCACACCTAATCACCACTACTAACTGTCTACTTCTTCATGACGAAGATGGCAACTACAACTCATAACATCAGCAGACTAGCAACCATGAACTTTATCATCACCAGAAGTTCCCTCCCCAAGATGAGAAGTGCAGAAGCTTGCTGCTTGCTCATGCCATTCACTGCCCTGCGGCTGTTGCTGGTAGCAACCAGTCCATCTCCTTCTCCAGCAGCATTGAGCGCGTGTCGCCTTTCCTCCGCGGCACCAAGAGCTTCCACAGCATCGTCACCAACGTTGAAGTTGTGATCAACAACATACCCAACATACTCCAGCTCCCAGTGCCACAAATCACATGTGGCCTACGAAACAAAAACAGAAAAGAATGTCTCAGTTCGAAACAAAAATTTGAGGTGCAAAATCCAAATTACTAACTGCATGTCTCAAATTGAAGCTCAACTTACCCCATGATGCTGACATCGGTAGAATATTCATCCGTTGTGCGCCACCATGGTTGACTCGTACCACCTCACCATGTTCCCGCAGTCAGGGCAGGGGATGCAGGGCTAGGAGGTAGAGGAATGTTGCCGCGGCGAGCAGCAGAACGAGAGGAGCGACCAGAGCGATCAGAGCTAACACACATGGCGACGGCGAGCGGAGAAGCTCCACCGAGGATTTGGGGGAATTGGCGACGGCGAGCGACAGAGACGTCAAGCGGCGAGGACCGAGAGCGATGGCAAGCGGCGAGCAACGAAAACGACGGCCAGGACTGAGAGCGACGGCGAGCGGTGAGCAGCGAGAGCGACGGCGAGAGCTAGGGATTTGGATGCGGATTGGGGAATTTCTGCTTACCTAAAAACGATGTTCGTCTCTTTCACATAAACCCCCCATGCAAATGAGATGGATGTCAATGTAGCCCAGATCCTACGTGGAACCGGTCAGCAACGCCCTCCCGACGCGTGTACGCCTCCCGTACGGCAAACAGGTGCCGTAGTTTCACGTCCTGTCAAGTTCGAGTATCGTATCGTTCGTATTCCTGAGTAGAGGTACCATATTGTGCTTTCATCTAAAGTACAGGTACCCAGACTGTATTTAACATAAAGAAATATGTTCCTATGTAATATTTTTGACACATAACACATGTGTTCCGTGCATACATGTAAAATTGAATGGATGATATGGTTTTACCTCCTATGTTGATAAAAATGTGTCTAGAAGATGCTCTTTAGAGAACGGATCCAGCCACTATGCCCTCCAGGCACAGGCGCTACAGAACCAAGTTCTGAAGGAGATCTTCCTCCTACTCCCCCCATCGGACGAGGCTATTTCTCTCTAGCGCACCGCCCTCGCCAGCACATAAAGAAAAGGGACACCCACGAAGCTCTTGCCGTTTTTTCGTGACCACAAAACTTGGCATATACAAAGTTAATCCTAAGACACTCGATGGAAGAAGATATGTTTGGGAGAAGAAAAGCATCTTCCGTGCATGGTTTCCACAATCCACAAGATTCCTCTTGTGACGTGGGACCAACTCTTAAGTAATTATGTCTCATTTAGCTTGCGGAATAAAAACATATTGGATGTATAATGGGACTGAAAGTTTTATTTGATGCTTTGTGATATATTTATGTTCTCGAGCAAACTTTATATTTTTTCTGAGATATTGATGTGCTCGAGCAAACTGTCTGCCTTCTCTGCGATGAAGCATCGGAAACTCTAGATGACATCCTTGTTCAGTGTCCTTTCTCTAGAAAGATTTGGTTTCAGTGCCCATGCCGCCACAAATTATGTTTATACATGCCTACGAGAGATCACAGTCTTCGGGAGTGGTGGCATAGTATGCATAGTTGTTCTCCTAAATCCCCGGCTTCGCTCAACAAGCTCGAACGTGACAATAAAACCTTGGAAAGAAAGCATGAACCGGATTTCAACGTAAACACCTTGGTCTTAGCGGAATTCAACGGGTGAGAATTAAGTAGAGATTAACAACAAACATGTCCCGACGAGGAGTAGGATTTAGTTCATTCTACTCAGCACTCCTTCTTGTGGCCATAATTGTAGTGGTCCCTTCGAAATCGAGGGCAATGGCTTTGAAGTCGTTGGACCAAGGGGGCTCAACATTTGCCACATACTCATTTTTATTTCCTATATTGGTGTTTTAGAATGTTGCGATGTTATTTTTATCGTTTTAACCCACCACGGGATGAAATGTTGCAACTAACCAAATACTGCATAATTGATTGATTCCACGCAAAAAATAATATAATTTATTGATCGAAAAAAGGAAACTCTCAACCAAGAAAAACCAGTCAGACCCTGAGTCCATGACACGGCCGTCACACGCTGGCCTCCTGCCCCCACACGGCACGCGCTGACACCGGACCCACACGCAGCGTCACAAGACGGTGTACGTTTTACTTAGCCGTGTCAACTCCCCAGCCCAGCCCAAACCGCGTGTGGCCGTCTCCTCTCCTCCAAACTGAATCAAACCACCATAAAATTCCCCAATCCTCTCGTCCCAAAATCCAATCCCCCCAACCCAAAACTCCGTCCCGAAATCCCTAGATCGGAAGCGCAGCATCCGCCATGGGCAACCCCGAGAAGCTGATGGCGCAGATCTTCGACCTGAAGTTCACGTCCAAGTCGCTGCAGCGTCAGGCGCGCAAGTGCGAGAAGGAGGAGAAGGAGCAGAAGCTCAAGGTGAAGAAGGCGATCGAGAAGGGGAACGTGGACGGCGCGCGCATCTACGCGGAGAACGCCATCCGCAAGCGCACGGAGCACATGAACTACCTGCGCCTGGCGTCCCGCCTGGACGCCGTGGTGGCGCGGCTCGACACGCAGGCCAAGATGCAGGCCATCGGCAAGTCCATGGGCAACATCGTCAAGTCGCTCGACTCGTCGCTCGCCACGGGGAACCTCCAGAAGATGTCCGAGACCATGGACAACTTCGAGAAGCAGTTCGTCAACATGGAGGTCCAGGCCGAGTTCATGGAGGGCGCCATGGCCGGGTCGACCTCGCTGTCCACGCCCGAGACCGAGGTCAACAGCCTCATGCAGCAGGTCGCGGATGACTATGGCCTCGAGGTGTCCGTCGGGCTGCCCCAGGCCGCAGCGCACGCCATCCCCGCCGCAAAGGAGAAGGAGAAGGTCGACGAGGACGACCTCACACGCCGCCTTGCCGAGCTCAAGGCCCGCGGCTAAGAGATCTTTACTACTTCAGGTGATGATATTATACACATCCTAGACCTAGCTCTGTACACATAATAATTAACCGATAAGTTCCACAAATAATGGGGTGCTTCTAGCTTACTCTTACACTTCCAATTGTAGGTTTATGACTGGTGCACGTAATATTTGTTTTCCTATCATGTTCCCCAAACAGCAGTCAGAGCTAAGGCTGGCGCTTGTTTCAAGCCTTTGGAGTTAGCATCTTATAGCTGATAAGTTTAGCAAATAAAACTTTATAGATGTAACAAATGTACATCACAATATTTGCCATGCCTCTAGCATGTTACCTCTAACAATAGGAAGAGCCAAGTTCAGAAGTATTGTAGTGCAGTGGCAGTGGACCAAGGGCTTATGTTGTTATCACTTAATCTGAATATACGCTCCGTGCAGATGCCTGTATGTAGCGGTCAGCAATCTTCATGTGAAAAACATCTCTTCTGTTTGACAGATTATTTACAATATGCAATTTAGATCTGATGTACCATATAGTGTTGCTATGGTACTACACATACAAGCAAGTTGGTATGTATCTAGTGTTCAACAAATTCAGTTTTAAATACAATGTTTATAAAAATCTAATTTGGGAAGTACTTGGTATCCTAACATATTAGCCCACATATCTTTGGTTTATAGCTCCACAGGTTTTTTGCTCTGCTGTGTTATTACATGACAATAGTATATACCATTTTCACTTACAATTTGGATGATTATAACATTGTGTAAAGATAATCCTCTGTTTCATATCCTTTGTGCGTCCTCTGTGCGCTTCCTACCCGCCATTTTCCTTGTCTCCTTTTTAGAGTCATGAAACTATAAATGGCATGATATATATTGATTGGCTAGATGCTAGAAAGGCTCGGATGTTCAAACTCTTAGCTCTTGATGAACTTCAATAGAGGAATGTATAGTGCCTGCAATCTTACACTTGATATGCCAAAGCCAGTTTCCAGCAATTCATACGCGTTTTAGGACCATGGCTAACTAGTATATTCCTTCCTTGTAGTTGGCCCATCGATGGACACATTCTTGGTGCTTCATCTGTGTTATTTTAATGTCATGTATGTTGTAATGTGTCAGCCACAGCACATGGTACAGTTCACATAGTAACGTGTCATGAGAGTACCATCTAGGTACGGTGTTGCATATGCCAGCTGACACTAACTTCGGGAGTATATATGTTGTTCCATTTTGATTGGTTGCTACCAGTTTAGTTTGTTTGTTATATTCGGAAATAGCAAGAAATGTGCACAAAGGCTCAATGCTCTCATATCTATCTCTTAACCTTGTTCTGTGGTAAGCAACATCACATCACTTGAGTCCAGGAACTCCTCAATCCGGCCTAAAAGACCATTACCCAACTACTGCACATAAAATCTAGAATTACGAGTCTTTGCAGATTGGCATTCGATTCCTTACCCAGTTTTGTAGTTTGCTACATGTCAGGAATCAGGATGCTACTCAATGAATTCGGAAGTAAATATTTGGCAGATTCACAATCGATAGCTGTCATGTTTAACTAAACTAATAGTAGCATTGTGAATTTTGAAGCAATCTACTTAAGATTCTCCTTGTTGTGACTGTAATACCCAGTCCCTGCCACCTGGATGAGTTCTAAATGCTTCTAGTTACCTGCAAACGTAACAAGATCCATGACTTGGATGAATGATGAATGCCGTGAAACTATGCGTATTTTGCCATGGAAACATGCCAAAAGTCTGATTGCTGCCTTGCTATGATATTGTGCCTCGGTGGTGCAATCTGTACATTTGCCAGTATAAGCAGTAGTCCTTCCTTTTATGCTCTGTAGAAGTCGTCAAACTATACTGTTTGCTAAATGACTAGTTGTGGACTGTGTGTAGGGTATCAAATTTAATTCTGATAAATGTTACTAACCAGTAGCGTAGTACAGAACGCATGCAGTGTCTGTCCTTGTTATGGTTCATTGAACAATTTTGATATCCGGCAAACTAACAGATGTGGTTGCTCATTTGCAGATATGATTCATGCAGTGTGCCCTCGAGTCGCCATTGGCTGTGAAGGGCTTGCTCGTATCTGATAGTTCCGTAAATACTGTTACGCCAAGGCGCGCTTGTTTGGGATCTCTATGTCGAACCGATTTAAACAATGCAATGTGTAATATTGTGAGTCAGTAATAAGTGTGCTTGTGAAACATCTTTGTGCCGCTTGTCTTGAAAGCCCGTTGTTGATGTACAGAACGGAAAATTCTGAAGTTGGCCGTGCTTTGCGTCTGCTTTTGTCTTAGCTTGAATTTGCGCTCTCTCAGACCGTGGACATAATCCGTTGGAACATTTGTTTCTATCACGGTCATGTGCTCGCTGGGTGTCCCTATGGTAAGCCATGCTTTTCTGAAGAGCTGGCACTTCCAAATAGTGCTGCTGCTCTCGGCGAATGTCTTTGGAACTAAGAGGAGTCTGCTGTCCATGGACAGACAGCTCAAGCCAAACAAAAACTACATCATGCAGTTATGGTCAGCCAGCTTAAACCAAACATGAACTACAACACAGCGCTGTTGTTCTAGAAAAAAAAGAACAGTTAAGGTTCGAAACCCAGTGAATTCAAAAGTGCAACATACAATCCGTGAGGGAAGTATTGAGTTGAACTACGTATGAACAGGCTGTTATTATTAACAAGTCCACCAAACAAATGGCTTGCAGCAAGGAAAAAAAGGGAAGACCAAAAAAAAGTGGTGGTTCGCTGGAGTGGACTGCGAGACCCAAGTGGCCCGGGAGTGCAGCGGCCCGTTATCCTTCCACCGTTGGAAGCGGGCAGTTGTCGCTGCTCTGTGAAGCCAGCCTCACGCTGTGCCTGCCACATCATGGGCCGTGAAGCCCAGCTTTCGCACAGGCCCCAACGGTCCACTACGCAACTTGGAACGGGCGGGCCAGCAATTGCACACCGGCCCAGGCCCGCAGAGCCGCAACAGCGTCCAAACATCACCCTATGCCCCCGCTCGGGTTACAAGCACACGCTACAGTGCTCGGCGAGACTGCTGGTGTTTCTCTTCCTCGGTCGGCGAGGTGGGACTAAAAACGTGAGGTGATCCTGTGAACCTGTGAACGCAGCGCAGCGGCGAGCGCAGAGTACGCTGGTATGAAAAGGTTGTTTGTCTACATGGGCTTTTGTTGCTTTGTCCATTTGGGCTTCGTAAACAAGGCCATGCGACGAATATTTGGATTTGCTACTGATGTACTTTCGAACAGAGCGCTTTTTTCTTTGGACAAATCGAAGTAAAAAAAAAAGCATATTGAAACTGCTTGACAAAGAGACGAAGAAGGAAACACAGGTAAAAAAAAGATGGACTGCTGTATGTTTTAGCAAACACACCTGGACGTGGTGAGAAGACTATTGAATCTCTTTGTCACGCATGCTTTGAACTTAAGAATGAGGTAAAACCATAGAAATATCATTGCAGTGAGAAGCAAACGTTTTGTTTGGTGGCTGTGGTACAGTGCTAGTGTGTGTGTTAGGAGAAATTATTCCGAGAGAAGATAATGTTATACATAGTGAAACGCTAGTGGCGACTTTATCAAGAAGCTTCATGGCTCGGATCTTCAGTATTCCCTCCAATTACTTCTATAAGGCATTCTATATTTAGTAATAGCATTTAGTAATGGTCAGGAATAGCATTTAGTAATGGATGGAGTACATCTAATTTGCTCCAATATGCAGTGATTATTTGTTGCTTTTAATTTAAACATTGTTGCTTAATTTGTGTTTTTTTTTTGGGAAACCGCCGTCCAAATATGGTCGTCCGGGATCTAGATTTGTAGATTCGATTCCTAACACAACGGTGCCCTCCGATTTTGATTTGAAGCTTCATTATTCAAAAATACTTGTATTTTTAAACTCCTAATCAGCTTACATATGGGATGACATCAGCAATTTTATTTTGTAGTGTACGATGTTTTTCAAAATTGTTTACTACTTTGAAAGTTTACAAAAAAAATGAAATACTACTAAATTTGTTTCAGCCAAGTGGTAGACTAACACTCGCACACACACGAGATATAGTCGAGTCCAACGTATACAATACTCCATCCACTTCTTATTATAAGGTGTATTAGTTTCTTGAAAAGTCAACCGAGATGTATTTTGCATTTTAACCAACTTTATAGAAAATATTATTAACAATTACAATAACAAATCAGTATCATTAGATTCATCATGAAATGAATATTCATAGGTTTTTTTGTTAATATTTCAAATGTTGATAGTTTTTACCTAAAATTTTAATCAAAGATAGTAAAGTTTGACTTTTTTAGAAAACTAATATACCTTATAATAAGAAACAATGGGAGTATCGTGTTTTCGTGGATGTACGTACAGACTAAACTTAGGGTAGGATGCTGACGTACATATACTGACGGTGACGGGCATGCATTGCTCACACCTCACAGGGATTCTATATCAAAAGCTGAGATCATATCACACTAATTATTGACACCCTTACAAACTTACACTCACAGAGAAGTACTACTCTGCCGTGGAGACGGACAAGTAGCAACGACACATTTTTTTGAACAGTAGCAACGACATTAACGGCGTCATGCACGCATACATACCCCGCTAATTAAAGACTTTGAAGTTGAATATCAAATGAATCAACAATGTCGTCCTTGATCATGCCACCGTTCAGCAGCCTGCACTCGCGACAGGCACCATGCAACATGCATGCATGTTTCTTCAGCTGAGGTCATACCAGGTGACATTGACCTCGCCGAGGTTGGGGTCAAGCCCGAAGTTATGCCACACGGCGGGCGACGCGCCCAGCTCGCCGTCGCAGCCGTCGCACTCGTCCACGAAGATGACGGTGATGCCGCCGAGGATGCTCGAGTTGTCCTTGATGCGGATCATCTTGCCGCAGCGTTGCCCGCCCGCGTACCACTCCGAGGAGAGGGACACGATGAACTCGGAGTCGCTGTGGTACTGGCCGTCGCACGACGCCGGCCCGCCGCCCGACCCTCCCTGCTGGAAGCTGTTCACCGTCATCACCGCCGGGACA
Organism: Poa pratensis; assembly: GCA_947311845.1. Classification (NCBI taxonomy): domain Eukaryota; kingdom Viridiplantae; phylum Streptophyta; class Magnoliopsida; order Poales; family Poaceae; genus Poa; species Poa pratensis. The sequence goes on from CAMZMU010000078.1 coordinate 6,750,986, forward strand.
CGGACGTTGCCCCCGGACGACACCTGCAGGAGACAGACAAGAATGCCGAAAAGAATTGCCGCGACCTTGGTAGCGTTGGCCATGGTAGTTTGCTATAAGATGGATTGAACTTGGCGAAGGTTGCTGGTCGGAGGAGTTTATGTAGGCTAGCTCCTCTCGTGCCGCAGCCTGCGGACAAAGCGAGGGACGTAGTTACACATGCCCTCGTGTTACTCATCAAAGTAAGCTGGCCTTGAGACAAAGCAAGGTTTCTCTCCCAATGGTGCTCCTGCTTTAGCAGATCATTGCATTGGTGAGGCCACGTACGCATGCTTTTGGATTTCATTGTTGACCAAAGCAATGCATATACAGCGACCGGCCCAGTTAACTTGCCGACCATTACAATGCTGAATTTCGTCGTCTTCCCCAAACAGCCAGCAGGTACGCCCATGTCCTGGCCGATATCCTAGGGGTGTGTAGTTTGTCACTACACATATGAAATGTTTTTTCTCTTTAGTTAATTTGTTCTTCCTAACTCTTGATGTGCCATCCTATAGACGTGAGAAAGTTTTTCAATCGAGCATGCTTACTGATATCTGTGAAGTGGAATGGACTCCATTTTAATTACTGTATTGCAATTGTGATTACCATTGTTTCGGCAAAACTAAAACAGGTAGATGTAGCTTGGATTTTTGGCATAACTTTTTGTAAGTGCTAGAAGAATTTTGAAACGATGGAATTCAAATATTGAGGGGGCAAAGTGAAAAAAGAATAGAATTATTATATCAAGTCAATTAAATGTTATTGATTTTTTTTTTAAGTTTCTGGTATGTCTGCCGATGATTATAGGCTTAGATTTTCTTTGGTTGAAAAACTTGATATCTTGAGTGAGGAGGAGACTATGTGGAGGCAAAGATCCAAAGAAAAGGACTTGCTTGAGGGGGATAGAAATACAAAGTATTTTATTTTAAAATCTAGTGGGCGTAAATGGAAGAATAAGTTTATTAAATTGATTCCAGAGGAAGGAATGATATTTGGTGATGATGATATTTTAAAGTGTGCTTCTAATTTCTATAAGAATCTCTATGGGGCTGTTAGTCTTTTACCAGTTTCTCTTTCTGAAAATTTGTAAGATTGCATGTTTGAGAATGATAAAAGTCAATTGGTGGGTCCTTTTACACTAGATGAAATAAATTAGCAGTTTTTGATAAGGAATATAACAAGTCACCTGGTCCGGATGGGTTCCGAGCGGAAATTTTGCAATTTGTTTTTGGTCTGGTCTACAATTTGTGCAGCTTTTCAATGAATTCTATGCGGGTAAGCTAGATATTCGAAAGTTCAATTATGGTATTAATCCCCGCAAAAAATGGTATTAATAACTTTGCTGCCAAAAGGCCGAGGGGCAAATAAAATACAAATGTACCCATTTGACTTTTGAATGTGATTTTTGAAGTTTTCACGAAAGTAATTAATAATAGAGCGGTTTTGGCGGCTGATAAAGTTATTTCAGTTGTGCAGTCAGCCTTTTCAGTTTTTTTTTTTGCGAGAAATCGCTGGAGATTACAGCAAGTAGGCAGGCAAGAACAGCACAAGGAAGAAAATTACACTCAGGTTCTTCTGCATCTCGATGTCGCCGGCGAGGAGCAGGACGTGCCGATGGCGCGCCGCCGCTGCATCTTCCCTCAAACCTTGGATCGGAAGATGTCCCCCTGCGGACGGGAAGTCTTCGGGCCTCGAACTCCGGAGAGCCTCCATCCTCCTCCATCGGCAGCATCGGCTTGCTTCACCTCCAGCGGCTTCAACTTCGTCAGCTGGATCCGCCGCTTCAAGATCCAGAGGGGGAAGACCCGTACACGGCGGTCCGAGAGGAGCGCGAGCACGGGGACGGGGGCGCTCCACCGCAGACCTCCACAGATATCCGCCGTCGAAGAGGACGAACGCCACCTGCAAAGACAACACCGGACGCGCCACCACCTCCATGACGCCGCCGGCTGGATCCCTTACAGCTCCTACGCTATGTACAGCAGGGAAACGAGGTTTCCCCACCCTCCCGCCGCCGGAGCGGCCGACGGAGGGAGGGGAAACCGGCGAATCTCCGGCGGTGAGGTGGATCTGCGGGGGGGGGGGGGGGGGGGGGGGGGGGGGGAGAAAAAAGTCGCCTCTACTGTAGCGGGTAGAGGAGAGCGTCCAAGGTCGCGAGGCTTTAGTCAGCCTTTTCAGTTATACGGACCAAACTTTCGGGAGGAAGCTGAAATAGGAGTACATGCATGCATTGCTCACTGCCTGCCGGCCGGGACTATATATGAAGCTGAGACCATATATATATATATCACACAGATTATTACAATGTAACAAACTTACACTGATCCACACTCCAAGATCTCGATAAGTAGAATTAGCAAAACCGTAGAATATACCAGTCGTCTACGCATACTTTATTCAGCTACTCTGCCGTGGACACGGACAAGTAGTAACGACACTAACACACATTCACGGGGTAAAAGACTTGTAGTTGAAAGCAAAAGAAGTTGAACAATATACGTCGTCTTAATTTGATCCTGTCACTACAACTGACGACAAACACCATGCATGTTTCTTCAGTTGACGTCCGACCATGTGATTTTGACCTCGCCGAGGCTGGGGTCAAGCCTGAAGTTATGCCAAATAACGGGCGACGCGCCCACCTCGCCGTCGCAGCCGTCGCACTCGTCCACGACCACGGCTGTGATGCCGAGGTTGCTCGAGTCCATGATGCGGATCGCCTTGCCGCACCGTTGCCCGCCCGCGTACCACTCCGAGGAGAGCGACACCACGAACTCCGTGTCGCTGTGGTACTGGCCGTCGCACGCCGCTGGCCCGTCGCACGACCACTTTGTGTTTTGATCGCAAAAAACCACCAGTATTCGTAAAATTTGTTGCAATGTGCGCTAAGCTGGGATTGAACAAGAAATTGACAGCGATTCTGACAGCGGGACCCATGTAACATGATGACATGGCACTGTTGACTTTTCAGCCGAATAAAAAAATAAAAAAAGAGGCCAAGCTCGGCCCTGGACCAGGGCTCGCGCCGCCGCCGTCCTGGCCGTGCTCATCTCCACGGCCGCGATGCGGAGCTCCTGGTCGGCCCCCGTCCTTGACCTCGCCGCCGTCGTCCGCCCTGTTCGCCACCGCTCGTCCTGGCCATCCTCTGCCTCGCGGCCGCGCTCCGCCTGCCCAGCGCTGCCCCCCAAGGAGCTCATCTGTCAGCCGTCATCGGGCCCAGGCGTCGTCCCGAGACGCGGCGACGCCAAGCTCGACACACGCAAGCCAGCGCACGCACTAGCTAGTAGTAGCAGCGCGCACACGCATGTACATGTGCCGCACTAGCTAGTACTCACGCTCGTACGCACGTACATGTACTGCACTAGCCCAGTAGCAGCCAGCGCACGCGCACGACCACTTCTGGGGTGCAGATCGAGCACGGCGAGGCGAACCTGCCGACGCTGTGACGCCTCCTCGGTCGATCTTATCACCTCTTCCCCTTTCCTATAGAATCTCCTCGTTGTGCCCTACCTCTCCACCAAGTTTCGCTTGCTAGAGTGTTGTGTATGCCGGGAACGTGATCGGCATCCCAGAGCGCACGCACGTCGGCATCGAGCTTCTCCCCGTCGACATGAGCATCCCCGAGCTCTCAAAAGATGTCAACCAGATCGGAATCGCTTATAAATTTCCCCCCCTCGAGACACACTTGTAGGGAAGCAGTGGTCGACGGGATCGACTTAGTCTTCCCCAACTCCGGCTCCGACCGCCACCGCTCGATCTCCTCCAATCTCTGCACTCCTTGCGGCCTCCCTGACCAATCCATCCTCTTCTGGCCTTTGTGAGCGTCACACGCAGCGTGGGCGCGGGGTTGCTCGCGGCGGCGCTCCAGCTCCTCCGGCGTGGGCGGCGCCACCGTCCCGGCAGGCACCGTGCCGAGCCGCGGCGCGACGACCATGTGGCTAAACAGGTCAGCGTTCTCATGCGAGGAGACGCAGAACCAGCACGGCCGTGGCGTGGTCTCTAGTTGCCGCGACGGCGCAGTGCGGCGGCAAGAAGATTTTATTTTTATTTGTTGGAGATATTTTTATTTTTTATTGTCTGACATGTGGGCCCATGGTGCCACCTCAGCAAAAAGTCAACATGTTCTGCCATGTAAGACCTGACTGGTGGGTCCCACCTGTCAGAAACCGTGTCAATTTGTGTTTAATTTGTTTTTAGCGCATATTGCAACAAATTTCACGAAAACACAAAGTGGTGGTTTTTCAAAATTTCACGTGAAATGTGGTGGTTCTATGCTAATAACTCTGTGTGATTACACAGTACATTGCACACAGCTGTTTATACGGTAAGCAATAAAACACAGTCTGCACAGAAGTCTTCAGTCCGTGTGCGATTAGGGGATTAAATTATACGATATCACACTGATTATTGACACGCTTACAAACTTACACTGATTGACACTCACAGATAAGTATTCCATACTACTCTGCCGTGTAGACGGACAAGTAGTAACGACACTAATTAAAACGTTCACGGGGTACCCAGCTAAATACTTGGAAGCGGAAAGCAAATTAAATAACACGTCGTCTTAATTTGACCCTGTCACCACTGACGACAAACACCATGCATGTTTCAGTTGACGTCCGACCAGGTGATTTTCACCTCGCCGAGGCTGGGGTCAAGCCTGAAGTTATGCCAAATAACGGGCGACGCGCCCACCTCGCCGTCGCAGCCGTCGCACTCGTCCACGACCACGGCTGTGATGCCGAGGTTGCTCGAGTCCATGATGCGGATCGCCTTGCCGCAGCGTTCCCCGCCCGCGTACCACTCCGAGGAGAGCGACACCACGAACTCCGTGTCGCTGTGGTACTGGCCGTCGCACGCCGCCGGCCCGCCGCCCGACCCTCCCTCCTGGAAGCTGTTCACCGTCATCACCGCCGGGACGTTGACGTTGCCCGCGGACGACACCTGCAGGAAACAAACAAGAACGCCAAAAATTGACGCGACGACCTTGGTAGCGTTGGCCATGGTAATTACAACCAATTATGCTCCTGCAGCTTGCGTTTGTAGTATGGTTGGAGGAGTTTATGTAGGCTAGCTGGTGCCGCAGCCTGCTGACAAAAGCGAGGGACGTACTTACACATGACTTTACCGATGAATTCTACAAGGCAAGTCTCACTGTTATCAAGCCAGACAACAGCGACCGGCTCAATTAACCATCCGAAAATTACAATGCTGAATTCCGTCGTCTTCCCCAAGCACGCCCATCAGCCCATGTCTTGTTCGTGCACTACTCGGACTCAACCTCGAGAGCGACCTGCGGTGCAATCAATCTCAGTTCTACTCACAAGGGCAGCTCACGGATTGATTGCGTGTGAAGTACGTAGTTGGTGCAGGCATCGGATTGCCTAGGACATCGAGTCCGAGTCCGAGTCCGAGTGTGGCACGCTCACGCGTCGCACGTCATATAAGCACCTCGCCTCTCATCGATTCTGGGCAGCAGCTAGTAGCAAGATTTTGAGGTTAATTAACTAGAGCAATATTCCGTGGATCCAAGAGAAGCAAGCAAGCATGCGCACCCACAACAGCGCACTCTCCACCGTCACAGCCACCCTCTCCGGCGGCTCCACCGGCACCACCACCGTCCTCAAGATCAAGGGCTTCACGGACACCAGCAGTCCAGCACACCGGGCTGTTTCGACCCCATCAAGTCTAGGCGCTTCCCGGCAGACGGACACACCTGGATCATCTTAATCTACCCCTGTTCGTGCGTCGTCGCTTTTCATCTCACGTTCATCTGCGGGAACCGCAGGCTGCCTGCCCGCGCCGTCTACCGCTTCACGCTGCTCCTCGCGGCGGCGACGGCGAGCCACTCATCTTCACTCGCACCTTCCAACCGTTTTGGGGGGAGCGCTTCCTCTACATTGCGAGGGAAAAGCTCGGCAACTACGTTGCGGACGACGGTTCTCTGACCATCCTTTGTGAGGTTACTATAGTCAAGACACCGGTTGTGAAAGTACGGAGCGACAAGCAGAAGAACGTACGTGGGCAGGCCTCCTCCTCGTCCTCCTCCTCCTCCTCAGGGTCACCGGCCTGTCCCAGGAGCAGGATTAAAACTGCGTGGCTAGGGTTCACACGGCGCCTGCTACATGTTGCATGCACCATGCATGAAGATGCCCTACCGTTACTTGTATAGGTTATACTGTAATATATATTGTGTATCTGTACTATTCTCTGTTTTCTTCCAAAATGTAATACATCTTAGTTTTAGTTAAAATCAAACTTTACCCAAGTATGCTTCATCGGGGGAAAGCAATTTTGTTTGGAAATTTCTTTTTCATATCTGTACTAATGCTAATTGTCTAGCGTAACCGTTATTGTGTTGTTTCTCCCCGTTACGTGTCCCCATTTTGTGACTCACGTTGAGTTGCAATTTATTTATTTATTTATTATTATAGAATATATTTGTGCGTTGCGATGGGTTGATTTCTATTGAACATAGCTATTTGAATATCCTATAAGAAAACCCCACAATCTTGGTGCCTGACCTGACCAAACTGCACCGTCTCACCCAACCAAAGAAAACCCTTGGTGACTTGTTCCCTTCGTCCTACCCACCAACACCCGAGAGAACTTCAGCAACTCACCACCCGTTACGTAGGTTATAAACTCAATAAATTTGTAAGCGCAACATATACTCGAGAGGAAGTATTAAATCGAACTAAATATGAACGTGTACATTATAAACTGAGTATCGTAAACGAAACATATAATCAAGAGAAAGTCTTAAATTCAGCTAAATATGGACACATTGTTTTTTATTAACTTAAATTGCATCACGAGAGGATCGAAGTCTAACAAACGAATTGCAGCAGGAAAAAAAAGGAGAGACAAAAGAAATGGTGTAAATGCAACGAATTTGCAGCAGAGAAACAGAAAAAAAAAAAGTGATGGTTAGTTGGAGTGGGCTGCGAAACCCCAGCAACCCACGGGTGCAGCAACGTTATCCTTCCATCACTGGAAGCGGGCTGTGAGACTTTAATGCCCCCCGCTCGGGTTACAAACACACACAGCCGTGCCTTGTGGAGAATGCTACTCCCTCCGATACGGAATAATTGTGGTGACTTGTATACAAATGTTGTGCTACATTGTACACTTTCTACGACAGTTTTATCACACCGGAGATAGTATTTCAAATGGTGAGGTGATGTGCATACAAGCGTGGTTGTCTAATGGTCTTTTGTGGCCTTGTCGTTTGGAGCCTCATAAATTAGGCCGTGTGATTGTGTGAAACTAATTGGACTACTACACATGCATCATCAGTGAAAATGCTTGGCACAAATGGAAATGTATGGTTGTTCAGAAAAATGATGGACAAATATAAATCTGCAATATGCATAAGCCTGATGCTACAACATGAAAAGTAAAGTTTTTTATGGAGTTCTACACACTTGTGAATGAGAAAACATTAGAATCTCTTTGTCATACATATGCTTGAATCCTTAAGATTACTAGTACAAAAGCCTCATCGATGTTTTTCAAACATATGTATCCAATTGTTAAATTTTTTCTCGAAAAAGGCAAAGTATCCGGGTGTCTACACTCGGATGCGCGCACACATGATTTTATTGGAAATGTCATTTGGAATAAAAAGATGCAGGTCATCATTTGTAGTCTGGCCTCGCGTCAGTAATATTTCCCATCATCTACCGAACGGGCAGGAAATTTGACACATAGCAGACTTCAACAAAAAAAATTCAAGAAGAGATCGTCGAATGTCGCCAAGACTAACTAGACATGTCGAGCATGAGATTAACATACTCGACCCGGAGCTTCGAGGAAACCAATTCACGTGACGACAACACATGTTTTCACCATGGAGAAGGCACACTTGTAATCAATTCTAGTTCAAATCTGATTCTCATGGCTTATTTGAAATGACTTAGCCATTTTTGCATTTCGAATCTCGGCTAAGTAAAAGTGAATAGCGTTTTCTAAAATTCTCAGATCCTCTGAGATTTTCATAACGCCTATTAGTGTGGCGTTTTCGAAGGGGGGTCAGATCTGGCTGATTTTTTTTGAGGGCCATTAGTGGCTGAAACTTTTCTTAAGAGCAATTTAGGACAAAAGATAACCCATGCTTACTGCTCTTTTGTACGCGTGCATGTATCGTACTCTGTCCATATCTGATTACGACATTATCGGTTTCTATATCAATTTCCGTGGTTTATGCGTTTATCTCCGCTTTGGCAAAAAAAAAAAAAATGTAGCCACAATTAGTTCCATCTGTTTTCGTCCCTAGCTTTGGGAAGTAAGTAAAAGCAACATTCTCTACATGGCGTGTACTTTTTTCTGAAACTAATGCAACCCCTTACCAATTAAAGTTAATTTGCCTGTTAATTCATAGTGCGCTCCCATGCCTTTTTTTGACAATCAATACCATATATTATATTATCAAATAGTACATGGTAGAGATACACGAACTGACTACTGCTATTACAAAATAAAGACTAAAAGAGACGAGCAAATCTTCGAGATCTTCAAGCTCTTTCTTCTTCCATGACACAATCTTGTACTTTTCTGAAGGCAGCCGTAGATCAGTGATAAATACCAAACCATAGACCTCTGAATACCAACGAAAGTTCTCCCATAATTTTATTTTTGAGCCGCAATGCTAAGGCTTTGTGCACGCACACAGTCATTAAAGTATTCAACCAACATCGGTAAGAGTATCAACACTGATATTCCAGGGAAAAACAACCGGACAACTTGGTCGACGTCGTTGGGAGCCGAGAGAACGAATCACCATTGTCGAGAACGTAGTAGCCGGGACAGATATTGCGAGGACAATCCTCCTCGCGGCAACCAAGAGAAAAAAAATCCAAAATCGATCTGTCGAAGCAAGATCTGAAGAACCATACCTAGACAAATATAATCTTTCAACACCACCATTGACACCGGGAAGAAAATCTCATCGTCGAACAAAGGGCCGAAGATTACTTATTGTAGAAAAAACTATCTCCATTGAAGAAAAAGACGGATACCAAAACTCTAATTCAATCTATTGAGAAACACAAATTTTATTGAATACTCCAATCATAGATTGGGTTCCCCACTCCTCCCAATACCGGCGAGGCCAGCCAGAGGAGGGGGAACCGATATATGGTGGAGACTAACCGATATATGGTGGAGACGGAGTGGTGACGGCGGCTAGGTCACGAGAGAAGCTTTCAGTGCGCTCCCGTGCCTACTCCCGTGCGCTGGAGTACAAAGAAAAGACTAGGAGGCATAAAAAGGAAGAAGATAGGACGGTGGTTACCGTGCTTTGGAGCATCTGTCTGGCGCCCAATGCCTATGGAGCAAGTGGCTTCAACAAGGTGACATAACAGCACGCCTACCGAGGAGGTGAAACAAAAGTTGGCCTTCCTCGATTGTACCGCAGAATTACTAGGAGATTGGCCGGGACAGCTGACAAAAACGCGCGTCATATCGTGCTCGAGGTTGAGCTTTAGAGATATACTGCAGATCGGGGTATCTCGTGGAGTAGACATGCCAATAGCAATAAGCGCATGGAGTGCTCATGCAGTGGCCAAACCATACGAGTATATGAAATAGTATACTGTTTGCAACTTCAAGAGGGACACAATATTGATTAATGTGAATAAGCTGAAGAATCTTCGATTGCAATCTGTTTGCCAGAAGTTTTGTCAGGAACTTTAGGAAGGAATTAAGCAACGAAATTGGACGATAATCATTAGGGCTCTCAGGGGAATTAATCTTTGGAATGAGTGTGATGAAGGAATCATTAATACTCTGAAGGTTCACTTTGCCATTCGAAAAATCAGCACATAAATCATAGAAGTCCCACTTTACGTTACATGAGAAGATAGACAATAAGTGCCAAGCAATTGACGTACGACCGTGTGATAGGACGAACCTAGGATCCGATACATGAGAAGATAGACAATAAGTGCCTCTGCTTTATATAAAGCTTTACGTTACAACTGAAAATAATACAAGAAAAGTAACTACAAGTGTTTATGTTGGAAGGTAAATAGTGACTAAATGCGGTAATTTGAACTTTTTTTAGATAAACAGGCCATAAGGCCCTGCTATTTTGCTAGATGCGGTAATTTGAACTCGAGCCATCCGATCATAGATTGACGTCGAAAACATGGCGACGCACGTGTGCACCATCCTGCAGTCGTTTGATCCTGGATGGCGCGGTTAAGGGCGATCCATACCACATCATTTAGACTATGGACTAAAAAATAGAGTGGTAACAAAGCAGGATTTAGGTTAAGCTTGACAGAATGCAACAAAGGGCAGAGCGAGATGCGGCGTTGAGCTGGGCACAGTGAGGTGAAGAGATCGATGCGTACAAATACACTACTGCTCCACACACTATCCACCATCTAGCGAGGAGAAAAAACGTGAGAGACATAAAATTAATACAAGGGGCAGCGACCATGCACGCACGCACGGTCTACTACTTGTAGCAAGTGGCGCGTGAACCATAGCAGAGCTTTCTATCCCGGCCAAGCAAAACCGGTGGATGACAAAATTTGCCTTTGTAATCAGCTTAAGCGTTAGCAATTCATCCTTCAAAGTTGCGACTTTTTCATGTGTCCTTGTGCGAAATTCATGCATAGATCGTTAGGATGATCATAGATACTGCCTATCACAGGTTGCTCGTCAATTACACGTGAGAAGAATTGCATGCACTAGAGAGAGGATATCTAAAACAGTTGTGTGGTAAATCTGACCGTGTTTAAATAGAACGTGTTCGAAACGAACAACCAGGCGTATTGCGTACTAAGCTAGGACGTCCGAGAGAAACCTCCCCCACAAAACCGTGTAATCCTGAGCTCTCGAATCGTCTCCCCACCAACCCCGTTCTCCTCTCGTGTCACCTCACGAATCGCCTCGCCATATCGCCCTGTCGCCGTTCAGCTTCCCGGGCACACCGCTCCAGTCGAGCAATGGCCGCGTCATCCCCGAGCCCAAGCATCTCGGGCTCGATCTGCACCCCGGAGGTCGCGCAGGGCGCGCACCTATTCAAGATCGGGGGATACAGCCTGCACAGGGCCTGCGGCGTCGGCAAATCCTTCCAGTCCACTACTTTCGCCGTTGGCGGCTACGACTGGTGCGTCCTCTTCTACCCCGACGGTGACAATGAGGGCAGCAAAGGCTACGTTTCAATTTTCCTCAGGCTCAAGACCGAGAACGCCGAGGTGAGGGCGCTCTACGAACTTAAGCTGGCCGACCAGGCCCGGCCACTGCCGGCTTTCTCCTGGCCAGACGCTAGCGAGAAAGATCCCAAGGTGTTTGACACCCGTGAACATGGTTCCTCTACCTGGGGCTACATCAAGTTCATGAGGAAGAGCGAGCTCGAAGCGTCATCGCGCATCTTGGATGACACCCTTACCGTGGAGAGCAGCCTCAGTGTTATCAAGTTCACGGCTGCACAGGAGGCTGATGTCAATACTACTACGTCCAAACTTCCACCGTCCGAATTGGTACACAATCTTAGTAGATTGCTGGAGGTTACAGAGGGAGCTGACGTGTCTTTCAACGTCAAAGAGCAGGTTTTCCCGGCTCATAAGATCATCCTCGCAATGCGGTCGCCGGTCTTCATGGCGGATTTCTACGGACCGATGAGGGACGAGGGTAGGCGCAGCGTAACCGTTGGAGATATGCAGCCCGCTGTTTTCAGAGGGCTGCTTCACTTTATCTACACGGATTCGCTGCCTCCTTGGATGACCTCGACGATGATGATGACTATGATGACATGCTTAGGCATTTGCTGGTGGCCGCAGATAGGTATGCCATCGAAAGGATGAAGCTGATGTGCGAGACAAAGCTTTGCGAGAATCTTTATGTCGATACTGTGGCGACCACCTTAGCTCTAGCCGACCAGCACAATTGCAGCCACCTCAAAGATGTGTGCATTGAATTTATCAACTCTTCGGATAGAATGGATGATGTGGTGGCGAGCAAAGGGTACAAAAACCTAAAGAGAGAATGTCCAACTATCTTTGCTGATATATGGGAGAAAACAGCCAAGACTCGCAAACTAAGCTGACCGGCCGTGGTTTAACTTCAGCGTAGTTATTTAGCAAAAATAATTGGTTGGTGCTTTTTTTTTATTGTGTAAGTGCTAATGATACACTACATTCCAAAATACATTTAGTTTGTAGTTTTGTTGCCATGTGTTTTCTTTATTCGCGTTGGCCAGTAAATCTTTGAAAGCTTAGTTTTCACTTGAGAATTTTTTTGACTGTTGGAGCGAAATCAGTGCAGCTTCCGAAAACCAGTTTGTACAGTCAGCCTCGCTGTTATGATTTGCTTTTACTTAATGTGTGTCACGCTTTCTCTTCTATGATCCTACATATTTATACCACTTTTAGAGAAACGCCACTAATAGACCTGATGAACTGTTGAATATCTAACACTTTCAGTTTCTGTCCCCCTTATTATCTTGTGTTCAGCCTATCTTCAAGCTTCACTGATAAGAAGAAAGCTGAACTAGTTATGTGTTTACTGTATAAATGTTCTGTGAATATTTAGGGATTGAACGGTTGAACTTCCATACTAACAAGATGCCTAGTTCTTATAGAAGCTGATTTACTTGGTACAGTACTTCATACCTGTTTCAACTTTGGGATTTTTAACATCTATCTATCTATAAGTATATCAAAGACGGACGCTTTCGCGGCCTCTCCGCGATCGTGTAACTGTACAACTACAGTAATCAACAGTAAACAACAGTTCTTCCATCCGCGCCGTTGCTTTCTGATCGGACGGCCACCGTGCCTCCCCGTGACGTTTTTGCAGAAATGCCCCTCGCTGCCCAAACAATTGCTCCGCGGTCCACAGTTCCACGAGGAGAAGGATCTACAAGCAATTACAGCAAACCCGAAGGACTTTTATACAAAAACATCCCGAGCGCCCCCCCCCCCCTCTCCTTCTTCTCCCGCGACGCCGGGATCGCCGCGCCCGGCGCCGACGCGCGCCCTCGCCGCTCCGGTGCTCCCCGTCCAGATCGACGGACACGGAGGTCTCCGCCGTCCGCTCCTCCGCCTCCTCGCTGACTTCCGCGTCCCGAAACGCCGCCACCTCGCCGGAATCGTCGCTGAGGCGCTCGCAGCCCGCCGCCGCGTCCGCAGGCCGCAGCCGCCGCTCCGGTGACCTACAGGCGGCGGCGCCGCCACCCCTGCGTTTCCCGCATCAAGGCGCGTCCAGTGCGCCCGCCAGCGCATCCTGGCTCGCCGTCGTTCGACGCCGGCGCCCGCGCCGCCGCCGCGGCAGCTCCGCCCGTGAGCAACGTCATCCTGACGTAACCACGGACCTGGGCTGGGCTGTGGGCCGTCCGCTGGGTCGGCCGGCTTGCTGGGCGCCTGCCTCGGCTGGTTTTTTTTTCATCCTGCTTTTTTTTTCCAACACTTTTGAAACATTTGAAATATAAGTCCAAATCAATTCAAACAAATTTCCAAATATTTGCAACAAAAAAAGCTAGTCATTTTAAATAGTTTGTGACCTTTTCCAAGTTATTTCAAATCTTACAAAGTTCAAATCATACATAAAACTTCATTTGACACCTTCGCGTCATTTCAAAAAATATAGATTTCAAAGTTTTTATTTAAAATACATAATTCAGACCAATTTTTTTTTAAAAAAAGTAAAAACACAAAATAAACACTCCAAATATCTTCGAACCTTTTCCAAATTATTTCAAACCTTCCAAATTCTAAAAAATATAGACCATCTTACGTAAAATAATTCAAAGAAACGACAAATGTTCCGAAATCAATATCTTCACACCTATCCGCCACAAAAATATCAACAACGATTCAGAATGATCAAAAAAATACCTACCACCTTTTGCTGGCAAAATGCAAACATATTTCAACATTTCAGATTCATACACATTTAAAAACAAACTAAATACATTTCCTCTAATTATGTGAAGTTAAAATTAATAAGTACTCACACACTGCATTTTCTTTACTTATGAAATTCAATTACATACTTATCGCAAAATAAATACACATTTCACCAAACCAATTAGTTAAATATTCCAAACTACCATGAAATACAACAAAATGGCCATAAAAAAGTGCTTACTACTATAGAATATATCGACATGATCAAAATAACAAATGCTCAAAATGTATGGATAAAACAAACATGTTTTAATATTTCCAACTGGTGAATATTTGTATAAAAATCTAATTGCCCTTCCTCTAATTACGTGGAGTTACATATATTAAATGCTCAAACAATGCACTTCCTCTAACTGTGATCTCAAATTGAACATTTCAATTTAGTAAATATTTGGAAGTAATATGCACTCCTTTTAATTATATGAAATTCAATTAAATAAATGTGCATTCCCACCTATGGACTTCGACTAACTATTGATAAAAAAAATACATATATTTTCCAACTATTTTGATTTTAAATGTACCAACATGCTCACAAAAAATAAATGTGAACTATTTAAGTCAACATACCAACATTTTCAGACATTTCCAAATGCATAATATTCCGATATTCCACAAGATATAACACAAATGCTAAAAAAAATTCTCATAGCAAATTACAAAAAATATTTCAACATTTCAATTTGGCTAATGTTTCGACACCATACGAACAAACTTTCCGCAAATGTGGAATCAAATTCAAATGGATTTTCCTTACTTCAATTAAATATTGACATCGAAATACAAACATGTTTGACCATTTCAAACTACTGAACATTTGAATATTACATACATTATATCTGAAATGCACACAAAAAATGCTACCTATTCATGACAAAATAAAAACATGTTCCAAAATACCAATTTAGCTAACATTTTGGTTAACAGAAAATATATGTATTGCAAAAAAAAACACCAAGGCCGTGCCGTGACTGTTTTAGATGTATTTCCACTAATTACACTGATTCAAAGGTGATGAATACTCACACATTCATCCTCCCTAATTATGGATTGTAAGAAAATAATTAGGCCACCTGTTTTCCTTGACAAATTCCATAAACTGATGAATGTTTCAAAATAAATAGATTCAAATAGAAACTCATTTGTACAATTCATTCCGCTACATCTTTACAAAACATGCTAAAACACATCAAAATGCTCAGGGAAAAAGAAAAAAATTGTAACAAAAATGACCCCTCCAATTTGCTAAAAAATACTTGGAAAACCCTAAAATATATCAGCGCGTTCACATTTCATTTTGCTAAATATTTAGAACTACGCTAAAACATATCAAAAACCTCACACACGCAAAAAAAAACATTCCAATTTGATGTATTTCCACTAATTACACTGATTCAAAGGTGATGAATACTCACACATTCATCCTCCCTAATTATGGATTATAAGAGAATAATTAGGCCACATGTTTTCCTAGACGAATTCCATAAACTGGTGAATGTTTCAAAATAAATAGATTCAGATAGAAACTCATTTGTACAATTCATTCCGCTACATATTTACAAAACATGCTAAAACACATCAAAATGCTCAGGGAAAACAAAAAAATTGTAACAAAAATGACCCCTCCAATTTGCTAAAAAATACTTGGCGTCAATTTTAAATTACACATGAACGCTCATTTCACACCTTCGTGTCAATTTAAAAAATATGGATTTCACAATTTCATTCTGAACACAAAAAAATCCACAGAAATAAAATCAGCCATATCATTTAATATGATAAACCCAACAAAAGAAATTTGTACAAACCATCTTACTTACATAGAGTTTGCTAAATTATTTAAATACAACTACTCATTCGTATCATGTGATTCAAAATATATAAAATTAAGAATACCACAAATATAAATATTGAGAAATATCTGCTCCAAACTTATTTTCCCAAACAAATATATTTGAATCAGAAACCAAATTGTAAAATAGAGCATGCTTTATATAATTTCAAACACTTCATACATATTGTTTTATAAATTGAAACACTTCATCTATGCTCAGCGTTTGTTTACTTCTATTTTACGTATACTGACCATGTTTCATATTTTCTTGATTAATTCATTCCCCTAAAATGTTTCCCATTTCATGTCGCTTATTTTCGCTTCCTCCTATGACAGATGAGTACTTCACGAAGATCACAGCAGTCGGCAAAAAAACTGTTCATGGACAATGTGGAAACATTCCAAACTGCTTAAAAATTTGAAACATTCTACGCTATGTGAACAGAATATTTCAATTTGCCCACAACAGATGAGTACTTCACGAAGATCACAGCAGTCGGCAGAAAAACTGTTCATGGACAATGTGGAAACATTCGAAACTGCTTAAAAATTTGAAACATTCTACGCTATGTGAACAAAAATTTCAATTTGCCCACAATCTCAAAAAAATAACCAATACACTTGCTACAAATATATGCACAAATATATGTAGTTGGATTTCAAAAAACAAACTCTCTAATTATGAAATTCAGTTGAATAAATGTGCTTTCGCACTCATTATGGACTTCAATTACAAATTGACAAACAAACATTTTTTTAAACATTCTAATTAGCTTAAAATTTTGACATACTTCTAATTATGAAATTCAGCTGAATAAATGTTCTTTCGCACTCATTATGAACTTCAATTACAAATTGGCAAACAAGCAAAAAAAAATTTGACATTCTAATTAGCTTAAAATTTTGACATGCTCTTAAATGTATCGATTTTTTTTTCTTTCCACAAATAATTTCAGAAAACACCACAATTCCCGATGTGTGGGCTTAATTTCACAAAACAAACTCTCTAATTATGAAACTCAGTTGAATAAATGTGCTTTCGCACTCATTATGGACTCCAATTACAAATTGACAAACAAACAATTTTTTTAAACATTCTAATTAGCTTAAAATTTTGGTGTACTTCTAATTATGAAATTTAGCTGAATAAATGTGCTTTCGCACTCATTATAGACTTCAATTACAAATTGACGAACAATCAAAAAAAAATTAAACATTCTAATTAGCTTAAAATTTTGACATGCTCTTAAATGTATCGAACTTTTTTTCTTTTCACAAATAATTTCAAAAAACACCACAATTCCCGACGTGTGGGCCTACCCTACTTAAACAAAATAGAATAAATTTGAAAATGTTAACTTTTACTTCTTAATTTCGATACTATCAAATCTAAACAATTTCTGAATGTGCACATCTTCAAATTTGAATTTCTCCCACCACCGTGTTAAAAAATATGACAAGCATATGAGCATTAACATAAAAAAAAACTTTCGCTATTTATGTCATAAGACCAAAATTCAAATTTTAAAACTTTAAAATTTTCAATGACTTCCAAATCTGAGCATTTGGAAAACCAAAAAAAACATACGAACAGCTTCCCACTTTCACCAACTTTTGGAATTCAAACAAAGTATACATCGATATCTCTGAAGATATCCTTTCAAAAATTACGACAAATATGCCAAAACAGTCCTACAATTACATGCAAAATACTTATGCTGAGATATTTTTTCCCCAAATATTCATTTTTTTTCACCATTTAGATGTAATTCAAGTGCGTTTCTTCTATTTTCGACTAAATAATGACGCCGAAATACAAACATGATCGACCATTACAAACTACTACATATTTGAACATTCTACAAAATATATAAAAAATGCTCAAAAACAAATGCTACCTGTTCATTACAAAATAAAAAACATGTTTGCAAACCCGAATTTTGCCAACATTTGGGCGAATATTTTTTTTTTTTGACGTTAATATTCAAACATGATCAACCATTACAAACTACTACATATTTAAGCATTCTACAAAATATTTCAAAAATGCTCACAAAAAAATGCTACCTATCTACAACAAAATAAAAACATGATTAAACACTCCAAATTGGCTAACATTTTAGTGAACAACAAATATATATTGTACAAAAACAAATCACCAAGGGCGTGGCGTGACGCCACGCCAAAATTCAACTAGTTTGAAGTTATTGCACTCCACTTTAATGTCTCATGCTAGGGTTGTTTTACTGAATGCTGTGACTGTTCCGAGCACTGTCTGTTTGTGAGGAGATTTTACCTGAATGTAACATGAGCGATTAGTTTTGTGCCCAAGGTTCTAACAATTTCAGATGCGTAACTATTAATTGCGTGGTTGTTCGTAGTCTGCTCAAGTCTCAAGAGTCGTTTGCCCGGATTAACTAGAGTGCGAAACTAACCTTTCTAGAGCTTTTGTGCAGATTTAAGCATTGTTTGTGCCAAGCAATTGACGTACGACCGTGTGATAGGACGAACCTAGGATCCGATACATGAGAAGATAGACAATAAGTGCCTCTGCTTTATATAAAGCTTTACGTTACAACTGAAAATAATACAAGAAAAGTAACTACAAGTGTTTATGTTGGAAGGTAAATAGTGACTAAATGCGGTAATTTGAACTTTTTTTTAGATGAACAGGCCATAAGGCCCTGCTTTTTCTAGATGTGGTAATTTGAACTCGAGCCATCCGATCATAGATTGACGTCGAAAACATGCTGACGCATTTGTGCACTATCCTACAGTCGTTTGATCCTGGATGGTGCGGTTAAGGGCGATCCATACCACTTCATTTAGACTTTAGACTAAATAAAGAGTGGTACGTACTCTGAAGAAAGTAGAATTTAGGTTAAGCTGACACAATGCAACAAAGGATAGAGCGAGATGACCACTATAGAGTAGTGGGTAGAGTGGTTAAGGGTATGGGTATTCCTGAAGGGCAGAGAAGAGCTTATGATGTCCTTAAAAGGATGTCCGGTGGGGTTGTTTGTTAGGATGTAATGTCGTCAACCTATACCTAACTATATATAAAAGCTGGACATCTCCACCCCCTCTCCCGCGGTCCACGTCACCAGATTTTTTTTGGCCGTCCGATCGGTGGAACGAGTGGACAAGATGGACTCGCGCAGCACATCCCAGTGAGTTACTGTTCACTGCACGGATATTGACACATGCGGGTAACCGGTCGCCAACCCGCAGCCGGTCAACCGTCCCTTGGCACGATTTTTACCGCGCGGGCATAACCGGCGTGTACCCGGTCATCGTCCCATTCGCACGCTTTTTGGCGCACGCGAACCGGTTCCTCCCGGTCGCCTCCGCGTGCCCCCGCGTGCCCTCTCCTTTCCCTCACCGCATCCGGCCGCCGCCCTCTCCTCTCCCTTCCCCGCACGCCTCCCGCTCTCTTCTGCTCACCTCGCCGCCGGCCTCCGTCACCCAAGCCCAGCCAGCGTCCCCGCGCTTCTCCCCTGCGACCTGCTCCTCTCTCCTACCTCCGGATACTCCCTCTGGCCAGAGCTCTCCCTCTCCCCTCCCCTCTATCCTGCTCCACCACTCCACCCTCAAGTTCGCCATCCACCTCCACCCCCTGCGGCCCCGGCCCCCGGCCACCCTGCTCGCCTCCACGCTGCTCGCCTCCACGCGCTCACTCCCCATCAAGCCTGGATTCCTCATGGATCTAGCGGGCCGGGCTAGGTTACTTACTACGCCTGATTTCTCGACTGAGTCGTGCTGGTGTATTCCGTGTTGTGTTGCAAGGGAGGAACTTGATTATCGAGAGGGCGAACAAATTCCCCAAGGTCACCAAGGACGGGGTCACCGTCGCCAATAGCATAGAGTTCGAGGACAGCGCCAAGAACGTTGGGGCGAACCTGGTGAAGCAAGTCGCTGATGCTACTAACAAGGCCGCTGGGGATGGTAAGGACCGACGGCTCATGCCTCAAGTTCCTGCACTTAATCTGATTGAACTACCTGTTTTGTTCAGCAAAGCATTCCCTTTTATTGACATGCTAATTTCGTGCCAGAAAGTGTAGTGTGTTAGACTACATGTACAGCCGAGATTAGAGATAGAATTAGGTTAATGATCTTCTTGTATTCCAAGTCTCCACCTACCCTATGTACTTCTATATATAGACCCTGTGAGGGTCAAATCAATACACAACAATATTAGGGATTCTACAAATTCTATATGGTATCAGAGCCAAGAGGTCTCGAGTTCGAGACCCCGCTCACGCGGATTAAAAAAAGAAAAGGAAAAAAGATCATGCGGCCCGCTCCTATCCCACGCTAAAGGACTAAAATAGCCTAGACGTGAGTGGGGTGTTGAATATAAATATATTGCCTAGCCCCTTTCTATCAGTTCGGACTTTTGATTTAGATGGCTAGTGCAGCAATTCTATATGGTATCAGAGCGTTTAGTCTCACGACGCCGATCCTAGGTTTCTCGACCACTTTCGCAACGCGCCGCCCCCGGGGAGATTAATCTCTTCTCCTCGGGGGCGCGGCACCCGGTTTCGATCAAAAGATCGGATCGGTTCTTAGATTAGATCTTAGATCAATTTCTGAATTCCCAATTCTTAGATTAGATTAGATCCGAATTAGCCACAAATAAAACCCTAAATCTTCAAGATTCTCTCGTCCTCCGGTGAAATTTGGTGCAAAATCGGTGCTGAAAGGCGGCGATCCATCGACGCAGCGCAGGCTCCAGAAATCTACGACGCCGCTGATCGCGTGGCATCGTCGACAAATCCAAAAGCTACGACAGGCGCAGGCGAGATCACGGAAGCGCAAGATCTCGCACGCGGACGTGCCGATCCAATCTGCTGCTGGCCACGTCTCTCGCACGCGCCCACGATCGGTAGCACATCGTCGCCCAAGCTCCTCCACCAAGCTAGCTGCATGCGGGCAGACGTATGCAACTGATGGCATGCACCTAGGAAAGGAGCGCCATGCACCTGCATGCATCGCCAGGTAATGTACATGTGTACGCCACATCCTATGCAGCAGATCGATCGGCCACTACCACGCCTGCGTCAACTCCTACCGGCTACTACGACACCAAGATCTACGCTTCACCGACTGATCTGCACCTCATCGACCCGGACGACATCGACCTGAATCACGACATTGAGCTGTACGACTACACCAAGATCTTCGTCGAGTTCTACACCACCAACACAAATCAGCGCCAAGGTCTACATCACGCGAGTCGAGCCGCACGCCAAAAACCCGCTGCCGCAGATCCGTTGCCGCCGCCGCACAATGACACAAAAACCCGCCGCCTGCCTGCCGCTGCTCCCAAGCGAGTCGCTGCCGCACGCCGCCAAAAACCAAAACCCCGCCGCTGCCGCAGAAACCCTGCCGCCGCCGCCCAAAAAATTCGCCGGCGCTCTGCTAGGGCGATCGCACGATCGTCTCGCCCGCCTGGTAAAAACCCCGCCGTCGCCGCAGAAAACCTGCCGCCGCCGCGCTACGACACAAAACCTGCCGCCGCCGCAGATCCCTGCCGCCGCCGCACAAAACCCAAAACCCTGCGACACAAAACCAAGCAAATTTTTTTGCGCCTTCGGCTCTATCGGCTACATCGACCGCGACAACATCAACCACGTCTACATCATGCTCGGCTACCTCGACATCAACATCATACACACGTCTACAGCAACTCAAGAGATCCAGTCAACAGCATCCGCGTCATCGCTTGCGTCCATGACACTCCCGCTGTGACTGCGGGAGGGAAGAGAAGGAAGAGAAGGAACCAGAAGGGGACGACGATGATGACAAGGTGGAGGAGGTGACGGACGCGCATGACTTCTCCAGTCACAATCGTCCGCTTCACTCCCGCTACGATTGAGGGGGAATGTTAGACTACATGTACGGCTGAGATTAGAGATAGAATTAGGTTAATGACCTTCTTGTATTCCAAGTCTCCACCTACCCCCATGTACTTCTATATATAGCCCCGTGAGGATCAAATCAATACACAACAATATTAGGGATTCTACAATTTCTATATAGTGTTCATGTTTGTGCTTTTACATTCTCCATCGTGTGTGGTTGATACTTTTGCTAGCTAAAGAACTGTTGTGCGGTCAGGACAGGAAAGGTTCACGCCGCCCCGCATCCTCCCATTCGCCTGCCGACAGCCACGCAGCCGACCGCGCTCCGGCGCATTCGCTGTCCTGCCGAGGGCGTTTCCCGCCGCCGATGAGCAGGAGGACTGAGGCGGGGACGGGCTGGCGGACGAAGGCGTTGTCGCCGGGGGCGATGCAAGAGGTCGACAGGGGCGCCTCTTCCGGGATTATCACCGGCAGCCGGCGAGACGATACAGTCTATCTTTGCTCTTCAGAATAATCACCAGCGGGCGAGGTACTCGCCTTCCTCTGCCCCCTATTATTTGGCGCAGTAGACCGACAACCCGAGAGGATTTGTCTTGCTGTATGCTTGGAAGATGGGAATTGTGGTGTTGGTAAATCGTTTTGCTGGTCAGGCAACATGGATATGCAGCCGGACGGCAGTTCAGAGTTTCAGACGAGCCGCGTCATCTCACGGGTAACTCTCTCTTCCTCTTCTCTCTTTGCCTACAAGTTGTTTGAAGAAAATTCTAGCAGGCCGCAGAGAAGGACTAATAATCCATGTAATGCTTATCCTCGGTTGCGTACTAAATACTGCAATTTATTTGTTCTGAAATTAGCTCCAGTTAATGATAATCTGCCGTTACAACATACTCCTTCACTCAAAACATGTGACTTGAATGTGCACTATATTGCCTCTCTCAGTTATGCTTGCACGTGCAAGTTATACTTGAGAAATTATATGGTTAATTCATGAGAAATACATATGTTATGGATTGTCAAGGACATGTATCAAATAATTTCTTGATGCTTCGGTGATCTCTCCAATTGCAGTTACATTTGTTGACCTTTTTCTCTATGTGAAATAGAGCGTGCATGTCAAACAATCGACACACATTCAATGCAACGAGGTTAGCTTTCTATTACTTCTGTTGTTGATTATGTATGTCATGAGGAGGATACATAGGAAGCTCCTGTTTATTTTTGCCATATGTTGCATTTGTTCTCCAGATCATTCGCAAAGGGCTCTATTAATATTTTAGTGTAATTTTTATCCATGAAACAAACATATTGCGGTAGTCACTTGATCCATCAACTACTAATTATTTATCTAAGGGAATGGGGGAAGGATAATTTATGTTAATTATGCAGAGAAAGGAAGTGAGGTCAGTCTGTCAGTTTATGCTGTAGAAATTAGCAAAATGCAACCTGATCAGGCTAGAGCAAATGAAATCGCGAAGAAGATGGACTGCAGAAAAACAAGAGGAATGTTGAAGATGAACAAGGATCTAGCACAGCCAGTAGGGTACAACATAATCAACATTTTAGGGGGTTAAGCAACCCAGAAAAGCCTCCATGTTTGATTATCACAAGGATAAATGAGTATACTCATTTTATTAATAATTGTTACAAATTTAAACTTGATGTTTAGAGCTGGTACTTTTGTGGGCTGCAAGCTTTTAAAGTTTAAACTTTATATTCTTCTGAGCTTTTGATGCTCTTTTCAGCTTCTGATGACTGAAGTATTCAAGCTATGAAGTACTTGTGTTTCTTAATTCTTTGCCTCATGTTTTTGTTCAAACACATCATGAAATTTACAACTGACAAAATGCTTTTGTCACACGATTTACATAGCTCATACACATCGTATTTCAAAGCTGGGCACACCATATTTCAATTGTCGTTTTTGCTTTAGGTTTTAGACCACACAAACTGGGCAAAACTAATAAATTACATGATAGCTCACGTTACACAAGTTTTAGAGCAACAATAAAATGTCTACAAAATTCTAAGCATTCCATTTCTTTTAGTCCACACAACTGGTTTCAAGCTGCATTTCATCTCTTTTAGCACTTCACATTTGCCTTCCTCACGTTACACAGGTTTTTAGAGCAGTAGTAAAATCTCTATAAATTCTAAGCATTCTATCTCTTTTGTACACAATTGGCTTCAAGCTTTATTTCATCTCTTGTAACTCTCCACATTTGGCTACACTTCATTGATATACTGCATTTCATCTCTTTCAACGCATACAATTGGGTTCAGAGCAATAACAGTTTGTTTCACTAATTATGTTTACAAAAAATAACCACACGGGCGCGGCGACACGCCGCGCCAAGTTGCCTAGTCTCGGGTATGGTAGGACAATCTGTCTTCAGTACATTTTTCACGCCGCGCCAAGTTGCCTAGTCTCGGGTATGGTAGGACAATCTGTCTTCAGTACATTTGTCTTCATAATCAATATGAGCACCGAGAATCCTAGTTTACTTCATTGTCGTCCTCAACCTACTCTTGCTTTGCTGATGTGCGCTCATTTGTATTTGTTTGATGGCAATTGTCTTCTTATTTTCTAATAATCCCGCTCCTGAATAATCATCTCCTATGCTCTAATAAGCATGCTCCAACCCTAGCCACTGCCGAGATCCACCAGCGGACGCCGCTCGGGAATCCATCCGCTGCCGCCCGCGGAGGAAGCAGACATATATAGCAGTTGTGACACACTGCAGCTCCGCCTCCCCGTGCCGCCCAGATCCCACGCTCAGTGCTGCGCCACCCAACTCGAGCTTTGCCCGGTGACGCGTATGGACGGCTGCAAGGGCGGGAGAGGTAGGGGGCCGGGCCGCTTGTCGGATTTGGGGGGCGCTCCGCTACGGCCAGCGCAACCGCACGGGAGAATCAGACAGAGCGGATGAGCTCTCGCGACTCTATCCGCGACGCGGCGGCCGCCGCCCTGGCGCCATCGCCCACCCCCAACCCTTCCCAGCCCCAGCCTCAGCCTAGCTCTGTGCTGCGGCCGCCACTCGCCGTCCACCCTGCAGGTTTGTCACCGCAAGACCTCTCCGGCCTCTCCCCGCAGCCCGCCATCGTCGTCGTTTCAGATCTGGAGGGGGTGGCTCCGCTGCCGCCGCCCGCGCGGCCGCCCTCTTTGTGTGTGGAGGAGCGGGTGTCTGTGGCCCCGCCTGAGCCGCTGCGCTATGATGGGGAGGAGGGGGGATCTGCAAATCCCGCAGTCTCCATTACTGATGTTGGAGGAGATGGAGCTCTTGTCTCTCCTCCCCTCGGGTGCTCTGAGGTCCGCCTGCCGCCTCCCCCTAAACAGCTCCCCCCAAATTTCACACCGGTGCACATCTCCGAGGTTCCTTCGGCGCCTGCGGAGCGGGGTTGGGAGGAGGTTGGGGGTCGACGGCGCTCGAGACTGCAGAAGACGCCTGCTCCGCCGCCCAGGAAGGAAACGGGACTCTCCCAAGCCTTCAAGCAGAGGACCTTCGGCCTCTGCTTCCGCTGCTTGTCGCCGGACCACTTCGTCGCCGACTGCCGTGGCCCCGTCCGGTGTCTGGGATGCCGTCGCTCTGGACATCGCGAGAGGGACTGCTCGGCTCGCTTTTCTGCTAGTCAAGCGCCGGACCGCCGCTCCTGCTCGCCTCCATGCCGCTCAAGGGATAAGCATGACAGCCGCTCGCCTCCGAGCCCTCCTCATCGACCTCAGGGCTCATGGGCCGTGGTTGTCGCTCCTCTGGATGCACCCAACCTGGTGGCTGGGCTGGGGGAAGCTGTTGCTGATGCTGACAGTCCGGTGGCAGGTTTGAGGCCTCTCCTTACAGCTCAAGCTGAGGCTCTGAGCACTGAGCTACAGGCCATGTTCGCAGCTCGATTGGAGGAGGTGTTCCTGCCCCTTCGCGAGTTGGTCGCCGCTGTGCAGGGTTGGTCTGAGCAAGTCTCGGGCCTTTGGGAGCTGATGGAGGCAATTGGTGGAAGGCTTGCTTTGGTCGAGGTTGTCGATTCGGCCGCGCTCGACGTGACCAATGGCAGCTCTGCTTGTGCGGCAGATGGGGTGTCTAATGGTGTGATTCCGCAGTCTGTGGATGACTCTCCTGATTCAAACTTGGTCCTACCGGAGATGGTGCTTCAAGGCGTGGAGGAGCAAGGCAAGGTTGATGAAGTTGGTGCTTCTTACAAGAGCTTGGAGCTGACTGAGGTGGATTTGCTTGCTAGATCAGTTGGTGAGGTGCCCATAGAGCTGGCAGGCTGCGAGGTTGAGCGTTTTGGGTCCTACTCTCCCAGGGGTGTGAGCCTTCCCGCGTCGACGCTTGCCCTGGATTCCACCTTCACGCCTTTTATTGCTTTGGAGCATGTATCCCCTGTGATGCAAGGGCCCTCGATGAAGGATCTTGGAGCGGAGATGTCTTTGCCATTGGAGGAGTTGGAGAGTTCTGATACCCTTAGCTCGGAGGAGAAGATCGCGAAGGTGATGGCTCAGTATGAAGCGATTGAGCCACAGGAGAAGACATTGCCTTCTTCGATGATGGAGCTCTGTCGTGAGATTACTGACATGCCCAAGGCCAAGCAGCTTCGGATGGATTTCCCTCTTTGGCCGAGCGATGAAGCATCCGGTTGGACAAGAAGAACAAACAGTGTGTCATTCCAGTTGCCAACCGCGCCGAGTTCAGATTGGCAGAGTCTATTGGAGAACTTCCGAAGGGACAGGTATTGAAAAAAGGCTCCGAGGAAGATGTGCAAGACAAGATGAAGCCTTATCTTCGTTTGTGCAAGTAGCCAGCTTCACCGACGGCGCTCCAGGCAATTCGTGAGACGGTACAAGTTAATGGTTAGTGGCTGCACTCATATGGCTAGGCGCAAGCTCTCCCTCTGTCGGTGAGTGATCTCCGGGTGATGTTGCTTGGTGTTGCCGATTACAAAGTGTCCCCGATGGAATTGGGCCTAGGGATTCTTGTTTCCGGCTCCGATAATCACTACAAGAAATATGCTATAATGTGACCTTTTATAGTGACGCCCAAAATATTGGTCATAGATCTATGACCATTTTGAACCAGTTGGTCACACGCTGGTTTTGAGGGTGTAAACAGCACAAACTTGTGACCAATTTGTGACCAAAGGACTTTTTTCCTAACATGAATTGGTCATAAGCCAGCTAGCACTAATATATGACTTTTTTCTAGACGACTACGACCAATTTAAATGGTCATTCGCATTAGTGGATAGCCAACTCAACAGTCTCGCCTACGTGTCACTGCTTAGATGTTATTTTTGCTTACGTGTCATCTGACTGGACAGCCAACTCAGCGGTCTCGCCTACGTGTCAGTGTTTAGGTGCATTTTCGCCTACGTGTCACTCTTACATGTAGGACCCACTATCAGGAGTAGCACACACAATGACCGGTGGGACCCGCCCAGCCCAACCGACATGTGGGACCCGCCATGTGGGACCTGTGGGACATGTCACCGGTACCGGTTGGTTTGAACACCCACAGATTGACTAGTTGACTTGTAGGGCCTAACAATGACACGTGGGACATGCAGGCAGCAGGCCACACCGACCAGACAGGTGGGACCCGCTCTGAGAGGAAGGCCAATGCACCTGACATGCAGGACCCGCGCCACGTAGGAGCTAGGAGACTTTGTCCGTCCCTGATGAATAAATCATAAATCAGGAAAAAGGAGCGAGCAAGGGACTCGAACCCACGACCACGTCCTTCGCACAGCGAACACAACCACCAGGCCAACCCGTCGCTTGTGTCATACATGCGCACTAGATGCTTTTAAAGATATATTGTGCGCTGGGCCTGGGCCTCGGTGGGCGAGGCCGCCTTTTATTTCTTTAGGCTGTTCCGAGTGGGATGGTGCGGTGAGTGGAATGGACCGGTCGGCCTGGTTCGGCTATGCTGCTGGGCTGGGCCGGCTCGGCTGTTTTTCTTTTCTTTTTATTCTTTTCTTTTTTCCTTTATAATTATTGATTTTGAACTCCAATTTCAACCAAATAAAATTTGAATTTTTTTAAAGATGTCCTTTGTCATTATAGACCATTATGGACTGTTTTTAGTCAAAATAAAATACAAAATACCCCTAAGCTTATATATTGATTTTTTGTATGTCGGTTTCAAAATACGGTCAAAACGGCGGACATGACCGTTCTTAGCTAGGGGTTGAATTTTGCAAATATCTTGGTGTATCTCTGATGAAATGGATACTTGTGAACCTAAAAATGAAATTTAGGAAAAATAACGGGCAAGCTATGTGGCAGCTGCAGTTCAAAATCTAGCCGTTTCCAGCTGAATCGGCAGGAAGCCGTTTAAATGGCCGGAATTAGGCAGAGAGCTCGGAAATGCATGCCTTTTGGTGATTGTACATGAAATGATGTCTACTATGTGAAGAAAATGTATCGGTGCCATTTTGGACGACTTTCTCGGTAGGCGCTTCACAAAAAATGCTATTTTAACCACTTGAAAAATGGAAAGTGGTTTTTTATGTGAAACATGTCGAAATCTTTGGTCGGCAACATTGCTTGCCATCCCACAATGAACACATGTGCCAAATTTGGGCACATTTTGAAAACTATGTCATGAATGTGTCCAAAACATTGCTCCTTCATCTTGAAAGTTATGAATGTTCGTTCGTGATAGCAAGTTTTTGTGACCACTTTTCCAGTAAAACTTTCACAATGCAAGTTTATATTATTTTTTTGTAACTAGGTCACATATCATGACGCTACGCGAAGGTTTTCCATTTTTTTGATTTTTTTTAATTTCGTATGCCGATTTCAAAATACGCTCAACTCGGGGACATGACCGTTCGTAGCTGTGGGTTGAATCTTGCAAAAATATTGTTGTATCTCTGATGAAATAGGTACTTGTGTACCTAAATATGATTTTTTCAAAAAATCATGAGAAAACTACGAGGCACATGTAGTTCAAATTTGACCCGTTTTCAGCTGAATCGGCATGAATTTGTCTTTTTTCGAGAGGTAGATGGAAACTGTTTGACACACAACCATTTGGTTATTTGTAAATACATGTGGTCTAGTATTTTCAAATAATGCAGCGCTCCAATTTTACGACATATTTTTGGTAGTTGCTTCATAAAATAACCCATTTTTCGCATTCGGAAATTGAAAATCGATTTTTTTGTGAAAGGAAAATGAAAAGTTTCTTCGGCAGCATTGTTCATGGTTCCAAGATACACGTTTGTGCCCAATACGGGAATATTTAAGCAAACTATACCATGAACATGGACATAACACTCGTCATTTGGCCCTAAAGCCTTGAATCTTCATAGATGATACCTCATTTCTGAGAACACTTTATTAAGAAAATTGCCTTATTCCAAGTTTTTGATTTTTGATGGATACTAGGACACATATAATGAAACCACGCGAAGGTTTTCCGTTTATTTGATTTTTTTTGAATTTCGTATGCCGATTTCAAAATACGCTCAACTCGGGGGGACATGACCGTTTGTATCTAGGGGTTAAATCTTGCAAAACTTTTGTTGTATCTCTGATGAAATAGGTACTTGTGTACCTAAATATGATTTTTGCAAAAAATCATGGGAAAACTACGAGGCACCTGTAGTTCAAATTTGACCCGTTTTCAGCTGAATCGTCACGAAATTGTCTTTTTTTCGAGAGGTAGATGGAAACGATTTGACACACAACCATTTGGTTATTTGTAAATACATGTGGTCTAGTATTTTCAAATAATGTAGCGCTCCTATTTTACGACATATTTTTGGTAGTTGCTTCACAAAATAACCCATTTTCGCATTCGGAAATAGAAAAATCTTTTTTTCGTGAAAGGAAAATGAAAAGTTTCTTCGGCAACATTGTTCACGGTTCCAAGATACACGTTTGTGCCCAATACGGGAATATTTAAGCAAACTATACCATGAATGTGGACATAACATTCGTCATTTGGCCTTAAAGCCATGAATCTTCATAGATGATACCTCATTTCTGAGAACACTTTCTTAAGAAAATTGCCTTATTCCAAGTTTATGATTTTTGATGGATACTAGGACACATATAATGACACCATGCGAATGTTTTCCGTTTATTTGATTTTTTTTAATTTCATATGCCGATTTCAAAATACGCTCAACTCGGGGGACATGACCGTTTGTATCTAGGGGTTAAATCTTGCAAAACTTTTGTTGTATCTCTGATGAAATAGGTACTTGTGTACCTAAAAATGATTTTTGCAAAAAATCATGAGAAAACTACGAGGCACCTGTAGTTCAAATTTGACCCGTTTTCAGCTGAATCGTCATGAAATTTTCTTTTTTCGAGAGGTAGATGGAAACTGTTTGACACACAACCATTTGGTTATTTGTAAATACATGTGGTCTAGTATTTTCAAATAATGTAGCGCTCCTATTTTACGACATATTTTTGGTAGTTGCTTCACAAAATAATCCATTTTTCGCATTCGGAAATAGAAAAATCATTTTTCGTGAAAGGAAAATGAAAAGTTTCTTCGGCAACATTGTTCACGGTTCCAAGATACACGTTTGTGCCCAATACGGGAATATTTAAGCAAACTATACCATGAATGTGGACATAACATTCGTCATTTGGCCTTAAAGCCATGAATCTTCATAAATGATACCTCATTTCTGAGAACACTTTCTTAAGAAAATTGCCTTATTCAAGTTTTTATTTTTGATGGATACTAGGACACATATAATGACACCACGCCAATGTTTTCCGTTATATGATTTTTTTGAATTTCGTATGCCGATTTCAAAATACGCTCAACTCGGGGGATATGACCGTTTATATCTAGGGGTTAAATCTTGCAAAAGTTTTGTTGTATCTCTGATGAAATAGGTACTTGTTCATCTAAAAATGATTTTTTCGAAAAATCTTGAGCAAACTACGAGGCACTTGTAGTTAAAATTTGATCCGGTTCCAACTGAATTAGTCGAATTGGCTTAAGTTTGTCTTTTTTGTGGCCGATTTCAAAACATGGTTAAAATTGTCAACATGGCCATTCTTAGATAGAGGTCGAATCATGCGAAACCTTGTAGAATTTCTGATTTTACTGTATTTTGGAGCCGAATTTATTGTAGATTTAAGTCGAAATCTTGCAGATTGAAGATGAGAAAGCTGGCCAATGAGCGGTGAGGAACAGCTTCCACGCGGATCACGCCGTTGGACGCGATCTGAGCCTTCCATCACCATGCATCGAACGGTGGTACTCCTCCTGAGAAAACGCCGCAACACGCCAACTCCCCCTGGCGTAGCGCCAGCCGGCCTACTAGCACCCAACCCTAATCCCCAAGACCCAACCCGAGCGCCGCCACCCCTGTCTCTTCCCGATCCAGATTCAACCTGCCTCGCCCCTCCCCCTCCCCCGATTCAGATCGCGCCGCCGCCGCTCATCCTCTCCGCCCCTTCTCCCCCAGCCCCGCGCCTACTCCCTTCTGCACGCCCCTCCTCTCCTCCTTCCACATCCCCTCCTATTCGATCCCTCGCAACGGATCGACCACCGCCCGCCTCACCCTCGCCGAGAGAGAGGCACCGCCGCCCAGCGACCACGGCGTCGTGGCTGGCTTGCTCGTCGGCACGCGCGTGCGTGCTTCGATGCGCGGCACCCCGTCGAGTTGGCCGGACCGCGGCGCGCTCGTGGCCTGCCTAGGGTTTGGGTGGCGGCGCTACACGCCGGCCATGGGTCTCCGCCACCATGGCGGCGACGGACACGGTTCTCCGAGCCCAATCCCCACCTCACCGTCAACGCGCTCTCACCAACTCACTCACCACCAGCTCCCTAGCGACGTCTTGCTCCATCTCCCACTCTTCCTTCTGGCCGCATCACCTGCTGCTCAACTTCCACTAACGTTTCCTATCTGTCAAATCAGGAACCTACGAGGTAGATCTCCCTGGCATAGCCGCGGTAGGAACTCCACGACGGCGACCTCCTTGCATGGCTAGGACCAGATCTTGTCCAGACCTCTCCATCCCCGCAGCGTGGATTGAACCGACAGGATGTGGGTAAGGCTGATTCCTCCGTTTGTTGCCTGCAGTTCGCTTGTTACCTTCTGTAAATTGGTGTCTCTGTTGTTGTTATCTACTTAAGAAGTGTAAATTGGTGGATCTGTTGTTATCTGTGGTACAACTTGCTTGGACGAGCCATGGTCAACATGCCTAGTTTGCTTCATCGTAGCAATTCACTAGCACTGTGTTAGTGGTTAGGTAATCTATGCTGCTCCTCTGTGTTAGAATTCCCTTAACTGCAGTTGACAAGTGAACATGAGCATGCTATATGATCAATTTATAGTTGTCTGATGATAAATGTATATGCAGTACGCCAGTACATAGCAATATGTGTCTGTGTTTATTTGCAAAGTCTTATGATCCCAGCTAGTCAATTTGCTTGTTTATTTTGGTATCCATTCGTCAACCAGCATAAATTAAAAAAAATGTGCTTGATGAGACACTTTGCTTGAATGTGCAGTATGTATTATATGGCAAATGGACAGCTCCAACCATTCCAAACCAGTTAAAGGGACCATGGAAACAGTAGGTATAACAATAACTATCGCATGTCAGAATGACTAGGTAGTTAATTTGCTTAGACAAGCAGCAATGTGCATTACAAGTTCTGATCTGAGACTTCTGTGTGTTCAGAAAATCAAGAACGTGAGCAAAGCAACAAGTGCTAGGAGGAAGTCATATCTGATCGACAACCCAGGTAACTCGAGCTTACCCACTGCTATATGTTCAGCGCTCGGCACTTGCGAACTGATGTCCATTTATCTTTTCTGTCCAACATCTTGGATGGAAAATTCAAAGCTAATGCAGTTGTATCCTCTATTGTTGCAGAGCACAAGGATGATCCCTGCATGTACAGCTTGAAGCAGATCAGCACAGAGCTGTGTCTGGTTAGTGCTATGAAATTCGTCCAAAAGTATTGATAGAATTGGTTCTTTTGCGTCTAAATGGAGTACCAGTTCTGTATACAATCTTGTGTATACTGCTACTTATTCTGGAAGTTAATATACATGCCTTTCTTTTAAATGTCAAATCCTAACACTGCTTGTACTTGTTCTAGTGTCTGCTATTTTAAAAGACAATTGTAGTTTATGTTTTGGTTTCTTTTGAACTTAATGCTTCACATAAACTTGGTGTAACCAGAATAATAAAATCAATGTCTTTTTGTTGGAAAACATCGTGTCATGAGAAATTGCCTTTGTTAGGCTTTATATATGCTTGGTTGTGCCCTTTTCTATAGCCAGATGGCACATAGGTAACTGTATTTTGTGAGCTGCATTTTTGAAATTGTCTGTGATAAGGCTAAATAAGATACATTTGAATTTTCTTACCTATATGTCTTGATCCTAAACATTTTGTTCTATAACATGCAGATGCTATCCTTCGTTCATGTTTTGTCGGGAGCTCGAGGACTTGTTGGAAGCACATCTCTAACTCGTTGGAACTTGGAACTAGTCATACTTCCATAGATAGATATATTTTGTTATTTAGTTGCGTATTTGGTAGCTGGATGCCTGATGTGAACTATATTTTGCTTGTAAACTGATGTGAACCATGTTTTAATGTAAATGTGCCTAATTTGGCGGTTTGCTCTGTTTGGAGCACGACTAATTTCTCGGTGTTCTGATTTAAATATTTAGTGATTTCTTCATTGGAAAATTTATATCTGAAGAATTTGACAGGACAACCTGGACAAACTAAGCAGAACCTAATGGCAGGGACCCACTTTCCTGAACCTGACAAGTGGGCACCATCTTCTGAAAACCAAAAAGAAAACTGAAATTTCGAACATAAAAGGCCGTGGCCCAGAAAATTAAAAGGGCCAAATTATTGGGCTTGGCCCATCTAGCCGCCTAAAATTAGAAGCAAAAAACTTAAATAGGCTGATTTATTGGGCCCGGCCCATTTAGAAGGCCAAACTGGACCGGGCTGATTCTAATCTAAGACCATTCCATTTGGTCACAAATTTGCCACGTCAGCTTTGCCACGTTGGATTTGACGTGGCGTGGCCAGATTGCCCGTGACCAAAATATTGGTCATAAAATATGTGACCTTTTCTTGGTCATAGAGTTCTATGACCAATTCCCAAAAAAGGTCATATTGGCTAGTTAGTGACGCTCATAACGTGACCAAGTGGTTTTGGTCACAAATAAAATATGTGACCATTCGGTGACCAATATTGAGGGTCATAAAGTAGCATATTTCTTGTAGTGAATGTGCTTTAAGAGCATCTCTAGCAGCGCCTGCAAAACGCCCGAACCCGCAAAAATTCGGCGAGTTTGCGGGTTTGGGGCCATTTTTGGGCCAGACCAGCGCCTGCAAATTTGCGTCGGCCCGCAAACGTTTTGCGGGGGCCCGTGAATCCGCACCGCTAGCCCGTATTTATTTGGCTTCCGACCGCATTTGCGGATTTCAACCCCCATTTCCCCACCTCCTCCGGCGAGCAATCCCTCTCGCACTCCACCGTCTCCGACGAGCAATCCCGCCTCCCCTTCTACAGATCCGGCGACGCCGAGCCGCCATGGCGCCGAAGAGGGAACCAGAGGCGCCGCTCCCCGGCGACGACTGGTTCGGCGGAGACTACTCCGACGAGAAGCGGGCACTGGTCGTCCACAGAGACGGCGCACGGAAGCAAGGCGCACGGAAGTACAAGCTCGGCGAGCCGGTGCCGGATGCGTACTTCCGCCGCGACGTGCCAGAGTTTGATCGGCTCCGGAGGGAGCGGGAGCGGGAGATCGAGCGTCACCAGCTCCTCCGCGGCGCCAGCAGCTCCTCCGCCGCGCCAGGTGCTCCTCCCCTGGAGGGCTACGACCCCGAGCACTTCGGCGTCACGCTCGGGCTGGAGGATTTCATCCTCGGCAAGCAGCTCGACCGCGCGCTGGTGGTGACGTTGCTGCGGTTCAAGCACGAGGCGGAGCACGCCGCCACGGCCGCCCGCGACGAGGAGCTCGAGGAGGTCCTCCTGCAGCAGACGCCGTCGTGAGCAGCTCCTCCGCCGCTGCGTCGCCGCCACACCCGTGGCTTTAGTGAGGAGCAAATTTTGCAATCTAGCGTTTGGGCGGCGATGTGTAGTTCTAGGCTAATCTAGGTTTTGCATTTTGTGTAAAAACAACGATGAAATCTATCTGTAGCGAAGAACATCTATCTAGTATGAACTGTACTTTGTTCCCGCTAAAATCTGCATTTTGAAATTCAGATTTGCAATTTCGTTTGCGGGCTCTGTTTTTCGCGGCACGATTTCTCGCGCAAGAACACGAAAAACCCGACCCTTAAAATTGGTTTGCGGGTTCGCGTTTTGCGGGCACTGCTAGAGATGCTCTAACTCCTTTTATAGTGTGTTGCGTGGTTTTCACCGGTTCCCGTAATTAACCGTGCTTTGTATGTGTTTGGGTCCGGTTTCCCCTTCTAAACTGGATCAATTCTTTCTTCGAATAATGCAATGACAGAGCTCCTGCCGGTTACAGTAAAAAAAAAAGCGCAACCGCACGGGAGTAGGTCTGGGGTGGTTGGGTCGTTAAACTTACACACGTGGATATATTTTTTCTTCAAATATACATGAACGTCCAGGCACGCAGGTACATGGATCAACGGCTCGGTGGCGTGCCAATTTTTCTAGGGTTTCCGCCTCCGCTCTGGCGATAGGCGACCTTTAGATCTACGAGGCTAATTTTGGTGTGATCGAGATCCTCTCGTGATCATCTCTTTCTTCCTGCCATCTCTCCGATCGATCGCTTCCTCTCATTCAGCTCTTCCCTCTCGTACCCAAACCATCTCGGGGTGATCAAGGGGTGAACTCTGGTTCGCTACCCACCCTTGGGGACGTGCGGGCTGCTTGAGGTGTTGGCATCGATGGCGGACGATCGGATCGCGAAGCCGGTGGGATCGGTGGCCGATGGGGCCGCACTGGGAGACCGAAGTAACGCCGCCGTGAATACTCCGGTGGATCTTGGGAAGGCGACGGCGGCGGACGTTAAGGAGGGTGGGAACGCTGGTGACAGCGTGGCCGCCATGTTGGGCCGCCTGAAGCTGACTTCACAAGAGGCGCGCACTCTGGTTCTGGTGGATGAGCAAGATGAATACGCTGGCTGCCCTGAGTGGGCGTTGATGGGGAAGGTCCTAGCACCCAACACGATGCACATACAGACAATCCGAGCGGTTGTTCGCCCTACATGGGGAAACCCTAAAGGGATGAAGGTGCACCCCATGGGACCTAACTTGTTCCTTGCAGAGTTTGCGTCAAGGCGGATTTCAACCATGTCACAAACGGCTCACCTTGGGTCCTGGGGAGAAACGCGATCCTGTTGAAGAAGTTTGATCCTAGCGTGAGGCCAGGGGATGTGGTCTTCGACAAACTGCTATGTGGCTGCGCGTGATGCGGCTACCTTTTACTCTGATGAACAGAGATAGGGGCACTCCCCTGTTGGAGATACTTGGTAAAGTGGAGAGAATAGAAGTGGATGAATATGGACGTGCCTGGGGAGAATACCTTAGGGCAAGAATGCTCGTGAACATCACAGAACCGCTGATGCGCTGTGTCGGGTACACTCAGCGAAAGGAATGAAACTGTGTATTATGATGTGATGTATGAGCGCTTACCGATCTATTGCTTCTCGTGTGGTGTTGTTGGGCACTCATATCTCGCATGCCCTACACCAGCTGAACGAGATGCTGACGGGAAACTACTTGGAACAGTGACCCTGTGTGTCCCTGACAAATGGAAGGAATCGAAGTCCGGTTCTGGTCAGGGCAGTCACTCTGGACAGGGCTCTAGCAACCAACCTGCGGGCAAAACTCAGAAGAACGGAGGTGCGGAAGTGACATCTCCAGTGAAATCTCGTCAGCCTAGAGGTAGGAGACGACGACAGAGAAGGTTGGGTCGGTTAGAGGTCCTGGTGGACAAGGAGATGGAAACTCTCTGGAAATAAGAGGAAGCAGAAGGTTTATGTGCCTAAAGCTCAGCAGGGAACTCTTACTATTGTGGGAAACTCTGCTGGTAATGCCGCTGGGGGGACAGCGAGCAACAACAAGCTGCTTCTGTTGGAAGCGAAAGGTGCAGATGCGAAGAGTGATGACTCAAACAAGAAACGTAAAACATCTGCAATCAGTGGTGACTCGGGTCGATCGGCGGATCTTGCAGGGACTGAGCACCAGTCCCTGCCGACGCAATGAGTTGCCTATGCTGGAACTGTCGTGGTCTCGGGTCGGACGCGACGGTGGGCGAACTTCGGTGGCTTGTGAAGTCATTCCGACCCGCATTCCTTTTTCTCTCGGAGACGAAGATGAAGGATAAACGAGTGCAGAATTTTATGTGGTCCCTTGGGTACTCAGGCTTTTTTGGTGTGAGCAGCGAGGGGCTTAGTGGTGGTTTAGCACTATTTTGGTTGCAGCCATATTCTGTCCAATTGAAGGGTTTAAACTCACGTTGCATTGATGTGAGTATAACTGCTGAAAATGGAGACTCATGGCGTGCTAGTTTTGTTTATGGAGAACCAAAGAAAGATAAGCGGCATGAATTTTGGGATTTACTGCGTCGGCTAAATCACAGTGGAATGGTCCTTGGATCGTCTGTGGTGACTTTAATGAGGTTCTACATAATGATGAGCACTTTGGCTCTAATGATCGCTCTGAGAATCAGATGCGTCAGTTTCGTGAATGTCTGGATGATTGTGGCTTGGTAGACATGGGTTTCACGGGTCCTCTCTATACATGGTCTAACAAACAATCTGGAGACAACAACATTCGGGTGCGTCTAGACCGGGCAGTGGCTAATGGCGAATTCACTACCCTTTTTGATGACTGTCAGGTTGAAAATGTCATCACGACCACCTCTGATCATTTTGCCATCTCTATCAATCTGAAGAAAAATGTTGAAGAGGCCCATGTACGTCCTGTGCAGACGGGCTTCCGCTTTGAGGCGGCTTGGATACGGTCGCCGGAGTACAAGCAGGTTGTTGAGCAGGCTTGGGCCGCTGGGGAGCGCGATGCGCGGGACCTTCGGTCTACTTGGGCCAGGCTGCATTCTGTTGCTGGCTCGCTCGCTAAATGGAGCAAAGAAACTTTCGGCTCGGTACGTAAAAAGATTCAAAAATTGGAGAGGGAACTAAAAACTCTCCGTTTGGCGCCTTGGGCTGGTACTGAGTCTGATATTGTGTGTGTGGAGAGAAAGTTGTGTGATCTCTTTGAGGTGGAAGAAACTATGGCTCGCCAACGGTCGCGGATTGAATGGCTAAAAGAGGGGGACCGCAACACCGCCTTCTTCCACGCTCGTGCATCGGCCCGTCGGAGAACAAACAAGATTAAGTCACTTGTTAAAGAGGATGGCTCCAGATGCACAGACATTGCCGAAATAAAAGGGGAGGTGGAGCGTTTCTATGGCGGTATGTTCTCCACTGAACCCTGTGTGGCCATGGATACAGTGCTGGATGGGATTCCAAGGTCAGTCAGCGATGAGATGAATGACGACCTCTGTAAGCCGTACTCCAATGATGAAATCAAAGCGGCGCTGTTTCAAATGGGTCCAACAAAGGCACCGGGGCCGGATGGCTTCCCGGCGATCTTTTACCAAACTCATTGGTATCTCTTCGAGGAAACAATGTGCAAGGCTGTGAGGGGTTTCTTGGAAGGAGCCTCGATTCCGGAGGGTTTATGTGATTCGGTCATTGTCTTGATTCCGAAGGTGACGAATCCTGAACACTTAAAGAATTTCCGCCCTATCAGCCTCTGCAACGTTCTGTACAAAATTGCTTCTAAAGTACTAGCTAATAGACTCAAGGTGTTCTTACCTGATCTAATCTCTGAACATCAGAGCGCCTTCGTGTCTGGCAGATTATTAACTGATAATGCACTCATCGCGTATGAGTGCCTGCATACGATCAGGAAGCAAAATGCCAGAGTACCCTTCTTTGCGCTTAAGATCGACATGATGAAAGCCTACGACCGAGTTGAATGGAGCTACTTGGCTGGCTGTCTTACAAAGTTGGGGTTTGCTGCGCCTTGGATTGCTACTGTGATGCGATGTGTGACAAATGTAAGATATGATGTTCGTGTCAACGGTGAGCTTACAAGCCCTGTGGTCCCGTCGAGGGGCATCAGACAGGGTGATCCGATCAGCCCGTACCTGTTCCTCCTATGTAATCAAGGGATCTCCTGCTTGCTGAAGCAAAAAGAGGACACAGGGGAACTGAAAGGGATCCGCAATGGCCGTCTTGGTCCCTCGATATCTCACTTATTGTTTGCTGATGAAGTATTTTCTTTGC
This sequence comes from Poa pratensis, assembly GCA_947311845.1. Taxonomy (NCBI): domain Eukaryota; kingdom Viridiplantae; phylum Streptophyta; class Magnoliopsida; order Poales; family Poaceae; genus Poa; species Poa pratensis. The sequence continues at coordinate 6,789,904 of CAMZMU010000078.1, forward strand.
CCGGTGTGATGCTCGGAGTGTTGCTGCACTTAATGATACCTTGCAGACCTTCTGTGATGGTTCCGGTCAGAAGATCAACAGAGATAAATCGAGTATTTTCTTTGGGCCTCGCTGTGGCTCTGCAGTGAAATCTGCGGTGATGAATCAAATTGGAGTTCATAATGAAGCCCTCCAGGAGACGTACCTGGGTATGCCAACTGATGTTGGCCGCTCTCCTATTGGTACGTTTAACTTTCTACTCGACAGGATGTGGAAGCGTATGAACTGTCTCTCCGATCGTCCCTTATCACGGTCCGGTAGTGAGACAATGCTGAAAGCTGTGATCCAGGCGATACCGACACATGTGATGAGTTGCTTTCAAGTGCCTGTTGGCAACTGTGTCTCCATGAGGAAATCAATAGCTGATCAATGGTGGGGACGGAAAGACGGAAAGAAGAAAATGCACTGGCGGTCCTGGGAATGGATCTCTGCACCGAAAACCCTTGGGGGATTGGGTTTCAGAGACTTTGTTGTGTTCAATCAAGCTCTACTGGGACGTCAGTGCTGGCGCCTGCTCACTGAACCTGAGTCGCTTTGTGCTCGTGTTCTAAAGGGCCGGTATTTTCCTAACTGCGAATTCTGGGATGCACCGAAACCACGATCTTCTTCGTTCACATGGAGGAGCATCTTGTTTGGAATGGAACTGGTTAAGGAGGGCATCAGATGGGGCATTGGGAATGGTTTGCGAACCAAAATTCTTACGGATAACTGGATACCTGACGTACCCCCCTACCGGCTTAGCACTCGTGTTCCAATTCCGGAAGGGGCAACTGTGAGTTTCCTGATTGATGATGATCATGGCGGCTGGGACTCAGAGTTGGTCCGGCAAGTCTTTACTGAGGATGTGGCTGAGAAGGTGCTACGTGTGCCCATCAGCCGGCTTGGGGGCGAAGATTTCGCCTCCTGGCCTCTGTCCAAGTTCGGAATCTACACTGTCAAAACTGCATACAACATGGCTCGCACCCGTGATTTCATGTCGTTTCGCAGCGCTTCAGGGAGAGGACTCGGTTCTGAACAATCGGAAGAGGCAAAGTGGTGGAAGAAATTATGGGGAATTAAGGCGCCGGGGAAAATGAAAATCACGCTCTGGAGATTCGCCCATGACTGCCTTCCAACAGCTCATCAACTCCGTCACCGTCATATTGAATGCACAGATGACTGCGTCTTCTGCCACCGTGAGGAGCGTGTTGAGCATGTGTTCTTGTTCTGTCATTATGCCCGAGAGGTATGGCGGGAACTGAAGAAATTCTTTCCAATTCAGCTCAAGAGGAAGAATTGGATCTTTGATTATCTTGCTCGGTCTTCGGAGGTCGAACAAGTGCTGCTGGCTGTTACTGCTTGGCATCTCTGGGATGCACGCAACGGTGTCCGAAACGGCGATCCAAAGGGACAACCTAACAGTCTAGCTAGGAGGATTATGGCTTATGTTGAGATGATTGAGGTACATCTGCTTAAACCTGCTACCAACCACAGTCGTGTGATCAGGTCAACTCCCCACTGGTCGCCGCCGCCGGAAGGTACAGTTTTCGTTACTGCAGATGCAGCTCTGTTCTCTCCTTCTTCGAGAATGGGGGCAGGCGTCGTGATCAGAGACCACAACGGTATGTGCTTGATTGCTTGCAGTCAAGTCTTTGATGCGGTTACTTCGCCAGAACTTGCCGAAGCACTTGCTATTAGGCGTGCATTAGCCCTTGCTCGAGACGAAGGTTTCAACACGATCATCTTGGCTTCTGATTGCCTTTCCGTGATTCAGCGTATCAATGCCCCGGTGATGGACAGGACTGGCATCGGTGTGGTGATCCAGGACATCAAGCGGGACGCGGAGGGGTTCTCATCTGTGACTTTCCGTCACATTACTCGTTTGCTTAATAATTCAGCACACTTCTTAGCTCGTAAAGCTGAACTTTATGTTTCTTCTATTTTCCGTGGTGGGCCGGAATGTATCCGCGATGCTCTTTGTACTGATTCAAGTTGATCAATAAAGTGTTGAAAATCTCAAAAAAAGGTAGATGGATCGACCCGGCGTTGAGTTGGGCACAGTGAAGAGATCGATGCGTACAAATACACTACTGCTCCACGCCACATCCACTATGTAGCGAGGATAAAAAACGTGAAAGACATAAAATTAATACTCCCTCCGTTCCAAATTAATTGACTTGGTTTTGTCTAAATATTGATGTATCTATACTTATTTGATGTCTAGATACATCCACATGTAACAAAATGTGTGTCAATTAAATCCGAACGGAGCGAGTTGTCAATTAAATCCGAACGGAGGGAGTACTACAAGTGACAGCGACGGCACCAATGACAATGCACGGGACACTATACTACTACTTCTAGCAAGTGGCGCGAACCATAGCCATCTAAAACCGGTGGATAAATTCGCATCAGATACAAACTCCTTTTTTTTTTTTTTGACGGGATCAGATCCAAACTCCTACTACTACTCTACTATCCTTTGCTCTCTAAAAAAAAAACCTTTGCTCTTTTCGAGCAGGTGCGTGCCGGGCCCACTTGCAGCGGCGCGACACGCAGGGCCAAAGATGATACCTGCTCGCGTTCCATTGCCCAGCTAACATAAGATACGCCAACTTATTACGACTACAGGCCAACTCCCTTAATTTATACTAGTGGTGTGTCCTGTGTAGTGCCAGTATTCTACGGAAGTTTTGGTACCTGGTACACATGAAGTTACGAGAGAACCAGTAGGTCAATTTACTAGTTCCACTTACTGAACAAGGTTTGCAGTAAAGTAATCCATCTTAGAGCATCTCCAGTCGGGGCGCCCAAACAGCCGCCCAAAAGCGTTCGGGGCGTGCCGGACACAAAATCGCGCCAACTCGCGGCGCCCAAACGCGAATTCGGTCCGGCGCGGCCCAGTTTTGTGTCCGGCACGCCCAGCCCGCGCCCTCAACTTGGGGAGGGTTGGGGCTGCCCTGTACGGAAGGAAACGCACGCCTCCGACGCGCGGGCCACACCTGGCAGTGACACACGGTCACGCCCCGCCGTGGTCAAAGGCGTCGTCAAAGGCGTGTGCCGCGTGGCGACTCCTCGTTTTCACGGCCGGCGGGCGGCCAGTGAGCCGTCGCGTCCTCTGCTCGCCGGAGTGAATGCGGCGCACCTTTTCGAGGCGAGCGGCGTTAATGCCACCGCTCTCCGGCCGCCATAAAATACGCGCGCCGGCCTCCACTCATCGCCACTCTCGCCCTCGCCGTTCTCTCTCCCTCACCTCGCCGCTCCTTCTCCACTCGAAAACCGCCGCCACTCTCCTTCTCCATGGCCGGCATCTGGAGGCGCACCTGCGACGCCGCGGCCACGGCTTCGCGCCGCGCACCCTGCTCAAGGAGCAGACGGAGGCGCTGCGCGACAACGGCTATCCGGTGCCGCCGGATATGCGTGTTTGCCACGGGTTCGTCATCGGCGTCAACGGCGTGCCGGTGATGAAACCCCTGACGCGGGCGAACCGCGGCTTCACCGCCGCGGTTAACACGCACTACTGGCGTGACCTGACGCCGGAGCAGCGTCAGGACCCGCGCTGGGATCCGCGGAACCCGGCCAACTATGGCCGGTACGAGGCGGCGTTCCAGCGCGCCTACGAGGAGGACTTCAACCGCTGGGACGGCCCCGGCCCGGCGCCGACGGACAAGAACGTCGCCGGGCGCGAGGCGTTCTAGAGCGTGCCCGGGCGCACGCTCCAGTTCGTGATCGACAACATAGCGAACGGCGGCTCGCTCCTGACGGCGGCGCCCGCCCCTGCTCCGGCCGCCTGGGCACCACCACCACCTCCGGCCAACTAGTGGGCGCCGCGCGCGACGCCGTCCTCGTCGCGCTCCATGGCGTCCTCATCGCGGGCCTCGTCCTCGCGCTCGTCCTCATCTCGCTCCCGTGCCTCCTCTCTGCTGACGCCGAAGCCGGAGCAGATGAAGGTGAAGGCGGAGCCGGAGCTCTCGCCGTTCATGGCGGAGCTCATAGCGGCGCAGGCGGGGACGGACGACGACGCCATTGCGGCGGCCGTCGTGGCCGCGTCGATGGACGACGTGCCGCCGCTCGACGCCCCCTCGGCCTGCGCCTGGTCGGCGCGCGACACCGCCAAGGAGAAGGGCGTGCCCTTCTTCGACCTCACCATCGACGACGGCCCAGGACCGAGCCGCGTCAAGGAGGAGGACGACGGCGCGTGGACCGACGGCGTCGCAGGGAGCAGCGGCGGCGTGAAGGAGGAGGCGAAAGAGGAGGAGGACCCTACTACGCCTTCAGGCGCCGCTACCGGGGCCAGTAGATTAGGTTTATTTTTTAAAATTTCATTCAAATCTGTAAAATTTCCTAAAGTTTGAATGAAAATCGCCAAAGTTTAAGTTTACAAAAAATATTTGAGCGCCGCGAGTGGAGAGCGAGGGTGTCCAAATAGACAAGGTAGTCCGGACGGCACTCAAAGGCCTGTCCGGACGGCCTTTGGGCGCCCATTTGGGCGCCGCGAGTGGAGATGCTCTTATGTAAATGGGCGCCGCGAGTGGAGATGCTCTTATATACTACTGTATGTATACAGCAGTCAGTACGTGCCATTGGTAAGTCAATGGTTCTTGTTAATGGTGGAAACTTAACGGTGGCAACCAGGATTAGATGTAAGAGTAGGCTTGGGGCAAAAGCTCAACGCACAAGTCAGAACGCAAGTAGTCAACAGAACCTGAAAGCTCGCCGCCGGACGTCCGGGAATTGTTTTCTTTCCGCCGCCGCTTTTGTAGACAGATAGCTCTCGCTGAACGTCACGCGGAGACCTCCACTGCCACCTCCCGCTCCGCTAACCTTGCGTCCTACGCCTCAAGATTACCAGACCGCCCACGCTCAAACAAATCACCCACTGACACCGCGGCCCCGCCAGGGGCACCATCGTCAGTTCGCAAGCTCGCACAGTACCGGTCGGTGAAGGAACCACCGCGTCGTCCCGGGTCAGCGTCAACCAAGACGACACCACACGCCCTGCCATCGCTTCACCGCCATGTGGGCCATGACACCGGGCCCACCAGTCAGTGTCAGATACGCAGCGTCATCGAAGGAGGACGTGGCGGGTAGGGGTCGCCGCGCGGCGCGTAGCTGTAGGTGGGCCCGGATTATTTTAGTTTATTCGGAAGCCCATTTAAAAGGCGTCCCGGGGCGCCACGCCGTGGCGTTGGTTCGCCTCCACGCACACACACACGCACGCCCCCCTCATTTCCACTCCACCTTCCCCCTCCCTCGCCTACCTCCTCCTCTCTCCTCCACCACGCCTCCGCTCCCCTTTCTTCCGGCCAGCTGCCACTCAACTGCCGTGCCGGACGTACGTACGTGCGGCGCCATGGAGGAGGGCGAGGCACGCGGCGCCGTGGCGGCGGAGGAGGCGGCGGGCATCATCTGCTCGCTGCGCGCGGGCGACCTCGCCGGATGGACGCCGCCCTGGAGAGGTCCTCCCTCGTCTGAAGCAACGAAAGAGGAGCAGCAGGAGGAGGAGAAGGTCTGGCCGGCTGTGACGCGGGGGAAGCGGACGCGGTCGTCGCGCCGGCGCTCGCCGTCGGGCTCCGGGTCAGCGGCGAAGGGTCGGTGGGCGCGGGGCAGCCCCGCCTCCCCGCTCGACTACAGCGGCGGCTCCGGCGCGTCTACCAGCGGCGGCGAGGACGGCGCCTTCTGCTCGCCACCCGCGCCGGCGGTGCCCATCGCCACCGTGTCCGCCGCACCGGCTTCTTCCCCGGCCAAGGTACGTGGGCGCGTGCGTCAGTCCACATCTTCTTCTCCACCCTCTCAAGTCTGTTCTTCTCCTTTCTCCTGGTTGGCCGCCCGCTTGCTTGCTTTCGGTTGCGTCGTCCACCGGTGTGACGAAACTGCCCCTCCTCCCCCACCGTGTCACCACCGAGACGGCAGGCAAGCGGATGACTTGTGGATGAAACATCGCTTTTCCTCCCCCTCACGTCCTCACCTCCTCACCTCGCCCGCTTTTTGTTGGCTCGCGCGACCTTTTCTCCCGTCTTATCATCATCTTTCGCCGACTTTTACCGGCCGGCCAGATGCATATGGTTAAATTTTCTGTGAATTTCCTGGAAAAAACTCTAGAAATCTTACTTGTTCTTGTCTGTTTTAATATCTCAACTAGTGTTCCACAGATCTCCGAACAGTCTCCATTGGGTGTCCGCTCTGGACTCTGGAGTGGCACACAACGAAAATGATTTCCCAATTCTTATCTTTTTGACACAAAAAAAATCTCGCGGATGTGGATAGCAGCGGCGTCACCATTCCACATACGGTGGCGTGGTTGACTGACGGACTAGACTCCTCCGGCTCCTACAACTGGCGATTCACGGCGGTTGGTTGGTGCCGTCCGTGGGGCTCCGCCTCCCACCACCCAAGTCCCAAGCCAAGTGAGACCCACCCAACTCACGACGCCCTTATCCTCCGTGCGTGCGTTTCCATTTTCTTCTCGTTCGGGGTGGCACCGCGGCGGCGGGGCCCGCCATGCTCGCTGGAGGTCAAACAGGCTGCGTCGGCGTCTGCTGGTAGTCGGAGGGGAGAAGGAAGGAAGGAAGGCTCGCGTCGCGCGTGCGCCGTATGGCCGTGGCGCCGGACACGGCGTACGGCATGGCTCGGCCATTTGGCAGCGGACACGTGTACAATCCAGCGGGCCCGCTCGCCAGGAAACACCATAATTCCGGTTGGGTCGGCCCACCTGTCATTGTCCTATATACTGGTGACGAGGTGAGCTATCTGTAAATGAGTGTTTGGGGATAGATGGCAGAGTTCGTGTTAGTGTACTGTCCATCGATCAGATTCAAAATTCGTAATGCGTTTCACGTGATTGCTGCAAGCTAATGCTGGCCGGTGCGTTCTTGGTGGGGAGTTTGTTGGTTTGGCTTCATCCCCTCATCATTCCTTCCTTCATCCTTTCCCTACCTCCCCCTACCTGGAATCTCCATCTTTTTTAAAATAAAGAACACGCGACCCCTGCTGTTGCTTTCATCCATCGTCCACCTTCCACCTTGCTCGCTCACCTGCTGTGTTGTTCGTGGTTGGACCGGTGCTTGCTGGTTGGGCTCTAGCTGATCTCGTTTCCTTCTGGTGTCTAGCTGAAGAATTGCCTGACTGATCTCGTTTCGTTTGTCGTGGTCGCTTCAGGTGGGAGGACTCGTCGGTGGACGGCGGACGGCGACCACCCTGCCGGTGCCGGTGACGCCGCCCCGGCCAGCCGGACAGCGCTCGCGGAAGAAAATGGTAAGCCGCCATGCACGATCAGCTCCTCGCTCTACCACAGCACTACACAGTTGCCTTCATATGAGTCGTCTTTTAAACTTGGGTGGATTAAGCAAGTGTTTGTTTTTTTCCCGGGGGATTAAGCAAGTGTTTCGACCTGGTCAGTTGGCAAGGTCCACCGAGACAGAATCAGTCGTTGGAGATAGGCTGTTGCAGTAGCTGGAGTGGTGGCATTCTTAACTATTTTTAGTCAGTAGCTAGCTTAGCCTGGAATAAAGCGGCCGGTGCACCCACTGCCACTGCAAAACGGGCCGAGCAGAGCCGATGCAAACAAAAGGGCGTGCATGCATGCATGGTGTCCAAAGGGCAAAAGCCGCCTGCCCAAAAGATCCGTCGGCATCTCATCGCCAGGATCGGACTAGTGATTCCTGTAACGTACAGTGACAAGCGATAGCCAACATTTCACTTAGTAGATAAAGAAGGATAAAGTATGTGGTCAGTTGGTTGATTATTTAGACTGAACTTGCTTTCTTACGGGATTGTGTAATTGTGATCTGCAGAGGCTCCCGGAGGTCCAGCAGCTGGTGCAGTCCCTGGCGGCCGAGAACGACGGCCTTCGCGAGGTGATTAGCTGCTGACTTCTTCAATATAGAAATCGCTGAATAAATGGTTAAATTCTGAGCGATGCGAAAATCCTCTCCTTTTCTTCTTCTTATACATATCCGGTTGCTTGAAACAGGAGATGCAGTCGTTGCGGAGAGCCTGCGAGGCGCTGTCCGAGGAGAACGGCACGCTAGAGGTCAGTGCTATAAGCAACTCGATCTTTTCCATAACACTTCCGGGTTCGATCGAGTACGTGCGCAATCATAAGGACAAAGAAAGAAAAACATTAGCTTGCGTAATTGCCATTTATTTTTGGCTTGGAACACAAGCGAAGATATGGATGGATGGCAAACATTTCGGCCGGCTTGCGCAGAATAGACCGTCCTGAGCCTCCTAGTGGAGTCCCTTGGTTGCCTTATTTCTACGGTGTATAGTCTCTCTTTGGTTTCGTCGTGCTCGTGCACACACGTCCCTCTCAACCACCTTCTTGTTGTTGCCGCCCCGAGGAGAGCGGGATGGACTGTGACCGGTGCCGTTGAGATAAGCTTTAGGTTAGGCCGGTTAGAATGTCGATTTCCCTCGTCGTCGTCTTCATCTTCCTTTTTTTACTTGAAATTGAAACCCTTCCTTCTTTTTTCCTTTTGGCTGCACATCTATCCCTGTCAACCACCGTGTGTCGCTGCGCGTGGGCCCGTCCGTGGTACCCACTTGTCCTGTGGCGTGTCATGCATTAACCGGATTCCCTAAAGGATGGAGATTTGCGTTTACTTCGGTATCAGTGGCAGCTGCTCCTTTACTGCTGCTCGAGACGTCTGGCTGTCTGTAGTTCTGAACCAACATGGGGTAAAAAATGGAAGCTCCTGTCTACTGTCATTTGATATGGGGATCGTGCATTCACGCCGGCGGTTCAGTCTACTGTTGTGTGCAAATGGATCCACAGCAGCAAGCGTGGCCTTGCAGGCTTGTTGTACTGTGTACGCATGCTGCGTTTTCACTGCCCGTACGCTGTGAAGAATCTTTCCCAATAAATATGAGGAATGACAAGCTGCCAGTCGTCTCCTACCTGTAGCACGCGCCACCAACCCGAACAAACCCCGGCCATGGCGATCCCGTGGCCTCCTTCAATGCCCTGCGTGCCTGCCACAATTATAAGGCCTCCTTTGATTCACAGGAATTGCTAAGGAATTTTGTAGGATTTAGACCCTGTGGGATTTTTTCCTTTTGAGGTGTTTGATTCATAGGATTGTTGCCTGTAGGAAATATGCCCGTAGGAACTTTGTAATGCATTTTCATGGGAAATCTAACATGAGGTTGGACCTCATGAAAAAAATCCTGTGAGACTTGCTGCTCCCGTAGGATTCCATTAGACTAGGCAAATCAATCCTACACAATCCCTTTTCCCTTGTGTTTCCTACCCTATGAATCAAAGGAGGCCTAAATGGAGTTGCACGGTGTACTACCAATCTAGCTCTGTTGCAGCCACGGCCAGGGTGGCCCGGCCGGCCTACGGCCACCCCAGCTCTCGGATAACCTGTGACGTGGTACTACTGCTAGCACTGTGCAGTGTCACCACACGCATGGCTTAACGGACTCCTCAGTGTAGTGGCTACATATTTAGGCCAACCAACTAACTGGATGATACTATATTCTCAAAAAAAAAACTAACTGGATGGTACTAGTACATCACGCGTTTCACCGTGCCTATGTCTTCATGAATGCCGTAGAATGGCAGGCAATGCTGTTTCTTTCTAGGATAGGGACTCCACACCTGAATTTGCATTCAGGTTTTCAGAGGCATGTCTGTCGCTGTCGTTGTTGGTTCGGGTTGGTTTGAGCTAAATTTAAACACTGTTTGTTTCTGAACTCTCTACTAAAATTTTCTTTTGGCTAATTTTGCAGACAAGGCTGGAGCATTCGTCCTCGAGCAAGCGGAAGAGGATCGGGTCCGAAGAGGAGGAGCGGCGGCAAATGGGCGGCTTCGTGCTCCCAGATCTCAACATCCCGCGCAGGACGTCGTCGACGGATCAGCGGCGGCTCCCTGATGGCTGTCTCCGTGATCCAGACCGTGTATAGGGGGAAAGCTGGGACTAGAAGAAAGACCTGGTTTTACTGCCTTGCCTGATAAAAAAGTTTTCTCTTTTCTCTTTCTCGTTTTTAGTTTTGAGTTTTTTTACCGTGTGCTTCTTCTGTACAAACGATGCAGAGGTGAGTTTATGTAGCTCGAGTTTCGGGACGTGTTGCTTGGTTCCTGTAAACAAAATACAGTATGTTAGGGGAAATGTTGATACTGTTTTGTTGAATGTTGTGACGTGTGTGAGGGTTTCAGGTCAAGTTTTGTGCTTTGAAGACACTGACAAGCTGGCTTACAGCAAACTCCTCAAAATTAGTAAAGATCAAGATTGGTCTCGTCTTGCAACGACCGGCCTCTCCTATGGCCTACAGAAGACGATACCTATTCAGGCATTCCCTGATCACAGATGATCACAAACAGTCGATCACCACAGAGTCGAGTGATTTTGTTTTTCGAAATGGGAGCAAAGCCCAAACTCTGCATCGTGATAATGCAAACAGCTTTTATATTAATAAAAAGTTCAAAAGTATCCAAATATTAGAGTCGAGTGAAATATAAGACTGACGGTATCTTGACAAGGCATATAGAACAGATCGCTCATGCTATATGTTCAGGTCAAATCACATCACAAACAAACAACTTAGAAAAAAGAAAGTAACCAGATCTCTCACCATGCATACTCTTACCATAGAGGACACAGAAGTAAAACCTTTTAACGAATGAAGTTCGAGTTGCATACATTAATTATGTACATCCGAACAACGAAAGGACCGACAACAAATTTGAATGATGTAAAGCATGGCCACTAGTGTACCAGGATGATACTTATTGATGTCTGAGTCGAGGATGAGAGATTATTGTGAGACTATGATTGCAAAGACCCCAAAATTGACGATGTACTTGGAGCTACTTTGGGTTGTGCAAAAATATTTCCCAGCCTGGCCGATTATTTGGTGAACTCTTTGTATCGGACGTCTGATACAAAGAAATCACCGAACCATCTACGCGTCGTCCATTTGTTGTTTCATACCGTACCTGATAGACTCTAGCAATTATTTGGTAAACTAGCATGGTGGCCCTTGCAAATGCGAGGGCATCATCGGTAGTTGGTTCAAAGTGTTCAAGAACTAACAATATTGTTCAATTGATAGCACTTTATTTCCAATTATGTGACAATAAATAAAATTGTTCAACAAATACTGCAAATGTTCCGGTAAGCAAAATATCACGTATGCGAGTAACATCTTTGGCAATTTGAAATTGTGATCAAATGAATATCATACCATATGTTGAAACATCCATGTAAGTGGTATTGGATCTGTAAATTGAACTATAGGTCTTACATAATGTTAGATGAGTACGCTAGGTTAGTTATCTTTGATTACAATTTTGTTGAATTAAGATAAAACGGTTTATCCTTAGGTCACACAAAATATTAAGAATTGTGTTTTCTTTCTGTTTCTTTTCTCTCATTTCCTCACTGCATGTCACAGTGTGCAACACTTTACAAACATGAACATGCTGAAACTTTGGCTATTATATTTATATGAATATGTTGCTAGGAATAAATTATTTTTTCTAGCCATATTCGTTAACATGTTTATACATCAGTAGTCAAAATTAGAGAAGCACAAATCTAACTTCTCCAGACTCTTGACTTATTATGATATTCATTCAATGGTTCTACACAAACGGGCACATGTATTTGCTGTGTCATGCAAATGGCTATGTGGTTTGGATTGCATAGTTCAAGACTATATATTAATCAGTCGTCATTTTTGTTGTGCAATTGAAATGACTTGTCCACCTATGTTAATATTGTGACCTGAGAGAAATACACATACAATTGTCGAAAATGTCTACCATGCAAACCAAGCAATATCCGCAAAAATAATTCATAAAATTTAAGGGTACGCTTTTCAGGTCCTCAGATTAAAAATAGTATTGGCACACGTGCTAAAATACTAAATATGAAACGTATCAAGAGGGAATCTATGGTGAGTTAACCCTGTTTGACTCATTAAGGCAAAATATATTATAGTATGAAGGACATTCCCATCGATAGTGGGCGACTAATGTTGTATCTTCTTAAATTCTCAAGGTTTAAAGCTTTGGAAGTTCATTCCCATCCTCGTGAGAAGAGTTGTTGAGTCAGCCATGTGTGCATCATTAAGTCCGTGATTTTCGTAGTGTGAGGGACTCTCCCATTGATATCGCGACTATGTTGTGATTTCATTAATATTAAAATTCCATGACTTTGGATGACGTTTTGTGAGAGTGTTGGTTCGCTGGCGGTCGAATAAATTTGTCATTTATGTGTACTCAATAATATGAAGGACATTCCCATCAATAGTGTTTTGACTAATTTTGTATCTTCGTCAATTTTGAAGGTTTGATGATTTGTGTCTAATTAAGTCGGAATATTTGTCCAGTGGATGTTCATTCAAATCCTCGTGAGGATAGGTGTTGACTCAACCTTGTGTATAACCACCTCTGTATAACCACCTCCTCAAACCATGTGTGACACAATTTCATCATCTGCCGTAGTGGAACATATGTATGATCATTATGGCCTCAACTATGTTTGCAATGAAAAGGCAGAGAACTATGCACCTCTAAACAAGCCAAAAAAAAGTTAAGTACAAACCACTTCTATGTGTGACTAGTTCAAACTTTTTTTGGTTGTCTAGAGGTGACAATGTGTGCACTGCGTCTCAAGTGTAGCACCTCATCATCGGCCGTAGTTGAACACAAATCACAAGACACCAAAATGGATGTCTCATTAAAGTTGGTCGGGAGAGAGAAAGAATCTGTCGAATCTCGTCTAGAGGGGGGATGCAGCTTCTGTGACGTTGAACCTCAAAGTCACGCCTGCACTTCTGAACAATCTAGGCCTTCCAAACACGATCCAACAGGCATGGATGATGCAGGCAAAGTTCCCCATACGTAGTTGTTTCCACAGACAGCGCGCGGACGGTTATTTCCTGTGGGTCCAAAACTGTGTTACAGAAGCAGACCACGGGAACACATAAATATGTGTTGGTGAGGATGTGTTGCAAGCCTCGTCTTATGGGCACACACATGTATGAGTTACTACATAGTGTTACAACCCATATATAGCCAACCACTTTTGAAAATAGGCACCCAAAAAAGGAAAAAGCTTTTATGCAGTAGGCTGTAGCTACAGTCGGTCAGCTTGTCTCGCACGCACGAGACCTCTCTCTCTCCTCATTCCCCGATGCATCCTCGTCGCCCGTGGTCTAGCTATTGATCCCCATGCTCCCTCTCCCTTTGGCGACCACGCCTCCGCCATCACCCAGCCCCACCCGCCGACGGTCGACACTGGCTCACCTCTGCCGTGGCTCCGGCCTCTAGACCTCATCAATGAGCAGCCCAAGCTCGCCTCCCGACCGAGTTCCCTTAGATCCTCCACGGAAGCCCCTGCTCCATCCATGCCGGAAGCTTCTTCACGGCCAACGACGAGCTTGACATGGAAGTTATCATGGACGAGTTTCCAACACACCGAACATGGAGAAGACGAACGCCCCGCAAGTGGATTGGGTCTGGGATTCACCCGATCTGGCTTTGACGGACCTCTGCCGTGGGGAATCCATGGACAACTAGCTCGAATTGGTGCAGCGGCTCCTCCATGGTCGAGATGGCAACGGTCAGTTTTGGGGGATTTTTTTCAATGTTGCATATTGTGTTGTGATTTTCTACATGTGTGTATAGGTTTTGTTGTGTAAACACGAGTAAAATGCTACAATGATTTCTACAAAAGTGACGTTTTACTAATATTTTGCTGCAACCAAATGGGGAGTGTTGCATAGCTTGTTGACTTTTGCTACATGGTGTGTTTAAAATGCTACAACAATTTTTGCTACACATCACAAGTTTTTATATATATACAGGGGGAAATTTCTACACACGATACATGGGCAAAAAAAAATGCTACATCTGGATTTGTTTGCTACATTGATCAGACGTTTTTCCTGAAATGTTTTTGCTACATGCGATGTTACATGCCTAGATAAAAACTGCTACGCGCGAACCGTTTTTACTACATAGATCGGACGCGCGAGATCAAATCACAGAGAATCGAACGATGCAGAAGGTGGATGTAGCAACCGATCGCTACACCCGACTGTCACTTAGCGCAGGCCCCAAAAAAAAGTAGGTGAAATAAATATTATTGGTTAACTTGCGAGAGGAGAGGAAGCTGTATTCGAACTCAAAACCTCTTATAAATTCGGCATCTCTCAGTGCAATCATGATTAACAATACTTACAACTAGAAAGAGATAACAAGTTTTAAAATGTCATATTTCTAGTATTGAGAAGTCTAGAACAAATCGTGTTTCCTGTATACTACTGGCAGTATATCGGCTGCTCGGATGCCCTGCAACCTTAATGAGGTTGATCTCAAAACTGCTTGTGTAAATATAAATTCTGCTATCTTCAATTGATGTTGACTTCTTTTGTAAGTACACATACCTTACCCACATGAATTGATATGTTATTTTATTCTTAACATGGACACAACTACTATCTTGAACAAAAGGATGTCATTATTCTTCATTTAACGTAACAATGGAGCTGTTAAATATTTCTTGGCCTTTCTCCTCAAATGCTGATTGCGTCACTGTAATCCAGTCGTTGTTATTTCCTGCGCTTCACATTCTAGAAATCCTTCACAAGACAAACTTCTGATACATTTTTGGTACATCATAGCATTCCATAATCCTGTGGCCAAGGGTATTATTTAGTATTCAATCAAGTGTGGGTAAAATAACGGTAAGGAAAGAACCAATCTACCTAGTCTCAGATGACTGCAATTAGGAAACTGTTGTTCAAGTGCACCACACGGTCTCTTGTACACAGAAACATTCCAAGCAGGAAATGGCTAGCACCAATCGAGACAACTCAAGTCACATGACAATAAGACGTTATTCCTTGCACGCCATCGTGTTGCAATGCCCATATGCCCGCACTGTTTGGTTTCTGTTGGCACAGTGGACTGGATCTAGTGCCTTGGCAGTGCAGATACAACAATTTTCAGCCCCAGCTGAGTGGTGGAGCTTCATGACGGGTGCGCTGACCAAAGACGAGCTTATGGTGGCGATCTACGGCGTATGGCATATCTGGAAAGAGCGGTGCCGGAGGGTTTTTCAGCAGTCATCCTTGACGGAAAGTATGCTTCTCGACCTTATTCGGGATGATCTGTTGCTGCTAGGCACCCATCTGGCGAGAGGATCACATGAGCTTCAGGTTCCAAACGAGTTATCTGACAGTGGCGAGTAATCACCATGCGAACCTTGGCCTGTACTGTTTTCCTTTTCTTCTTAGTTTTCCTTTGGCTAGAGTCTCTCTAGCTTGTAACCAGACCTTGCTTGCTCCCTCTTAATTGATTTGGCAGAACAACTGCCGTTTTACTTCAAAAAAAAAAAAGGAAGTTGGATAAGAGTAATTCATATTGCAAAATATCCATGACATGTAACACATCAAGATTTCACGGTCAACGATAAGAAGCTAGAAAAGCCCCCATGTCAGCTTCAGTAAATCTGGAAACCTTAGCTTCACAAAATTAAATGAACTCCTTGTCATACACTTGAACATAGATGTGCAGCAGCCATCTAAAACTGAAAATATCACACATCAAATTATTTAGTTAGTAAATTCAATTCCAGTTTCAGACACAGAAGCAAGTGCCATGAATATTGTTCATAGAGCATGCTATAGAGAAGATTGTTACCATCAATGAAAGACAGCTAGCTCCGTTTGCAAGAAGTTTTGAAAAAAGTGGAAGCATTCCCTGATCAACAAAAAGTACATGAGAATAACATACACTAATTTAAGTATGCAATGGCCATGTACGGGCACTACCAACAATATATGGTTAGAAAAATTATCTACAGCTTCTTGTGCATGTGCACTCCTGCAATACACACAGCTTCTAATGCTTAACAATGAAATATATGCTACGGGAATAAAATAAATGCAAAACACTTAGCTCATGTATTCTCTCTCTGGTACGTGCTGCTTAATGAAGCACAAGGTCTAGAAAAGGTTAGCAATTAATAGCGCTTGGATAGTCTTGCTTAAAGCCCAAAAGCAAACAGGTAAGCCAATATATGCTGATGGAGGCCAACACTAGTACCCAAACTGATGAGCAATTTTACTGATGGGTGCAAAATTCAGGCAATAGAGTTCATCTCTACCTAATAATAAAGGAAGCAACGCTTCCTTCGTTTCGTCCGTCGCCGCGCCATTTTGCAAATAACCCCCTGGAAATTTGGGAAATTAACCCGCAGTCCACAGGGCAGAGGAACCTTCGTCGTTTCGTACGTCGGAGGGACTTATTTGCAATTTCCGGAAAACCCAGGGACCTTTTTGCAACAACGCCTTTTCTCTTCAACCTCCAGGCAGGCGCACAGCTGCGTGCCCGAGCGTGCCGTGGCCACCTCCTGCACGCCTCCCGTGCAAGGAGATAAGGCCAGGGAGCGCCGTGCCTCCCCTTCCCTCCTTGCTCACTATCCCGCACACGTCTCTCCCTCCCTCCGTTTCTCTCTCCCGCGCGAGCCCCAGGTAGCCGTCGCCGCCGACGCGAGCTGCCGCCGTTCCGCTCCTCCCCGGTCGAATCCGAGGCTGCCACAAGCTCCGCCACCGTCCCCTCTCCATCTCCGTCAAGTCTCGCTTCCTGGGACGCCCGAGGCGCGCCGGAATCGTCGTCACTGTGGTCGTCTTCTCCGGGGCCGGCCGCCGAACGCCGGCGCTCGATTCGCCGCCTACCGCCCGCCCCCGACCTCGCCGAGCCCTCCATTAAATTCGTGGTGAGCCTCTGGTCCCGCTGGACCATCTCCCTGTCCTCCTTATGCCCTGGTTCGTCGCCTCCTTGGCCGCCGCCATCCGCCGTCGCCTGGGAGAGTCGCGACCATATGGTCCCCAGCGCCGCTGTTGATTTTTCCCCGTGGCATCCCACGGGCAATTTTCCTAGTAATAACACATACATGAACTGTAGGAATTTTAGAAATTTGCACAGCTAATGTGGTTTTAGTTTCATAGCAAGATGGAGGCAATTAACATGCTCCAAGCCAACGCTAGCAACACACTTAATGTGAAACAGGCGCTTCTAAAAACTTTTTAAATGCATGGATAAATGTTAACCGCTGCATGAGACTTCAGCAGCTGATGTCTGGACTCAAGAGCTCAAACTCGTGGAAATTATAGACATGAACATAAATATTCAATTTTGCAGTAAAAATATTTTGGCAAGGTGCTAAACATGGAAGGGGTACGTGTCCTCTGCATTGGTGTTACCATCCACTTCTGTTCCTTCAATGTCAGTTCTTACCCAATGTTTGTCATGCCATTTGTTTTTGAACATCTTGGCAAGGTGCTAAACATGGAAGGGATCGGTATCCTCTGCATATTCCTCATTGCCAATGTAATGGAGACCTCTAGGTTTTCTGTATCGACATGAAAAATAAATAAAAAATGCCACAACACTTCAATCAGGCTAGCGTGTAGCTTTCTTAGTAGGATCCTCAGCCAAGTGTTTCACCGTTATGGTCTTCTTTTGTAAATAGAAGAGTTGTTGACTCTAAAGTATGACGGACCAGGAATAGGATACTAAAGAAGAAATTAACTGGAATTATCTATTGAGATAGCCACATGCTGTGACCACTACAAACTGATATGTGAAACTTAGAAGAAATCATATGGTTTCAGCAGTCCAAAACAGAACATAAGATCAGATGGTTTCTATCAAATCAATCTTCATATAACTATCTCCCCAATACTGAAGCAACATAGGACGATAGTAATCGGCATAATGATAGATGCATCCAGGTGAATATTCAAAACAGGGATTATGAACTTGAAGGAGGCGAAGTGACCAAAGTTCAGCAACTTTATTACCTCTAAGCAATTGATCTCTGGACGAATTCAAAACTTGATGGAATTCGGGCTGTCAGCACAACCGCGCCCGCGTCAGCGGCCTGATAGACAGAAGCACCCGCTGATGGTGAGTACGACACCAAAGCGTCTGCGGCAATGACCGAGGACACCATGCCACCATGTTTGTTTCTGAACCTGAGGTTACAGATGATGCCACCATGCCACCAATCATATCTAGACAGCATGTTGATAACTACGTACATCTGCTACAGCCTACAAGTACAGTGTCAGTCATAGTAGCCATGTCAATAGCCAAGCGAGGCGTTCAGCCCTGCCTCTGAAATAAGCAACAATGACTGCATTGTTAAAACGTGTTGTGGGTCACAGAGATGATGCATCCAAAGGTCTCGGCAAACTGTGCAAGAAGAAAATATCGCAATGACACGGGGCTGCTTCGGCTGCAGTGTGTTTGCGTGGCATTGTCCAGGATTTTTAGGTATCCATTACTGGAGAGAATATGTTGCCAGATTGGTGTTTACATTGAAAACTCTTACAGAAAACTCAAAACTCAATCCAACAACTAAACCTGTTGTCCCAAGTAAATTGCGGTAGGCTAATAGAAAACTCAAAACTTCATGAGTACATTAAATTTACCTGGTAACCATATTCGTTATTTAGCTGTAACAGAACACCAAGTGGGCAAGTGATTAAAAAACTCCCCCCTTAACACAACATTTCACAAACCAGTAGTTTTCCTTCATTTAAACATTTAACATAGAGCAAAGGGTAAATGACATTAAGAAAGAGCATATTCTTAATGAGTACATTAAAGTTTTCCTTCATTTAAACTTCATGAGTACATTAAATTTACCTGGTAACCATATTCGTTATTTAGCTGTAACAGAACACCAAGTGGGCAAGTGATTAAAAAACTCCCCCCTTAACACAACATTTCACAAACCAGTAGTTTTCCTTCATTTAAACATTTAACATAGAGCAAAGGGTAAATGACATTAAGAAAGAGCATAACGTCAGGCAATTTCAGATAAACTCATGCTAGTAACAGCCTTCCATGATGATTCATTGGTTCCAGGTTCAATGACATAAATAACAGCACAAGGTCAGGTAATTTAAGACGAGCTCCCGCTAGGAACAGCCTCCCCTGATCCACTGGTTAGAGGTAATCCACCAACCGGATAGTGCAGCAGGATACGCGACCAGGCTACGGTTACTTTCAACTTACACACGCCAAGATCAAGCAAACCCCAACTTCTATCTGCATCCAAAGGTGCAAAGGATGCCTTAGACTCTGCAAGAACCTGGGCATGGTTGCCACCACCTTGACACAGCATGCCACGGACTATCAGTTGCCCAGAACTCTCAACAGACACAACACGCCGCAATAGCTCAACTGTGCCATCAGCAGGAGCAACCGACACCTTCTCTTCTCCAGAGTCGAGCAGCACAACATCCATATGACCAAGACTGCCGATATAGGCGGTTAGCTTGCATCGGAGCCCTTCTGACCATGACCCCTTGACAATCTGCATGGCGATGGTGGCCTCAACAGAAGACGCCACGAGGCCACATTTGAACTCCAGTGTGCTAAGCTTGCTGCTGTAGAGCACGCTGCTCGCGCAGGAAATGCGTCTGCCCTCTCCGAAGTTCGCGCGTAGATTCATCTTCTCACAGCATACGAAGCGCTGGAATAGAAGGCTAAGATTGGTATCCTCAGATTCGGTAGCTCCCTTCACTTTCAGCACAGCCTCGACGTACACCTTGTCTCTATAGAAGATAGCACGGCTAGGACCTGTCAGTACTAAATATGGATCCTGCATACAACACAACTGGTTAAGTTAGCATGTGAAACAGCACAGATTACACTCAAATTCCATAAAGTTGATTAACAAAGGCAACTAATTTACTAAGACCAGTTATAATTTGCTTCGATGGGCACAACAATAATGTGAACTCTGAATATTTAGTATAGGTAGATGCACACGAGATAACAAACAGAAAATAATGCAGCATACTCTAATGCACAACAAGTTCCAAGCAAAATAACCTGTTGACTGAGGGTTTGGCAGTTCTCCCTTGTGCGGCTGAAGATAATGTTGCGACCGTAATCCAGTTTGTCGCGCACAGCGACCATATCAAAAACATCAAGGGGCAATTCTAATGGATCTGATACTGCAACCTTGACGGAGAAGATCTGCAAAGTGCAAAGTACTCCTGGTTTTGGTTGTGTGATCACGCATAGGGTTGTCCGTGAAGCACATGGCTGGGATACGCGCTGCAAGACAATTATATTTAGTCAGAAAAATTACAGATAATCCCACGACGGATGCATAAATCACTAGATTTATCTATCTATCTACAAAGATCAGTGCTAAAAATACTGAAAGCATGGGGAACATCAATCAATCAATCAATAATGTAACCCTTACTGTTGTCCTCGAAGGAGAAGCCCGAGAAGCGAGCCTCACTTGTCAGTTTTGTTTCGAGGTGCCTGCGCTCAAATTCATAATCTAACTCCCACTCGTCTTTGCTGGGATCTTCCGGCGGCGGCGCCCGCGCCCTCTCGGCTTCCTTGGCTACGCGGTCCGCCTCCCGCTGGACCTCGAGCACCTCCTCCATCTTCCTCGCCCACTCCTTTTGTTGTCGCAGCAGCTCCGCACGCCTCTCTTCTGTGAGGTCCTCGAGCACGATCGGCGGCGAGTCGGGGTTCTCCTTGTTCAGCCTCGCCACCGCGTGCTTCAGCCTCGCCTCGTCCATATAATTGAAGGAGCGCAACACCCAGGACACATCCGGCTTCGCCGTCCGCACCACCCCCGCCGCCTTCTTGTGCCCTGCCTCCTTGGCGTCGGTCTCGCACCCTCTCTTCGTCGCCGCCGGCTCCAAACTCATCTCGATCGAAACAAATCGACCGGAGAGTGAGGAATTTTTTTTAGATCTGTACACGGTGAACGAGTGGTTCCGTATCGAGGTATATTTTGCCAAATCTAGCCGTTTTCGTGAACTAATAACGCATCTGGTCGCTCCCGGAA
This sequence comes from Poa pratensis, assembly GCA_947311845.1. NCBI lineage: Eukaryota > Viridiplantae > Streptophyta > Magnoliopsida > Poales > Poaceae > Poa > Poa pratensis. The sequence continues at coordinate 6,810,771 of CAMZMU010000078.1, forward strand.
ACTATTTGCAAATCTGGCCCCTGAAGTTGGCGCCAACGCAAATGAAGCCGAACTTGTGCAGTTCGGCGCCAAATTTTTTTTTGCAAATCTGACCCCTGAGGTCGGCGCCAATGCAAATGGAGCCGAACTTGTGCAGTTCGGCGAAATGGTGCGTCGCCGAACTGCACAAGTTCGGCTCCATTTGCGTTGACGCCGATCTCAAGGGGCCAGATTTGCACATAGTTTTCGCGAGCGGCCAGATACGTTATTAGTTCACGAAAACGGTCAGATTTGACAAAAAATACCGAGTTGGGGGCGGTTTTGGTTCCGTGTGGCTGTGGGGGCGAGGAGAGGAGAGGGCCTTTATCGCGAGTCCGCGACCTGTAGTGCCACGCAGCTCGCTTGGGCCGGCTCACAAAGCTAAGCCCGTTCACGGTTTGGTCTTCAACATGGCAAACAGTGGAACCAACCCGACTACCTCCAACCCAGCTTTCTTAGAGCATCTCTACCGAAAACGGTAAAAGATCCGGAAAAAACCGCCGCTCAAAGGTTTTGAGGCGAAAAAGGCGAATAAAACCGCAAACGACCCTGACCTGAAAAAAAAATAAAGGCTAAAAAATTTGCCCCGTCGAACTGAAAATACACCATTTTCACAGCCGAACCGTATAGCGAAAAAGCGGTTGGCGAGAAGGACATTTCATCCCCGCGGCCGCTGCCGCCAGCCCGCCGCGCTCGATTCTAGCCACAAACCGGCGCTCGATTCCGGTGGAAAGCCGCCGCGAGAGTTCCGTTCCCGGCCGAATCGCCGCCGCCCCGCGCGAGTTCCGTCCCGGGCCGAATCACCGTCGCCGCCCCAGATACATCGGTGAGTACTTCTCCGCTCAGTTAACCTTGATATACCGATGGATTCGTAGTTTAGAATCGTTTTTTGTTCATCTTAGATGGATTTGATCATGTGCAAGCAAATTTTGCTCGAGGACTCGTCCTCGTCCGACGATTTGGATATAGAGACGTTGCTCTAGAGCCACGAAAAGCAAATGGTGGTGGTGGTTCTCGCCGTGAAGGAGATTGAGGATCGGAAGAAAAAATGCGGCGAGGATCCACCACGACGGCTTTGCATTCCATGAACCGCTTCTACGACAACGATCTGCTCATGCGGGATTACTTTGCGGAGATACCTACCTATTCGGCTCACATCTTCCGTAGAAGGTACCGATTGTGCCGATCCCTCTTCATAAGGATTGTGGAAGCTTGTGAGGCCAATTGTCGCTATTTTACCCATCGGAGAAATGTTGCAGGCTAAATAGGGTTTAGTGTATATCAAAATGTCTCCGCAACGATGAGGGTGATAGCCTATTGCATTTTGGCAGACTACGCCGACGAGTATCTTCGCATTGGCGACGATACTATAATCGAGTCAGTGCGCATGTTCGCCAAAGTGATAATCTGTCTCTTTTATCTTAGAGCACCCAATGAAGAAGACACGGTGAGGCTGATGGCATCGAATGAGGCTCGAGTTTGGCCGGGCATGCTAGGAATTAGACTTGGAAAAATTGCCCCAAGGCATGGCACAGGCAGTATTGTGGCAAGGGTGGTGATGCAACAATTGTGATTGAGTCCGTTGCATCCGAAGATACTAGACGAATACATTAGTCCCTTATTCACGTTGTCGTTCATCACACAAAACCCACATAAGAGGGCATCAGATTCACTTTTATGAGGGCAAGCTGAGAACCACAATATAAATTTTGTATTGGAAAATTTCTTTGTTTATTATTTTGGGGAAGAACTATTTGTAGAATCTAAGGTCTCCTTTACTGATATTGAGATTGAATCGAATGTTATGGCTCTTCCTCATGAAAGTATCATGTTGAAACAGTATTCGCAATGACATTATATATCTGGTGCATGTATTTTTATGATTGGAACATTTATTTGGACAGTATCAATGCTTCCTTATTACCCAATAATAAGACATATTTGACATTGCAAGAACCAATAAACGATCAATACAACATTTCAGGTCAAAGTATTGATTGATTTTGTATATTCTACAATGTTCTATTCAGGTAATGATATTTATCACACCTATGTAACCTCCCAAAATATTTACGGAAATGGACATAGATACAAACACATACATATATCTGCTATACGTCTAAGATTTCATTCTTTTTATTTTTCCTATCATATATAGAATTTGATTTATCCAAAGAATTTTAAGAAGCGTGGTCTTGAAAAAGGAACAACTAATGTCACTTTTAATGCAATGTACGCCTTAATTTAATTTAATTTCATTTTACACAGTCAACGATAAAAATACAATAAGAACTTAGTTTAATGTATAACATCAGTATGTTGTATTGTACACAATATAGTAGTAAATTGAACTAGTTAGATATAAGTCAAAAATTGACTTTTAAATATAAGAAGTCAAAGAGTTTAGTACAAAGAATTTAGCAGAAACTAGGAATCTCGAAGCCAATCTAGGATTACGGAAGAAGGAGATTTTCGATCATGTTCTCGGTACATACTTTGGAGTATTTGTCTTACCGAAACCTTGAGTGTCACGGTCAGATTGCCAGAACTTTTTTTTAGCAAAATCACACTTTGCCACCGAAATTTAAACACACAAACAAAATGGGAAGTAACAAAAGTATTTATTTATCATTATGTCCAATCTACAACTATTGTGTGATGCTTGTATATCGAATGCACAAGTAGATCAAATTACATCTATGTATAGATCGGCTCTGATACCACTTAAGTGTTGCGTGTATGGAAAACACAAAAAAATCCTTACAACATAACACACAGGATCAATCTATTAAGATGCAACTATGCAATTAGATCTAGTATTCACAAACACCTGTAGCGGAAGTAGATATCGATGAAGACTAATGAAAATTCTCGCGGCTAAGCCTAGCGGTGAGAACGTCGATGATTCCCCACTCCCTCGTACAAGACAAATGGTATGATCTCTCCTCGGGTATCGACGCTTCGAACCCTCCCCTTGACCGCTGCCGCCTAGGAAGGCAGGAGGGGGTTGCCCCCCCCCCCGCCCCCAAGGCAAGTGGGGGCAGCCCAAGGGGTCCTAGCCATACCCTATATGGTCCTTGGGGCCCATGCGGCTGCACCCAAGTGGCCCTAGTGCAGCCCTAGAACCCATCTCGGTACTTTCTCCCTCCTCTGTTGATTGTTAGTTAACTCCAGAAACTCAATTTCCACCTATAGAAAAATCCCAAAACTATTCGATGACACTTGAACATTTTCTATGCTCGTTAATGAAATTCTCGGAACACTTCCAAAGCCTTTATGATATCATATGTCATCTCTACATAATGCCGAAACACTTCCGGTGATTCTCCAAACACAAATTCAACTCACCGGAACGAATCCGATGATTCTACAAATTATCCACATGCCCTTATAACTCTTACAAAAGATCGGAAGACCTTAAGCATGTGACCCAATAGATTCGGAAATACATAGACATGTCTGGATCACTTTCAGTCCAATAACCAACAGTGGAGCCATGGAAGCCCACGATGGTTCCCATGCATACACGAATACATAAAGCAAACTTTTTTTATTTCTCGTAGTGCTAATCGATTTACTTCGCTATACTAGTGATATCCCGAGTTGAGATGGGTGTCCGTGTGATAAAAATCTTTGATCAATATACTTGTTAGCCTCGTATCGATGTCACTCTCTTTTCTCATTCGGTATTTCGATATCCTCATGACTATATCTAACAAATTCGAGGTCATCCTGGCTAGACCATCATCTAACAAATTAGGCATTAGGGGTTTAATCAGACCATCATCTTTAGCTCTATCAATTAAAACCGCTAACACATCTACAGCTATATTAAAAAGAATGAGCGAGAAGGGGGTTTCCTTGTCTCAGCCCTTTTTTAGTAGTAAAATATTTACCAGTCATGTCATTGGCCATTATAGCTACTTTACCATTTTTACCAAAGCACGCATCCAACTTATGAATATTTCCGGGAAGCCTTTCATCCTAAGGATATCAAAGACAAACTCCCAGTTAATTTTGTCATACGCTTTCTCGAAATTACTTGACCTTGTGTTGTTATTTAGGTTATGGAACCATGGATATCATGGGAGGCTGTTACTAGCAGGAGTTTATCTGAAATAGACTGACATTATGCTCTTTCTTAATGGCATGCGTCCTTTGTTGTATGTTAAATATTTAAGTGGAGGCAAACTAGTGGTTTGTGAAGTGTTGTGTTAAGGAGGGAGTTTTTTTATCACTTGCCCACTTGGTGATTTGAACACCAATTTGGCAACATCTTCAGATCTTCTCTCCAGTAATTGATACTAAAAATCCTGGCAAGAGACAATGCGAGGCAAACACACTGCAGCCGATGCAGCCCCATGACATTGCGATGTTTTCTTCTTGTACAGTTTGCCGAGGCGTTTGGATGCATCATCTCTGCGACCCACAACGGTTATGGACGCAGCCATTTTTGCTTATTTGAGAGGCAGGGCTGAGCGCCTCGCTTGGCTATTGACATGGCTACTCCGACTTACTCTTTTCTTGTAGCAAATATAGATCAAGATTCTGTCCAGATGTGGATTGGTGAGCTACACGCATGTCCTCTTCTGTAACCTCAGATTCAGAATCATGGAACGAGGCGATTTTAGGTTATGGTTTGTACAGCTGTTGTGAAGATGCAATGAGGTTCTTCCACAGCATGTGCTTGCATTTTGGGTTGGAGAAAGACAAGACCTACTGAGCTGCTTTACGAGAAGCAAGGAATCATGAGCGCAAGCTGTATATGCTTCACCGCAGGAGGCAGTTCCCCGATCAAGTGAAAGGCTGAAGGTCATCCAGGACACTGGCTAGTTTGTTCATCTCAGGCATGGCCTGTTTTAAAGTGACAGACAGAGCACAAACAAACGCGATGACGATCGAGCGAGTTCATCGACCCTTGCTACGAGTTCTGAATGCCCGTCCTGCATTGATCATGCAACAGGGAGTGCAAATGTGTCGATTCGCTTGTTGTCAGGAGGGGCACATTCTGTCTTTTTTCTATAAGACGAACTTGTGTGCAAATATGGTCATAGGTCGTCAGTGTCTTGCACCATCATGTCATTGTTTAGACACCCGATCGACTCCAAGGGTCGAGAAAGAAAAAGGTCTTCTCTTTTATTCACGTGTGAACTTTCAAACCTTCGAAGCAAGTCCATGGAGGTTTACCCCTGTTTCCGCCCAACCGCAAACTGTTCCTGAACTGCAGAAACGCATGCAGACATCGCTGGCCATCTCCAGACATAATTTAGTTGCACAATTCCACTGCACAATGCACACAAGTCGTTATGTAAACGAAATCCTAGTACGGATTACGAAACAATTCCTCTCGCTTAATTTCCAATCTCACCGGAATTTTGCCACAGCTCATCACATTAAGTCGAGAAAAATATCTAGACAGACACATTTTACCGACAAAAGGAAATCTACGCACACACGCACATTTTATGAAACAAAAAATGCTAGGCGCACACATAAACAGCTCGTGATTAAAAATTCAAAAAAAAACCTCGTGATTAGAGGATCGCTTTCAGGCGGCACTAGGAGCAAACCTGTGGCGCCAAGACGACCGCCGACGCGTCGACCTCCGACTGGACGCCCGGTCGCCTCTTAGTCCAGGTGCGTGGTCCTTCCTCCGTCTCTCGTCGCTGTCCTCACGCACCAGTGAAAAATATCTATCACGGTTCAGAGTCCCATGCCGCCGCCTGAGCTTTTCTTGCTGCTTTGAACCCTCTCCACAAGTGGATGTTGGGCGAGGGATCCTCAGCGACTTGTTCGGGAAAGAGAACAGCGACGGCATCGGCATCTTCTTGCCTCCCTGAACCGTGGAATCGAATTACCTGGGGGAGTAATTTGCATTTTTTGCAGAATTTTTGCAGCTGCATGGACACTAGCTAGTCGATCGATTTGATTTGATTGTAGCAAGGAAAAGCTACAAGGAGAAGGTTAAGACCGGCAACTGTAAGCTCGGCCGCAAATTAGCCACGTTTCCAGCTTCGTGCAAAAAAAAAACGGTGGTCCAGGGCACTCCAATACCGTCATCATCATAAACAATTAAACATGGTTTTCATTCATTAATTATGAGTCGGCTGGACACCATCTTAGAACTTTCTTTTGTATAGCTGTTTGTGTGTAAGTACCCACACCACGTATGCTTTGATTTTCTTCGATAAACTACAGTATCACCTCGTCTGTAATCCGTCAATGTCAAAAAATAACTTAATTACCTAAATATATTAAGGAGGACCAGAATCACGCCCTCACAGCGAGCCAGCGCTCCGCGCTACTGTTCCTGGAACAGTACGCGCGTTACTGTGCCCCGCTACAGTGCATGGTGCATCCCCGCCGTTCCTTGCGGATCCAACGGCCAACCAGCCGTGCGCGCCGACTATTTGCAAAAACAGACTCGCAAAGCGAGAAATTGCTCCGCTACCCAAATTGTAACGCTGCGAAGGACCTATTTGCGGTTTCGGAAAAATCCAAGGTCTTCTGTGCAAAAGCGTCAGCAGAGCCCCCCCTCTCTCTCACTCACGGGCGACGTGGAGGTCGCCGTCGCCGCCGCCGCCTCCTCGACGAGCGCCGCGTGCCGGGTCGTCGCGCGCGCGACGGAATCGTCCTCGGCGTGGTCGACGGCCGCCACCGCGAAATTCGTCGCCGCCGGCGGCTCCGGTGACCAAATGGGCCGCCCCGCCGCCCGTTCGGTTCCCCTCGACGGCCTCGCGCAGGTTCGCGCGGCCCCAGTCTCGCGCGCACGCGCAACTGCTCCACCGCGAGCGCGGCAGCGCCGCCGCGTTCGCCGGCGACCAACGACAGCCATGACGTCACCACGGCCCACCAGTCAGATTTCTAACAATTTCGTTAACTAATTCAAAATTAAAAGATTCCTGACATGTTGACGTCAGATTTTTGACAATTACAGAAACTTCTACGAATTGTAAAAATTATGTCTTCTGGCCTCTAATTCAAAATAATGCAAATAATATATCAAAAAACGCATGAAAAAACATGCCCATGATAAAATTTCAAATTTAAATATTTCAAAATATTTAATGTCTTCCAAACTTAAGCATTTTAGAGACGTGAAAATAATTCGCATCTTAATTACTAACCAAATTGAACAATTTTAAAAATCCAAAATAATTTTTAGATGCAAAGTTCTTCCCAATTTCAACAACTTTTAGATTTGCACAATTTTCAAATGTCGACATTTCCAAATTTTAATTTCTAACACCGCCGTATTTGCAAATGTGACAAAAATATCAACATGAACACAAAAAAAACACTACTTATTTATGGCATACAATCGAATTTAAAATACGAATAACTTCCACTTTTTGCATTTCTCCTAATTTGAACAACTTTCAGCTGAATTTTTTTTCCTTTTTCTTTTAATTCCAACAGACTCAAATCCGGCCAACGTTTCAGTGCGGCTAATTTCAAATTTGAATTTTCCATAGCGCGCTATTTCTTCTTTTAACACTTTTTGTCTTCACAAGAGCGGCGTGTCGCCGCACCACATTCGCTAGTGTACTTTATGAACTAACATATACTCCCTTCGTTTTTATATGTTGAAGCATGCTCTGGGCGAGAAAATTACGCCAGTTTTGGACGATGTTATCTCTATCTAATTGACGTGGAAAAAAGTGAAGGGCGCATGCGATAAGGGAACATAATTAGATGCCTACAAAAATTGTCTACTGGGCTGGGTATGTGGGTACCTTTGAATGACAGTATGGATGTGGTGACTCGGGAGTTAGCATACCGTCGATATAGAAGTGTTTGTGGATAGAATTTGTTTGCATATGCGATTTTTTAGGCGGGATTCTATATAAAAAGCATGAACCAAATATGTCCCCTTCCTCGGTCTCATCCTACTCGCCGATGTTCATCCCTACCTCCACCCTCTTCATCGGCATGCTCCTCCTCCCCACCCTGCCTGTCGGTCGAGAAGACCTCTCCTATGTGCTCCGTCATCGCCGGGTCCGTTACCACATACCTCCTCATGCTTGCCCTCGTCCAACATCCTCATCATCAAACACACTACCAGGCCATCCATGTAAGCCCCCAAGTGATCCCAATATTACCCTCTTGCGGCAGGGGCGGCGCCAGTAGGGGGTCGAGGGTGGTCGGCCGACCCGGCTCGATCGAGCGGAAAAAACATCGCTGCTGCCTGACACAAGCATACAATCGGTCTGACCAGCTGAGCGACGTACGCACGTAGACAGCAGAGCAGAAGCAGCGGCGGATCTACGTACAAGCTGTGGGGTCAGCTGACCCCACATCTTTTCAGCAAAACCTTTAAATATATGCTGTAAAAAATTAAAAAATTAGTAAAATCTATAGATATTGTGTGTTTGACCCCACAGAGTTTATACTCTGGCTCCGCCACTGAGCAGAAGCAAAGCTGGCCACACGATCGATCAAAACAAGCTGCTCCACATGCATATGAGACAAATCGCATGCATGATCAATACGAGCTGCTCCACATGCATACATGCATGCCAATTCCGAACAGATCCATCTCCCTCCTTTATATCGTGACGCGAGTGGGTGAGTGATCGCAGACAATTGCATCTAAATTTCAAAATCGTTGTGTAGCGTTTTAGACTCGGGGCTATGCTACACAGTGTAGCCCCTCTGTTCTAGGAGTAGAGATTTTGTGCTCCCGGGCACCAGTGATCCTGACGTTTTAATAAAATCGAAAACAAATTACGTGTTTTAAAAAAATCTAAAAAGAATCTCGAATGTAGCCACTGGTGTATTCTACAAACTTGTCAAATATAAACTTCAAATACTTTGTATTTTGTGCTACACAAAAATAACAAAATTGTGGATCTGAGTATGCTTATTTTCAAATCTCTAAATTTATTAGATTTTGTCATTTTTGGGTAGCTCCGAATACAATGTATTTAAAGTTGATCTTTTGCACGTTTGTTGAATACATCATTAGCTACGTCCCGAATTTTTTTCTGATTTTTTTGAAACATATAAATATTTTTTATTTTTTGAAAGCACCAGGAGCACTGGTGCTCGGGAGCACAAACACTTTTCCGTTGTTCTAGGCGCTATGTTAGCTAATTGTTCGACCCGGCTCAGTTCAATTCCTGCCCCCGCCACTTCTCTTGCCCAATAGCCGGCAAAGCTCCTCCCCACGCTTACCCTCTTGTACTTGCACTATCATCGTTGACCCTTTCATGCCACCCCTCTAATCCCCACGATATCTCAATACTACCCACCATACCAATACTAGCCAGTCCCTCTTTGACTTTTCCACATTGTCGGGAGTCCATCCCCTCTCTTCACGAGCATCAACCAACCATATCGACAGCGCACGAGCCTTCACTCCCCACCATACGATTCTCCAAAAAAAATGGTGGGTTTGTACTTTGTTAGAGTTTTTTTTTTTTTTGCTACAAGCCCTGCATATCTTGTTCGAGAAACATGTGCATTTTTGTAGGTTTGTAGTTTGTTGGAGAGTTTATTTTGCTACAAACACTGCATAGTTTGTTAGAAAAACAATCTACGGCGGTATTTCTATAATTAGGTGAAAGTGTGACACCACCAACGTGACCTTAATAGTATTATTGGATATCATTTATCTAGTTATACAGGACGACTTAGAATCCACAATATACAAGCATCTGGTTAAAGAAATGTTCAGATTTGAATTCTATTTTTTGTATGTACACATGCAATTTGTTGGAATTGTGACACCGTACGATTTTCAAAATCATAAATGTTTCTCCTATGCTACGTACTTTTATAAAAATATAAATTTAATCAATCACTCACCCTCGCAAAGCCACGTGCAAGCGCCGAATCCATGGGAGGGTTCAAAGTCCCATCGCCCCCCATGCTGCTTGACCTTGTGCTGCTTTGAACCTTGTTCTCCACACGAGGATGATGGGCCACCCGATCCCCAGCAACTTGTCCAGTCTCACGGCCAGTTCACGGCACCGGTTTCTTCTTCTTCTTCTTTGGCTCGTGAGAGAAACGCGAGATTATTCTATTCTATTCTATTGCTGCAAACCGTATCGCCGGTTTGGAAGTTTGAAGATGCTCCCTGGACCGCGGAGATAGCCATTTCTTTTTTTTTCTTTGGCCGGCCGGCTACACGTAAAGTTCTCCTAATTCAGAACGGCTATCGATCATTTCGTTGAAGAAATCGATTTGATTTGGAGATCACGGAGAGAAAGCGACACAGGGAAAGGTCGTCCTAACACCAGCTAGCAGTTAATTATTGGTATTAGCCTGCAGGTTAGCCACATCTTCAGCTTTGTGCAAAAACGACGTACGTGGTCCACGGCACTCCAAGATATATACGGTAGCCATCATACATTAGGTTTGCAAAACACTACTATCATAATAGTTGTCACAATTTCAACGAAATTACTACGGTATAATCTTTCATGTATGCTTTTTTAGTGCGTGTCGTTTCTCCTACAAGGCTAGGATCGCCTCGCCCTTATATATGACATATTGTCCCTTCTCTTGCTTCGCCTCCTCAACTCACCTCGCTGACAAGCCCCTTTTCCATCGTCCGCGCCGGTTCCACGTGCGATCCTCATTGGCTACTCTACCGGGTCATCTCTTTAAGTCCGGATATCTCGATACTACCCACCTGACCGACCAACTCCAGTGAGCCCTTCCTTGTTATTTTCCACATCGTCATGAGTCCATCCCTCTATTTTCGAGCATGACGCAACCAGATCGATGGCGGCTGAGCCTTCCTTCCCTCCATGCCATACGATTTTCCAAATCATAAATACATACTCTCTCCTATCCATATTAATTAATTGTCATTAAATCGGATGTACCTAACACTAAAACATGTCTACGTACACTCCATCTGTTTAGTATTATAAGACCTTCTAGATATTTCAATGTGGACTAGATACGGATCAAAATGAGTGAATCTACACACTAAATACGTTTACATACATACATTTTCAAAAAAAAATCCTATAATAGGGAACGGATGGAATAATATATGTGTATATAAATTTAAGTTGTTTCCTAGTGTGCAATTCACTCACTTTTTGTTTAGGAGAATGTAATTCGCTCGCTCTCACAAGCAGTATGCGTCACGTGCTACATATGGCTGTCGTTCCTCTACCCCGCTCTCCCTCGCGGTCCCCTCCTTCCCACTGCCCACATCCGTACGTCTACTCCTCCTCTTAACTCCCGCCTCCCTCTCGAGGTCAGAGGCTCAGAGCCGGCAGCCACCACAACTCCATTCCCGCATCTCGCACGCCGGCGGCGCACCCTGTCCGCGCGCGCCGGGTGACCGATTGACCGGGCATGGCGTACCACTACAACCAGGACCACGCCGCGGCGGCGCTGGGGATGGACCCCGGCGGCGGCGGCGGCGGGGAACCCTAGCTTCGCGCCTCTCGGGGGCGTGGGCGTCGGCGGGTGCGAGAGGGAGAAGGCGGCCATCGAGGCGCACCCGCTGTACGAGCGGCTCCTGGAGGCGCACGTCGCGTGCCTCCGCGTCGCCACGCCCGTGGACCAGCTGCCACGCATCGACGCGCAGATCGCCGCGCGGGCGCCGCCGCCCTTGCCACACCCCGCCGGCGCGCCCTCCGGAGGCGAGGAGCTCGACCTCTTCATGGTGAGCCAAGCTGTTAAATTACGCCGTGTATATAATAGATAGGTTCTCTGCTTCTGTGGTCCTAATGAATGAATTCGCTCCTCGTGTGTGAGTTGGTTTGCTCGTGCTGTGATTGCCATGCTAGGATTTATGAACACTGCGGTGCGATGATTTGGGGATGGACGCGGTGCGTTGCTACTGAATTTGACCTGTTACTTTTTAGGATTTGGAATTGTAATTTATAAGGGGTGGTTATATTAGTAACACATGAGATTATCGGATTCCTAGTAGCTGATAAATATGCACTTGAATTGAAGATACTTAGCTCATCGCTTGATTATCCTTCCTATTTTTGCAGATAATTTTTAATTTCTGATTCATATGGTTATGAGCAGCTTCCTCTTTATTTACCAACTATACGGTCTAAACAAGCGTCCCTTTGTTTATCAGTAGCTATTTTCTTTGGTTTGGAAACGAAATCCCTCCTTGGATAGCATCATATAGATCCCCTGCCTTTTTCTATGTTCTAAATGTTTTGCTTTTCTTGCAGACACACTATGTTCTGCTCCTTTGTTCCTTCAAGGAGCAACTCCAGCAGCATGTGCGCGTTCACGCCATGGAAGCAGTGATGGCTTGCTGGGAGCTCGAGCAAACTTTGCAGAGTCTTACAGGTATGCACATAAACTTTTCTAGTCACATAAACTTTTCTAGTCAATATAGTTTGACAGGAAGATATGTGCTTCTTAAGATCTCTTGGAAGTTCATTTTACAATATGTACCACACTTGCTTGTTAATTCAGTGTTTTAACTCTTACTGATGGTCACATGAAGTATCGTGCTAGAATGAGGGCACCGTCTTATGTGATCTTCACCCACAGAAAAAAATGACTTCACCCTTTCCACCTAGTTGCGTCCCCTGGTAGAAACGATAGGTCATTATTCACACCCGTGTAAGTCCTACTAGATAGTGGATACACATACAAAATGGCTCCACCTTTGTAGCATATTGTTTCCCTCTTGTGTCTTATTAGATACAAGAATTACAACTTTAGCTATGGAACCTTGCTCTAAAGTGATACCGTTTGCGATTTTAGTTCAATATATGTGGCAGTTGCCCATGAAACTTGTGTTGCACTATGCATGCAACTAAACTGATGAGTGGTAGTACCTTTCAACCCTAATCTAAATGAACTATCCTGATAAGTTTCTCCTATTATGTATATAGTGCAATTAGCTTTCACACAGAAAATATAGGTCATAATTGGCACCATAATCTAACGGAATTACAAACTTTAGTTATTGACCCTTTTCCCTCTATTGTTGCATTCCCTGATAGAAAATACAGGTCATAATTCGCACCGTTGTAAGTAGGATATACACAAACTATAAATAGGTCCACCTTTATAGAAGTATCAATTCCTTACGTATTTTTAGATACAGGAGTTATAGACTGAAGTTGTTGAACCTGAATTTAAAGCTAAATCTTTTGAGGTTTCAGTTCGGTATATGTGGCAGATGTCCATGAACCTTGTGTTGCACCAACCATGCAACTGAATTGACAGTACCTTGTGATCATAATGTCCATGAACCTTGTGTTGTACCGACCATGCAACTGAATTGTTAGTACCTTGTGATCATAATCTTAACTATGTACCTGATAGAGTTTCTCTTACTACGTCTAGTGCAATTAACTTCCACAGAGAACATTTATGGAACATATGATAGGGAACCACCACATAAGGAGTACCCTTTTAGGTACTTCATGATGCTTGTCGAAAAAACAAACAACAACAGTAAGTAGAAGGAGTAGCAATATTAATTTTACATTACGAAAATTGAAAGAAACAATAACTCGTCCATTTAGCAAAACACGCCTCTTCCCTGCGTAAAGAAGTTCTACATATCAAAAGAACTTCATGGTTATGAAATGGCACTGACAGAGCTACAAAAATTTCTAGTGGATTACTATTATAGTTTAATGGGAGCTCGTCTACTATTGTTTCTTTTACTTTGCTAAGGCATATATGTACTTATGTAGCCAACGTTTGCCACCATTCTGACTATGAGCAGCAGGAAGCACGTACGCATGAGAAACCATGCCAATATCCATTCACACACTGAAAACTGATGTCGCTGCGAGGGAGTGATTTTTTAACTTTTATCGGCATTACCCCTTTGCATGATTTGCTTGACTGTGTCGGTTTAAGATGGAGAGGCATATGTTTGAACATGGAAGTCTGACTGCAGATAATATTGTGTTCTGTCAGGAGAAAGTAAAATGATGTAAACCTAGAAAAAGATTTAGCGTGGATAGGCATTTAGTTGTAAATGTGACCAAGATAAGTTGGAGATTGGCCAATTTTGAGTTATGCTAATATCGATTCTTCCTGCAGGGGCATCTCCTGGTGAGGGCACCGGGGCAACTATGTCTGACGATGAAGACAATCCGGTCGACAGTGAGAGCAACACCATGTTTGATGGAGGAAATGATGTTTCAGATGGTATGGGCTTCGGAATGCTAACCGAGGGCGAGAGATCCTTAGTTGAGCGCGTTAGGCAAGAGCTGAAGCACGAGCTTAAACAGGTAAAAACTACTGCCTTCCGATTTTGTCAGTTGTTACCATGGTGTCTAAACTACAGACGAAATTCCTGACTTTCAGGGGTACAGAGAAAAGCTCGTGGACATTAGGGAAGAGATACTGCGGAAGCGAAGAGCCGGAAAGCTCCCAGGAGACACAGCTTCTACTCTGAAAGCGTGGTGGCAAGCCCATGCGAAGTGGCCATACCCAACTGTACGTGACAGCTCACACACACCACCATCGCCCTCTTAACCTGCATTTTTGTTCCGCTACTGATGGTCATGTATGGTGACTTTGTTAGGAGGAGGACAAGGCTCGGCTTGTGCAGGAAACAGGGCTGCAGTTGAAGCAGATCAACAATTGGTTCATCAACCAACGCAAGCGGAACTGGCACAGCAACCCCACCTCATCCTCATCAGACAAAAGCAAGAGAAAAAGGTACGGCTTCATGAAAATGATGCCTGAAAACATCTATTACAAGCTTCAAGCTTGACACCTTTTCATTGTCCATTTCCTCTCTGTTAATTCTTGAAAATAGAAACAATGCAGGTGATGGCACCGCCGAGCAATCCTGGTAGGACACGGTCGGAGAAGAACACACGTGTGTAAATTAACACTCCCATCGTGAAGAAATGGCCTGATATATTTATTGCCCCAGAGACGACCATTCGGACATGGCGTCTCCTGGACCCCAACATCTGTACCCCTCCCTCCCCCAAAAAAATCAGAAAAGAAACTAGTAATGTTGTAATTAACCATGTGTTAAAGCAGCGGATCACCGGTGCAGCTGTTGCTGCCTGGCATTTGTAGCTGTTGTGAACGTGCCGCTCTCGGAGGCGAGGCATGATCTTGAGTGTACACAGCTATATTTATCTCGTGATGTGTTGTTTTTGTGAGCTCTCTTAAAGCGTGATGTGCTTGTGGAGTGTATGTTGCAGAACCGTGCGATGGAAGCACGTACTATGTCATCTGTGTGGCTGTGTGGTGTTGTATAATTGCATATAATTTATACATGTATATTGTCATATTGATCATGATATGGTGTCGGCGTTGTCTGTTCATATATTGGGTGCCTGCTCAGTTTACATCTTGTGGCAGCTCCCTTGTTAGAAGAAAAATTGCCGGAATGCTGCCCAGAAAATATGCCTGAATGTTTTTCATATGAGGAGGAGATCCCACACTTGGGTAAGCCGAGAAAAGTGCAGATTCGTTTTAGAATGATCCATTTTTTTCTTGGGAAGGTGTCTAACGCTGGAAGGAAATCAGCACCCTGATCTTCGCGGAGGCGGCCCGCGTAACCGTGTTTGCTCCACTCGAGTGGGCGAGAAGCGGTGATCTCGCGCCCGTTTTCCGGGGATCACAAGGATCGATCGCGACACGAGTACTAGTACTGGTCTTTCAACTGCAATCACCACGATCTGCTCCGGCTCGCGAGGTTGGATCGGGACTGGGTGTGCGCGCGTCCCGAGGCGGGAGCAGCCCACGTTGGATCCGTCGAACGAAGCGGCCATCACGGGTCGCCGTCGCCCGTCGGCAGGCACGCCACATGCGCCTCCCCGCCACAACCGCGCTTCGTCTCGTCGTGCTCCCGGCATGGGCCGACGGACTCAATGTCACCATCGCCCCTGACTTCATTCCATTGAACAATGCAATGTTTACAAATGAAGATGCTACATTGATTGTTTCAAAAAAAAGATGCTACATTGCCATCTTCTCAATATCTGATCAGTAAAGAACGGTGCCCAGATCCATTGTAAAACGCACAGAAAAATCAGTACATAGAATAGCCTGACAAATGAATCAAATAACCGGTAATTTTTACAAGGAACCATTCATTCGGTATACATCACCCACAATCACACAAAAAATATTACAAGCATGGACCTCACTCTCAGTCTCCCAAAACTTGTATTACCACCACCCAGATACCACAACCAGTTCACATCCACACCGACTGACCAGACTTCCAAACAACTCGACTATTATTACCCAGAAAAGGGAGGGGAAAAGGAAGGAAAAAATATATAAATATCGGACTCTCTATAACTGACAGTAGACCTAGCTTATTTGAAGCGCGCCTCTAAAGCCAAAGGGGTATAAATGAAAGAATACGGATGATGATCCGTCCACCATCCGTCGCGATGCTTCTAGACAGAGACTGGTAATAGACTTATGCTTACAAGATATGAAACAATGAAGGGTATGAACAGATAGATGATCCTAGGGGGGACACAATGAAGCCACATTATATATCAGCACCGGGTTCCTAAATACGCGATATGGGTGGAAGTTGCTGTCCCGGCTGGTGACCCTACTAGGATTGCACCTTCTGGGATGCAGCCATGGAGCGCAACCTGACAGCGATCTGGGTGAAGCTTGGCCGTTCCGACGGTTCCGTCGACCAGCACTGCTCCATCAGTGATCTCCACTCTGGGTCGCATGAGTCGGGCACCGGCGGCCGCAGAGTGTTGCTCACAATGCCACCTGCCAACAAAACAACAGTTCACATCAAACTCTATTGCACATACAGTTTCTATGAGGGCATCACACCATGACAGATTGTTGTACCCACCGATAATAACACCATAATGTAAATCTGCATATGGTTCCTCTCCTGTGAGGAGTTCCCACAGAACAATCCCAAAAGAGAAGACGTCAACCTGAGGGAAACATGTCGACATTAGCGTGTGAATTATTCGTGAACCTGGATATAGAGATCTAAATGATAGAGAGAGAGAAGCAATATAAATGGACCAGCAGACCTTTTCAGAGACCAAGCTGCTACTTCCATTCAAAAGTTCTGGGGCCATCCATGGAAGCGTTCCCCTACACCACCAGAGATGAGGGTCTGACATTTTACTTTTGAAAGCCCAAGATCACCAACCTGCATCATCCAAGAAATCCATTGAAATTATACAGAAAAAGGAATGGTGTTAACCTATATGATATCAGTCAATCTTTTTGCATGGGTCGGTCCAGTTTGTTGACAGTTCGCATGGTAGTGCAAAATATTAAATGCCAAGCTTAATTATCCTAGAAATAACGTGGCATGAATTTCTAGTTGGTCTAGTTGAACAATGAAAAGATCTCAGATGGCAAAGAAGTACTTCTTTAGCCTATAAAAAGAGGTACTGTTTCTTATCAGATAGTAGATATACATTAAATATAGTAACTTCGTGTGGTTAGGATTTCCACACATATGTCCTTATCATTATGTGTAGTCATGCATTACCAAGACGAGAGCAGCTCCATCATCCGGACATAAATACTCTATGTTCCTTCCAGTGCCAATGAAAGGTGCCTTACAAGTTTAGCTATAATGATCCCAAGCTAAATCAAAATAAAATGCGCTTTCTTAAGATATATCTCATCAATTGCCTAAGCAGAAGCACATTCTCGCCCACATGAAAGTCCAGTTCTATCAGCAAATATCTAGTAGCCGAACCGAAAGCCCGGTTATCACAGTACTGTGTGTTCCAACTAAAGAACAGACTGCAACTATGAAGGGCTACTATGCAAAAAATAATCACCAGCTGGTGCCTAATTTGGAAAGTCAACACAGGATGGATTGCCCAACATCAAGAATAAAACAGAAGAGAAGAAACAGTAGTCTAGCAATGTAGTACAAAAAGGCAACTCTAGAATAAATCTGAAGAATCGTGCTTCTTACCTTGCATATTGGGCGTTGGGGATCCCTTAAATTAACAAGTAAATTATCACTTTTCAGGTCAAAGTGCACTATGTTTTTGTTATGCAAGTACTCCATTCCAAAAGCTGTATCCATGGCAATGATTAGTCTCTTCCGTCGATCGAGGCTCCTGCACATGCAGAACATTTTAATCCCTATTCCCTTCAACTTCATGTAAGATTGTAAATTTCTGCTTATTAAGATGTGGACAGATTGATGCACGATATTACTTATAAGAGGTATGCTAAAGTGCTAGACATATAAACAGTGGACATACTTGGAATTTTTCAGCAAAGCAGTTCTAAGTGAGCCATTAACCATGTATTCTGTAACCGTGGCAATGGATCCCCCAGGTCCATCTAGAACAACACCGTAAAAGGCCACAACATTGGGATGGTGTAAATCTGCAAGGTTAGATGCTTCGTTCCAGAAGTCGTGGCGCTGCAAATATTCAGGACATATCAGTATAAGGACAAGCATAAGCAAATAAAAAAGAAATAATTGAGAACAATACCATTTTGTCTTGCTCAGATGGCTTCCCAGCAAAACATCTGTCGTTGATTCTTTTTATTGCAACATCAGAGCCCCTCCATTTACCATGATAAACAGTTCCAAAAGTTCCAGAACCAAGTTCTTGGAGCTCTTCAAGGTCATCGTTCTTTATAATCTGAAACATGAGCGTGTGGTTGGTACAAATATATTACTTTAGATTAACGATGTGCATGATGAATATGATTCCTGGTTGTAACCTGTAGGCGTCCAAGCTCATCTGTAACTGGCAATCCTGAAATCCAATCTGTTGGTTTGTTCTTCGTAACCTGCACATTTATCTTATTTAGCATTAAAGTTGACATAAATCAGGACATACATGAACTCCTAAAAAATATCGTCTTGACCTCATTGGTGTGAGCTTGCCCATCTACTTTATTAGTGACAGCCCCATGCCCTTCATTCAACAAAGGAGGTGGAGGCTCAAATGCGGCTATACCATCCTCCATACCCAGCAAATCTGGATTAGTAATACCATCGCCTGGATTCATGAAAGATAGGACTAAGAATTCACAACTTACAACTCATTAAGCACACATACAGATATACTAGCAAAATATGGTTGGAAGTATGGTTAAGCATTGAACCTTTGACAAACCGAGCTTGTTCTGCATGTGCGCCTTGGTGATATGATTGTTCCTCCGCTGGGATATTCAAATCTGGCCCTTTGCAATTCAACAATGAATTTTGGGAATGGGCATCCTTTGAGCTGATGTTCTCCCTGCTTGGTATCCTCTTAGGCCTTGGTGGCAGTGCTTGTGCGTTATTGAATTGTTGGCCTGCTAAACCAGACTCCTGGGTTGCTCGACATTTGGAGCTTGATTGGTCAATGCTGGTGTCGATAATGGTACCTGGGCATTAGCGTTTGAAGGAGGAACGGATTCATGTGGAGCTTCCTTGTGATAAACTTCAGGCAGAACATCCTTCTGATCAACACCGTAAGTTGGTGGAGGCACGCCCCCATGCCCAATTGTAGCGGCAACATAACTGGGGTAAGGTCCCCCGATGCTCACCATATGTGGCATATGGTTAACGGTGGCATGCTGGACATTATGCATATAAGGACTGGGCACAGAAGGTGGCGGATTTGATTCCGTTGGAGGGACTACCTTTGGTTCATTGACATCAAAAAAGGTGTTTGTGTTGCTCTGAGGGTATTCTGGTGTTGCATTCTGGGGTAAACCATTCTCAGCATACATCCTTTGTTCGGGAGAGCGAGACTCGTTGGGGCTCACCCGTAATGAATCCATCATCCTGTCCACATTCACCATATAGCTTGGTACAGCCACAGGTGCCACTGTCTGCGTGTTATCACGAAGGACCTGTCCATCCTCACGATGCCTAGAATTTCCACTTAAACTACCTTCGCCATCAAGCGGATTACTGGGAGTACTTTGCCTCACTGGGTACTGCGCCATTCCATGGCCTGGAGGCAATTGATACAGCATAGCTGGTTGATGAGAGCTCGCGATATCAGAATGGACGGAATTTGGAGAGACCATTCTCTCCATCTCATTAGGCATCACAGGAATATGGTTAAATCCATAAGTCGACGGCACCTGCTGTGGTGGCAATTGATGTTGCTGCTGCTGGTGGTGTTGGTGTTGGTGTTGGTGTTGGTGTTGCTGTTGTTGCTGCTGCTGAACATAGACGTGCTGGTGAAAGCTAGCGGGATCAACCGGCATTGGGTTTATAATGCCCTCCATCTGTGGCTGATACATCATTTCTCTCTCAGGCTGCACTGGATGCATATGTGTGTAGCCATAAGCCCCCATTTGAGACGGCACTTGCCGTTCTGCCATCATGATCCTTGCCACATCTTCAGGCCGCAGACTCATGAACACCGGCATTGGCTCAGGAGCAGGCCCGCCATGCACATCGCTGGCATAATCATTCATGACTGGATCAGAGTGAGCATGAGGCAGATTTTTGACGCACATATTGCAGTCCTGATACCAGGTCGAGTTTTCTGGTGGCTGATGATTCAGACCCTGCATAGCTTCTCTATGATCATTCATGAACACAGGTGGGAGTGGTGGCAGCTGTGACAGTGGCTGCCGGTACCTTGCCGCCTCTGGATGCGGATGGGGGTTCTGCTGTTGTGGGGTCGCCCTCATTTCAGGAGGGCTCTCCTGCGGCGGCTTCACTGGGACAGGAGCGGGAGCGGGAGCAGCATTGTGAAGACATCAACCAGCGGCTGCTGCGGTGGTGGCGGCGCAACAGTGAACGCCGATCTCGATGCGTCATAGGAGCAGGTGGAGGTGGGGGAGACAGCAGCAGACGGGGAGCCGCCACCCGCTCCAGATGGCGGCGCAGGAGGAGTAGGAGCAGGAGGCCCGCCGTCAGAGCACTGCGTGGAGGACAGGCTGCGATGCTGTCCTTGCGCACAATGCCGTTCACGGCCTCGAGATACCTCAGGCCCGCGTCATACCCGGCACCACCCTCACCGCCGGACTCGTCCCCGGCGGCGGCAGCATCGAAGACGGGGAAGATGAAGACCCGCAGCTTAGGCTGGCGACGGCCAGCTTGTCGTACTCCTCGACCATGTTGTCGAGATCCTCGGGGGAGGAGACCGAGATGAGCGCGTCGAGGCCCTCGTCGGGGAGCTGGTACTTGACGGCGAAGTGCGGGCCCGTGGCGCCGCCGTAGGCGTCGGAGAGGCGCGCGAGGAGGTCCTGCAGCGCCACCCCGCGCGGCACGGACACGATCCGGGTGTCGCCGCCGGCGTACCGCAGCGTCCCGTCCCCGGGCCGCGGCAGGATGCGCCCGCCGAGGCTGCACAGCAGCTTCATCCTCTCCCCGCCCCCGCCACCGCCGCCGTCCTCGCCGGTGGCGGCCATCCCGCCGCGGCGGCGCGGGTCCACCCCCGGATCTAACACCTCAGGGCTCGCGCCAGGCCACGAATCGGGCCCGCTCGGCGCCGCGCGATCACGGGCGGGGCTCGAGGATCCCGGTGGCGCGCCGCCCAACGACGCTCGGCTCGTGGGTCGGCTGAATTTCTCGGCGAGTTGGGAGGGGAGGAGGAGCAGGAGTGGGGAGCGGAGAGGGAGGGAGAGGGGGCAGGGTGTGTTGTACTCAAAAACCCTTGGCTCGCTTCCGCTTCCGGTTTCCGTCTCCGCCTCCGTTTTTTATATTTTTCGGCGTTGGAAATTCCTATGCCGGATTTTTGGATCTTTCCATTTGGTTTTGCGTTTGTTTCCTTCCTTCTTCTCTGCCCACCCTTTTCGATGTTTCTGTTTTGCTTTCTTGGCTTTTGGGTTTTGGAGGTTTATTAGGTTTTGTGGGTTGTTAGAGAAGAGGCTGTGTACATGAGCAGTTTGTTTTGAGAAATTTGGATGTAAGTTCTAACTTTCGGTCGGAAAGTAGGATGGGGGATGGGTGATTTAGACGAGTTGAGTGTTCATCTGCGTCGTCGCCGCCGCTCGAGTTGTCGCGAAATAATGGTGGTGGAAGGATAGTTTGCTTATACAAGACATGGTATAACTATGGAGGGAAATACCACGATGTTTTCATTGAACACCAAAAATATCGCCCCGAACAAGTATTGAGGGCAAAGTAAAGATCTACTGATAGGGATGGAAGATGTGTAGCAAGATTGTGATACATTGACACTTGATGGAAAACCAATTCATTGTGCATGATTCGATATAAATAAAGATACGCACAATTAAATCTAGATATGGGTATGTATGGTGACATAAATACGATCATAAAATGATGCGTTGTATTCGCGCTATTTAATTTTTATTATTGATTTAATTGGAGAAAAATCATGGTACTATTAAATGTATCCTAATCAAGTTGCATGTAGTCAAAGAAGTTCAAAAACTTACAGCGTACGGGTCATGTCCAGCTTCATTTCCAGAGATGGATCCAGGTAAGTTAAGGTCTATGATTCGCGCGAAGACCCTGGACTTGGAAAGAGGGGAAGCAAACAAGATGAGATGGTGGTGATTCTACCTTTGTGGGATGGTGGGATGCCATCAGTGGATAGGTCAAGAATGATTCCTCAGGGATGGTAGAGAAGGGAACGACTCTTGAGAAGTTTGCCGAAACCTCCTCGGGAGGCGACTTCGGTTAGGCCCCGTGGAGCGAGGGGTAAGAGGTGTAAGCGGCGGCGGTGAGAGGGGGAAAGATGTTAGGTCTTGACCTAAGGCCGTAAGGGGCTAGATTTATATAGAAGTGGAGTGAGATTCCTTGATGTATATCTAAAGACCATGAGAGGTTTTCCTACTATAATAGTCTGGTGCTTTATTACCTTGTCGACTCACGTTGATGAGATGACATGACACTAATCGCACGGTTGTTGGGTAAAGGGGTAGTGTGATGGAAAGGGAAGATTGAAGATAGACTTGAGGGATGGTGGGAGGCCATAGACACTAGGACCTATAATGAGAACTCAATGATGGGTAAAAGGGAATGATCATGAAGGAGGAGGTTGGTAAGGACCTCCTTGGGAGGCGACATCGATTGGGCCTGATAGAGCACGGGGGCGGCGATGACAGGGGAGGAGATGATTAGGTCTGACGGTAAGACTGTAAGAGGTGATATTTATACATTAGTTGAGCGAGGCAGTTGGATCTAGATCTAAATACCTAGAGAGGCTTTATTGCGATAAAACATTCTCCTAATTTTTGTATGGCCTGTAAAAAATCCATATTGAATATGTTCAAAGAGTATATACGTTTCATTTTGCTTACGTTTATTCCTTTTTAAATCACATGACAAAATAGGTTAGCTGCGATTGCAAAAAAAAGGAAACACACCTGGGATATGTCCATAAAGGTTTGTTTAAGTTCATTTCGTTCTATAGCTATCTTTGCAAACGAAAATGTTTACGTTCCATTTTGGCTTAGTTTTCTTATTTCCTAGACTAACAACAAAAGGTTGCCTAAAAGAGCTATATATTATGTTGTATAAAGAAATTTGTTTCATTTTTTGTCTTCCTCTACTCTTGAATCGAGGCAAAAGGGTTGTTAAGAAGATATGTCCTCTTTTAATATCAAGAATAGAAGTTGGATATGCTTCCAAAACATAAATATATGTATATCAAATATGTTTACAGTGGTTTGTTTTGTTTTTATCTGACATTCTTTTTGGAATCAAGCCGAAAATTTTGTTAAAATGTGCATGAGATAGGCTATGTGCCAACTAGAAAGTAGTAATATATAATATAGGGGAAACAAAGTTTGTTTTATCTCATCTTATTTGAAAGGGCATCCCCCCTGAGGTGTTTTACTTGTAATGACAAGATGATTAGCATCATAACCATATGCCTGAGCCTTGTAGCAGTGCATAGGCATAACAAAAAGATAGTACAAATGGTTAGAGGCCCCTTCAAGAAAAAGGTTAAATGAGACGACATATTGGCGATTTTCTTTTATTGAGTTGATAGGGAAAACATAATATTAAGAGAGGTCCGCTTCAGAATGTACGATAATAGAGCGAATAAATTCATGTGCACAAACTTACATTGAACACGTGTATCCTTCCAATGGTAGGAGAGAATCCCTCATGATTTAATCACTTAATGCCATAATTGCACGGTTTAAAACCGATCGAGCAACCCTCGAGTTTAGGGAAGGATAGAGAAGATCGAGATCTACATTGTCACCAAAGGATTTAATTCTCCCTTGTCCTCCTTCGTGTGTCTTATTACTCTTGTGTGTTAGACCCCAAGATGGAAGGAGTTGTCACAAAGCCAATACTTTTGTTTCTCATTGTCAGTGTCCGTCCAACATAGTGTTTACCCGTTGGTGTTCTTTCCGGTCTCAATGCACTTCACTGCTCCCTCGTAAATTCCTTGTGTTCCTACCGTACAATGAATCGTATTATTATTTTCATCTTTACCTTTTACTTACCTGTGTTACTAACTTTTTGTTTTGTTGATCTTGTAGGCTAGTTGTATCTTGCCATATAGTTTGTTCTCACCTAGTTGCCTATGTAGTAAATCTATATACTTGTATCCACTAAATTGTTAAGAAATTATGAAAACTCCTTAGTCTCATATTCACCTCTCCCACTCTAATTGACCTCTTCGATCTTTCATTATTTGGTATTTGTTTTTCTTGAACAAGACCAAAAGTTTAGATACGTTTGCCAGAAAAATAAACATGTACAGGACATGTTTAACCAATTTTGTTTCATTTCTTATTATTTGGCATTCTTATAGATCAAAACCAAAAGGATGTGTCGTGTCTCGAATCACGGACACCGGGAGTAGAGGATACCCCTTTTTAGGTTCGGTATGGGGCGCGAAGGAGGCTGAGAATCGTCTCTTGGGTGAGGCCTAGATCAAACTCTTCTCTCCACGATCAAAGCATGCAACCAAAGGGAAACAAGGAGCTACCCAGGTTCAGGCCGCCCGGAGGCTAAAAGCCATACTCCTGCATGTCTGGATTGATGGGTTCTTCATGGTGTGGCTTACAATGGAGGCTTCCGGACAGGGTACCCGGAAGGGTTTTGGCTGGAGGTAGACGAAGGACAGATCCTGGCCCGGAGGAGATCACCTTCCTCTCTACCCTCGCAGGCCTAGTCTAGTCTTGCTCCGGCTTGAGTTGTTCCTCCTCTCTCCGTGCCTTGGTCCTCCTTTTATAGGCTAAGGGGATACCACAGGGTCACGTGAGGAGCACGAGGGGCCTTCGGCGGGAAGGACCCTCCGCAGCTGGTTTATGGGGAGACGTGGTCGCTCCTCAGCCTAGCGTCTCCTTTGGGTTAGGTGGGAGCGTCCACCTTTGGGGGAAGCGGGCCGGACAGTGGCTGACACCACCCCGAGCTGTGTCTCCGGCCTGCGCCACCTTCGTCTTGCTTCCCAAGTCTTCTGAGGTCTTCTAGCATGAGGTGGAGAGCTTATCCACAATTGTACGGAGATGTACCCGAGGGGGAGCCCAGCCTCCTGCCGGGAACTCTGGCTCTCGGAGACTCTTTTGTCTTCCCGCATGGTTCGGGGACCCGGGAGGCCCCCAGGACCCGAGCCCTTTGCCGACGTAGGTCTTGCTTGGTCTTCGTGGGGTTGGACGGTGAACCTGCCAACCTGACTTGGGTCTTGGCCTTGTCCATCTTCATCTTGGGCCCACATGGGGTGGACCCACTTTGGCAGCACTAGGGGAACCCCTTGTTCCACTGCTCGACATTAGCCCCCGGGCATGGTCCCGGCGGCTCTTGCTCCAGCCGCCGGGGCTATGACCTAAAAATAGGTCAAAGTGGGTCCCGGGCATCTGGTCTGCTTTGCTTTGTCGGGAACTCGCCGAGGCAAGGTAGAAACGAGCCCCCGGGTCTCCTTGACTGAGTCGCATTGAACGTTGCGATTCGTGCGGACTCCGTGCCCATCTTGGAATCCAACAGGTGAAACGCGCAGAAAGCGGCGCGTCCCCTCGATCCCCACGTCCGTCGGAGTAATGGGGCCGCGACGCAACGTGTGGGATGCCTTATAAGCCACGACTGGCTATCCCTGTAACCGTTACATCCTCAGATTCACCGTAATCCCCCAAATCGCCGCCTCCACCTTCGCCCTCCTTGCTCTGCACTGCCACCTCCTCCAACTGCCATCGCGACAGCTTCTCCTCTGCTCCCATGGCTCGACTGAAGTCCATCGCCCGGAAGAAGAAGAACATGGGGGCTTCACCCATCGGGAGACTGTTGTCTCCAAAATCCAAGAGGGCACAGCGGAGATCGACGCGTAACGCCGAGCAAGCTGAGCTCCGGAAGCAGACGGCCTTGTTCCCCAGCTGCTACACCGGCGATGCGGAGATGATGCGGAAGGCGGAGCACTTTGGGGTGATGGAGTCCGATGACGCCGATGGTGTCCTAGCCAGGAACGCGTCGAAGATCTTCCCGCCGTCGGTGACCAGGACGCCCACGCAGATCCCCATCTTTGACAGCTTCATGCTGATGGGGCTTGTCCCCCCTTTCTCAGATTTCTTCATGGAGATCTTGCACGCGTACGAGCTGAAGCTCCTGCACCTGATGCCGGGCACCATTCTAGACTTGACGGTCTTTGCCCATGCCTGCGAGGCGTTCGTCGGGGTGATGTCGTATGTGGCTCTGTTCCGCCACTTCTTCTACCCTCGCATCGGGAGCGAAGGCTGGATGGAGGGCGGCGTCATGTTCTGCTTCCGCCCGAAGATCAAGCTGGCCTATCCCCTCATGGAGACCAAGTCCAAGGGGGATGAATGGAGAGAGAACTGGTTCCTGGTCGGGGTACCAGAAGCCGATGCGCATCTTGAGGAGCCTGTGGAACGTCCAGTGAGCCTGGACACTTGGAGCAGCACTAGCCTGTAAGACGAGGAGTTCTCGGCGGTCGTGACGCGCTTCAAACTCCTTCGCGACCAAGGAGTCACTGGGGCCGCCATTGTCACCCATTTCCTCCGCAATCGCCTGGCGCCTCTGTAGAAGCGCCCGCACCTGGCCTGGAACTTTCAAGGCCCCAAGGATCCATCTCGCCTGAGGAGCCCCGACATGGAAAAAGGCCTCCTCCGAGATAACATGAACGGGATCTTCACTCCGGGGTCAAGTACAAGCTGCCAAAAGGGTTCCAGCCTCTGTGTGATGACCTAGAGAAGGACAAAACCCTGGCGCTGATGCCAGTCTGCAACGCATTCGGTATTGTAGGATGCACCGACCACGGACCCAAACCTCCCGCGGCGAAGACCCGCAAGGTCAAGGCACCCTCCAGCTCCGAAGAAGGAGAATTCCGCGAGTCAGACGAGGAGAGCGAGGAGGAGTCCTCTGGCTCTGACGATGATGAAGACGGCGACGGCGACGAGTCCGGTGCCACCAAGGATGTTGAAGACGCTGGAGACGACAAAGTTGCCAGCGATAATGACGACGATGAAGGGGAGAGAGCTGCCCCTCCCCGCATTCTGCTCCCGGGGCTGCTGCTGTTCCAGATCCGGGCGCCAGTGCCCATTCCCCGCCAGTGGAGGTGGTGGGGGACAAAGACGATCACGTGGACGCGGGGGCCAATGCCGCAGACTTTGTTCTGGCCCCCCGCCCTACAGCTTCCTCCCACCGCTTGTCACCTGTGATGGAGCCGGCCGCTTCCTTGGGCGAGCTGCCGCCGAGCCCCCAAGCTTCTTCCGCTGCGTCAGCGGATGTCCCATCGTCATTGGGCCATAAGCGTGCCCGGGAGTAAGTCCCTTCTTCGCTCCTTCTTTGTGTCTTGAATCTCCTGCTTCCCCAAGGAAAGTGACCGAATGTTGGCGCAGGGGTACTTCTTCCTTTGGTACTAGCAAGAGGCAACGTGATGCGGCGGAAGACGACACCGCCACCAGCTTCGTAACCGGTGGAGGGGGAGTGGAGTGGGGAGCGTGACTGCGACCTCCCCAGCCCACCCTGGAAAGATGCCAAACGTCCCGAAGCCCGAGCAAGCAGGTACTTTAGAGCTTGCGGGTAACGTTACTTCTTTGATGCACCGATGACTCTTTTGACATTCTTTTTGCTTATAGATGCTTCAGTGGCAAATGTCTTTTCACCCGGTGGCCCTCTCGGTAGAGCTAGCCAGGAGAAACCACCTTCCCTATCGCCTTCAGAGGGTCAGGAAGTGACCAAGGGCGTCCCGAGTTCACGCGCTGCGGGGACGCAGACTGTGAACCCTATTCCTGGTCCGAATCCTGACTTGATGGAGAGCTCCTTGATGACTGGGGCAGTGTTAACAACCTTTGCAGCCTTTTCCACGGATTCCGGCGCCAGCGAGGAGATGGCCGAGCTGATGAAGATCAAAGAGAGCCTAGCTGCCAGCCGCGTGAGAAGTGCGCCCGCCCCGGGAGGTCTCCCGGTGGCTGCTCCAGGGTTCACCATTAGTGGTGACAACGCGAAGGATGCCATCCTCCGTAGGATAACCCAACTGGACAAAGAGCTGTGCGACCGCGAGGCCGCCGTCGAGGAGACGATCAGGGGCATCGAGGAGCTGATCCAGAGAGGGATGGACAAGCTAAACTGCCTGGCTACCCAGATTTCCAGCCTGTGCCAGTTCCTTGAAAAGAAGGACGCAGATCGAAAGGTTGAAAGCGCGCGCTGTGGACAGGCCATCTTGGCGAAAGAGCAGCACCTGGTGACCCGGGAGGCAGAACTGGCTGAGAAGGAGAAAACCTTGGAGCTCCAGAGACACCAGCAGGAGCGGCAGACTGAGAAGTGCCTGAAGGAGACGGAGGATCGCCACCGGGAATAACTCGAGGCCAAGGACAAGGACATATCCAGCTCTGGAAGTCCAAGGGAAAAGAGGCCATCCAAACCATTGAGGACATCAAGAATGTCCTTCACCGAGAGCAGGAGTCTACCCAAGCTTTGCAGCTGCAGGCCAAGAATGATGGCCAGAAGATATCTGAGCTCAAGGAGTCCTTGGAGGCGCAGGGTAAAGAGCTGGCAGCGCTGAAAGAGGGCAACCAGAAGCTGACCCAGGCCAATTCCCAGGCATCCACTGAGTTATCTGAGCTTCGCGTCTTAACGAAGAAGGTTTGTCGCGGTCGAGGCTGCCTGCGAGGAGGCCTCGGCACGAGTGAAGCGGCTGAAGCTGGGTACCGCGGCTCTGGTGCTGGAGCCACAACGTCAGAGCTTGCCCCTTATCGTGGGATTCATCAGGGAGGTGTCTGCCGTATCCGAGCCTTCAAGAACAAGATGGTCACCCAGCTTGTGAATGACAAGCACGAGGCAAGCAAGCAGACGACGGCTTCTGTTATGGCGACCCTCAAGGAGGCCAATCCCGGCGTTTCCCTGCCGGACTTCTTGACCTCGTCTCCTTCCCGGGCTTCCCTCCAGGCGATGATGGCTCCTGCGACTGCACTTGCTATGAAGAAGTTCCCGCCCCTCTAGTTCTCCTGCACCACAGTCGGGCACCTCGTGCCCCAAATAAACTTTGCATCAGATCTCGTGTACCAGCTTTAAACCTTGTTGTAACAGGCTAGAACTTGCTATGCTACTCTATTTCACGGGTACTTTTACTTGTCTTAGCATGTTTTTATTTTTCTCCACGTCCTTGAGGGACCTTCTGGGATGTAAGCTTACCCGCGAGGCCCTGACTGGTCAGGCATGCGCTCATGAGCCCTACCGATTCCCAAAAAGCCGCTCACTCTGTTGGCACGCACGTCCCCGGGGAGTATCAAGTCTTTGCACCGCTTTCTACCCTCGGGAGAGTCGATACCCCGTGAGTGCTCACACGACGGTTGAGCCTTGCCTTTCTAGTTCCGCACATGTTCTGTTACCCAAGAAGTAGATAGCATGTACGACAGAAACAGGTTCAAGGGCAACTTATCTTTTATTCACCACAGAAGTTCTTGAGCAGCAACTTGTCACTTCGGGGTATATCTTGCGGCAACACGGCTCTTTCGGGTACATAGCACAGCTTGCTTTCAATGATTCTTGCGGGGTGGAAGGTTAGCAGCTTCCTCCATCCTAGCACATCGATCAGCCATGTTCCACAGGTCCTCCAGGGTGCCCACAATGTGGGTGCTCATCTTCTCACGCATCTTCATGTTGCGGACATTGACGCGAAATACGGCGATGACTGAGATCTCGCGGAGATCTTTCGGGGGGATACGGTCGACGATGCCTCAGAACCTCTAGATGTAGTGGCGTAGCGTCTCCCCAGCTTCTTGCTGTAGGCGGTAGAGGTAGAGGACGGTTGCCGGATATGGCGTGCAGCAGGTCTTGAGGTGCTGGCTGGCTTGGCCTTCCATGTCCTCCCGAGAGCGATGCCTGGGGTTGGAGCTCGGGCCAACACCTTCTTCAGGTTGTTCCATGGGCCGCTTGCCGTGGGGATCTTCAGGCTGTTCTCCTTCCGGGAGTACAGGCTCGGGAACGGCGGTGCCGAGGTCGATGGTTGGAGCAGAACTCATGGGAGCGTGACACTGGAGAGCGTAGTCCAGCAGGTTTTCCAAACTAGCGATACATGCCTTCGCACGGGGATCGCTCTTGCACTGATCTGGAGGGAAAGAGAGAAGCGCTCGGGCCATGCCAGAGCTTCCTCTAGCCCCCAGACATTCCGAGTCGGCTGACACGCTAGCTCTCCAAGGACCTCCCGAGTTCCCGACATGACTCTTGCTTGTGACTGAGGCAACTGCCCACTTTGCCCGAGGAAACAGCGGCTCTTGGAGCGGATCTGGTCACAGATGAGGAGCTAGAAGCAGTTCTTGTTCTGGCTGAAGAGCTTGACGTGGATCGTGTGCCGAAAGAAGAAGAACTTGACGATGATCTTGTCTCCGAAGAAGAGGAGCCTGACGTAGATCCCGAAGTTGACGACGACGAGCTTGCCGTCGCGGCGGACGTAGACGAATCTAGCGCTTGCGCCCCCTACCTGGCGCGCCAGATGTCATGTGTCGAATCACGGACACCGGGAGTAGAGGATACACCCTTTTTAGGTTCGGTATGGGGTGCGATGGAGGCTGAGAATCGTCTCTTGGGTGAGGCCTAGATCAAGGTCTCCTCTCCACGATCAAAGAATGCAACCAAAGGGACACAAGGAGCTACCCAGGTTCAGGCCGCCCGGAGGCTAAAAGCCCTACTCCTGCATGTCTGGATTGATGGGTTCTTCATGGTGTGGCTTACAATGGAGGCTTCTGGATAGGGTACCCGGAAGGGTTTTGGCTGGAGGTAGACGAAGGACAGATCCTGACCCGGAGGAGATCACCTTCCTCTCTACCCTCGCAGCCCTAGTCTAGTCTTGCTCCGGCTTGACTTGTTCCTCCTCTCCTCCGTGCCTTGGTCCTCCTTTTATAGGCTAAGGGGATACCACAGGGTCACGTGAGGAGCACGAGGGGCCTTCGGCGGGAAGGACCCTCCGCAGCTGGTTTATGGGGAGACGTGGCCTCTCCTCAGCCTAGCGTCTCCTTTGGGTTAGGTGGGAGCGTCCACCTTTGGGGGAAGCGGGGTGGACAGTGGCTGACACCACCACGAGCTGTGTCTCCGGCCCGCGCCACCTTCGCCTTGCTTCCCAAGTCTTCTGAGGTCTTCTAGCATGAGGTGGAGAGCTTATCCACAGTTGTACGGAGATGTACCCGAGAGGGAGCCCAGCCTCCTGCCGGGAACTCGGGCTCTCGGAGACTCTTCTGTCTTCCCGCATGGTTCGGGGACCCAGGAGGCCCCCAGGACCGGAGCCCTTTGCTGACGTAGGTCTTGCTTGGTCTTCGTGGGGTTGGACGGTGAACCCGCCAACCTGACTTGGGTCTTGGCCTTGTCCATCTTCATCTTGGGCCCACATAGGGTGGACTCACTTTGGCAGCACTAGGGGAACCCCGTGTTCCACTGCTGCGACATGATGATTAGGGTAGTCTTCCTTTTTAGATTTGTTAAAAAGATAAGCATATATGTTCATTTTTTTAATTATGCAAAAAAAGTATATACCCAAGTAAATCTATATGAAGGGAAAAAGTGTAATTTAAATAAGAAGCGTTAATCCCCTTTCTTTCTTGCTCATCCCCCGCCCCCAAACCAAGTGTACCTCCTTCCACCCCAGCTTTCCTCCCCTACCCTTCTCCAGTGCCATCGCCCGGAGTGGGGGTGGGAGAGCCAATTGTGCCACCAATCTCTATAGTGTACTATGGCTAGGTGTAGGGCTAGTTCTAGAGTGTTTGTGCTTGGTTTGCATGTATGGCTTTTGGTATGATGTCGTGGAGTCTGGGCGCTCTAGTGCCTGCGCATGGCACATGACCGTCGCCGGTGTTTCTGAGGTGGATTAGGATTGGTGTTGGGGGCTGATCTGGTGAGGACTTCTTTAATAAGCGATGTTGCGGTCAGACATATCGAGTTGGTTTTGATGTAGCTTCCTCTTGGGTCGTTGAGGTGATGGAGGATATGGAAGATGTGGCCTCGTCTTTGGCTGCCGTCGACCTCGTCTGGTGTGGGGAAGATTCGATGTTGCATCCCCGAAAGATTTTGGGAGCCCATCCTTGATCACGCTTCGCTGACCTCTTGTTGTTTTGCCCTCAACTCTTATGGTCAAAGGTCGGCTGCTCCAAGCTGTGTCGCCATCGGCTAATCTCACGTATCTTGTGCGACGTCATCTCAACCACAACCTCTCAGCCGACGTGCAAAATGGAAGGCTTCTCTGTTCCAGTGCGGCTTTCTCCAACCTCCTCGTCCAAGTGGCGTAGTATTCGGCAACGGAGCGGATGGTCGTGCTTGGATGCATCGATGCGAGATTGGTGGAGGAGGGTTGATTGTGATCTTCAACTTAGAATTAGGGTCCATTTTAAAAAATGTGAGAACTTTGTTGTAATTTCAGCTTTTGGTGACGTCCTTTCTATAATTAGCGCAATATCTAGATCCTTTTTTTTTTTTGCGAAACACAGTACAACGCAAGCGCTCATATACACGCGCACACACTCACCCCTATGAACGCACGCACGCACACCCTACCCCTATGAGCACCTCCGAGAGACTGAGTCGGCGGGTCGAGTCTTGAGATTGACGAAGTCACCACGGGCGCCTCGCTGTCGACGGGAACGTCGCCTCCCACTGAAGAATATTCCGCCTTAAATGAGAAACACCAGCGTCAAACCTGGGGTTTGAACTCTGGTGGGCTGGGGATACAACCATCCACCTAACCATCTTGCCACAGGCAAGTTCTCTGCAATATCTAGATCCTTGGGGACCGCCCCTTGTTCTAGAAAAAATGTACACACTTGCAATTGCAAACGAACATATAGAAAAAAGGTCAAGCATGACAATCCATGTTACATAGCGGCCATTTACCATCACTTCATGGTTTCGTAATTGACTATATCAATTGAGCAATTTGGAAATACAGAAAGAGAAAAACATATTTTCTAGAACCTCAGGCGTGTTTATGTTCTATACTTCTATTTCTATCGGTCGAGAGGAGCCATTTCTCAAGGCATGATATCATCAGCAAAACTACATAAAAAGGGGACTCAGTCGCTAAACCACTGATCTCGTAGTGGTGCTGCACGTGACAATCAAGCATCCTCACATGTCAAGCCTTCATCAGGTGTTCTTAAAAGAAGAACTAGTACTAAATCACTCCCTGTCATGAGGACTTTGCGCTGTTTAGAAAAAGCCATCAATGCTTCCAAAAAAAAAAAAAACGACAGATCCCGCGTTGCAGTCACACGACCAGAGCAATTGAAGAGGCTTGACCTTAGGTGGCACATGCAGGAGTACAACAGCCCAGAACCTTAATTTGGCTACCTTCATTAGCAGGGTGCTTTAGTGGTCACACGGCCTGGGATTTGATTTTTGTTGCATAGTACAATGAGAGGAGGACGCAGTGATTGAAGCCTCTAGCATCCTAAGCAGGAGGAGTGCTAATAAACAAGAGTACTTTGGGCTTTCCAGGCAGATTTGGTAGGTCACCCATGTTTCATTTGCTTCTTGCATTGCTAAGCCAAAGCTAGTGGTATTGAGTAGCATAGTACAGTACGGTACAGTTGATTACTCAAAGTATAACATACTCACATAGATAGATAGAGTATTGTGAAAGCTCCGTTTGATTCATAGGATTATATATTCGATAGCAAATAATCACGTAGGAATCTTGCAGTGTAAATTTCATAGAAAAATAACGTTACGTTAGATCTCATGAATTTGTTTTTCACCACAATCAAAGATAATTCCTCCTCCCTAGGATCTAATTTATATGTTTCCTATTTCTATACTTTTTCAGTTCCTATGAATCAAAGGAATCTTAGGCTTTGGAGTACTACGACTAAGACTTTTACTACACACACCACTCTCACAAGTCGCAACATCGTAATTCACAGTACTCCTCTGATCCAAAAACAATGTCGCTAATACAACTGTGAATTTGTGCCTCATATGTTCGTTTCTGCCGACACATAGCATTGCTTGGAAGCTAATGCTACCACTCCTACTAAATCTTTTTATGGAAACACGACGAATGCTAAATCTATACCAACTTACTCGCGAAAAAATAAAAGAAAAAGACACCCATAATCAAGACGGTGGTTGGTTGGCTGGCTATGGATCTAATCTGCGGCGGGCCCGACAGAAAGATGAAACCTCGAACCATCCGATTAGCACGGCGTGTGACCGGAGGATCATCTCTCATCGTGGGGCCCACGGGTGTCTCCAGTCGGGGGTGTTGCCGTTCGCCCCAACATCTCCATGGGAGAAGGACGCCGCGCTTTACCAAAGCCCTTTGCCAGCTTCCTCTCACTGGTGGCGCAATCATCGTCCATTGCCATGGCATGGCATGGCATGGCGAGGCGTGGATCCTCACCTTTTCCCAGAACGGGAACGGCCACCCCGTTGTATATTCGGGGGATGACGATGACGACGGCAATACACTGATCAGTGTTCAGTAGTAGTACGATGTTACAGCTCAGAGCTCATGCCGACTGTATATTTTTTTAATATCTATTCTATATACTGGAGATTAGTAGCTGATCATGAAGGAAAATAAAAATCAGGATCGAACAGACTAATTTACTATTCAAATGTGCTACTACTCCAGGATTCGTTTTGAGAAAGACCACTATTCAGGATTTTGTTCTGATCGACGCAGCCTAGGCAGTTTCCGGATCGCGCCGCAGTGTGGTAAGATTCCTTGTACTTGGCACTTAGTATTCGGAATCCAGATCCAGTTTAACTGTCATAGCTCAAAGTGGCGCCAGACAGAGCTATGCGTCTACTCTCTGATCGCCTGAATTTGCATCGTGGGAGCAGACCGTGTCATTGTCACCGGAATGGGTCCTTGGTGGCCTCGCTTACTCGGAGCGTCGTCTTATATGTCTAGTTTTGGTTTGGGTTTTAGGGATTAACTGGATCAAATGATTGAAAAACGTATGTATATAGAAAAACACTGGAATCTGATAGTTTTGTAAGTGCAAAATAGAGAATGGTAAAACATACGAAAATTTTAAAATTGCAAAAGCTTTTATCTGGATGGAGCATACAAAGACCCCGAAGTCCATTTTGAGTCATAGGAGCATATGCTCCCACTGTTCAAAATCGCGTTTCAAAATGTCAAGAAAAAAATGAAAATCATTTGGATGTACATCTCAACATTTTATGCTCACGCACAAAATTTCATGATAAAAGACATGTTCTTGTGGCTTGTGTGAAAAGACAAAAAAGAATGTTGGGTGACAAGTCATTTTGTAGGACAAAAATTGTCTTTTTAGTTTGTACACAAGTCACAAAAAATGTCTTTTTACAAAGTCATTTCGTATGTCCGATTTTTTCTTTTTGTACATTTTTTTTTTCATAATGTGAGTATTTGGTCCTTCAAGGCAAAACGTCTCGCCTCCTGAAAATTCCCTCTATCCTACTCAATTTGGTCTTACGAAATGTTGGAGTGGTTGCTCCAAATTCTATGAAAGCAAGGCATAGAAATCTAATCCATATAAATTTGAGTGCCACACTTGCATCGATTCAAACGGGTTTATAAGAAAGAATCGTAAGAACTGAAATTATGACATACTCCTATATATGAAACTCCTAGAACCCAACGAGAGACACAATGGTCAGGTCAGACTCTTTCGGAGTATCGCTAGTACAACGTCCTTAATATATACCACGTCACTGTCCGAATCCGCCCTGAATTAATACCATCGTAATCAATGGAGGAGGAACGGTTGATCCCCTCGCAATCTCGCCTCCTCTCGATCGTCCCATGGCAGTCAACACGAGAGGTCCACGTGAAATGGGATTTACCGTACGTACGCCGCCTAGTCTTGCAGCGAGGCGAGAACTTGCCTGTGGCAAGATGGTTAGTAGGGTGGTTGTACCTCTTGCCCACCAGAGTTCAAACCCCAGGTCTGACGCTGGTGTTTCTCATTTAAGGCGGAATATTCTTCAGTGGGAGCCGACGTTTCCGTCGACAGCGAGGCGTCCGTGGTGATTTCGTCAATCTCAAGACTCGATTCGCCGACTCGGTCTCTCGGAGGTGCTCATAGGAGTAGGGTGTGCGTGCGTGCATTCATAGGGGTGAGTGTGTACGCATGTATATGAGCACTTGCGTTGTACTGTGTTTAGAGAAAAAAAAAGTTTTGCAGCGAGGCCATGTGGATGGATCGCCCAGGAATCCAGCTCGCTTGCCGCCGGCACTTGCGCCTCCATGCATGGACCTCCCACTGCTTGCTTCTGTACGACTACTGCTCGAGCTCTTTTTTATAGCCTTTAATTTCCTTCCTTCCTGGCGTGCTCGTCCTAAACCCATGTCGGCGTCCATCTTTGACTTGACTGGGTATAGCTAGTGCTTATTTTTTGCGACGATATTTTCTTCAGGTTTTCTTCGGATCTAGCTAGTGCTTGCATTGCGCGTGCGTGATCTCTCCGTTGTAGATTGTGCGAGACTTGTTTTACAACACACCGTGGTTGGCAGTTGGCACGTGAAGCTGCCAACAATCTCGCATCAGATTTTAAGTGGATCTATCTCGATTTTTATATTATTTAAAAGAAATTGCATGTACGGAGATCGAACGCTCACCTGCTTCTGGACCCTCTCCCGTACGTACTGCATTTCTCTACTTTTTCTCTACTGGAGTATATAATATGGCTAGAGGTGGTGATGGTCATGGTACGTTTTTTACTTTTCGATTTTACCCCTGTGTGCTATGAGAATTTACCCACCCCTGCCTCACAGTAGAAAAATTTCAAAAAAAAAAAGAATTTACCCACCCCTGCCATTGGTAAGTGACAAAAAAAAAGATTCCCTTCCTCCTCTCCCTAATTCCTCTCTCTCCTCGACTGATTCGGACCGACGGGCGGCGCGGCGGCGCAAGGTCGCCAGCAAGGGGCGGCCATGGAGGTGCCGGAGGACCAAGGGTGGCCACGGCCACGACGGCTGGCTGCCGAAGGACTCATCACGGGCGGCTCGCGCGGCATCGGCCGGGAGGTGTCCACACACCTCGCCGCCCTCGGTGCGCGTGTTGTCATCAACTACGCCTCCGACTCCGCCAAGGCGTCAGCGCTCGCCGCGGAGCTCAACAACACGCACGGCGGCCTCGACGGCGTCCGGGCCGTCGCTGTCCTGGCAGACGTGTCCGACCCGGCATCCGTGCGCGCCCTCTTCGACCGCGCCGAGGAGGCGTTCGGCTCCGCGCCGCACATCGTGGTCGCCTGCGCCGGGCTCCTCAACCCCAAGGACCCGGCCCTGGCTGACACCACTGTCGAGGACTTCGACGCCATGTTCGCCGTGACGAGCGCGACGCGACCATCGAGTGGGAGCGGCGCTGCTGGCTTGCTGTTCCCCGCTGCCGCCGCCATGACAACTGGTTCTTCTATTGCGTGTACTTGCTCAGGTCTCGTGCCTCTGCCGTTCTTGACTTGTGGGTGCACAAGTTTAGCTTTGCTGTGTTTGCTGAGGCTTCTCGCAACTGGGGACGAGAAAAGTGGAGAGTGAATTCTGCTCTCCAGCCCGCCGTAGAGAACCAGCAACGCGCGCGGGGGGGATTGGAGCCCGGCCGCCCTTGGGCATGCCGAACGACGCCTTCAACAACGTCGCGCCGGGCACCCTGCTCCCGAAGGACTCTCGTACGACGACGAGCGCGGCGGGAGAGCACCTTGCCGCCGGTTAACGTCGTTGAAGCAGTGTGCGTGGAGATGGCGCCAGCCGGCCGTGTGCTCTCCGCCTATCTTGATTGGGATTTGGGATAGAAGTTGATGGGGAATTTCCTTTCCTCTGGTCGGTCTCCCTTATCTACTCGAGTTGACCAGGCGTGTGTTTCCTTACGTGCCTGACGTATGCGTATGAGAATTTGGCTAACAAGCAGTTGCTATATTTGTTCCTTTGATTTAGGAGTATAAACAGATCAATCACTTAGCAGAAGTTCTAGCGGTGATTTTATTCGTGCCTTAGACATATTAAATTCAGCACGGCTTTCCAATTTCAAAAAAAGAAACGTCACGTATTTCCTGTCTTGGATCGATTGAACTGCCATATAAGATACATAAGTTCTTGAAAAGAAGCACAGACAACCATTTAGATGTTCTAGTCGGTGACCTCATGAATAATGATCCTCTGTTTTCGGCACATTTGAGCATCGTTCAGGGTGGTGACAGCGAGCTCAGAGAAAGATGGTATGGTTGAGTTGTATATGAGGAGAAGGTGGCCGACGTCGCTTCCGAGAAATAAATTTTCCCCGGGTTTTGGCGTGGTTAGAAATAAACTTGGTTGGATGACATGACATGCGCTAAATGGCCTAAAATTGTGTCACAGTTGTTGTCGTGAGATGTTTTGTTTCGTAACACGAATATACTTTTGTCCGTAGCAACGCACGGGCAGTTTGCTAGTATATATAATATAGCCAGAGGAGGTGTTGATACGTCAGCCTTTTTTGCCTTTTGCCCCCTCAAGTTCATGGAAATTAACCCGCGCTCCCCTATACCGGTTCAATTCTTCTTTTGACCGAGCAAAAGAAACAAAATCCATGGCAATACCTTTTCCCCATCCCATGTCGTGACGACGCAGCAGCAGCGCCGCCTCAGCTTCGGCTCGCGGCGGCCGAGCCTGCTCGACGCGGAGGACAACAGGAGCTCATCCCCCGTGTCGACCAGCACAGCCGGGCCGTCGAGGACGGCGAGCCTCGGTGCCGCGAGCACCGTGATGTCACGGACCAACAGCGTGGCGTCGTCAGAGTACTCGAGGTCCGCGTCGTCGGGGTCAGCCGGCGCCTCGTCGTCGTCGTCGGGATTCTTTTCTCCTTCCTCCCCCGGCAACCAACGATCCAGTCGCTCGTCAGGCCCCTTCTTCCAGCTCCAAGATGAGAGACGGGCCCCTCCGCCGCGGCGGCCGACGGATCCGGCCACCGCCTCGGCCGGCCTCGTGGCCCTGCTCGCGCCACGTCCCTTGCGGGCGCGCCGGAGAGCCCGAGCCCGAGTTGCGCGGCGAGGCCCTTGGCGAGCTGTGCAGCCTGGAACCTGACGCAGCCGAGCGCATCCGCCTCCTGCGCGGCGTGGACCCAGACGTGGGAGAGTGGGAGACGCACCCCAGGACGCGGTTGGCGTCGGACTTGAGCGTCGGGTCCATGGGCGAGCGCAGGAGGGAGCTGCGTCGAATCATCGGGGGCGGAGGGGGATGGGGAGGAGGAAGTGGAGGGGGTCGGGGAGGCGGCGGGCCTAGAGGTGAGGTGCTGGAAGGAGACGGGACGGGAGAGGGTGAGAAGGTGGGGCTTGGAGAAGAGCGGCCTGGAGAGGGACGAGGAGGATAGGAGGCGGAGGTGGGCGGCGGACGCCATGGTGATTGGGGAATCGGATGTTAGGTTTCTCTTCTGGAAATTGGAGAGGTCGCCTTTGTTTTGATTTTTTTTTCTTCTGGTAGAAAAGTGTCTTGGCCACGGAATCAATCCACGTGGATGTTCCCGGATGTGCACATAGAGATGGATCTGTTCATATCGAGCATGGCCCATCCGGCTCAACCTGGTTTTCGATTGAACCAGGCTCGCTCAACATGGAACTGAACTGGCCACCAATTTGGCCCGTTGGCCTGTTACAAAATTAACAACCTTTACAAATTCTATAATAGAAGGCACTGCACTGCTTGTATCATAACGATTAAGCCAGCTATTTGATTGCTGATGGTGTCCCGGGGAGTGAACGACAACGTCCATTGCAGCTGCTGCCACTGCCTTTTTTTTTTTTTTTTGCGAGATTACAGACAGCATTACAGCAAACCCGTTACAGAAAGGACCCCACGAAAAATAAAATTACACACAAGTCCTTCTTCTGCACTGCGTTGACGCCAACGAAGAACAGATCGCACCGATGGCGCGCCGCCGCCGCATCGCCACACTCCTTGGATCGGCCGATGTCCCCAGGCGGACGGGAAGTCGTCGGAACTCGAACCCCGCAGGGCCTCCAACCTGCACCGCCGACACCACCGCGTCGAGCTTGCTCCATCACTGTCTGCTTCATGAAGATCAAGACCGGAGACGCCGCCAACGAACTCCAGCGCGGGGAAGTCACCCACAGCAACTCCTCAGAGCTGCGAGAGCGACGGAGGACGCAGATCCACATCGGGACTCCACTGGAGCGCCGACGCCGAGGAGGAAGATCCGCACCTGCAAAACAGATCACTGGCAGCGCCGCCAGCCTCCCGACGTCGCCGTCTGCCCATCCAAACCTCTCTACACTATGTACACACCGCGAATCGGAGTTCCCCCGTCCTCCCGCCGCCGAGGCGGCCGGCGGAGGGCGGGGAAACCGCCGAATCGGCGGCGGCGAGGTGAGAAGCTCAGTTTCGCCCAAAAAGCTCTGCTCTCTACTGTAGCGGGAGAGGATAACGCTCCAAGGTGCGTCTGGTTCATTGCTGCCACTGCCTTACAGCGCTAACATGTGTGGGTGCCTACGTCTATTAAAAACAACATATATTCTATTTTCATTGGTTTTTGTATGGAGATTGAAATCCAACATATTTCTAACTCACTTTGATCAAAATAAGTATGATTTTTCAGAACGGCAGGCATGTATAATTTTCTTTATACCCGTTGCAACGCACGGGCATTTAGTTAGTATTAATAAGCAAGTGAATCGCATGCACAACCTATTATTCGTCTCGCTACTACTACTAATCTACACATATTATTAGAACCATCATAAAACATATTTTG
This sequence comes from Poa pratensis, assembly GCA_947311845.1. Taxonomy (NCBI): domain Eukaryota; kingdom Viridiplantae; phylum Streptophyta; class Magnoliopsida; order Poales; family Poaceae; genus Poa; species Poa pratensis. The sequence continues at coordinate 6,851,739 of CAMZMU010000078.1, forward strand.
GCATTATATACATTTTATACAGTGCATGCTGATATTTTTCTCTATATGTTTGGTCAAACTTTTAACTTTTTTGGCCTTGACCAAACCCAAAACACAGGATAATTGCAGACATGGTCAGTGTAAAGTTTGACCAAATATATTTTGTAGCGAATCTACTATCTATTGATATGGTAAATATTCACATTTCTCTCTATAACATTGGTCAAACTTAGGGTGCGTTTGGTTTAGCTTTTCTAGCTTGCTTCTGCTGCCAATAAGTTCAAAGCTAACCAAACGGATATTTTTTCGTAGCAGATTTTTTAACGCCGCTGCCTCCGGTAGTTCATTTTCCACAGCACCCCGACCCCTGCTTTTGCTGCGTTGAGTCCAGCGAAGTGCGTGGAAATTACCCACCATGCCATTGGCAAGTGAGCGTACCAGTTCGCTATTTCCCCCGACAGAGCGCTTTCTCGCACATCCAGACTTCGGGAGGACAAATTGAAAGGACAAGGATGTCGCCTAGAGGGGGGGGGGGGGTGAATAGGCGATTAAAACTTTTCCGGTTTAGACTTGCTAATTGCAGAATAAAACTAGGTGTTTAAATTAACAAGGCAACAACCTAAATAAACTAGGTTCACCTATGTGCACCAACAACTTATGCTAAGCAAGACAAGTAACAAGGTGATAGTAATAGAATACTTCAAGCACGAAGGCTATCACAATGTAAAGTGCATAAGTAAGAAGCTCGGGGTATAGAAATAACCGAGGCACGCGGAGATGAGGATGTATTCCCGAGTTCCTCCTTTTTAGGGGAGTACGTCTCGTTGGAGAGGTGTGAGGCACCACAAAGGTCGATCTCAACGCCACAAATGCTTCACCTTCTTCTCCGATGAACCGCACCACAAAGGTTTGGTTCACCTTCCACTATCGGAATCCTTCTAGGCGGAAACCGGAGCCTTTACAACAACGATCCGGTGCACGCACCCACAACCGAATTGGGGGCTTCCCAATAACTACAAGTGACCACAAAGGTCTCAACCACCACAAAGACATCTAGGGTCCAAAGACCCAAGAGTAACAAGCTCACAAACTTTCAACTTCCACGAATCCTCGTGGAGAGCACAAACCGATGCACAAAGCAATGGCAAGAGCACACGGCTCAAATCCTTCACTCTCAAATCCCACCACAAGCAACTAATGCTTATGGGGGGAGAAGAGAGGAAGAACAAAGAAGAACTCAACAAATGGAACTTTAAGAACTAGATCGAAAGGGTTCCCCTCACTTAGAGGAGAGATGGATTTGTGAAAAAGTAGATCTAGATCTCCTCTCTCTTTTACCTCAAAGATATGCAAGAATCGTGGGAGGAATTGAGAGAGGGGCAAGCTTTCCAAGGTCAACAATGGAGGAGAGAGAGGGGAAAATTCGTGCTTGGAAGAGCTTATCCCTTTTGGGAAGAAGGGGGGCCTTTTATAGGTCCCACAAAAAAAAACCGTTGCAGGAAAACTGGGGGCGGAATATCCGGCCCAAAAATCAAGTAGTCCGGCCCAAATGTCTGGCCCCCGGAATATCCGGCCCAGAAATCAAAAGGTCCGGCCCAAATGTCCGGTTTTTCCAGAGACTCGCAAAACTGGCTGGAAGCTGGTCCTTAGCCGAAAATCCAAGGACCCCGGAATATCCGGCCCAAATTTCGAATAGTCCGGCCCAATATTTCGGTTTTTCCAGAGCAACGCACGCATGGTCCTTAGCAAGAAAACCTTGACACCGGAATATCCGGCCCGGAAACAAAAGGTCCGGCCCAATATTCCGGTTTTGCAAACTGGCAGAAACAGCAGAACAAGCATAACTATTGCAAAGAAAATCCAAATGGGATGAAACCAATTTTGTTGGAAATATTAAGAATCATAAAATAGAGTAAAGTCACCACACATGGGAAGGTGTGGGACTTTCCTCAAGGATAAACCGATAATATTTCCAACACGAAAACGCAACAAGTTTTCCATCCAAACACCGTTTTCGAAGAACTTGGGCTTGTCATGAAGATCACAACAGGCACCAAAACCCAACAAGGAGAAAAACCAAATAAGAACCAAGAAAGATGATATGCCAAGTATGCAAAGGTTTGAGCTCTCCACAAAGATGTGATCAAGTTACTCACTTGAGAGCCCCTCTTGATAGTACGCCGTCTATCTTATAACCCGGTCTCCCACTAACACCAAGAGACCGGTAAAATAGAAACCCTATCAAGATCATACCTTTGCCTTGCGCATTCCACTTGAGCTAGATGATGACGATCTTGATCTCTTCAAGTGGACCACCTTTGTTGATTGCGCTTTGCTGGGTGAAGACTCACATATCGCTCCCCCATACACCAAGATGGGAGTGCCACTCTTAGGAAACATCTTCACTTGACCATTATCTCCAAATGGGTTGCAAGCTTCAAGCATATGATATCTTCTAGATGCCCATCTTGAACTTGCACATCTCAACCTTGATGACGATCACCACTTGACGTCATCCTCCATTAGCTATAAGAAATCTTCCTTTTGATGCAAGCCCATGGAGAGATACCTAACCCCAACAAGGGAATGCCACACACACACATAATGGGTTAGTTCACAAAGCTATATGGACAAATTCTTACCATACCATTGGATCACATGATCCACATGGTATATCATTTAGCTTTGTGTGTTGATCAACTTGAATCTACTCTTTGCACTTAGTCTTGATCAACCTTGTATCTTTTCATCTTCTTGATCATATCAAATATGTCCATTATAATCAATGATCTTGATGGCATACAACCTTGAATCCAACACATGGAGTTCAAGTGATGCCAATGGACAAAATTATAAGAATAACTCAATACAAACATTAGTCTATAAGGATTATCATTAATTACCAAAACCACGCATGGGGCAACACATGCACTTTCAATCTCCCGGCTAGGGTTTCGGCAACACCGCCCCAACTCCGGCCTCCCTCCAGCGGCGCACCGCTCAACTACGTTGTAGCCGCTCTCCCCGAACTAGTTAACGAATCTGCTACTATCATCTACTGCACCAAGCGGTGCCCCATCGGAATCCGGCCGGCCGTGCTCTGTAGCTGTTCCGCTCAATCGAGTGTATCCCAAACTGCTGGAGGCCTGGCCGCTGGCCGCTCGAGCGCCACCCGCCGGACGGCCGGAGACTGTCTACGTGCATGCAAAGCTAGCAGCAGATTGCCTACGTGCAATGGCGGAGCTTGGGCCCAAGTAATGGGGGCGCAAATGGGCTTCAGAGCCATGCTGGGCCAGAATTGGGGGGGGGGGGGGGGCAAATGCATCAAATATCACTGTTTTTTGTATAAAATGGGCCAAAATGAACTGCTTTTTTCGAAAAATTCCGTGGGCTGGGGGGGGGGGGGGGGGGGGGGGCGGCGGCCCCCCTGGCTTGGGCATAGCTCCGCCTGTGCCTACGTGCATGCAAAGCTAGCAGGAGATTGATCCAATCAAGCTGCTTGCTTATAGTATATATGTACGTACGTAGATCTTATGTAAAAAATGGAGACGTCACTTTCTATTCATATTATTTATAAGTGTTCCACATTATAGAAATAAACAATAAGTACCAAAATTGTCATTCAGGCGAAGTCCAGGCAGATCTGGCGAGGTGCCGACAAGTTCTGAGATGGTTCTGATGATTTCCTATGAGGTTTTGGCCATCCCCGGAGAGGTCCGGCCAATTCCGGTGAGGGTCCGGCGATATCAAAGTGGCCAGAAGCGTTCCAGCGCGACTCCGACAAGGTCCGGCATCTCTTCCCCTATCTCCGGCGAGGTTTCGGCGAATTCTGACCAACTCCGGCGAGGGTCCGGCGATATCAAAGTGGCCAGAGGCGTTCCAGCGCGACTCCGGCAAGGTCCGACATCTCTTTCCCTATCTCCGGCGAGGTTTCGGTGAATTCTGACCAACTCCGGCGAGGGTCCGACGATATCAAGGTGGCCGGAGGCGGTCCGACACGACTCCGACAATGTCCAGCGTGACTTCGGCAATGTCCAGCGTGTCTTCCCCTATCTCCGGCAAGGATTCGGTGAGGTCCGACCAACTCCGGCGAGGGTCCGACGATATCAAGATGGTCGGAGGTGGTCCGGCGTGGTGGACCGGCGAGGCGTACAACTCCGACTAGAAATTCCGACGGCTCTCCCACGGTATTAGGGGTATTACATACGATTCGCATAAAATTCACAGTTTCACAGTTATTTCAGCCAAACGACTTTCAGCTTTGCCAGTGTTCTCATCTCAAAGCGGGGTTTTCACAGCTCACAGTTCACAATATCTTTTTTAGAATCCACAACTGAAGCAAACACACCCTTAGACGACATTGATTTTAACTACTATCAATTTATACGCCTTATTCATTGAGACTGAGAGAGCAAATAAATAAAATTAAGCTGTCCTTTAGCAACTTCTAGTTTGCGAAACTCTTTTTTTTTCCTTAGAGAAGTTTTTTTTTCTTAGAGAAGTTTGGTTCTTTGAGATTCAGGTGGGCAATTTGCCAAGACCAATTCGGCCGCTGTACTCACAAATGGGCCTTTACCTTCTGGTGGTTTTGTACGCAGGCCTCAACCGACCGGCAGAAGCGCACAGAGAGCCAGCCAGGTCGTCCTCCTCCTTCCGTTCCGTTCCGTTCCGTCACCGCACATCCCTCGCTGGTTAGTTCGATGAGAGTGACAGCTCAACTCCGCCCAAGTCTTCCTCCCAAATCATAAACAACCAAAGGAAAAGAAAAAATCTCGATCGAAGACTTGGAGCTCGCCAGGACTCCAGCTCATGGTGGAAGAATTGGAAAGGCAATCCGCTTTACGCCACCGTCCCCTCCAACCCCAATGCCCTCCCGCCAGCCACCTCCTCCCTCCCCGTCCCCCTCTTCTTCCGCGCCCCACCACCGCCTCCACCCCACGGCCGTCGTCGCCTCCGCGGTCGCCGCGGCGGTCCTAGCGGTCGCGATGGCGCTGGCGGCGCTGCTGCTCTGGTTCAGGAGGCGGCGCGCGGCGGCGAAAGGGGAGGGGGACCCGGCCGGCGCAAAGGAGGGGGCTTTGGAGCGGCTGTCGTACCGCCAGCTGCGGCGCGCCACGGGGGCGTTCGCGGCGGGGGGCAAGCTCGGCCAGGGCGGCTTCGGCCCCGTCTTCCGCGGCGTGCTCCCGCCCCCTTCCCGCCGCGCCGGGGGATGCGGGCGGCCCGTCGCCGTCAAGGTCATGGACTCCGTGGGGTCGCTCCAGGGCGAGCGCGAGTTCCACAACGAGATCGCCGTCGCCTCCCACATCCGCGCCGCCTCCGCCGCCGCCGACAAGGCGTCCTCCCCTGGCGATGCCGCCTCCCCTGACAAGGCGATGGCGGCGGCGGGGCGGGACTCCATACTGCTCCCGTTCGCGTACTCGATGCCGAAGCGGGGCGAGGGGCGGGCGCGCCGGATGATGCTGGTCTACGACCTCATGCCCAACGGGTCGCTCCAGGACGCGCTGCTGGGGCGCCGATGCCCCGAGATGGTGTCCGAGTGGCCGCGCCGGATCGCCGTGGCGCGCGACGTCGCCGCCGCGCTGCACTACCTCCACGCCGTGCTCAAGCCGCCCGTCGTGCACGGGGACGTCAAGCCCAGCAACGTCCTGCTCGACGCCCACTTCCGTGCCCGGCTCGCCGACTTCGGCCTCGCGCGCGTCGATTCTGAGCCCGACCCGGATGACAAGCTGGAGAGCGGCGTGATTGCGGAAGGGGCTGATGCGAACGAGAATGGTCTCGATGGGGGATGCGATGACGACGTCTCTGTTGTGGCGGAGAGCACGGTCACCACGAATGTTGATGGGGAAGGGAATGTCATCCCAAAGTCGCCGGAGGATGAGGAAGGCGGCTTCACATTACCGTCGCCGACGGAGGCTGCGTCTGCTTCCGGGTTTGATCAGACCAGTGTTGATAGTGGTGTGACCGGCCGCAGTGGCAATGGTGTCGGCTCACGCACTGGTCGTCCGTCGGGGACCGGGAGTGACTGGTGGTGGCGGCAGGACAATGGTGGGAACAGCCATGGCGTAAAGGATTATGTGATGGACTGGATAAGATCAGAAATCAAGAAGGAGCACCCCAAAAATGATTGGATTGCAGAGGCAGCTGCGGCCAACCAGGGTGCCGACAAGAAGAAGCAAAAGCGGAGGGCGCGCGAGTGGTGGCGCGAGGAGTACACCGATGAGCTTGCAAAGAAGCAGAAGCGCAGGGCGCTTGCCAAATCGAGGAGCGAGCAGGCGGGGCTGCAATGGTGGGAGCGTGACACCGATGACGATGACTTGGATGGGAAGGCGCGGTCCAAGTGGAGTATGGTGAAGAGCTGGAGCCGAAGAAGCAGCACCAGCGGTGGCAATGGCAATGCCAATGCCAATGCCAATGGGAGCATCAACTGGTGGGTCAATGGCGCAAGAAGCAGCCGTGACTGGGCGAGTGGCGATTTTGTGCCCAAGAGCAGCGGCGCGGTGAGCAGCACGCCGAGTATGCGTGGCACTGTGTGCTATGTAGCGCCAGAGTACGGTGGCGGCGGTCCGTTGTCCGAGAGATGTGACATCTATAGCTATGGTGTCCTGCTGCTGGTTCTTATCTCTGGCCGCCGGCCGTTGCAGATGTCAGCCTCGCCCATGTCGGAGTTTGAGAAGGCAAGCCTCATATCGTGGGCAAAGCATCTTGCGCGCGTGAGCCGCCTGATTGATCTTGTTGATCCGGCCTTGAAAGATGTTAACAACGAGGAGGCGTTGCTCTGCATCACTGTCGCACTCCTCTGCATACAGAGGTCTCCTGCTCGTCGTCCGTCAAGTGAAGAGCTGCTCCGGTTGCTCTCCGGTGAGGGAGAGCCACCTCACCTCCCGCTAGAGTTCTCGCCGTCCCCACCCGGCGGGTTCCCTTACAAATCCCGCAAGAAAGTTCGGTGAGTTTGTTTAGGCTCTTGCTTAGATGCAAAGTTCGTTGTGTTAACCACCTAACCGTGTACCTTCATATATTGTTTATCTTCTCATTCGGTACACATTCTAGTTGATGTCTTACCTACTCACTAATAATTATGTAAAAAGCTCCGTAGAGGGAAAAGAAAAGGGTAATGGTGATCTTGATTCACATTTGACAAGAACTGTTTCCACTCTTGTTACTCACATGCGCCATAGGCGCTTAGTCATGCATGATTTAGTACTGAAGAGATGGCTGTTTGTTGTGGGGGGATATCTGCCTTTTTGTGCTGGTCACTTTTGGGCAAGCTTAGAAGGTACTCCCTCCGTTCCATTTTAATTGACTCACATATATCCACATATGGATGCATCTAGACACGTTTTAGTGTTAGGTACATCCATATCTAGATATATGTGAGTCAATTAAAATGGAACGGAGGGAGTAGTGCTTTACGAGGGCCCCTGGAACCTGGTATTTTTCTCTTCTTCCTCTCCTAAGAAAAACCTCGTGCTGGCCTACTGTGCGGGTGCACACATCCAACTTTTTATGATGGATCCAAGCTTTTGATGTTGGTATGTGCTTTTCTGCTCTTTTTGCATCGAGTTGGCAACGTCACTTTTTAGCGCCTAGTCCACTCTGCCTGGATTTTCATACTTCTGATCATTAGAATCTCTGGGTCAACCGGGTCATTATGCACTCTTGAAAGGCTTCATTCGAGTGGACCCGTTAGTCAGCTGGTCTTGCTAGTGCGCACACTGAATTGAAATATTGGCATGCATTGCTTAGGAGTTGGTTGTCCTGACCTTGATCTTGGTAATCATCAGTAGAATCTGTGGCTGTTTGGTGAGTGGTAGGAAGGCTGACAAACAAAATTGGGGCAGTGGAGTCTCCCAAGATTTGTAGCAATTCAATAGTCCCTACTTCTTGCTTAAGAAAATGGCAACTGGCCTTTACAGAAAGTACCATACTGACTGGTAGCTGAATACCCGTACTTTTTTTTGCTTCAGAAGTGATCAACACACTCAAGGATGGCTATATCCATGACATACACAAACCAAATAAGAGAATAATGAATAAGGAGAATTATTGTTATGTACTGTCATTAGTTTTCCTTACTTACCCCTGTGCTTTAACGGGCAATACTATTTACTTTGTCATTTGGATCACAATATAGTCATTTACATGCCATACTGGATGCTCCAAAATTAGTGGCTCGTTTTGACCGTAGCATCTTAAATTTCTGATCATTGTTTGTTAAAAGCCTTCTCTTGGTATTGTGAGTAGCTAGAAAAGAACAGTTGTGAAGTGGCAAGTAAAATGTAGTACCCCTTCCATAGCAAGAAGTAAAATTCAGTACCTCCTGCCGTAACTGCTGAGCTCCACAGCTTTCAAGGGAGTTTTTAGAGCTTGCACTGTTGCAACGGTTTTAGTATGTGTGTCTGCCGTCTACAGATTTGATGATGAACTTAGTTATCAACTGCTTAGAGCACTTCAAGGGCAGGCTCATCTGGTGCCCATTCGCATCAGCCTTGGATTTTCCCAGGTTGCTTGCTCAGTGTTGTAGCCCGTTTACCAGCAACACTCTATGTCTACTTCTATGGGATGCGATGACAGCCACAGCAAACACCTTGTGAGACGTCAGCTGAGCAACAGAGGACTTTCATCCCATTGGCTCGCCAAAAGTTAAACTTCAGTTGCTATCTTACCATGGATTATCTGTCATCAGCGGACCGCGGACGCAACGCTATTTGCGACTTTGTAACATGGTTTGGCTCTGGGAAACGACGCGTCGCCATCCCGTGGGTCGACGCCGACGCCGGATGTATGACCTTGGGTTTTGTTTCTACAGCCAGCATACATCTTTTCATTGATTGGGGGTATATAAGATGGATTTTATTTGCCACTTGATGGTACTCTAGTTTTCTTCTGGTTTTGTTCGGATCTTAGATTTTTCCATGTGCCAAAGGAATCAGGGGTCAGGTGCTACTTGTTTAGTACAACTCCCAAAGAGTCGTTGGCTAGTGTATCTGCAAATCTCGCAACATATCCTCACCATTAGAATCGCAGTTTATTGTTTTGACGAAAATGAATTGGTGCTCTAGGAAACTGTGCATTCTTTTTTCTCCTTTCGTTTTCTTTGGACAGGCCTGTGGGCCGCTGCCTTGTTGATGGGCTTGTAAGGTAGCCCCAAACGGAGCCAGGTTTTCGTACCGACCTAACATCCCTCCTCTGCTAAACGAACGCATCTTCGACTTAGTCCCATATCGCCATCCCAGCTCGTTGGAGGCGGTTCGTGGAGCAATAAAAGGGGACGCAGTGGCACCCTCCAAAACATGCCTTTCTCGGCCTCTGGCTAAGATCAAGTGTAGTATCTGTTCTTATCAGTTTAATATCTGATATTTGGATCTACGGGTCCATGATATTAAATTAATTTTTTGTGGGGTGAGGGCTCACCACAGTGGCATTGCCGCTGGGGCCCTCTTGCGTCGCCATTGCGCTGCACTACAGCTTTGGCACGGCGTACCCCAACCAAAACCAATGAAAAAACTTTGTTTTGCGTTGTGGCTGCCATCAATCAAGATTGCAAGAGTTGACAGTCGAATTGGAGAGCACCCTGTTGTCTATGTCAGCGCTCGGCCGTTTCTATCTTAATATGGATTGTCTATCACCGAGGACGTAACGCTGTTTGTGACTTTGTATGACGGGTTTGCATTGCATCAGGAAAACGATGCATCGTCGGCATCCCGTCGACGACGCCCGATGTATGACCTTTGGTTTTATTTTCTTTGTTCACACACCATGGATCTGTTCTCTGACTGGGCTGCACATATAAGATGGATTTGCTACTCGATGGTACTCTAGTTTTCTTCAGGTTTTGGTACTCTAGATTCTTCCACGCCACGTGCCTGAGTAATCAGTGCTGTTACTTGTTTTTACAACAAAGAGTCGTTGGCACGTGAAGCTGCAAATTTCGCTCCAGATTATTACCGTTCGAGTCTTAGTTTGTTGTTTGAAAATAAAATACTCGCTTCCTCGAAAAACAAAATACTCGAATTGGTGCACTTTTTCTCTCTCTTTGAGCTGGCCTGTGCGCCCTGACTGGCTGGTGGGCTTCTGGAAGGCCAGGCCCCAAGGTGACGCTGATCCAGGCCCCGCGTCCCTGGCGGCCTGCAGGCATCGGAGTCGGTTCGTGGAGCAATAAAAAGAGGAGCAGGGGCAACCTCCAAATCATACCTTTCTCGTACCGCTGGACCATGATTTATAGTTTTGTGTATAAAATTGCACATAGAGGACAAGTTTATGTACCCAGTGTGTATATAGCTCTTATCTAAAACAAAAACAAACATAACAAGAGAAGATAAGTGAGAAAATGGCATCTTTGCCACAACTTGCTTTTCCTTCACTCGTTTTGTCGTCAGATAGCACCATTCCAGGTTTATTCGTAGGAGCTTACCGTCGGGCATTTGGTCCTCGCCGCCACCATCACCAACGCAGGACCGGTGGCCTCCGCCACCAACATGTACCATATGGTGCCTCTCATCGCCGCCATGGTCTTGGTGGTGGCCTCCGCCGCCACCATCACCATCGCAAGTACCATCACACCTGCGGCAACCACTGGATGCAGCCGTGTAGCGCTACCACTCCCTTGGAGCCCCTGGACCATGCATTATATATGGTGGTTGTGCATAGGGAAGTGATCCCGGCGGTACCCCAGGAGTCTGTTGTCGTCCGGTAGTCGTCGCTGCAGATAGTCGACGTCGTGCTGGAGGTTGCTGCCGAAGATATGGTCGATGCCGAGTACGAGGACGAGGCATGTGCCTCCAACATCATCGTGGATGATTAAGAATTGCTGTCCCCTCCACCGGCTTTCATCGTTACACCCTTGGAGTGGCTGCTAGGCGGACAGAATGCATTCTAACACGTGAGATCCGATATATAAAAATTTGAATATTTGCATGCTGTAATTAACAACTTTCAGGATGACAGCGACGCGACGCCTGATGAGACTTCGGCTTAGCAATATACGACTTTTACCTCATTGGCTTACGACAATAGTTGAACTTTAGTGCTCGCTCCGTAGTTGCTATCCAACCATGGGTTATCATTAGAGCATCCACAATGCGATGCTTATTCACCAGCACTAGGAATTTGATCCTGGCTAATCGGCGGTTATGAGATAGAATCCCGGTGTTATATGTGGCGTCAATGCAAAAAAATGCGCCTGGCGCTTCTTGACCTTGGCTTGCGGCATGAGTAGCAGAAGCTATGGTTGGAGGATATTATAAGCGGCGGCCGTTGGGATGCGCAGGCGCTTAGATGGTATTTTCTATTTTCCAATTTATTTTTATTCTGTAAGCGTTGTGGGTGCCCTTAGTGGACTGTGGATGCAACCCTGTTTGCGACTTTGTAAGACGGTTTACATCAGAAAAACGATACTCGTCGCCGGTATATAAAACTACGGTTTCCTTTGTTCAGACATCATACATCTTTTCTTTAACCGGGGATATAAGATGGATTTCCTACTTTTTTTTTGAATGTTAGCGATCACTGCTAAATTCATCTATACCAATATAAAAAGGCCCAGAGGGGGCAGATCCAACAAATCACAGCCATCCAACCAGCATCCAAAGGATCAAATGCCGCCCGTAATTACCGGTAAAACAATGCCGAACGGACAATCCGATTGCTAATAAACACACCGGACTAATCAAGCTCGCCTCTAATCACGGCAGAGAATAGCAATTGCTTGTCCCTCCCCTTGCGTATTCCCTCGCCCAATCGCCCCCGCCCGAACTCGCCGCCGCCCGCCCGCCCGCCCTCCATCTCTTCCTCACCGTCCGACCTGAACTCGCCGTCGCCCGCCGTTTCTCTCTCAAAGTGCTGCCCATAGTGTTGCGCCTCGAGTTGCTGCGGCGACCACCCACGCGTGGACCCGTTCGCCATTTGCTCAGCCGCATCCAGCGCTGCGCTGTCGCTCTCCACCTGCTACCGCACCTCAACCGCGGTCATTGCCCGCCCATGCCCTCCGCCGATGCGCCGCCAGCCCAAACGCTGACCTGCCCGACGCCGGCCCAACCGCCTCCACCACCAGTTTTATTCAATCAATTCTTGAGGGAAGCCCGCAAGCAGGTACTGACATTTGTTCAATCATGTATTTTGCCGTCACTTATTATTTGAGCAATCAGATCCAACCCCTGTATCAAGGATTGGGGTGTCAAGTCCACCCGAGATTGGGGCAAGCATCAGAGTGGGTGGACGAATACAGCATGCCATCACTTCTGATTAATTTGTACTATGGTATCTGATCATGTAAAAAGTGTGGTTTCATGATGCAGTTGTCGTTTCAAGTTTTTTTTGAACCGAAGGTTCTTACTGTTATCTAATCTAAAAGTTCATAAGATATTCATTGTCTCTCTCCACTATGCCCGCATTTTAGATAGTGATTTGGCAGATTTTTTTGATGCCATGAATATAATTTCACTCTATCATTCCGTACATGTCGTCCAATTGGCAATATTTTACTACTATGAACTGTTCAAGTTAACTGATGTTGTGAAGTTTTTGTCACATATTGCCTTTTTGAGGTTTAGGTCTTGACTATTTAAATTAATCACAGATGGATGAAAACCATTCTTTGTTACTACAGGTTATAAGAAGACAAGGTAGTGAAGATCCATTGCATCCTGTGTACTTTGTGGAGATTTCTTAATCCTACGTACTTTTAGTGGAGATTTTTAAAATAGAGTAAGATTGTTACCCAGGAGGTTAGAGCGAGATTGCTCTCTCAAAGTTCAGTTTTCTCTATAAAATGCAAGTTATAGTTGTAGACATATCTCACTAGGGAAGGTTATTTAATATGATCTAAACAGGTTGTTCGGAAGATGATTCAGCCACTACATTAGAAAAACCGATGGTCTAGACACTGTTACGGCAGAACGACATGCATATTGACTTCATCTGGGAATTTTCCAGCTTCACACTGATCTTTAGAAGAGTGTTGTTACTTAGGTAATGGTAGCAGCTCAAGCATACCAAGATGATTTTCTAATGCCTTCACAATATTTGTTTTCATATTCCGTGTTTGGTTTCATTAGTTCCAAATTAGGCACTAGCCGTAGCATTACATCTATCATCTTTCATCCCCTTCAGTTAATGTATTGGATACTCTAAGACTGTTAAAACTGCTTGATTACTGTTCATTGTTCCCATGCCCTGTTTCATCATCTCTTTGATTCGTTAATTGAATATTTTTTCATTGCAGCTAACAGAAAATGAACATTGGCTTGGCAGTCCACACCTCAGCCTTTGCGGTGGTTCAGTCGTCACCTATGTGGGAGCTCTTCCAGCGCCCTTCGCCTGGCTATGAGGTCAGCGTCAGGGCCGCAAATGGCGTTCAGAGTGAGAGGGAATCTACAGACGAGGAGAGGAGGTTCAAGGTGAGATAGACCGGCATGTGTTCTAATGCTTCTGGTTTGTGTCGCATGTTGGATTCTCCCGCTTTTATTGAGATAGAGTTGAGCTCACAATTATACATGATAATAACCAGAATAGCGAGATACACTTCATCTTGGGTCATTACAAAATAAAATTCATCTGTTCATCATTTTGTAGTTGTACATGAAGATAACAAACATGCAGTTACATATGTTTTTCTTGATTTACTAAGAAGGTTAGTAACAAGCTATTGAAGAGATTTTTATCACACGATTTTTCGTGGATGCTTTTAGGTCACAAAATTGACCATACTAATTTGTTCAGTTGGTATCAAACTGGTTCTCTGAAACTTGGAGTTTTTGCAACTCTTAGGTCACACGATTTTTCGGGATGCTCCTGTATCTGGGGATGAGAGAGTGGGCTTCTCTCTGGTGCTTGACCCCTACTTCTTTGTCTCCAGTCCATCATCATCTCTATCTCCAATCCTTTCTACGAGCTTAAGGCAGCCTCCTTCTGTTTCGGAGGTTGAAAGAATCCATGTTTCCAGTGAGAGTAATAATATCATCTGTGCTTTGAGTAGTGAAAATGGCGCCAGGAGTAGCACAGAAAATTCTGACAGGAACAGTAGTGAATCGGGTGAAAGGTCCCAGAACAGCAACAGCAGCATGTCAATCGTGGATAATGATGACATGTTTCTTCAAAGAAAGGACAGTCTTCTCCTTACAGAGCACAATTTGTTATGCGAGGCATTCAGTGTCACAACATCTTTTACTGGATTGTGCAATATGCAAGAATAATACCCTGTTTACTTGACCCTCTAAACAAAATATGGAACCTGGTGGAATGGAAATATTTGTCCAGTGCGAGACTGCATTTTTCTGATGGCCAGTTCTTGAAGATGGCATATCATGTGGTGAAATTCGTGAGGAACAGCTTAAGAGGAGAAAAACAGAAGATCTGGTGCTTGTGATCATTTCTCTGTAGCCCTTTTACAACAAACCCTTCCATTACTCCTACAGCTGCTTCATTGCGTACACGCGCTCTGGGTCCATGATGATGATTTTTTACCTGAAGAACTCAAAAGAGCTAAATGTTTGAGCTCTGTGGAGCTTGCTACTACGCTTGCAAGTACAAATGGGTTGTATGCCATTGACAATGAGGAATATCTCCTTAAAAATAAGATAGGGTCATTATTGGAAGGAACTCGACAGAGAGTGTACAATGTTCTTGGTCTATGTACTTCTAATGAGGGGGCATTTTCTGAGTTGTTGAATAGTCGAACTGTTCGGGATACTCTCTCATAAATTTAGGGTCAATGGAACTTAGGCATCTGGGGATGGTTATTCGCCTGGTAGTTATTCCTTTGGTTAAGAATTGTCCCTGCAATTTTTGGGATCCGTGGACATTTGATTTCTTAGGGCCTATACTAGCCGAGTGTGAGTATAGGCTTCACTATGCTTGGTTTGACCTCTTGTACCAAGGGGGGACTGGAAAACCATACTTTTATGGTAATCTTGTTGGATCAGATAGACACATAAAGGAATTGAAGCTGAAGCTGCTGCTTGCGTTTACTCGGGAAGTGTCGGATCTGCTTCGAGTATTAGCACTTACAGCACAAAATATGGAGTCCGTCTCATCTTCTCTCTTGAGATTCCTCTTACGTCACGATTGCTTTGAGGATGAGAACGAGTCTCTTTGGTACTTTGTGGATGATGAGACAACAATGAAGGCTGTTCCATTTTGTCATTCTCTCACTTTGCTTGCAATCAATGACATGAGTGTTAGGCATTTAATCCTGAATGATCTGCTTCCTTGTCTAATTCAACGTTTAGACAATAAGCTTCCATGTGCAATTCAACACCTAAGGCGTAAATGGGATCAAGTACAAAGTCTAGTGCTAGCAAGGACCTTGAAGATCTTTGTGAAGAATGGTACAATCATTTTGTAAAGGAATCTGCAGGGGAAGATAAAGGTGATGCCTGTGCAGAAAACAACTTTACAGCCTGGTTGACGAACAAAAAGAAGACCTTCAAGTAAAGGCACATTCTGCTGCTAAGGAACTTTTAGACGGTTCTGATTGGAACTGGGAATTTGAAGATGAATTTAGAAGATTTCTTCCTGCATATATGGAAATGCTGCAACAAGTGGATTCAATCAATGACAATGAGGATCATGGTTTTTTAAATAAGGAATGGCTCTTCCAGAAATTGAAGCCAGAATTCAGATCTAAGTATGGCATAAACAGCTGTGAGCACCACTTTATGTCGACAATATTTTCTCTGTGGCAGAGAAAAGGTTCAATGGCTTGTATCATGATCAACAAAATAAAGGCAAGTTTGTCAGTGAACTAATCAAACTCAAACCATACATTAAGGGCTCTGATTCTTCTTCTGCAATTCTTAACCGCCTCAAAGAAAATTCTGAGATACCAGTTGGACTTCCTGACTTCGCTGTAAAACCATCACTCAGTTTTCTACATGGGCTATTATTTCTGGGAACCTGTTTTTCATCCTCTGATACGTGAGAGCCACATGAACCTGCTTTTAAAGGTAGTTGATCAATATACCAAGTGGAATGAAAGCAAATGGTGTCAGCAAGTAGAACCGGATACAAGTGATTTCGAGTCCCATTTGCAGCCTTATGCAGACACATGTTTCGAGACTAGGCTTAAAGAGAGAAAGTATTTATCGCAACGGAGAAAATATGTTTGCACAAAAAGTTCGATAGCTATTTGGCCTCTGGTGTGCTAGATATCCGCATGGATAAGTTTAGATCTTCAAAGGATGACTTGTAAAGGATCTTGTTCAGAACGAGATGGCGAGAATGCAGCTTTCAGATTTGCACCATGAACTCATAAACTTGTCTTTGGAGCGGAGATATGAGCTTGTGACAATCCAGCATCAAGTCCTCACATATTCTGAATGCCTACAAAGCCTCTTAAATAATGAGCTGCTGAAATGTCAACTTGGAGTTTTGATGAATGATCTTGAAACACAAGGCTTTTTCGACACTGATAATGATTTTTTGATTGGGAGAATAAGCTCTTCTCAGAACTTGTAGATAAATTCAATAAAGAAGTTTTCGGTAGGCGTCGCCTCCCCAAACACTATGTGATCAGAGGAATTATTGATTATCGTGAAATCTCGATGTGCAAGGATAGCTCTCAGCAAGATGCTTTCCAAGCGGTTGTTGGTGAAAAATGTGACCGGTGGATTGATAGCCGTGAAGAGTTTTGGAAGGAGACGAGCTATTATGATCACCTCTACTATGATATTGTTAGACGACCTCTGGAACAGGTCTTCACATGAGATACGATGGAGAAAATAGTAGTGGCCTGCTGACAGGGCAGCTGAATTATTCATGTTGTCGCCCAAGAGTGGTTGAAGTGTAGGGCAGTAGGCGCATCTCGTTGCTTGTGTACTTAGTGAAGAAAATAGTAATGTGCATGTATAGCTGACAAGGTCAATCTTAGTTTCAGCCATGGTTGGCGCACCCCAACCAAAACAGAAGAAACAATGTCCAACGATGGGGCAGAGCCATGTCCAGATTACCCGAGCCAATCGTCATCAAGTATATCTATTTAAGTAAGTGTCTTGTTTCAGGTTTGAGGTCAAACCAAAGAAGCTCACTGCTCACACTGACAAATAAAATAGCTGATGTTGTTCATGGTCAGCAAAAAGTAAAAACACAGACACAAACTTCGTTTGTACACACGTCGGCATTGTGTTGCTGGCTGGAATTACTCCAGTTTTGCTTGTCCCAGCTTGCATCATTTTACTGGGTATGGATTTATTTGCTACTTATAGTTGTCTTCGGATCAATCGGGTTATGTATTCGATCAGGTTTTGTTTGGATTTCACCACGTTCGATGCAAACGTGATTCCATGATTTTCTTCAGTTTTCTTTGGTCCAGTATGCATGCTTTGACCAGCACTATTAGTAGATCATATGCTTATTTCTCGACAAAAAAGGATCATGTGTTTATTTCCCGCATAAAAATATACCAAATATTTATTACTCATCCGGAAGAAAACAAGAGAACATTTGGTAAGAACTGTTTCCACTCTTATTACTCACATGTGCAATGCAATCACTAGTGGAGAGTCTCTCAATAGTCCGTACTTCTTGCTTAAGAAAATGGCAATCGGCCTTTACATACTATACTGTCTGGTAGCTAAATAACCGTACTTTTTTGCTTCAGAAGTGATCAGGACCAACACACTCAAGGATGGCTATATCGATGCCATACACAAACCAAATTAAGGGAAAATGAATAAGGAGAATTATTGTTAGTTTTTTTTTTTGAAGAACACCACACCTTTATTAATCTATCACACAACCATTACAATCAGCTCTAAGACTGTTCTGAAGGAAAACGGGGCTCGATACAGTCCACTCCTCCGACAGATTATGCAGACACGCATAACGTGCGCATTCATGTGCGGAGGTGTTGGCTGTACGGCGAACAAACGAGATAGAAAAAGCCTGAAAACCTAAGCTTAAAACACTGATTTCCTGAAGAAGGGGAGCGATCACAGGACGGCAACGCTCCCTAGCTCCCCACAAGCGCACTAGCTCCGAACAATCAGTCTCGATGGATATCCGATTGAAGTTCTGAGCTTGAGCAAAAACCACGGCATCACGTAACGCCAGCGCTTCCGAGGTAAGAGGATCCACAATACGAGGAGAATTATTGTTAGTTACTGTCATTAGTTTTCGTTACTCACTCACCGCTGTGCTTTAACGGGCAATACTATTTACTTTGTCATTTGGATCACAATATAGTCATTTACATGCCTTATTGGATGATCCAGAATTAGTGGCTCGTTTTAACATGGGAGCATCTTAAAATTTCTGATTATTGTTTGTTACCTCTTGGTATTATGAGCAGCTCGATAGAAAAGGACAGCTGTGAAGTGACAAGTAAAATGTAGTGCCCCTTCCATAGCAAGAAGTAAAATTCAGTATCTCCTGCTGTAACTGGAGATCCACAGCTTTCAAGGGAGTTTAGAGCTTGCACTGTTGCAGCGGTTTTAGTATGTGTGTCTGCCGTCGACAAATTTGATAATGACCTAAGTTCTCAACTGCTTAGAGCACTTCAAGGGCAGGCCCGTCTGGTTCCCATTCACATCAGCCCTGCATTTTCCCAGGTTGCTTGCTCAGTGCTATTGCCCGTTTACCAGCAACACTCTGGTGTCTATTTCAATGCGATACAATGACAGCCACACAGCACCAGCAACTTGTGAGGCGTCAGCTTAGCAGAAGAGGACTTTCATCTCATTGGCTCGCCAAAAGTTAAACTTCAGTTGCTATCTTACCATGGATTATCTGTCGTTAGCGGACCGTGGCCGTAATGCTGTCTGCGGCCTTTTAAGGAGATTTTCATCCGGAAAACGATGAGTGTCCTGTCGACTCGATGCCAGGTGTATAGTGTATGAACTTCCGTTTTGTTTGTCCAGCCAGCATGCATATTTTCACTGACTGGGTTATACAAGAAAATGTGTTTATTTGTTACTTGATGGTACTCTAGTTTTCTTCAGGTTTTGGTCTGATCTTTAGTTAGATTCTTCCATGTGCCAACGGAAACAGGGTTGCTACTTGTTTAGTATACTACTCCCAAAGAGTCGTTGGCAACTGAAGCTGCAAATCTCGCAACAGATCTTTGCCGTTGGAATCTCAGTTTATTGTTTGAAATTAATTTTTTTCTAGTAAATTGCGCACCCTTTTTCTCCCTTTTCTTTGCTTTGAACAGGCTTGTGGGCCGCTGCCCTGTTGGGCTTGTGAGCTAGCCCCAAGCGGAGCCACGTTTTCGTACAGACCTTGCGTCCCTCGTCTGGTAAACGAACGCAGCATCGACTGTTTAGAATAGTACCGCATCGCTCGCCAGCTAGCTGAAGGCGGTTCGTGGAGTAATAAGAGGGGACGTAGGGGCAAGGTCCAAAGCATACCTTTCTCGGACTCCGGCTATGATCAAGGGTAGTATATGTTCTTATCAGTTTAATATCTGATATGTGGATCTACGGATTCATGATATTAAATTAATTTTTAGTGGGGGTGAGGGTTCGCCATAGTGGCATTGCTGTTGGGCCCCTCTAGCGTCGCCATTGCGTTGCACTACAGCTTTTGCACGGCGCATCCCAACCAAAACCGAGAAAAAATTGCAAAAAACTTGTTCCATGGTCAGGCCTGGAGCGCAATGGTAAGATTGCAGCTAAGAACTCAGATAGTGCAAGATTGCAGATTTGACAGAGCTATACAACGTTATGTTGTTTGCTCAAAATGTAAAAAAAAAGCACTAGTAGATCTTCACATTTTCCTTTTTTTTTTTTTGAAAAAATCGTATGTTTATTTCCCGAAACAAGAGAACATGTTACATGTTTTGTTGCTCATTCAAGAGAAACGAATAGAACATTACTCATCATGCGGTCGCCCAGGGTCCGCTTCACCAACGATTCTCATACAAAAACCTATATCATCGACAAACACTCTTCTGTCAAACACGATTAAAGGCATTCAAAGGATTAAACTAACTAGACAAGCAGACAAAGTCGTGGCTGCTAGATGGTTTCTAGCATACTCCTGAGCCCCCAATGGAGAACCTATAAACTTTTCGAAGCCCGACAAATCACAAGCTATGTCTAATTAAAATGTCCACTTTTTACTCATGATCTCCCAATGGTGAATCTATTAACCTTTTGAAGCCCGACAAATCATAAGCTAGAGTGTCTAATTAAAATGCCTAGATTTTCATTTACATAACCACAATATTCAATCTGAGCCACGACATTGCGCTGCCGACGAGCCTCAGGCTGTTGCCCGGGATAGAGGCATGGTAAATCCGCCCCTCCGAGCTCCGACATAGGAAGCGATGCCGACGCTGGACGCGGCGTCCGTATGGAGCGGCTTGGTGCTCTACGTCGTCATGTCGAAACAAGCTCAGGGGCACCGGCGCCGTAGGGAGCCTAGTCGGGGCGTCATTGCTACCACAGTGGTCGCCACCCATAGCTGCTACATCCTCCAGCACCTTACTCCGTCAGCCCACGGTAAGGGATTCCAGCATCCATCACTTGGACGAGAAGCTAAATGGGAGGAGACGTGTGTGGGGAGGAAAAAGGAGATGAGGCAGGGGGCGTGGGACTCGATGTACCCTGACCATAAAAACAAAACTTTCTTGGAATATTCTTGTAGCCAATCTGTGCTTCCCCTCTCTCGGCGGGTTTGGCACGGGAACACTTCTGCTTCAGTACGCCCCCCTCCTTCAAATTCGAACACAACAACGAATGGGATCACTCCATGCCCTTTCATAACGAAGGACATGATGGTCTTTACCTAATTAATTACCAAATAGTTTAGTCGTATTAAAACCTGTAGTAACCCGTATGGCCCAATTAGACATGTATGCATCCGTACATGTAGTATGTTTTTGCATGCATACGATATCTGGGATGTACTTGTAGTAATGAATGCCTGACATGTGGCTTAGCTAAAAAAATCCCAGTCATATCCCAAGGGCCGCCATAGTAAAAAACATGGGGTATCGCCCGTTGCTCTCTGCAGGTAGTCGCTCTTGTTTTAAGTATTTTATGGGCCAAAACTGATGTAAATTCACAGGAACAAAATGATAATAAAATTTATATAGATTTTTTTTGATCAATCTCCGTGCGACCGGGCTACTTACATAAGAGACTCCAACATTCTACACAAAAGCAGCATCATCTAGGGTGATTCCCCAACAAACTGAAAGTGCATAAAGGTTGGACAAAATCACCAAGAAAACTAACACGAGCACTTGAGATCACAAAACCAGATGGCGCTTGCCGATTCATGTCATTTACGAATTCTAAATTTATTTATTGAGACATAAGCAAAACTCATGTCCAAAGGAATTGTTCCTAAGTTTGGTCGAAAACGAAACTTTGGAAAGTTGCATCTCTTGACTTAGAAAGAAATAGAAAGACCCTTCGGAGATGGATACGGAGATTAACATGTGCTAAATTCTTCCATTAAAAAAAGAGCATAAAAACATTTTGAAAGTCTATGCCCATGTCAACGGTTTATCGCAGCCATGGGGTTTATCCAATATGTCACCAACTTGTGAATTTGGAATAATAAATCATGTACTATAGGAGATGGTTCAAGGATGGCTATATGATCCATACCATATGGAAACAAAATTTGGGAAAATGGAATAAGGAGAAGACGTATGTGTGTCCATCGTCTACCCAATTTGATAATGAACTTAGTGATCAACTGCTTAGAGCACTTCAATGGCAGGTACATCCGTCGGCGTCCCATCGACGCAGGGTGTATGACTTTCGGTTTTTGGTTTTCCAGCCAGCATGCATCTTTTCATTGACAGGTATAGAAGAAGATGGAAATTTGCTACTTGATGGTATACTCTAGTAGTTCTTCAGGTCTTGTTCGGATCTTAGATTCTGCCATGTGCCAAAGGAGTCAGGGTCAGGCGCTACTTGATTCACCCATGTTATCGTAATGAAGCTTGATGTTTGCCCTTCAAAAAAAAAAAAATCGTTGGCAAGGGATGCTGCAAATCGCAGTTTATTGTTTGAAAATGAATTGGCAGAAAATCGTGCATCCTTTTTCTCCTTTCGTTTTCTTTGAGCAGGCTTGTGGGCCGCGTTGCCTTGTTGATGGGCTTGTAAGGTAGGAGGCACAGAGCCAGGTTTTCGTACCGACCTCATGTCGCTCGTCGGGCGGAGGAACGCATCAATCTATTCGTTGGAATAATCCCACATCGTTCTCGCGATCGAGCAGAGGCGGTTCATGGAGCAATAAAAAGGAACGCGGGGGCACGGTTCAAAGCATACCTTTCTCGGCCTCTGGCTAAGATCAAGTGTAGTATCTGTTCTTATCAGTTTAATATCTGATATGTGGATCTTCGGATCCATGATATTAAATTAATTTTTTGTGGGGTGAGGGCACTATAGCATTGGCAAGGCGCACCCCAACCAAAGCCAAAGAAAAAACTGTGGTTAAGCCATCAATCAAGATTACAAGAGTTTTTTTTTGAATTTAAGATTACAAGAGTTGGTAGTCCAATTGGGCAAATCTCTTCATATTGAGGTCATCCACAACGCATCTAGCTGGGCTTGCTTCAAAGCTCAGCTGGAACTAGATTAAACACTGGTTGCTCAAGACGTGGAAACAGGAACACCCACATGACGCAGATAATATGTTTATTCCTCGCCAAAAGGATCATCATTATATGTTTATTTCCCCTGTAAAACACCACTTTTATTGCTCATCCAACAAGTCTGATCGTAGTGTAGGATTAGTTAGGAAAGATAGGATAGCGTAGGATTTGATTCTACCTTGACTTGTACTCCAATCAGATCATGTACTCCTTTATATACGCCCACGAGGCTCAAGCAATACAGCCAACTATTCCACCAATCCCTTTTCTATTCTCCTACATGGTATCAGACTAAACTCGATCCAAAACCCTAGCCGCCGCTTCCGCACCGCGCCGCCCCCGGGGAGGTCGATCTCCATGATCTCCGCCGGGGGCCGCGCCGCCCGTACCTAGGGTTCGTCCGCCGGTCCGGTTGATCGGCTGCCCTAGAGTCTTTTTTCCCGATCCTTTGATCCGGGTTTTCTCTCTCTCGCCGGTCGTTTTGATCGGTATTTCTTTTTGGTTTTTCCGATCTAAGATCGGTTTGCGTCGCCCGCCGCCGCCGTCGATCCTCGTGCGCCTCTACTCCGACATGGCGGCCTCTCGTGCTACGCTGCGGCCCTCGCGGCCGCCGTCCGCGTGTGCTCTTCATCGACTAGGCGGCCTCACGCGCCGTGGCGGCCCGAAACGGCCGCCCTCCGCGCGTCTGCCCGCCGTCGTTTTGCGCCGGCCGCCGTCGTCTACCTCTGAACGGGACACCTCCATCAGCACCCCGCCTCCACCGTGGCGGCCCGTCACGGCCGTCCTCCGCGCGTCTGCCACTCGGGCGCTTCCGCCGTGCGCCTGGCTTCCTCACGCCGGTGCTGCATTGGCCGCCTGGGCGCCGAGGCTCCGTTGGCCGCTTGGCTTCTTCGCCGCCCCGCCTCCCGCCGAGCGGCGCCTCCTCCACCTCGCGAACGATCGGATTGATCAACCGCTCGCCCGTGATCCACTCCATCCGCGCCGCGCGGTTGACCCGTACAGTCGTCTGCGTGCGCCTTCGCAGGTTCCCGTGAAGATCGTCCTCGAGTTCAGCGCGCCTACCACCGATCGAGCATCGGGCTACCGCTGCGTCGCCCCTTCGGGCTGCAGCGCCGCCGCCCTGTGGTTCTCCCCGCGGCTGCACCGAACCGCACGTCGCCGCTGCGTCGCCCCTTCGGACCGTAGTGCCGCGGCCCGCGGTCCACGCCGCCGCCCTGAGGCCGTCCCCGCGGTTGCACCGTCCCGCACGTCGCCGCTGCATCGCCCCTTCGGGCCGTAGCGCCGCGGCACGCGGTACACGCCACCGCCCCGAAGTCGTCCCCGCCGTCGCCCTGACACGCGCTTCGCGCTGCGTTGCCCGTCCGGGCCGTAGCGCTGCGGCACGCGGTCCGCTTCGCCGTCCTCGCACGTTGACGTCTCCGTGGTATGCGCCGCGCCGCCTTCCGAGGCGCGGGAACGCCACCGTCCGTGTTTGGTCTTCGTCATGATGTTGGGCTCCTCTTCGCCTACTTCGAGCACCGTCGCCGCGCCTCTACACGCGACCGCCGTGGCCTTTTGCAGGCTATCGCCGCCGTCGTCGCGCTTCTACATGCGACCGTCGTGGCCCTTTATGGGCTACCGTCGTCATCGCCAACCACAACTTCGTCTCCGTCCAGTACCAGCTCATCGCCAGCATCACCGTCATCTTCCCCGACCACTTCATCTACTTCGACAACCGCGGGCGACATCGGCACCTTCTACCCCACGCCGTTTGGCGCCGCAACCGTCGTCGAGTCCTCCTCTGCTGGCCCCTTCGACATGGCGTACAAATTGTACTGGTCCCCGTCTACGCATGCCCGGTGCTGGCAACACCGATGCGTGCCTTCATCTACGACGTGTCCCCGGGCTTGGCAAACCTGGAGCGGCGCCTCGTCAACACCGACTGACCTTCTGTCTACGCATGCTCGGTGCTGGCAACACCGATGCGTGCCTTCGTCCACGACGTGTCCCCGGGATTGGCAAACCCGGCGCGACGCCTCGTCCACGTCATCTTCCACTCGGCGCACCACTGCGCCCTGACTACCTGGCGCTACCTTGCGCCCGCGGCTCCTGACGGCTCCCTCTACACCGGCAACCCCGACTCGACACGACCACGGCGCCCCACGCACGGCTACTTCGACTACGGCTACACCACCCTACGCTCTCGGCTACATCGACATCGGCACAAAGGGCTACCGCCTTGCTTGAGAACCTCGTCAGTTTTTGCTCCAGCCACAACTTCCGCGACGCGTCGACCGTTACGACTGTGGTGGGGATGTCCGTCGGCTCCACCTTCGGATTCTTCTCCAGTCTCACCATCTGCGTCGCTACCGCTGTGACTGCGGGGGATGTTGAGTATCGTGATTAGTTAGGAAAGATAGGATAGCGTAGGATTTGATTCTACCTTGACTTGTACTCCAAGCAGATCATGTACTCCTTTATATACGCCCACGAGGCTCAAGCAATACAACTAACTATTCCACCAATCCCTTTTCTATTCTCCTACAATATTCATTCAGAAGAAAACAAAGAATATTATTCATCAAGCGGATGGTCTGCGAGCTACTACTGTCCACCACAAAGAACATTATTCATTATGTTCTCTTGAAAGGCTTTGTCGGAGTGGGCACGTCACTCAGCTGGTGTCTTTAATATGCTCCATTTTGATACACTTAACTCACACATGTGCTTACGAGCTGGGTTGTCCTGAACTTGAGATTGATAATCTTCTGACAACTGGTTGCGTGGTGAGGCCTCGTGTGATCTGGCTCCCGGCCCTTTTAAGCTCGTTTAAGAATCGTTCTGTTGTTTTATGTTGAGATCCTCAACATTTTTTCGGTTGATACAGTCTGAAACAAGATAAGCACACTCGTGAACTCACTCGTTGCTGCAAGAAAGGCGGCGCCCTGGACGTGGGCGCCCTCTACCGCCTCCACCAATTCGGCGGTGTCTCGACGCCGTGCGCGGCCTTCATCTAGTATGGTTTCGCCCCCTCTAAAGCTAAATTCTTCGCCTGGCTGCTGGTCCAGGAACCAGTCCGGAGCTTCGCTGCTAAATAAGAACATGCTGTCGGTGGACGAAGCGGTGTGCCCCATCTGTGCTGATCCAAGTGAGACGGCGACACACATCATCTTCGGCTGTGCGTTCGCGGCGCGGTTCTGGACCCATGTGGGCGCCTGGTTCTCGCCCGATGCTGACGTCCGTGGACTTCACGACTACGACCCACCGTTGGGAGTGTCGGCGATGGTCGCCTCGACCTTCAATATCCTCTGCTGCTGGAATATATGGAAGCACCGCAATCACTAGTAGAAACCGGACCTTTAGTCCCGGGTGGGGAGGGCCTCTAGTCCCGGCTGCTCACCCGGGATGACCGAATCGGGACTAGAGCCCCCCCTCTAGTCCGGGTGTGTTACGAACCGGGACAAAAGAGGTCCCCACGTGGGCGCTCTGGCAGCGCGTGATCGAGGACCTCTAGTCCCGGCTCGTAATACGACCCGGGACTAGAGATATGGTTAATTAATTACAAATCAGAAAAATACATATAGCATATCAAAATGTTGATAAAAGAAATATCTATCTAATAAAAATATACTTTATTCTTTATGGAGATCACAACCGGGACTAGAGCCCATCTATTTGATTACATAGAGATCATATATAACGGGGACTAGAGCCCGAATATTCGATTACATGGATATTATAACCGAGACTAGAGCCCGTCTATTCGATTACATGGAGATCATAACCGGGACTAGAGCCCGTCTATTCGGTGCAATTGTATGACATGGTCATTCAAAAATCCTGCAATTTCCTCTTGAATTGGTAGAAAGCGCTCCTTGAGTTGCAGCTTCCTCCACATTGTATCACACTATAAAAGAAGGAGATCAATATGAATATCAATCATCGTAACAAAAATTATGAATGATACTCAACACAATTAATGATAATAAAATAGAATTGTTCACGTACTTCTATCCATGTCTGAGTGTTCTGCTCACTGACCTCACGGCGAATCCACTCGCAAACGAAGTATGCACACAAATTGGTCCCCGTTGGCTGCCTCTAGCACTATTTTACGAGAATAGAATTCAATCAAATAATAATCAAGCATGGTATAATGGTATTGAAATTAGAATTAAAGAGATGCGCGAATCTAGCTACCTCGTACTACTTACGTCGACATGATAAAAACTAACCTCCTCTTTAAATTCACCAGCTGTCCTCTTTCTGAAACTTTTCCAAATCCTGCCTGGCAAAAAAAATGAATAAATGAGTTATTAGTTACTTGATATCTCAAAAAATGAACAAAAGAGACCGATATAGTGTGATAATGATTGAAAATACATTTGGAGCGCATCTAAAATTATTTGGTACTTCTCTTCGGGATACACCAATGAGTCGTATATTTCAACTCTTGTAGAGTCAACTTCAATGATTAGCAGAATGTAATGGCAGCTACGAACGTTTATATACGTCTGTAACTCATCAGTTACACTTAACATCGAGTAAGCAAAAATTAATGTGTACAAGACAGTCACACTCTTACCCGAAGTTGTAAGGAAACAATATCTTCTTCTTATAATGTTGCCTATGTATGAACCTTAGCAAGTTGTTCTCCGTTTCCTTGACGAAGCGCCGTAGCAAGTCCTCATTAACTCGTTTTGGGTCAATGAACCAAGTGTCAAAGATTCCTTTTCTGTCACATTCATCACTATTCATTCTGCATAAATAGCGAAGTGAGCATAATTACTACAGGCAATGACAGAGCTGAGATAGAGACTTTATTTTAGAAATAAATGAATTGAATCACTTACAGACAATAAGTACTGACGATACTCAAGTCGAGAGCGTCAAGCTTGTATAACTGATAGAGTTCTTCAAGATAAATTTGTAGTTGGTCTTCATCTATGTAATGTTCTTCTGTAACTTTCACAAGGATCACTTCTCGTTCTACCTTTGTGACTTTCAAGTACCACTTATGCAGTTTTCGCATTTGTGTTGGTAGAAGCTTGATCTGATCAGATGACAACAGAGACTTCCCGTATTCCCATTTCCATACGATCTGATCCGAAATGGGGATATCTTCTTTTTCGAGTTGAGAAAGTGTAACACCAGCTTCTGCAGCAAATTTCGCCGCGTAGGATAAAGAAGCAATGTCGACCGCCGCGGAGCCCTAATCAGATTGCACCTTGAGCGGGGAGATCGACTGTTTTGCCTGTTCTCCGAGCTGGGCAACATCTCTTTTCCCGCTGGCACTACTACTCATTGTGTGGGAGCAAACTCTCATAATACAGCGTAAATAGTCATCTGGCCTATTTATCTCAATTTGCGATGGATGCTAAGGAAATTCCTTAGCCTACTTTTTTTGCTCTGGCGTAAATATTTGCTTTGGCTCGGCCTTTTTTGGTGCAAAATGACTTCTCAACTCGGCTTCGCAGATCGCGGCGTTTTCCTCTGCAGTCCTGTCGTAAGCTCTCTGGGGAGGAACCTTCGGTACTTTTGGGAGGGGCTCCCGTCGAGGTCCGTGTCGGAAACCCATCGATGAAACCCTGTACTGCTGCTTCCTCTTTTGGCCCTGAGCCTGCTTAGTGGGCAGAGGCGGCGGAGACGGCTGAGGAGTCTGCTGATGATAACCCACAAGTATAGGGGATCGCGTCTAACCTTTTCGATAAGTAAGAGTGTCAAACCCAACGAGTAGCTAAAGGTAGAATAAGTATTCTCTCAAATTCTATCAAGTACTGATACAACTCTACACACACTAAACGTTTACTTTATCTAGGAAATAATACTAGAGTAATAATACGAGTATGAGAGATAGCTTTGCGAGATAATAAATACAAGAAAGTAAATGTTAGTGCTGCAGCAATAAAATATACTAAGTAACCTTAAAATAACAGTACCATGAGTGTGGAAAAGTGGTGGTAATTGTGATGGCTTTGTCCAAGATTAATTAGCGAAAATACTTAGTTCATTGTTTTCGATACAGTTTTCTATGTGGGAGAGACTAAATATACATGCACTCCACTACTTGTGATTACAAGTACTATATGATTGGATTGTTTAGCAGGCATCCGCAAATGCTAACAATTTATTATGGTTTCCCCAACCATAGCATTAAGTTAATGATCCTCTTACTCCCATACGTGCAACTAACCGGTTCGCGTCCTTAGTTTTCTGTCACTCCGACAGAACTTTCCCCGCTTCGTTTGCACATACTACTAACCCTAAGATGTTGATCCATGCGCGCACAAGTATAATGGACACCAATGGACAACACCATATCAACATACAACTCTAATGAACCTCACACATTCAACCATTCAATCTAAGATCAAATAAACTACGGAAACATGACGTAGATCATAGGATAAATATTATAGCATCAAACATCATGTTTACATAGAACGATACTGAGGTTTGTGGGAGGATGAACCACTGTATACAAGGAGGAATTGGCGGTGGAGATGGCAGTGAAGACGGCGGAGAGGGCAGCGAGGAGCGCAGGGCGGCGCCGGCGCCGGCGGTGGCACGGGGAACTCCTCTCGCACCGCCGGCATGGAGGGGATGCGCCGCCCCTTAGCCCCCTTCCTTCATGGCTTCTTGGGAGCCCTCCCCCATGGAGATGGGATCCATGGGGGAGGCAAAAACATGGTTTTGGTGGCTGCAAATTCATGGGTATGGGTTGCTCCCCACGACTTAGGGTTTACTCCTTTATATGGACTCTCGGATTTCCATCGAGGGTTGCAGTGGGACGGCGATATCTTGAGCGTCCGGACTCGGATTGGGCCGAATTTTTAGTCCAGATTTATTCCATTTGACGTCATCTTCGGGCCGAAACGGGTCGATCTTTGAAAATAGTTTTCAGATAGATTTCAGGAAAGTCCAAATTCGACTCCAACAATGTTTCCTCTTTTATTCTTGATAATTCCTACACATCAAAGAGTAAAACAAGAACATTGTGCACTTTTGCAACCATTAGTAGGTTAGTCCAAATAAATAATAATCTTAATATAAAAACAAGTGCTAAAAGCATAAAAATGACATGAAACAATCAAAAATTATAGATACGTTTTAGACGTATCAGCTGACGCGGCGGCGGAGACGGCTGAGGAGTCGGCTGATGCAGGGGCAGAGATCGAGATGGACTCGTGTTGTGCTGGTCGTCGTCCCTGTCGTCATCATGTGGACTTGGAGGTGGTGAATCGCGACTCGGAGGAGACGATGGTGGCCTTGGCGCCCAGCCTGGAAACACGATGTATTTCTTGCGCCATAGAATGATACCACCCTTGACGTCTCCTAGTGTCCTCACATCATCACCTCCAAGGATGTCAAGATCCATTGATTCATATCCTGGACAAATTTGATCCATGCCGACACGAGCATAGCAATCTGGAATCGGGACTAGTGCTGTAGATTCACAAGGTAAAGCATAGCCGTCCGCCGTCTTCAAGGATAAGTTCCTCAGTGCCACATGTAGCTCACAACTTGTCTTCTCACTGATATAATCCACGGGATATCGATCCATCGGTGACTCATCAGCACCGACCCCGTGGAAGCCACGCTGCTTCTCCGCTGAGATGAGCCGCCTTGACTATCTTGCTGCAGCTGATGAGTTGGCCCTTGCTCGCGCATTTGATTCTGTTGCAGCTGCTTTACGATCTCAATTATCTCCTCGTCCTTTCTTTCTAGCCTGCTGAACCGGTCCGAGTCCTCCTACTCCTTCCTCTTCTTTGCTCTCGCTCGGCTTCTATAAGATTCACGGTCCTCGGGAAACCCAATATTCCATTGCACATCAGGTCTAAAGCCTCGTGTTCGTCCTCCTTTTTCTTTATTCCCGAGGGCCTCTGTCAGCTCGTCGTTCTCTCTGTCGGGAAAAAACTTTCCCTTCCAAACCTTGGTGATTGTTTCAACAATTGCTTTCTGGGGTACATGAATTTCTTTATTTTCATCAACTATTAACTCTCCTGTTTCAATGTCATACTGCGCCCCATGCCCAATTACCCAATTTCTTACCCTATGGGGCCACTCCTCTGTAGCTGGAGTGATCCATTTTTCGCGCATGACGGCCTCATTGTAAATGCAGGCAAGCCTGGCCATTCAAGCAGGAAGCAAAGAAAGTCGTCCACTTTAGGTACACGAATGCTATGTACTTATGTACAACAACTGAGGATAATCACTTCGAGCTTATGAAATTTAAACATGCACAGGAGTTTCTTTATGATGCATCTACATGCCGTACAACATCTTGTGAATTGCTCTGCAGCATGAAACAACAGAGCAGACTGAAGTAAATTTCTAAACTTCGTCTCCAGATCAAAGCGTTTTTACCATGCCCGAACTAGCAACCCAAGCAAGTATGGGAGGGCTATACTTTCCCCTAGGAACCCCGAGCACGAACGGTAGCAGATCCGCAAGGGTAAATCAACTAATTAACGAGATGATGATCGACAAATTGGGAGGAGAAATTTAGGTACCGGCACGCAGGCATCACACAGGGAATACAAAAATTCAGGTATCGGCAACTGGCACAGCAGCTTGGTCTGTGCTTTACCACCTCTAAACTGACCAGTGGCAAGCTGCATTGCCTACGGCAATATCAAGCAATGTCCAGAATCATAGTCAGGAAGAAGACAACATGAAGTACTTGAATTTCACAGGTTTCTTTAATTATTACATGTAAGGCAAAAAAGCTTCCGGGTGACAATGTTTAAATATAAAACTGAACAAGTAATAGATGGTTTTCTGCATATTAGCTATGGACCCAATAAGTGAGTTTTTAATATTTGTTCTTATTAAATGATCAATGCAATTTCTTTTCTCCTCTTTATGCGACATATATGGTTGAATGGTAGTTATATTTACCATTACAAAATAAGTTCTATTCATTCCAAGCCAGCATATTTCTTAATTGAATTTTATGTTTAGTATTTTTGTCTTCATTGAACTTCACAAAACTGACGTATTATTAAATCCGAACAAAGAAGTCCCACTTGCCCTGCTCTGCAAAAAAAAAGGCAATAATGCAACCTGTAATTAATCTCCAACTACCGTGACCTCGTTTGCCTCTTCCGGAATAACAATGACCCACTAAGCCTTTTGGTCCTTATAATCCTTCTGGTTTGTAGCGCCATGCCATCAACATGCTGCCACCGGGTCTGAGTTAAACAACGTTTAGTGCTTGCAAGACAGCTCAACAATGGCAAATGATAATGAGAATAATTGGATTCTTACGTGTAGTGGTCATTGGTCACCTCTTTCTTCGTCGTTCTTTAGTTGTTAGCCACCTCATGGAGTGAAGAATCGAGTGTCTCTTACATTACACCTAGGGGCAGAATGAGTTGGCTAGCTCCCTATAAATAGACTCGCCTGCTCCAGTATATGCATGGGCACCAGTTAAGCAGCCATCAAGCTCATATCCATTGTCCTAGAATTCGATCGTTTTAGCTCTTCTTGCCATTGATCAGGTTGTTCAGAAAGCACTCGATGACGCAAATGTGTCAGAGAGTGATCTTTCTGCAGTGGCCGTGACCATTGGACCAGGACTTAGTCTATGCCTTAGAGGTTCCTTCTGTTGCTATTCTGTTCTTGATTAAAATAAATTCGAATTGCTGATGTTTACAATTACATGGTACTACAATAGGAAAATGTCTGAAGGGGAGCCTTGGCGCAGCGGTAACAGCTGCTGCCTTGTGACCATGAGGTCACGGGTTCAAGTCCTGGAAACAGCCTCTTGCAGAAATGCAGGGAAAGGCTGCGTACTAAAGACCCAAAGTGGTCGGACCCTTCCCCGGACCCTGCGCAAGCGGGAGCTACTGCACCGGGGCTGCCCCTTTTAGCTCTTCTTGCCCGCCTATCCATATTTAAGAATCAACCAATGGCTTCCACTCTTAAAATCGCCATTGTTTTTGCCATTTGCGTTTTGCTGGTCCTGCACGAGTCACCTTCCGTCCACGGCGCCTGCGAACCAGGTTGTCCACCGGGGGTTTGCAATTGTAGGCAGGCAGCGTCATCTGC
Organism: Poa pratensis; assembly: GCA_947311845.1. NCBI lineage: Eukaryota > Viridiplantae > Streptophyta > Magnoliopsida > Poales > Poaceae > Poa > Poa pratensis. The sequence goes on from CAMZMU010000078.1 coordinate 6,884,293, forward strand.
TACCCTGCAGGATGCGCAACTAGCTGCGTGGAAGGCTGCGCGGAAGGTTGCTCGGGCAGGTCTGACCTAGGGGCGTCAAGATGGATGGACAAAATTAGTACTCCCTCCGATCTATAAAAATGTCGCTCATTTTATACTAAGTTAGTATAAACTTTACTAAGTGGGCGACACTTTTTATGAATCAGGGAGTACATGTTGTTGTTTCTTATTTTGAGTTATGTGTTTACTCTACCAATAAGCGAATGCCTGCAACGGCAGTGATCACATGCCCGTTGCGCGTGTATCTTCGTACATACATGTATCTACTTCTCATTTCACCCGTCAGAGTATGTCAACTCTGATGCTATGTAAGATGTCCATCCATTTTAAACTTCTTATTATCAGTATAATATACCGCCTCCGATTCATATGAATTGTAGCTAAATCGAATGTATCTAGTTATATTTAAGCTAGATACATTCGATTCAACGAAAATTGATATGGATCGCAAGGCGTACTACTTATGTTGTAAGAATTCATATGCCATGCTCTTCTTTTTTTTTGAATCTGGAGAGGCCTGGAAGGGCCTAGATGCCATCATTTAATCTCAGTGGTGTAAGTACAATTATAATTGGGACCTCAAAGAAAAGTAAAAAACAACACATAGTCCATGAATCTTACAGGAAAGACCCTAGAATGAAAAAAAGAAGCAATCATGTCCTCTTTCACCGCCGGGGAAGAAGGAGCTCCAACCGCAGCCATCCTCGTTGGCGCCGGGGACGAGACCACTTGACACCGAGGGGAAGTTGAACGCTGCCACGAGCTCACGAGAGGGCCTCCGATTGGTGGTTTGAAGATGCGCTGGCCATCGTCGCCGGCGAGAGAGACCACCCGATGGTCACCTGAGTCGGCCACCAAATCTGAGCACGCCGAAAATGTTCTCCGGATTTTGGCAGCATTAGAGCTCCAGAGCAGCGAAGAATCCAGCCGTGCAGCGCCGCTCCGACCCTCCCCTTGCGCCTCCATGGCGCTCAGAAGAAGAAAGGACCGCATCGATTGCGACCAAACTCCAGCTTATTAAGAGGGATGCATGAATCCCTCCACTACTAGGAAATAGGCTATAGGTGGATACCCTTTCTGTGGCGCACCTTTATTACCATGCGCCACAGAATATATTCAGTGGCGCACGGCAGCTGGTGCGCCACAGAATTCTGGCCCTTTCTGTGGCGCATCTTTTGCAAATGCGTCACTGAAAAACAGCATTCTGTGACGCATGGGGTCAGATGCGCCACAAAAATATGGTGGGGCCCGCCACCACTAATTGGATCTCAACCTTCAGGGCTTATTCTGTGGCGCATGGTGGTAGATGGCCACAAAAATGTAGCTTTCTGTGGCGCATGGGGTCACATGCGCCACAGAAAACGGCTATTTCTGTGCGATCAGGTCACATGCGCCACAGAAATGATACTTTCTTTTTTGATATCAGATCCCACCCCCTTGATCGCCTTTTCAGTTTTGCAAAAAAGGAAAGAAAATGATAAAATCTTCAATAAATAAAATCATTTGAGATATAGTTAGGTTTTAGTGTCTAGTTGGTATAGAAAATTTGAAATATGAATTTTGACCTTTTTTTTTGCAAAAAACAGAAAAAAATAGAACGGCCATAACTTTTGCATACGACGTCGAAAAAATCCGTTTACTATTTCATTCCCTGTCAATCGTAAATTTAACCATTACATAATTATATATTAAAACATAAAATTGACTATTACATAAGAAACACATAAACTTGACTGATCGAATTATATATTCCTTATAAGCACAACATAGTGTGTCTAGAAAACCTGCCCGAAAACCATCCACCTCGTCGCCTTGAGCGGCCTGATCAGAAATAGCGTAGTTGCATTTTGTTCATTTGTAAGCACCTTGAATAGAGAGAGTGGCGTTTTGAAGGCCGAGCTCCATGGACCTAGTTTTTTGAAAGAAAATCGAAATCAACATTTTTTATGTTTCCAAAAGTTTGGAAAACATTCCTAGGTGTACATTATGTCGAGATCTACTACTGTGCAAAAATATCAGTTACAAATACGTTTTATTAAGTCCTGGGCAAAAAAGACAAATGCTAGATCGGTAAACACTACTAGTTTCAGAAATTTGAAATTTTGCCAGATTTGACTTTCGTATAGCCTAAAATATTATAAATTTTGGATTTAATTTTTTCTCAGAGGTAGATCTCAATATTATCTACACCTAGAAATTTTGTTAGAAGATTTTGAAACATAAAATGTCGATTTTGATTTTTTTTCTTTAAAATACCGAGCTCCATGGATCTCAGCTTTCAAAAACACTTTCGGCTTGAATAGATCTTTATTCATGGCCTCATCCACTTGCTCTCCAAAAAGGCTAAGAATTAAATCCGGTCACACCGTCTCATCTTTTCTGAATAGGTTCTAAATGTAATTTGTGGACATATTTTCTAAAGTCTCTTTTATACCAATCTTGTTCTTCAATAAAGTAATAAATGGCTGCATGCATCAGTTCGATGCAGAGGCCGGGTCACCCCATTTCAAACAAAATACAAATCTTGTTTCCCACCACATCTTGGAGTTGCTTACTGTTATTTTTATTTGCACTCCACGGATCCTTTCGACGGAAAACTTTGTATTACCTGGTCCCCTCTTTTAACCAACAAATTTGGGATATTTAGCGCCAAACAGTTTCTTCTTGCTTATCCAGCAAGTCATTAACAGTCGTGAGTCTTCTGCTTTCTTGATTACTTTATGCGTCCAGGCTATGAATACAGCCATACAGGCTAGTTGTTGTTGATGGACATGGAAGTGCCAAACTCTCTTAGCTGTAATAGTTTCGCTTCAAGTCACGCGGGAGTCGGTTCAAAAAAAAAAAGTCACGCGGGAGGAGTACGTAGTGCAAATAGAACAGGACAACTGCATACTTCAAACTTGTAGTGGACTAATGGCGCCTGTAGGTTTTCACGGCCGGGATGCAGCAACAAATTTTGTCTTCATTGAACTTCACAAAACTGACGTATTATTAAATCCGAACAAAGAAGTCCCACTTGCCCTGCTCTGCAAAAAAAAAAGGCAATAATGCAACCTGTAATTAATCTCCAAGTACCGTGACCTCGTTTGCCTCTTCCGGAATAACAATGACCCACTAAGCCTTTTGGTCCTTGTAATCCTTCTGGTTTGTAGCGCCATGGCATCCACATGCTGCCACCGGGTCTGAGTTAAACAACGTTTAGTGCTTGCAAGACAGCTCAACAATGGCAAATGATAATGAGAATAATTGGATTCTTATGTGTAGTGGTCATTGGTCACCTCTTTCTTCGTCGCTCTTTAGTTGTTAGCCACCTCATGGAGTGAAGAATCGAGTGTCTCTTACATTACACCTAGGGGCAGAATGAGTTGGCTAGCTCCCTATAAATAGACTCGCCTGCTCCAGTATATGCATGGGCACCAGTTAAGCAGCCATCAAGCTCATATCCATTGTCCTAGAATTCGATCGCTTTAGCTCCTCTTGCCCGCCTATCCATATTTAAGAATCAACCAATGGCTTCCACTCTTAAAATCGCCATTGTTTTTGCCATTTGCGTTTTGCTGGTCCTGCACGAGTCACCTTCTGTCCACGGCGGCTGCGAACCAGGTTGTCCACCGGGGGTTTGCAATTGTAGGCAGGCAGCGTCATCTGCTACCCTGCAGGATGCGCAACTACCTGCGTGGAAGGCTGCGCGGAAGGTTGCTCGGGCAGGTCTGACCTAGGGGCGTCAAGATGGATGGACAAAATTAGTACTCCCTCCGATCTATAAAAATGTCGCTTATTTTATACTAAGTTAGTATAAACTTTACTAAGTGGGCGACACTTTTTATGAATCGGAGGGAGTACATGTTGTTGTTTCTTATTTTGAGTTATGTGTTTACTCTACCAATAAGCGAATGCCGGCAGCGGCAGTGATCACATGTCCGTTGCGCGTGTATCTTTGTACGTACATGTATTTACTTTTCATTTCACCTGTCAGAGTATGTCAACTCTGATGCTATGTAAGATGTACATCCATTTTAATCTTCTTATTATCAGTATAATATACCGCCTCCGATTCATATGAATTGTAGCTAAATCGAATGTATCTAGCTATATCTAAGCTAGATACATTCGATTCAACGAAAATTAATATGGATCGCAAGGCGTACTACTTATGTTGTAAGAATTCATATGCCATGGTCCTTTTTTTTTGAATCTGGAGAGGCCTAGAGGCCCGGAAGGGCCTAGATGCCTTCATTTAATCTCAGCGGTGTGAGTACAATTAGAATTGGGACCTCAAAGAAAAGTAAAAACAACACATAGTCCATGAATCTTACAGGAAAGTCCCTATAATGAAAAAAGAAGCAATCATGTCCTCTTTCACCGCGGGGGAAGAAGGAGCTCCAACCACAGCCATCCTCGTCGGCGCCGGGGACGAGACCACTTGACACCGAGGGGAAGTTGAACGCCGCCACGAGCTCACGAGAGGGCCTCCGATTGGAGTTTTGAAGATGCGCTGGCCATCGTCGCCGGCGTGAGAGACCACACGATGGTCACCTGAGTCGGCCGCCAAACCTGAGCACGCCGAAAATGTTCTCCGGATTTTGGCAGCATTAGAGCTCCAGAGCAGCGAAGAATCCAGCCGTGCGGCGCTGCTCCGACCCTCCCCCTTGCGCCTCTGTGGCGCTCAGAAGAAGAAATGACCGCATCGACTGCGACCAAACTCCAGCTTATTAAGAGAGATGCGTGAATCCCTCCACTACTAGGAAATAGGCTATAGGTGGATACCCTTTCTGTGGCGCACCTTTATTGCCATGCGCCACAGAATATATTCGGTGGCGCACGGCAGCTGGTGCGCCACAGAATTCTGGCCCTTTCTGTGGCTGAATGACAGCATTATGTGGCGCATGGGGTCAGATGCGCCACAGAAATATGGTGGGGCCCACCACCAATGATTGGATCTCAACCTTCTGGGCTTATTCTGTGGCGCATGGTGGCAAATGCGCCACAGAAAGCTAATGGGGTCACATGCGCCACAGAAAACGGCTATTTCTGTGGCGCATCAGGTCGCATGCGCCGCAGAAATGGTACTTTCTGTGACCCATGCGCCACATAATTTTTTGATATCAGATCCCACCCCACCCACCCCTGTGGATCGCCTTTTCAGTTTTGTAAAAAAAGAAAGAAAATGATAAAATCTTCAATAAATAAAATCCTTTGAGATATAGTTAGGTTCTAGTGTCTAGTTGGTATAGAAAATTTGAAATATGAATTTTGACTTTTTTTTGCAGAAAACGGAAAAAAAATTTAGAACAGCCATAACTTTTGCATACGACGTCGAAAAAATACGTTTAATATTTCATTCCCTGTCAAACATAAATTTAACCATTACATAATTATATATTAAAGCATAAAATTGACTATTACATAAGAAACACACAAATTAGCTGCTCGGTCTATAAATGCCTCCAATTTTAGAGTTAGCATTGTGGGTGTATCGGTGTATACATAAGTTACATCGTTTGCAACGGTAAATAAACAGTAAATGGTTTAAGTCTATGCCTATACGGGATGCGTATGGATCAAATTAGACTATAATCTCAGATTTGTATTTGGCCTGCAAGAATTTTGCCTCAGTGGATCAAATTAGACTATAATCTCAGATTCAATCAGGTCTGGCACTTTTTATAGTGTGAGGGCTATGCCATGATATAATGTACAATTACAGAGTTTCTTCATATCTGCATCTATTCTGGGAAACAGATCAATTTCCCATGTTTACTTATAAACATATGATACTCCTTCAAATGATTGACAAAAGACTTTATGCATGATTACGACTTTATTGTCCGTTGATTCAACAGAAAATGTGTATTTTATCGTGTACACTGCATCTTTGCTTAAGAATGTAGCATGCGCTTTTGCTGGCACGGCTTTTCATTGTTTTCTTTAAGCATTTGCGTATGCTCATACGAGTTGGAGTGGAAAATAACTCTCCAAGCAAGCTGTTCAATATTCATATTACATTCCACATATCTTTCCAAATTTTAAGAATGTCCAACAATTAAACATTTGATGCAGTTTGTTCCAGTTCCAATCCTTCACCTTTTAATCATTTTTCTCTCCACTTCTTGAGATGTACTTATACTGGTTTTTTTTCTAATGATTTCAGCTTCCTTTCTTTCCTCACATATATGAGATGTATTTGTTAGTATTTCACTGTTTTCCATAAAAAAAATAATTCACTTATTTCCATGCATTACGTATTCAATCAATGAGACAACTGTCATATGCTGACATATTTAGAGATACCATGGTCATTTCAGATCGTTAAAGAACAGATTTATTTATGGTCATTGCTACAAAGCTTTGCTGACCTGACATAACCCTAACTTTATTTATGGTCTCACCTGTTCACATTTATCCCTAAGAAAAGAATGTTTGCTGATAACCAAGTTGATATGCCTATAAGATATCTAATAGCTTAAGCATCTCTTATTTTTCACCCTTTTCTCAGAATTCTTTGAATGTACATGTTTTAAGCAAGTTTTAGCTTTATTAAATTTAGTCTTGCGCCATTGTTCGCCTTTGTTGGAAACTGCAGCTAAATATTTCACATGTAGGTGCTCTCATGCTCAGTTCTGTCATTAATATCGAATCTTTGTTCTGATTGGTTTGGTATGAGAAAATTAAGCCACCTTATTTTCTGTTTTGAGTTCTGAAGTTACTAGATGATTAAACCTATTTAGGTTTACACTAGACTGAAACGATGTAGCATCGTAACAATATTTTTAAAGATATTTGCCCAATCTTGATCGAAAGTGATCTTCTTACGATTTTTTCTTTTATATTTATCACATCTTTGACATACAATATATATTAATTATGTACCACATGGAAACTGATATGTGTTCTGTCTACCTCGAAACAGATGTTAAGGATGTCAAACATGTCATTGACTATGACTTTCCGGGATCACTGGAAGATTATGTTCACCGCGTTGGTCGAACTGGCAGAGCTGGAAAACCATGAACAGCTCACACCTTTTTCACGGCTGCTAATGCCAGATTTGCCATGGATGTTATCAGCATTTTTGTTGAAGCTGGACAAAAGGTCAGTCCTGAATTAGCTAATATGGGTCGTGGTGCACCACCCCCTTCTTTGGGTAAGATTCCTGATGGATTACTCTTTTTCATTATACATCGATTTGCTGATTATTTATTCTACATACTTTATCAGTTTGTCCCAAAATATTTTTAGAGCCATCTTATTCAGTTGGATCTGATTATGATCACAATTTGCAGGTGGTTATCGTGATAGATATAGAGGACATGGAAGTGGCCGGTCATGCAGTTGACATTAAGATATGAATTTGTTGCAAAGATCAGTATTTGACCTTTCTTTATCGATGGTTATGTATTTCCGCTCACTGAATCTTTTCGATACTATACGGTAAAGGTGGATTATGTACTTTTGAAATGTGAGATAATCTTGCAGTTTCATTTAAAGAAACCTTGATATCAACCAAAATGGACAAGAGCGGCCATGTGGAGATTGATCTGGGAAGGCAGTTTGAGGAGCTAACCGCGGATGTGATTTGTCACACCGCAATCAGGAGTAGCTCCTGCCTTCTCCACCATACATAAGAAAGTTTCAAACATCAGACAATTCGTAATTGTGTATTCTTGAAATTGATCAGGTACCTTCCGACCAAAAAGAACTGCAAGATATGGAAGCTGGACAGGGAGGTGAGGACCATACTCACGAACATCATCAAGAGCCAGCTCGCAACCAGAGACACCATGGGCTACGGGAACGACCTACTCGGGCTCATGCTGGAGGCTTGCGCGCTGGAGCACGGTGAGAATCCGTTGCTTAGTATGGACGAGATCATCAACGAGTGCATATTTGATTATATTATTTGATCTACTATAAAAGGTGTTCCATTAAAATCCAAGGAGATTCACATCAGAGGATTAATCCTGTAATAGAGGTAATTTTCTTCTTCTGAAATTTAGCCAGTCAATTTGATAAAGGTTAAGTTGTCAGATTAGCTATTCGCAGTTTTGCTATCCATGTACTTAAGGAGATCAAGATGTTCCCTATTTATATATCTCCATCATCATTTGTGTCATCCAGGTAGCTGCCTTCTGAGAAGGAGTATCATTAGATGTATGTCTCACAAATGCAAAAGTAATCACCACATTAAAGCGATTTGCAGCACTTGCGTGAAACTAAGACTCTCATGTCCATGACTCTACAGGATGATTCCAATACAACATAAGAACAGTATGTTTTGTTTTGTATAGAATTCCATTCATCTATTTTGCTTTCAAGTTCCAAATGTAATTTGTAAATTGAAAAAGGCAATGGAAAGGTGGAGAGTACTTATATATTGTTATCTTACCTCTTTCAGGCATGTCCTCAAACAATTTTGATTTTCGGAGAACGATGAACTCCAAGGTTTCTTACTACTATGATTATGTGGTGCGGATGTTGAACTTACAGGTAATATGGAGTTTTAGAAACAATTACATTTGTTGTCTCATTAGAAATTGAAGTAAAAAATATTTATGCTCCTGCAGGTCTGACTCGACTCTTCACTTTGGTACGCATGAATCTTGGAGGACCACTCCACCCTCGACTCCAACGGCAGCCCGCTGCCACCGAGGACCTTCACCTGGAAGCTGGGCGAGGGAGACGGCCGGGGTGCGCTGCCGCGCCGTGAGCAGCCGAGGAGGCAGGACCGTGGTGGCCGCCGTGATGACGACGGCGACCGTGACCGCGACGACCGCCGAAGGAGAGAAGATGGTCGCGGCCGCGACGGGGGACGCAACAAGGAGAGCTGGGGCACAAGGCTGCGCCGGAGCCTCTCAAGAACGCCGAGCGACGGCGACAGGGACAACCGCCGCCGCTACGTCAGTGGGGACGAGCGCCGCCACGATGCCACGACTCTTCACGTGGCCGCCACGCTGGAGGATCCAAGGCCCGTGCTGCCACACACCTTCACGCTGCAAGCTGCCGACATCGCCGAGCCGCAAGACGGCGCCTTCACCGACCTGGACTCTTCCGATGATGACGCGCCGGCCATGCTTCGCCCGAGCAGGGCCGTGGGCGCCATGCCTCCAGGGACGCTCTCACCCCGCCCACGTCGCCCACCTCCGTGCTGCCGTCATCGTCGTGCGCGTCCAAGACGCCTGTGCTCCGCTCCGCCATCTCAAGCGTGATGGCCCTGCTCTGCGCCCCGGCCCTGCCGACGCTGCTTCTCTGCGCCCTGGACCGTCTGCAGCTGCCGTCGCCGAGTCCGTCTCGCTCGCTCTCGCGCCCTCCTGGCTTTGTCACACCGCCGTTCGTCTCCGCGTCTCCTCTGCGTCGCACCCCGGAGCGGGTGCGGGCCACGGCGGTGCTGCCTTTGCTCGAGGAGTCCCTGTTCTTGCCGTGTGAGCAGCCGCTGCTTCCCCAGCTTCCCCAGCCGTCTTCGCCCCGGCCACTTCGTCCCTCCAACAGGAGGAAAACCCTGGCTGGGGTGGCCATGACCAGCACTGGAGGGTTTTCCCTTCGCCGTGTAGAGGAGCAGAGCAAGACCAAGCACAAGGCTGGCCCTGCTGCGGGTGCGGCAGAGACCATGGTGTGCCGTGGCCTTGGCATCATCTCTGATGGCCAGGTGGTCACCGCGGCGGCTCTTGATGAGTTCTCAAGCCTGTTCAAGGACAAGGTCAAGCCAGAGGTGATGCAGTCGATCAGGGTGCTGTTCAAAGTTGATAGTGCAGAGGATGAAGCAGTGGAGGAAGCGCTGATTGGTCACGGAGGAGCCCGTGACCTCGACATTGAAGCTGATGATGAGGCTGATGCAGTTGCGGATGTCTGATCTGTTCCAGACTAGGCTTGTTTGGTCAGTGGGTTCTAGTAGTTTCCTTAATGTTAGACTTCCTTATTGATTTGCTATGTTGGAATGTTAGAGGGCTAAACGATGATGATCGCAAGACTGCTGTGCATGAGACCCTGTCTTCGTCGTCATGCCAGCTTGTATGTTTGCAAGAGACAAAGCTTCAATCTGTTTCTGTTGCTGATGCTTATTTCATCGGAGGGAATCGTCTACGTGGGTTTGCTGAGAGGCCGGCTCTAGGTACTAGAGGAGGCATCTTGCTCCTGTGGGACGACCAATGCATCCAGGTTCAGATGTGGTGGTTTCCGAGTTCAGTTTGTCAGCCACCGTGCACGTCATCTACGCCGACTGTGATTTCAGAATCACCACCGTCTATGGGCCTACGGCCGCGAATAGAAAGACGACTTCTTCGCCGAGTTGATTGCCCAAAAGCCCACCGTTGGGACTCGATGGCTTGTGCTTGGCGACTTCAACCAAATTCACCGTGCTAGAGACAAAACAAGGCAAATGTGAACCGATCGTATCAACCGCTTCCGTGCCGCCTTGCACACTTGTGAGCTTAATGAGATCCACTCAAAATCGCCGGTTCACTTGGAGCAACGGAAGGCAGACCCAACCCTTTGCAAGCTTGATGCCGTTTTTTGCAATGCCGAATGGGATCCGGTTTGGAACTCATGTGCTTCACGCGCTCTCTCCTCGCTCTCCGATCATTGCCCCTTCTCCTTGCCGATGATAGTGGACCGTTCAAACCGAGAACCTTTCGTTTCGAGAACTTTTGGCTTAGGCTCCCGGGGTTCGATGACGTTGTTAAAGCTTCTTGGGAGGCGCCCATCTCGCACACCGAGCCCTATCACATTTTGTTTCACAAGTTGAGGAGGCTAGGAGTTTGTCTTTCCAAGTGGTGCCGGTCCTTGTTTCCCAAGCCAAAAGTTCTCCTCCATGCGGCCCTCCTTGTCATTCTTCAACTCGACAAGGCCCAAGAGAACCGGCAACTCTCCCTTGAGGAGCATGCTCTTCATGCTCGCCTCAAGCGCAAGGTGCTTAGCTTGTCGATCCTTGAGAGGGCTAGGAAGAAGCAATGTTCCCGCATCGGAATGTAAAAGAGGGGGACGCCAATACAAAATTCTTCCACTTAAAGGTGAATTGGAGAAGGAGGAAAAATCACATGCATAGGCTAAAGCATAACAATGGGTGGGTCACGGAGCATGAGCACAAGGAGGAGATCATTCATGATCATTTTGCTTCGGCCCTTGGGAGGGGGCTCCAAGATCGCATGACTTCAATTGGGATGAACTTCACTTTCACAACCCGGACCTTGAGGATCTTGCCGCACCAATATCGGAGGAGGAGGTGAAGAATGCTATCCATGCCATGCCTACCGACAAGGCACCCGGACCGGATGGGTTCACGGGAGCTTTTTTCAAAAGGTGTTGGGACATTATCAAGGTTGATGTCATGAGGGTCATTACCTCCTTTGGTAACCTTCACACCGTCAACTTGCATTGGCTAAACTCCGCCAACGTGGTGCTTCTACCCAAGAAGGAGGGCGCGGAGGAGATCACCGACTATAGGCCTATTAGCCTAATTCACGCCATTGCGAAGATAATTGCCAAGGTTCTTGCCCTCCGCCTTGGGCCTCTCATGAACGATCTCGTCTCCAACGCTCAAAGTGCTTTCATCAAGAAGAGAAGTATCATGACAACTTTCTATATGTCAAGAATTTGGCTAGGAGGCTTCACAAGAGCAAGATACCCTCTCTACTCTTCAAGTTGGATATCCGGAAAGCTTTTGATTCGGTCCGTTGGGATTTCATACTTGATCTCCTTCAACGGAGGGTTTCCCAAGTCGATTCCGGAATTGGATTGCCGCGCTCTTGTCCACCTCATCTTCGCGCATCCTCTCAACGGCGTGGCCGGCCTCCCCATTCATCATGGCCGGGGTCTAAGGCAAGGGGACCCCCCTCTCCGCTTCTTTTTGTCATTGCCATTGATCCGCTACAACAACTTCTGAGAAGGCGACCACGCTTGGGTTGCTCCACAAGATCCGTGGGAGGGGCACCGTCTTGCGGACTTCTCTTTATGCGGATGATGCGGCCATTTTTGTGGCACCTTTCAAGGAGGATATCAAAAATCTCAAGAGCATCCTTTACGGTTTTGGTGTGGTGACCGGTCTTTGTACCAATGTCCATAAGAGCTCCGTGGTTCCTATCCAATGTGGCGGCGTCAACCTCGACAACATTCTGAGGGTCTTCCGGTCGTGCGGGCATCTTTCCCAATGAGATACCTAGGGCTTCCCCTCTCTATTTGGCAACTACGGTTGGCCGACTTTCAACATCTTGTGGACAAGTGTGCAAGCAAGGTGCCCCCATGGCACGGTAGATTTTTTACCATGGCCGGCCGGGGCACTATTGTGAAGTCGATCCTTGCTTCACAAGCAATCTACCACTTAACGCCCTTGTTCATTCCTCCGGGTCTCACCGTCAAGCTTAACAAGATTTACCGTGCCTTCTTTTGGGCGGGTACCGACAAGGCCTCCGGTGGCAAATGCAAAGTGAATTGGGAAGCCGTGTGTCGTCCCACCGATATGGGTGGTCTTGGGTTCCTCCACACCGAAGGTTTGCGAGGGCGTTGAGGCTTCGTTGGCCGTGGCTCCTTTGGAAGGACCCCAACAAGATATGGGCCGGTTTGGGCACTCCATGCACATCGGAGGACATGGACCTCTTCTATGCCTCCACAACCATCACGATCGGGGACGGGGCAAAGACGCATTTTTGGGAGGCTCCTTGGCTCAACGGGCTCAAGCCAAAGGACATTGCGCCCCTTATTTTCGACGCCTCGTCAGGAAGAATTGGACCATCCCCCAAGCTTTGCTCAATAATGCTTGGGTCCGGAAGATAAAAATGGACGAGGACTTCACCATGCAGCATGTGTTTGAGTTTGTTGATCTATGTACGAGGTTGCAAGGTTTCGCTTTTGACGCCACCATAGAAGACTCTATTGTGTGGAATCTCACGCCGGATGGTGAGTACTCCGCTAAGTCCGCCTACCAAGCGCAATTCTTTGGCACTACCTTCACCGACATGAAGCGGCTTGTTTGGAAAGCTTGGGCGCCTCCCAAGACCAAGCTTTTCGCGTGGCTTGCTCTCCAAAACCGGCTTTGGACGGCCGATCGTCTTGCCCGTAGGGGTTGGCAAAATTGTGGTCTTTGTCCTCTTTGCAAGGAGACTCCCGAGACGGCGGACCACCTTCTTCTTCATTGCCGTTTCACCACTAGGATTTGGTCCCTCTTGAAGGATTGGTTAGGTGTCCCTTGACCAATCGCGTTGGCCGACGCTCTCTTTCAAGGCTTGGTGGGAACAAATGTCCGGCTTGGGGTTCCTAACCGCAAGGCGATGGCCTCTCTTGTCCTCTTAACCTCTTGGGAGATTTGGAATGAGAGAAATGCGAGGGTTTTCCGGAACAAGCACACTTCCTCTCAAGCCATCCTCGCAAAGATCAAGAACGAGGCGAAGATTTGGGTTCTTGCGGGCGCTAAGCGTTTAGGAGAAATTTTACCGGGAGAGTAGTCCGGTTGTATCTTTATTTCGGTTGTCTTGTTGTTGTTCAACTCTCTCTTAATTAATATAAGGGGCAAAGCTTTTGCCCCATAGTTTCTAAAAAAAAAATCCTCTCTATACCTTCTATAGTCTCTGATTTTCGCTTTCTCTGAATTACTTCGAATGAACTGTTAAACTATATCATTTTTTACCTGAATTACACTACATCTAATACCATTAGAATTCATCAATTTTCTCTAGAGTGATATTTTACACCCCAAAAAAATCTATTAAATACAAGATCAAGTACTCAACTTCCTATTTGTTTATATAGGTGAGCTTTTTGGTTTACCAAGTTGCTTATGTTAATACCGAAGGGTGCGGCGTATGGTGTTACACTTCCTGTTATTTTTTTATATATATGAATACTTCCTTTGTGTCATTTTATGTATCTATGTATTGTATATTCGTAGTTTTGGTGGGGTTTTAAATGTTCTTTAGGATTTAATTCACATGTTAATTATATGATATCCACATTTCAAATGCAAAATTGATCATTAGAATTCCTTTATAAGGAAAAACATGCATCCTAGGGGCAAGCTTTACGGTCAACTTGAACATGAGGTAGTTCAACGAATTTCTGATGATGGTTAGTTTTGAGTTATTCTCTATCTCTACAACTTCTTTTAATGCAGTCCTTGAGTTGGCTCATTTAAATTATTATATTCCATAGCATAGATTATGACTACTAATATTTCCATATTTTATACAGGAATAAATATCAATCTTTATTATCAGAAGCCGAATGAGACATCCAACCAAGTTGTTCACAGATGATAAACAATACATCAGTTGTATGTCACTCAGCAACATATATTTACTATCTGTGTAAACTTTATTTTCAGCTGTATAACATTGTAACTTTAATTAGCACTATGTATTAAACAGATGTATAAAGTTTTTCTTCCTGTCTACTAATAAGACATCGTACAAAACTACGGCACGTAGCGATGCAACGGGCGCGGCGTGCCGCCTGCGCAACGGCGACGGAATCGACCGGAGGTAAGGGGCCGGAGCTGCGGCGCCGCGTCCGCCCCATTGACAATGAGGAATATCTCCTTAAAAATAAGACAGGGTCATTATTGGAAGGAACTCGACAGAGTGTACAATGTTCTTGGTCTATGTACTTCTAATGAAGGGGGATTTTCTGAGTTGTTGGATAGTCGAACTGTTCGGGATACTCTCTCCATAAATTTAGGGTCAATGGAACTGAGGCATCTGGGGATGGTTATTCGCCTGGTAGTTATTCCTTTGGTTAAGAATTGTCCCTGCAATTTTTGGGAGCCGTGGACATTTGATTTTTCTTAGGACCTATCAAGGTTTTAAATAGCCGGCTATTGCATTTAGCCCCAGTGATTTTGAAAGCTATGAAAGGCTATAGCCGGGCTATAGCGCGGCTATGACCTTATAGCCGTTTTGACATATAATGATAGAAAATTAACTTTTAAGAGCGTGTATTCGTATATATATCACTAATTTACTGATACATAACATATTCACATAAGAGATACGAATAACTAGAGTACTAAACGTAGTTCAAGATAGAGTTCTATGCCCATATTACATGTCAAAAACAATATAGGGTTGAGTTTTGCTCCAAATATGATTGAGCGGACAATTTTGGTCCAAACTTTTTGGGCGTCTAAGCCGAAAATTTAACGGCTATGGGGCTAAATCGGGGCTAAATCAATTTAGCCAGGCTATTAGCGGCTATTATCACTATAGCCTATGAAGGCCATAGCCGTAGCGCGAAGCCTCTCGAAAAGCTATAGCCGGGCTATAGCTGGGCTATAGCCGGCTATTTAAAACCTTGGGACCTATACTATCCGAGTGTGAGTATAGGCTTCACTATGCTTGGTTTGACCTCTTGTACCAAGGGGGGACTGGAAAACCATTTTTTTATGGTAATCTTGTTGGATCAGATAGACACATAAAGGAATTGAAGCTGAAGCTGCAGCTTGCGTTTACTCGGGAAGTGTCGGATCTGCTTCGAGTATTAGCACTTACAGCATAAAATATGGAGTCTATCTCATCTTCTCTCTTGAGATTCCTCTTACGTCACGATTGCTTTGAGAGGATGAGAACGAGTCTCTGGCTACTTTGTGGATGATGAGACCACAATGAAGGCTGTTCCATTTTGTCATTCTCTCACTTTGCTTGCAATCAATGACATGAGTGTCAGGCATTTAATCCTGAATGATTTGCTTCCTTGTCTAATTCAAGGTTTAGACAATAAGCTTCCATGTTTAATTCAACGCCTAAGGCCTAAATTGGGATCAAGTACAAAGTCTAGTGCTAGCAAGGACCTTGAAGATCTTGTGAAGAATGGTACAATCATTTTGTAAAGGAATCTGCAGGGGTAGATAAAGGTGATTCCTGTGCAGAAAACAACTTTACAGCCTGGTTGACGAACAAAAAGGAAGACCTTCAAGTAAAGGCACATTCTGCTGCTAAGGAACTTTTAGACGGTTCTGATTGGAACTGGGAATTTGAAGATGAATTTAGAAGATTTCTTCCTGCATATATGGAAATGCTGCAACAAGTGGATTCAATCAATGACGATGAGGATCATGGTTTTTTGAATAAGGAAAGGCTCTTCCAGAAAATGAAGCCAGAATTCAGATCCAAGTATGGCATAAGCAGCTGTGAGCACCACTTTATGTCGACAATATTTTCTGTATCATGATCAGCTGAAATAAAGGCAAGTTTGTCAATTCATGATCAACAGAAATAAAGGCAAGTTTGTCAGTGAACTAATCAAACTCAAACATACATTAGGGGCTTTGATTCTTCTTCTGCAATTCTTAACCATCTCAAAGAAAATTCTGAGAAACCAGTTGGACTTCCTGACTTCGCTGTAAAACCATCACTCAGTTTTCTACATGGGCCATTATTTCTCTGGTAACCTGTTTTTCATCCTCTGATACGTGAGAGCCACATGAACCTGCTTTTAAAGGTAGTTGATCAATATACCAAGTGGAATGAAAGCAAATGGTGTCAGCAAGTAGAACCGGATACAAGTGATTTCGAGTCCCATTTGCAGCCTTATGCAGACACATGTTTCGAGACTAGTCTTAAAGAGAGAAAGTATTTTATCGCAACAGAGCAAATATGTTTGCACAAAAAGTTTGATAGCTATTTGGCCTCTGGTGTGCTAGATATCCGCATGGATAGGTTTAGATCTTCAAAGGATGACTTGGTAAAGGATCTTGTTCAGAACGAGATGGCGAGAATGCAGCTTTCAGATTTGCACCATGAACTCATAAACTTGTCTTTGGAGCGAAGATATGAGCTTGTGACAATCCAGCATCAAGTCCTCACATATTCTGAATGCCTACAAAGCATCTTGAATAATGAGCTGCTGAAATGTCAACTTGGAGTTTTGATGAATGATCTTGAAACACAAGGCTTTTTCGACACTGATAATGATTTTTTTGATTGGGAGAATAAGCTCTTCTCAGAACTTGTAGATAAATTCAATAAAGAAGTTTTCGGTAGGCGTCGCCTCCCCAAACACTATGTGATCAGAGGAATTATTGATTATCGTGAAATCTCGATGTGCAAGGATAGCTCTCAGCAAGATGCTTTCCAAGCGGTTGTTGGTGAAAAATGTGACCGGTGGATTGATAGCCGTGAAGAGTTTTGGAAGGAGACGAGCTATTATGATCACCTCTACTATGATATTGTTAGACGACCTCTGGAACAAGTCTTCACATGAGATACGATGGAGAAAATAGTAGTGGCCTGCTGACAGGGCAGCTGAATTATTCATGTTGTCGCCCAAGAGTGGTTGAAGTGTAGGGCAGTAGGCGCATCTCGTTGCTTGTGTATTTAGTGAAGAAAATAGTAATGTGCATGTATAGCTGACAAGGTCAATCTTAGTTTCAGCCATGGTTGGCGCACCCCAACCAAAACAGAAGAAACAATGTCCAACGATGGGGCAGAGCCATGTCCAGATTACCCGAGCCAATCGTCATCAAGTATATCTATTTAAGTAAGTGTCTTGTTTCAGGTTTGAGGTCAAACCAAAGAAGCTCACTGCTCACACTGACAAATAAAATAGCTGATGTTCTTCATGGTCATCAAAAAGTAAAAACACAGACACCCACTTCGTTTGTACACACGTCAGCATTGTGTTTTCTGGCTGGAATTACTCCAGTTTTGCTTGTCCCAGCGTGCATCATTTTACCGGCTATGGATTTACTTGCTACTTATAGTTATCTTCGTATCAATCGGGTTATGTATTCAATCAGGTTTTGTTTGGATTTCACCATGTTCGATGCAAACCTGATTCCATGATTTTCTTCAGTTTTCTTTGGTCCAGTATGAATGTTTTGACCAGCACTATTAGTAGTTCATATGTTTACTTCTCGACAAAAAAGGATCATGTGTTTATTTCCGGCATAAAAATATATCAAATATTTATTACTCATCCGGAAGAAAACAAGAGAACATTTTGTAAGAACTGTTTCCACTCTTATTACTCACATGTGCAATCATAGGCGATTAGTCATGCATGATTTAGGACTGAAGATATGGCTTCAGTAACCCTGTGTGGTGCGGGATATCTGCCTTTTTGTGCCTCTCACTTTTGGGCAAGCTTAGAAGGTACTGCTTCACGAGGGCCCCTGGAACCTGCTTAGGAGTTGGTTATCCTGACCTTGATCTTGGTAATCATCAGTAGAATCTGTGCGCTGTTTGGTGAGTGGTAGGAAGCCTGTCAAACAAAATCGGGGCAGTGGAGAGTCTATCAAGATTTGTAGCAATTCAATAGTCCATCCTTCTTGCTTAAGAAAATGGCCACCGGCCTTTACATGAAGTACTATGCTGACTGGTAGCTAAATACCTGTACTTTTTTTTTGCTTCGGAAGTGATCAGGGCCAACACACCCAAGGATGGCTATATCCATGCCATACACAAACTATATTAGGGAAAAATGAATAAGGAGAATTACTGTTAGTTACTGTCATTAGTTTTCCTTACCGCTCTGCTTTGACGGGCAATACTATTAACTCTGTCATTTTTATCACAATATAGTCATTTACATGCCTTATTGGATGATCCAGAATTAGTGGCTCATTTTAACATGGGAGCATCTTAAAATTTCTGATTATTGTTTGTTAAAAGTACCCTCTTGGTATTATGAGAAGCTAGAAAAGGACAACTGTGAAGTGGCAAGAAAAATGTAGTACCCCTTCCCTAGCAAGAAGTAAAATTCAGTACCTCCTGCTGTAACTGCTGAGCTCCACAGCTTTCAAGGGAGTTTAGAGCTTGCACGGTTGCAACGGTTTTAGTATGTGTGTGTGCCGTCTACAAATTTGATAATAACCTTAGTTATCGACTGCTTAGAGCACTTCAAGGACAGGCCCCTCTGGTTCCCGTCTACAAATTTGATATTGCCCGTTTACCAGCAACAATCTTGTGTCTACTTCAATGCGATACGATGACTGCCACACAGCACCAGCACCTTGTGAGACAATCAGGTTAGCAGAAGATCAACTTTCATCTCATCGGCTCGCCAAAAGTTAAACTTCAGTTGCTATCTTACCATGGATTATCTGTCGTTAGCGGACCGTGCCCGTAATGCTGTCTGCGGCTTTTTAAGGAGGTTTTTGTCCGGAAAACGACGTGTGTCCCGTCGACTCGACGCCAGGTGTATAGTGTATGAACTTCCGTTTTGTTTCTCCAGCCAGCATGCATATTTTCACTGACTGGGTTATGCAAAGAAACTGTGTTTATCTGTTACTACTTGATAGTACTCTAGTTTTCTTTAGGCTTTGCTCCGATCTTAGTCAGATTCTTCCATGTGCCAACGGAATCAGGGTTGCTACTTGGTTAGTATACTATACTACTCCCAAAGAGTCGTTGGCAACTGAAGCTGCAAATCTCGCAACAGATCTTTGCCGTTCGAATCTCAGTTTATTGTTTGAAAATAAAAAATTTCTAGTAAATTGCGCACCCTTTTTCTCCCTTTTCTTTGCTTTAAACAGGCTTGTGGGCCGCTGCCCTGTCGATGGGCTTGTGAGCTAGCCCCAAGCGGAGCTAGGTTTTCGTACAGACCTTGCGTCCATCGTCTGGTAAAGGAACGCAGCATCGACTGTTTAGAATAGTACCGCATCGCTCCCCAGCTAGCTGAAGGCAGTTCGTGGAGTAATAAAAGGGGACGCAGGGCAACGTCCAAAGCATACCTTTCTCGGCCTCTGGCTAAGATCAAGCGTAGTATCTGTTCTTATCAGTTTAATATCTGATATGTGGATCTACGGGTCCATGATATTAAATTAAATTTTTTGTGGGGAGGGCTCGCCACAGTGGCATTTCTGCTGGGCCCTCTAACGTCGCCATTGTGTTGCACTACAGCTTTGGCATGGCGTACCCCAACAAAAACAAATGAAAAACTTTTTTTTACTCAAAACAAATGAAAAAACTTGTTATGTTGTCCAGACTTGGGGGCAAAAAACTTGTTCCCTGGTCCAAACCTGTAGCACAATGGCAGATGGAGATAAACGCACTAGTAAGATCTTCACATTTTGTTTTTTGGGAAACAATAGAACATTATTCATCATGCGGCGGGTCTGCAAGATATTACTACTAGTCTACCACCAACGAGTCTGATCTAGTTGTCTCAATGCAACAACTCTTTCCCAAATAGCCAAAGCTATGGCTCGCCCTGCGTATCAAAAACCATCTCTTGCACTAATTTTCTACTTTTAGTGGTAACATTTTTTTTATTTTGATACCCATTGACAAAATCCTGAGCCCGTCTGCTCGCTGCATGTGGTCGCTCTTACTTGTTGGTCAAAGCTGATGTACATTCAAAGGAACAAAATGCTTTTTAAAATATATATAGTAAAAGTTCTGATCAATCCATAAGCGACCAAGTGACTTGCAGCGGAGACACTAGCTTTCCTACACGTAAGCAACATTATCTGGGGTGAAAACCCCGGATTCATCAACAACGTGGAAATGCATGAAGGTTGGCCCTTGTCAATTCGTGTCATTTAAGAATCTAGCCCAAAACCATGGACGTAATGCTGTTTGCGGCTTTGTAAGGAGTTTTTGTTTTGTTTTGTTTTGTCTTAGCGCCTTGCGCCTTTGTAACTTTGTTTTTCTTTTCGGTTTTTGGCCTGGAGTGATTCATGGCCGTGTAGATCTTAGCAGTTACAACAGGGTTACTATATTTTACTTATTCCTTTTGTGAAAGGGGAATGTTATCTTCTTGCTGCTCAATACTACTTTAACGCATACGATTTAGATTTTTAAGATGCTCCCAAGTTAATGAGAGCCGCTTCATCGCGGTCACCTGCTCGTCGACACAGATCCTCCGCCGCACCGCTGGCGACATCGCTCTTTGGGGAAACCGTTCCCCCCGCCCGAAAGGCTTGACATTGATGTACTCTGTGCTTTTTTTCGAAATTCAGCCATGTAATTCTCCCCCTGCCCCCTGTATTTCTGTGACAAACTGATGTTGTGTTTGGCTGGTCGTTTCGAGTAATATAACAACCGGTGGGGATCTCCCCCCCCCCCCCCCTCCCACAGGGCATTCTCGAAAAAAGAGAGAGCCACTCATTTTTTATGACCCAGTGACTCCAACTTACTATATTACATTATCACCCCGTAATAAGTAAGGCATGACGGCGCCGTTGCGGTGAGGGCCTCGTCGGAGGTCGTCGAAGGTGAAGTCGAAACCGCTTGCTCGGGAGAAGTGACGACGATGACAGCCTTCTTGATGTTTTTCTCCTCGGTGGTGTGTGTTTCTTGTGGGTAGCCAGGTTGGCCGGGTCTGCCCACTGTGATCATGTCTCATGACTACATTGGTGCACTTGTAACGGTTTTCGGCCGATTCCCCGCAAATAAACTGGTCAATTCTCTCCTACTTTTTTAAATAAAATGAGGCAATGTTGCCCATTTTGTTAAAAAAAACTATACCTATCCAGATAACAAAGTAAATCGTACTGGTCGTCATCCGTCAAAGCACAGTGGTAAGTAAGGAAAACCATAACGATTGTAACTAGCAACAATTTTCGTTGCAATGTTGCTCCTTATTATTTTTCTCAGATTTGCAGGGAACCGGCCGAAAACCTGGTTACCCACAAGAAACACACACCGCCGAGGAGAAAACATCAAGAAGGCTGTCATCGAGCGTCATCGTCGTCACTTCTCTCCGAGCAAGCGATTCCGACTTCACCTTCGACGACCTCCGACGAGGCCCTCACCGCAACCGGCGCCGTCATGCCCTTACTTATTACGGGGTAATATAGTAAGTTGGACTCACTTGGTCATCATAAATGAGTTGCTCTCATTAACTTGGAGCATCTTAAAAATCTAAATAGTATGCGTTAAAGTAGTATTGAGCAGCAAGAAGATAAGATTCCCTTTCACAAAGGGAATAAGTAAAATATAGTACCCCTGTTGTAACTGCCTACAACCTTCAAAGTTCAAGGGAGTTTAGGGCTTGCAGTGCTGCAACCGTATGCTGGAACTTAGCCTTTAGAGGAGATTAGTTTTGGCATAAGTACATAATCTTCAGGGAAACACAATTCATGCAGACCTTCAGTTTTCTTTGCCCAGCTAGCGTGCATTCTGTATAGTAGTTTTCTTCGGCTTCTGTTTGGATCGTAGGTAGATCCTTCCATGTGCCAAAGGAATCAGGGTTGGCTGCTTGCTTACGACAGAGTCGTTGGCACCTGATGCTGAAATCTCGGACGAGATTCTACCGATTGAATCTTGTTTTTTTTAATAACAGATCTGCTGTTCGAACCTCGGATGAGATGGGCCTCCAGGCAGGCTTGGACGAGCAGTGCCAGGTTACGAACCGACCTCGCGTCGTTGGGTGGGCGAACGAGCGCAGTTTCGGCTTGTTTTTTTTTAATCTGGTTTCGGCCTGTTGTTGGAATAGTACCACATTGCTCGAGCATCTCAGCACAGGCGGTTCGCGGAGCAATAAAAAGGACGCAAGATCAGGCTCAAAACCATACTTTTCTCGGCCTGCGTCTGGTTTTTTTTATCGATCCTTCGGCAGATGGGCATTTCCGAGTTATGGCCCAAAGTAACCAGAGTGGGCCAAATTGATACTCAGAATAGCTTCCCCTAGGGACTTTGAGCCCAGTGCGGTTAACACGGCAATTGACGGGCAAGATTAACAGGAAGTGTGATCTAATGGTTCAAAATGCTAATGCGCTGAGATTGCTCCCTCTTGTCTCAGTTTTAATGTCCCTAATATCTGATATTGGGACCTTCATGTCCATGGTATTAAAAAAAAACTTAATTTTTTGTGGGGGAGGGACCACCAAGCTGCATGCCGCTGGGTTCTTCGAATAATTAAATTGCTGCATGTCTCTAACCATAAATTGCTGAGACATGCAAGAGCTGTACAGACAGAACAGTACAGAATTTAATTAAGGTATTTATGTTGTATAAAGTTTTTTTTGAAGAAGCTAATTACTGCATGTCTCTAACCATTCATCTACGTCTTCCACTTAGAGCATGCATGTAAGCATTAAGGGACTAACTAAAATTTCTTCTATCGAAACAAATTCATGCATATAAGATTAGAAAAAGGTCACACACATTTTAGCAGGAGACAATACCAATATTCCCTTCTCTCTGATGGCATGGCCATGCTTCTCCAGCCTAATTTTCGTGCACAGAGTATCCACTACAAGTGCCTCTGCATCATAGATAATGTTTGACATAATATAAGAAAACCGATTCATTCACCAGGCAAGGGCAAATAATTGTCTTCAGAAATGCAAATGTGATGTGTAAAAATTTATATAGAATAAAAAACATCATACTTAACATCAATAATTTAGTCAGTTACAAGAAAACGTGGTACTAGAAGAATCTCATACCAAGGCTACGGTTGTTGATGCCAATAAGCTGAACACCATCTATCTTCGGCACACGCTCCATCTCCCTTTCTCCATGAACCTACAATCCAACAAAAACTTTGTTTTCTGAAGACTATTAAGATCAAATCACATGCATGGAGTACCTCGATAAGAAAAAATGAAGCATATGTCGATCCTCAATAAGAGCTGTCAGACGTTGACCAAAGGGGGACAAATCCCTCCCTTTGATGTCCGTTATTAGGTAGAAGATGACACATCTCCAGCAGCGGATTTATACCCGCTGGATAACACCATGTTTTAATTCTTCACACTGGGACTTGAACCCGGGTAAGCTGGGCGCGCACTCGCAGCCTCTGCCACTAAGCTAGCACTTAGTTCTCAAGAACTGTCAGTCCCCAACTACTTGCATATCCGCGGGAATTATTTTATGTTGAGATGCTTAAGCACACAGCTACATGCTTTTCATAATCTTGAGCAGTTTCAACCTGGAACATTTTTACGCACTAGTCATTTGAGTAATCTTTGCAATTTGCAGAGCTGATGGCACCTATGAACACTGGTGGAGCTTAGTGGAGGCGAAAGGGTTGTCGCCCCCAGTCCAGCAGAAATTTCTTCTCCGTCTCATCTTAAATAGCCTATATATTCAGTAAAAGTTGGAGTGCAGCGATATGTAGCTCGGGCTATATGTAGCCCGATTTTTCAAAAAATTCGAATCTGCACTTTTTTGATTCAAAAAATTCGAGAAAAAATCCTGACGTACATAAAGTCGAGATCTACCACTACGCAAAGTTTCAAATAAAAAATCATAATTTTCTTGGCTATGACAAAACTGGCAAAAATTCGAATTTTTTAGACAGTTGACTGTTCCCATTCCAGATCTGCATATTTGACTTCTTTACCTTTTCACTAAAAATCTGCACAGATGTAGATCTAAACATTATCTACGTGCATGATTTTTTTGAGAATTGTTTGAAACAATAAAGTGCAGATTCGAATTTTTTGAAAAACCGGGCTACATTTGAGGTTTTCGGTAAAAGTTGGCCCATTTTTTCTTCTGTTCGGCCCCAGCCCAGCGCCTCCCCCCCCCCCCCCCCCCCCCCCCCCCCCCCCCCCGAAAATCCACTTATCTTCAAGCCATATATTTATGAACAAGGCATGTTGATCAGACCAGATTGCAAAAAAAATTGGTATTCAAAAATGAAATGTCACACTACGTGTTAAAACTTTCTTTGAGTTGGCATGGGTTGATATGTACTAACTATTTAACATTTTCTTGTATATATTATAGTGAATGGGCTGTAAATATCAAAAGAGACAACTATACATCTTATATTGGACACTATCGAATGTTGGCATATTTAGCCAAACCTCAGAATGATCAATTAGAAAGGAACTTTACAGATTTATGCAGGTTTGTCAATGGAATTTATCGTAACCAGTCTACTGAATTTAATTGGAAATTTCCTATAACTCAACTGATTTTTTTCGATAAACGGATCATAGACCCGGACTCAACTGATGTATAAACATGAGCGCAAATTGTGACTGGCATACGTGGCTGGGAGCTCATGTCCGCGTCATCGGATACTGTATCCCATACTGATGATACAACTCTGATACTTATTCCTTGCGTATCGACACAGTATCCATTTAAAATAAGAGATATTATTTCGCGATAAAACATGGTTGACATCTTTACTGATACGACGTTCCCGATGGGCAGATAGCAGCCCACGAAAAACAAACAAAACCAAAAACATCCAGATAAGCACTAATCTCCGTGTAATATTTTTTTGAAACGGATCTCCGTGTAATATTTAATGGCTATGCAATCGACTGAGTACTAACTTGCTGAGAATGAACAAAACCGATAACAAAAGCGCAAATCGAGCAACCTGTTGTTGATAATATCTCGAATTTTAAAATACAGTTGACACCTAAACTGCCCGGATAGGTGGCTGGGAGCTCGTGTCCGCGTTGGATACTGTATCCCATGCTGATACAGCTCTGATACTTATTCGATATGTATCGACAAATTATCCATTTTTTATTTTTTCTAAAAAAAATTATCCATTTTAAAATACGAGATCTTATTTCGCGATAAAACGTGGTTGTCACCTTACTGATACGCTCTCGATACGGCCCAGTCCAGACTCGTTTCCTCCCGATTCATATCTCTGCAGTCCTCACTGACCTCGACGGCCTCAGATCGCACCTCCTCCCCCTCTCAGTCTCGGGCTTTAGGAGCAGCTCGCCGGCAGCAGCACTGTTCGCCGAGTCGCCGGCTCCTTGCACAGCTCCGATCCTCTTCCACGTTCAGCAGGCCGCAGCAGCAAGGTATGCTCAATAAATCAGCTCCGGTGCTCTCTTGCTCGGTGTTCCGACCCTCTTCCTCGTTCAGCAGACATTGGTTCCAACATTTGTTTAAGTACTGTGTAAATTAGTCCATTATCAGTATTTCGATCCATCAGTACTTAATCCCTTGCTGGAGTCACATGTGAAGTCAACATCTCTTCACGGTTTCAAACTTGAGTCACATGTGAAGTTTCAGGTATGGTGGAGGAGCACCCTACTGCTGTTATAACAGATAACCCGGAGACGAAGCAGAGAGCTCGGTGGTGGTTGAGGTCAGGAAGCAGCTTTACCTTGCCGGGCCTCTCATTGCCGGATGCCTCCTGCAGAACGCCGTCGAGATGATATCTATCATGTTCGTCGGGCACCTCGGTGAGATCGCACTCTCCAGCGTCTCCATCGGTACCTCCTTTGCTAATGTCACCGGCTTCCACTTGTTGGTATAGATATGTGGACTGCATCCTTCTCATATTAAGGACCTCCCGTAGACGATTTAAAGTCAAATTTAATGGTTTGTCATGTATCTGTACAGGTCGGCTTGTCAAGCCGCTTGGACACACTGTGTGGTCAAGCCTTCGGAGCAAAACAGTACTACCTTCTTGGAGTCTACAAGCAGAGGGCAATCCTTGTGCTCACTCTAGTGAGCGTTGTGGTTTCTATGTTCTGGGCATATGCCGGCCACATCCTTCTTCTGGTTGGCCTGGACCCGGAGATTGCCATGGCGGCCGGAAGCTACATCCGGTGAATGACTCAAGCACTGTTTGCCTATGGGCTGCTGCAGTGCCATGTCCTGTTCCTGCAGACGCAAAATATCGTCATTCCACTGATGCTAAGCTCACTGATCACAGCACTGAACCATGTATTGCTGTGCTGCTGCTGGTGTACAAGATTGGCATGGGCACCAAATGTGCTGCCTTGGCTAACGCCATCTCGTACCTGACCAATGTGTCCATCTTGGCTCTCTACATCAGGCTTTCTCCATTATGCAAGAGCACGTGGACTGGGTTGTCAAAGGAGGCGTTTCACGACATTGTTAGTTTTTTGAGGATTGCCGTTCCATCTGCTCTAATGGTTTAGTGAGTTGAGTTTGAACGCTGTGATCTCAGGACCAATTTTCTATGCCCATGACCGATTGAATTCGATCCTGCATGTACGCAGCTTGGAGTGGTGGGCATATGAAATCCTGATACTTCTTTCTGGGTTTCTCACAAATCCTAAGCTTGAAGCATCAGTACTGTCCATCAGGTATGCTACACCTTCATAGGGTTATTTCTCATCATGTTTTCCCACTTCCGATCGTAACTGTTGAATTTGCTGCAGTTCAAACACCTTTTACATAGTATACCGGATCCCGTACGGGCTTGCTGAAGCCGTAAGGTTAGATTGGACAACTCAAACTCATAAGAGCCATTTATAATGCCCGTTGAAAATACTTTATTTTTCCCATTGTAGCACCCGTGTTTCAAACGAGCTTGGCGCTGGGCGACCACAGACTGCCCGCCTAGCTAGTCGTGTAATCCTGGTGCTGGCTCTCATTTCAGGCGCGTCAGTAGGAGCTGTTATGATTTTGGTGCGCAAAGTATGGGGGCATGCTTTCAGCAACGAGGAGGAGGTTGCTGAATACGTTGCGAGAATGATGCCAGTTCTTGCTGTGGCATCCGTGTTTGATAACCTACAGTCTGTTCTTTCAGGTTACTTGAGCCCTATTTTCACCATTCATACAGTAGTGTATTGGTTGTCATAACATCTTATATTATGGAGGCAGGGAGAGTACTTAACAATCTTTTGCAGGTGTCGCTAGGGGTTGTGGCTGGCAAAAGATTGGTGCCTGTGTCAATCTCTGTGCGTACTACCTTGTCGGTATTCCAGCAGGGTTATGTTTTGCCTTGTTGAGCCACCGTGGTGGAATGGTATTTTACTACCCTCAAAATTGCAGTTTTAATTTAACTTTTCGTGTTGAGATGAAGAAAACCTCTGACAAATAAGGGTCTGAACTCATAGGGAATGTGGTTCGGAATTATCTGCGCGCTCATCGTGCAGATGCTATTGCTCCTGCCAATCACCCTGTGCACCAAATGGGAGAAAGAAGTAATCAAATCAACCAAAACTTGTCGCACACACAAATGTTGTTTCATCTGCTTCTGTTTGATCTTGATGTGTGGCCCATTGGCCAATACTCATCCCTCTTGTTTCTTCCACGGGCTTTGAAGGCAAAGAACAGAGTTATGAGTTCGTCTTTATCTCTAGACCAAACGACATAAAACTTGCAAGACGCCCAGTTCACAAAGCCTTATGTCCCAAACTCGAAATCACTTGTATCAAACATCATTCATTTAATTCATTGCGTTTTTTTTTTTGAAACCTAATTCATTGTGTTACACTGTTTCTTTAATACGGGGCAAGAGCAGAACAAATGCAGAGATCCTTGGCAAGGTGTTTCATTTGTAGTGATTTTATTTGTAGTGAAACTATTCTTGGCAAGGGGACCAAAACCGAAACTATTCTCATTTCATTTGTAGTGATTTAAACTCGGAAATCCACTCGAACTCATGTTGGGTGGAAGCCCGAGGTGAGACGCACCTCGCAAAATAAAGAAATGACTGCATGTGTGCGACTATGCAGAGTGTCCAGGTGTGATTTCATCATGTAAATACACTACTATTCAACACTGCACTGTACATATATTAAGTTTTCGGTTTATGTGGTTTCGCTACATCATTCCGAACCTTGCAAATTTTGCATTCCTACAAAGTTTTTTATTACCTAGTTTTATATGCTTTGTTCGAAACGGGCCCTTAGACCAGGTAATCTCCCATGATTAATTTGAAAATTAAACAACAATTCTTGGTGATGCTAACCACTCCGAATTTGCCATGTTCTTTTTCCCTTACATTTTTTTAAGAAACTAATTTAGTTTGCTATTATATAAAAAGGACTAACTACTCCTAGTTTATTTTTTCCGAATAGTGAAAATTGGCTTCCTCGACATCATCTCACTGCCTTTAGATTTATAGAGTTCGGGGAATCTCAGGCCAACGAAGGAGAACGTAGACGACAAGGGACGCTATCTATCCTGTTGGTTTGAGATTATATCAGTAGAGGACTACAAGGGGCTCTAGAGCTTAACAATGAGCTCGAGGTGAACTAGCTAACCCTAACAAGCTAGATGAAAATGATGATCGTCGTCGGTGATCATCTATCGAAGATGTCGGTAGTACAGAAACCGTTATGGACAATCTGCAATGGCATGGAATAAATTCACCTTCGCGCCTCCTGTAGAGCCGGTGACCAGGTGTTCCCGTTGGCTGCCGTCGTTAGCCTTAGTGCTCCTGCTTCCTCTTTAGCTTCCACAAGATCGATCCATGTAGCTGATGACGCGCCAGTTGTGGCAGTAGAAACCTCTCTGGGCCGCCTGACATGAAAACTTGTTCTTGTCGTGGTAGGATACTTTCCGTCTACCGCGAAAAGTCACGGGCTGGGCTGGTGTTTCTCTGACGGCGAGGTCAAGAGTCCTTGACAATTAACTTTTTTTGAAATTTAACCACACTATATTAAGCTAGCAAGCCGCCTCATTAAAAACCTTCCAGTCCCCTTAGGTACCCTGGTAAGGAAAAGAGTGCGTCTGAAACTTGCTGCTTTAAACATCCAACACAATTACATCGTTCAGCAGTTTGTCCACCAGAAAATCAGGTGGATCATCTACCCAATTACAATCACTATTTGAAGTAAAACAATATGCTGCTAGCTCATGAGCAACGCTATTAGCGTCACGCAAACAATGCAAAAAATCAACCTTCCCAATCATTGCTGCTTCATCTATGCAAGAGGCAAAAATAGCTGCGGCCGGATCCCACCATTGCTCTTGACCAACACAAAAATTGATGACTTCTGAAGAATCAGATTCAGCTTCAACATTCTGGAACCCCATGCTATTAACTAGTTGCAACCCCTCCAACATTGCCATTGCTTCCATCGTAGTCACATCAGAAGCATGCATAACATATCTGCACCTGGCAGCGAGAAAATTACCCGAGCCATCCCTTACCACCGCTGCCACGGCGCCTGCGCCTATATCTTGGTGAAACGCAGCATCCACATTGAGTTTTACAGCTCCTCCCAAAGGTCGAATCCAACGAGCCGACCCCTGGGAATTAACTTTACTTCTTGCTCTCATAGCATTCCCTGAGATAGCCAAGATCGACATAGCCCAGCGTTCAAACATTCGTGAAGATCTATGTGGATCTCAAGTCTTCTGCGGTCCGATTAGGACATGTCGTGATTATTAAACGACTTGACATAGTCATATAGGGCTCCTAGTAAAGCAAAGGAGCTTGAGAATTAACGATACAAAGATATAACTTTTTTTTTTGAAGGATAACGGCAGGTGTTCTGCCAAATCAATTAAGAAGATAGAAAGTAGTTCAGTTACACGCTAGAAAGGATCTAGCAAAACACAGAGAGAAAACAACAAGAAGAATGACAGCGAAGGCTGCCAATCTCAAAGGACAACTACTCGCGAGAATGCGCCTCTACAGGCGGCTCCAACTCCAGATCTTCAGCTGCGTGGGCAGCCCGGGCCGCAGTCGTTGGGGTAGCCCGTCTCCCGGCCGTCTTGGAAATCACGGATCTTGAAGACCCTACTCTGCTGAACAGAGCCCTCACCGCCTCCGTCTCCAGCGCCGTCTTCGGATCCTTGAAGAGGTCCATGAAACACTGCTGCCGCACCTCCTCTGTGGCACCCCCTTTCGCTTCGTCTTCCGCCGGCAGCCCCCATTTCTTGCGTAGGACACGGCGCGCCCTCTCAACCGTGCTCAACCCTGCCATGGATGTGACAGCCCGCCGAACGCTGGCCTGGCGAGTGGGCATCGGGGGCAGGATTTCTAGGATGGCGCCTGATCGGAGTGGCCGGCGTTGGTGGAGCCGCAGACAGCAGAGGAGCGGTGATGCGAACGGTGATGGATTCTATGAAGGTTGGGGCCGAGGAAACCACCTGCTGTCCAGGATCATCCTGCACTGCCAAGACAATGTCCGTCTCGAACTGCTGCCCAGCCTCCTTCTCCAAAGCAAGCTCAGCATTGCCTTCCTCTTTATGCTCCATCTCCCCGTCGTCCACCAGCACCTCTCCACCCTGCTCGGCGAGGCAAGGCACCAGCTGCTGCAACATCCCATCAGCAGCCACAACCTCCTCAACAGTGCTGACATGCCCCCCATCGCACGACGCCTCGCCTGACGAGAAGAGCACCTTGGCGAGGCCCGCACCTGGAGAAGGCGGCTCGCTGCGCTCAGCCTGAACTGCCGGGGATAGCGCGCCCTGCATCTCCTGCTCGATCTCCACATGGTCTCCATCGTCCCCCAGCACAAACAACAACATCCGGTCGGCCCGCTCATTCTCCTCCGAGAGAGCACCATCCACACCGTCCTTGTAGCACCGCTGGCTGGTCAGCATCACCTCATCCGTCTTGGTGTAGCTCATGTCCCGCTCCGGGCTCACCATGAACAGCTCCACGAACGAGCGCCGCAGGTGGACCGGCGACGAGCGGGCGTGAGCGTCAGGGCGAGCACGCGGAGACGGACGAGCTTGTGCAGCAGGGTGACCTAGAGGAGCGACGAAATGCCCCTTCTTCAGACACCTGAAGCACAACCCACGCAGATGCGGGGGAACTTGTGGACGAGGGCGCGGGCGGAGCTTCGGAGTCCACGACGGGGGAGCAGCGGGAGCGGCAGCCTGACGGGAGCGACGGTGCTGCATGAGCTGCCATTGCTGCTCCGGATCTTCCGCTCCTTCTTCAATGTCGCCCGCGTCAGCCGAGGGAATGGAGGAGCCGAGGGGATGGAGCAGCTCCCATGCACCAGACCAATCTTGGAGCAAATGCGGCGAGTATGGCCTACCGGCGGCGGCCCACGCGGAGGCGGAGGCAAGCCTGCACCCGGAAGCACCTCGCCCGAGTTGATGGTAGCACAGAAGTGTGGCTGGAGTGGAGGCGGCGGCCCGGACGGGGGCGCAGGAGGGCAGCATAGGGCGAGGTCTGGGGCAGACCCAGCGGATTTGGCGCCCAGCGACCGCGGCGGCGTACGGGCCAGCTCGCCCTCCTCCAGATCCATCGAAGCTAACACCTCAGATGCGGCCGAACCGTCCACATCGGTGCAGTCCGCCCAAGAGAATGGGCACGGCGACGAAGACAGGGTGGGTGGACGCGAGAGGCTGGTGGGGGTGGCTATGGAGGCGCCGGCGGCGGCCGGAGTGGCCGCGACCTGCGTCGCCCTATCGGGGGTGGGAGCGGAGCTCATCCTGTCGCCATCTCGGTTCGTGAAAGATAATTTCCCCTCCGCTGAAACAACATTTGCACACCAATCTAGATGCCTTCAGGAATGCATGGTATAAGAAGGAGCTTCTCCTTCCGCTGCACATCCAACCCGAACACCTCTGTCATATCAATGCCTAGCGACCCTGCCGGTAGCTCCCAGTTGAAGTGGTACACGAGGTTTGCCAGAATGATTTCGAAAGTGGCTGTCCCAAAGCTTATAGCTGGGCACATCCTCCGCCCAGACCCAAAAGGTAGGAAACGGAAGTCGTTCCCCTGAAAGTCGGAGGCACCATCCATGCCTTCTTCTAGAAAACGCTCGGGCATGAACTCTTCTGGACTCTCCAACAGCTGGTGTCCCTGCCAAGAGCCCACACATTCAGGAATACTCGTGTCCTAGAGGGTATGATATAACCCTCTACAACACAATCGGCCATGGAGAAGTGGGGTGCCAAGAGAGGTCCTGGTGGGTGCAGCCGCAACGTCTCTTTCATTACTGCCTTCAGGTAGGTTAGGCTGGTCAGGTCTGCTTGGGTGACCACCTCTTTCCCATTGGTTTTGCACCTCCTCACCTCGGTTTGCAGCTTGGACATTACGTGGGGTTTCCGCATAAGCTCAGCCATGGCATAGTCTAGTGCAATGTACGTTGTGTGTATCCCCGCTTCAAACATATCCTACATATACATTGAGAAAATGTCAATGAAATTCTAAAGTTTTAAATAGCGGGCTATAGCTATGCTATAGGGTTGCTTTTTAAGCAGAGTGCCGCTAGATGCTTTAATGTACAAATTCCTGCTAAATGTCACGCTCAATTAGAAAATTCTAGGTTAGTCGCTAATTAAAGGGCTAAACATTCTATTTGAACGTTTGTATAATTCAAGCAAAGTTTAAATCAAAAATGGAAATTTGCTTTTTTATTTATAGTTGGATACTGGTCGATTCTTAGAAATGAAAATCTGCGTATCTACATACCATGAGTATTGCCTTAATGTTGTAGCCAGTAAGGTTGTACTCTTGTTGGACAGATAGTAGCACGTCGATGAAGTCCTCGTCCTCATCTTCGGCCATTGTCTTGCTTCTGTGCTTGTCGATGAGGTCGTCAAGTATGTCGTCCCATCTTTTCTTGTGCCTCACAGCCTTGGCGGACACCATGTTCAGCCTTGCCAAGATCGGGAAATAGTCATCCAAGTTAAATCCCCCTAGGAGTTCGGAGTTTCCGTGTATCAGATCGTGGAACAACTTGTTCCATCCTGCATCCCTAGGAAGCCTGCCCAGTACGGCCTGGCACACGATGTCGCTGGCGAAGTAGCTAAAGAGCTCGCTGAGGTCGATCGATGTGCGCGCGGCCGCCGCCTCCCTTAGCCTAGCCAGGACAAGCCACACGTCCTGCTCGCACGAGGCGAAGTGGGAGCGGACCTTCTTGGCAGTGAGGAGGTGGGTGGTGACGATCTTTCTGATCTGCCGCCAGTAGTCGCCGTAGGGGCATTGGCGACGTTGGTCGAGCCAGTGTAGAGGATGTCGCCTACGGCGGAGGGAGGCCGGGACGCGAAGACATGGTCGTGGGTGCGTAGGACGGCCTTCGCCGCTCTAGGCGACGACACGACAAGAGTGGGGAGGGCGCCGAGTCGGAGGAGCATCACGTCAGGCCCGTGCTTTCTTGCAAGGTCTCTAAGACAGATGTGTGGGAGGGAACCCATGAGGTGGAGGTGGCCGATGAGTGGGAGCTTGAATGGAGGTGAAGGGATTTTATTGAGTAGCTTCTCTGCTCGCGATGTCGACGTTGCCAAGAGCACAACGAGGAGGAAGATGAAAAGAACGAGCGCCATAGCCTGTGGAGATGCATGTTCATGGAGGTGCGCTAACAGTTGGGCCATGGCTATGGAGATGCTCGGCACTTGTGAGTTCAAATACTGCGTGCTCGTTGCTGCCTTCCTTTATGGTGCTCGCTCAGAATCAATAGATTAGGAAAAAGGAGCAAGATATATAATAGGGTTGGGTAACCTGAATCGTCCACATATGATTAGCTGTGCTGCCGAGCGAGTAGGATACTAATTTGACTTGATAACGTATGCTTAAGTACCTGCTCTTGCAAAAACTATGGCTCAATTTTTTAAAGTCTAGCAAGCCGACGAACTCGATCTGCTGGCAGCACAAAAGATTAAAGAAATAGCCGATAGACAAGATCATCGGTAGGAGAAAGATTCCTGTGTGCCATGACGGTGCATCCGTGCATGGTTCCAAATGCTGATATCTAATTTAAAAGGATAATGTATGCTTACATATCTGCTCTTGGCCTCACCTTGCACACAGGAATCTTTCTCCTCGAGATTTGAGCGGCCAGGGTTGATTAGTCTGTGATGAGACCTTGAGATAAAGCTTGCTTTCTAACTACTCGATCGGCTGGCAGCAAATTAAAAGAAATGCATGAGAGACAAGAGTATCGGTAGAATCGTGAAGACTGGCATTTTTTATAGGGAAAATAAACTACGAGTAGTAAGTAGATCATCATGCCACGCGTGTCTAAACAAAATATCATATGTTTATTTTTTCGGCTGCATAAAAGATCATTTGTATTACCTGATCTCTGTCAAAAAAAAAAAAAAACTGATCTGTTTCACCGCAACATGTCTTTCCTCAAGTAACCAGCGATGACTTGCCCATGGTCTTTGCTAGTATTTGTTAGTGGGTTTTAGGCCCTAACCGAACTAAAGTTCTGAAATATTTTGTCCCACATAATTAGTTGAAAGAGAGTTGTATCTCCTTATAGGGAGATTGTTCCCATGTTATACGGACATGAGTATTACACGTGTGCTCCTCCTTCACCGCCCTCCTATCTCTCGCCTTCTTCAGTTTATAAGGAGAGAGCTACACGCAAGCTGCTCCACCGCCGCTCGCCTATCTCTCGCCTCGTCATGACGTGTGTCAGGTGTCTGGAATGAACCGAGCATGTTGTTTGTATTTTTGCTATCCAGGTAAATTTATGAGTCATTAAATTAACAGATACGTTAATTATTCAGCCATTTCCGGATTTTCTAGATTGTGGGTTATTACCGACTCAGATGTTGGATTACTCCTCACGTTTTACCCGACCCTGCTGGGTTGCGATTACTCCTCACGTTCTAGAAAAGCTCTCAAACTTGATTGAACTTGTGTGTCTCAAAAAGGAGGGGGGTGGGGGGTTTATATAGTAGGACAAGGGGGAGGGGGGTGCTTGGACAGGGGTTGAACCCCTCCCCAAGCCACCGCCGCAGCCGCCCTAGGGGTGGGCCCCACCCGGGTCCGAACTGACCTTGGGTTGGGGACCCACCCCCAAACCCTAGCCGTCCGTAGCCTTGACCCCACATGGGCCTGTGGGGCACACTCGGGTGGGAGGAGGGGCACCTCCCCTCCTTGCCCTTGCGTCGGCCCACCACCCTAGGATGCGGCTGCCATGTGGGCCCCTAGGGCCCATGTGGTAGCCTCCTTTTATTGGGCCTTTTTCCTTTATTTAATATTTTCAAATATTCTTTTATTTATTTATTTTGTCTAATTAATTCCTAATTGAATATTTCCTTTTACAAAAAAAATCTCGGAATTAATTATATATCATATAAACATATTTATATGATCCAGAACACCTAGTGTCCGCGGACAAAACTTTCCGGATAAATATTTCCTTCTATATAAACTCTCGGAAAAAATCCGATGGTGATAGAAACTTCTATCACCTTGTGAGACATCTAATGTCTGCCTGATCCAATCTCTTTGATATGAATTTATCTACCAAGCAGAAACCATTCCGGTGATACTCTCTCGTTGTTCCAGACCAACCAATATACACAACTAACTAATCCTAGTTTAAGCGTGTTACCCCTACAGGTTCGATAATGCGCATCTATAATTAGATGCACTCATCTAATCACCAACCAGGGTCAGGCCCGAGGACGACCTGAATAACTGCTACCGTCATACGTAGACACTCTGTTGAACCTGTCGATTACTAATACATCATTCACATTACTCACGATACCGAAACTTTACCCGAGATATAGTTCCTTTGACGTTACCATGAATCAATCATTGATTCATTACATCTTCGTCTATCTCGTTAACTGGCAAGCTCCCTTTACTCGTTCCCATATTACTATATCCCATACAGTGTAACTTCACCATGCATTGTCTGCAGAACATATTGGATACCTTTCATACCGAGTTGGCCCAGGGTGTATCTCTCTTTTGACAGAGGAGTAATTTCCCATCTCAGAACATTAGGATATATACACACCAATTTGTAACTACCCAATAAATAATGTTTTGATCACCTTGTTACGGCCGTGACATTTGACAGTATGAAAGTAATTCTTCTAGTATGCACGACCCTAATAACCTCATGCTTCAAGGACATGCTATATAATAATCTTTCTGTGATAAAGCTAAGGACAAAAGAAATGTAATCTCTTAGCATAGCAAAACTTGGGTCAACCCGGCCATATTGTTCTCCAATAATATGCCACTCATTGACGCTGATATAAACAATGTCCATGACCAAGAAAGCACATTCATCTAGCATTCAACAAATTAGTCCACAGAAAAGACTAGGTTATATTTACTGTTCATGTTTCCTACATGTGCATATGAGCTTTCCTCTTAATCTTGTATTCAGGAGCCACAACAGTTATAGCATAGAAAACACCAAACATAATTAATTAATCAGATGTATAAATACATTGCCTTTGGGGAATACATCCAACACACCCACACTATATAAACTGCAGACGTCCGCCCTAGCCACTTGCTCAACACATGGTCCACTGATACAGAATGACCTATCAGACACCCTTTTATGGAAATACCACGAGTTAGGCGATAGAAGAAACGAACGTCCCCCGCGTGCCCGCACTGGGCCATAGACAGGCCTACCACAAAGGCAAAGGGTGAATAGGGGATCCATATTGGCAACGGTTATTTGTTTACCTTTGTTATCGATAAGTGCTCACCGCACACGGATATTTGAGCAATCTACGTTGCCATAAGAAGCAGCCCGACAGCCCACGAAGGTGGCCTATAAGATCCTCCACTTCCTTCACTCTCACTGTCTCTATTCCAACGCTAGCCGTCGCACAGTCTATTAACTCTCTTCAGTCTCTCTCATGGCTTCCCCTGCCGGCGCTTCTAGATCCACCCACCCTCTGGTTCGTCACACAGCACCAGCGTCAGCTGGTGTTGCAGGACAAGCGTGCCGAAGCCTCCCGCGCCCCGTCCCCTCGGTCCGCAGCCGTACAACTGGCTTTCACATCAGCCGCTTCCAGATGCAGTATCTTGGCCGCCCTCATTGTTGGGTGAACCCGCGGTCGCCCTCATCGTCCTTGTCCTCATCCTCATCGTGGATCGTGATTCCGAGATCACACGCCAACTTTCCCGTGCTGATTTCGAGAGCGAGGACGATCGGGGCGCGTCATCAGGGTGAGGTCAATCTGGAGGTGGTCGTCTTCATCTCTGAGGCCTCGAACCAGATCAAACGCATCGATGAGGCGGTCTTCCAATCAGACCTCTGAGTCACCATAGACATCTCTTTGGTTCCCGACGAGGGCCAAGGGCTCAAGGGGAAGGCCGGTGCTAGCTCCGTCTTGGGCGATGCTAAGTGAGCCCGACTCGCCTAATGTAAGACCCCAAACCATGTGTTTGTTCTTTGTTAGTAGGTAAAGTATGTTTGCTCTGTTTTGCATAGGTTATTAGCAGATACTTTTGCTCTGTTTTAGTACTTAAACTATATTTGCTCTGTTTTGCATAGCTTATTACGGAGTAGCACATATTTTTGCTTTGTTTTAGTAGTTAAAGTACGTTTTGCTCTGTTTTGCATAGCTTATTAGCACATATTTTTGCTCTATCAATGTTTTAGTAGTTAAATTATGTCTGCTCTGTCTTCGAGTTCTAGTTGTAAGTAGTTATAATAGTTGTGCTCGGTTTTGAGATATTTTTGGTAAGCATTGTCTTACTGTTTTAGTT
The DNA here is from genome assembly GCA_947311845.1 of Poa pratensis. Taxonomy (NCBI): domain Eukaryota; kingdom Viridiplantae; phylum Streptophyta; class Magnoliopsida; order Poales; family Poaceae; genus Poa; species Poa pratensis. The sequence continues at coordinate 6,922,282 of CAMZMU010000078.1, forward strand.
GTAAGTAGTTATATTAGTTATGCTCTGTTTAGACATATGTAAGTATTGTCTTAGTGTTCTAGTTGTAAGTAGTTATAGTAGTTATGCTCTGTTTAGACATATTTTTGGTAAGCATTGTCTAAGAATTTTAGTTGTAAATAGTTATATTAGTTATGCTCTGTTTAGACATATTTTTGCTAAGTTTGTCAAAAAGTTCTAGTTGTAAGTAGTTATACTTGTTATCCTCGGTTTAGACATATTTTTGCTAAGCCTGGTCTTAGACTTGTAGTTGTAAGTAGTTATAGTAGTTATGCTCTGTCTAGACATAGTTATAGTTGTTATGCTCTGTTTATACATAGTTTTCACATTCCTTGTCTTTCAGTTCTTGTTATAAGTATTTATATTACTTATTATGTTATGTTTAGACATGTTTTTGCAACCTAAGCATATCTTTTGGATTTTTTCATATCCTTTAGTGCGAGGAGAAACTTGGAGACTATGCGGCGGTCGTGAAGACGTAGGAGCGGGGCTTCGTTTCTAGGAGCAAGACTTTTATGCAGTACTAAATAGGTAGGAGACGACGACCATCTAGCGGCCGTTAAGATAGGAGCGGGTCTCCATCCATGGTGCATTGAAGAAGGGCCAAGAGGAAGAAGGTGAAGAACCGGTAGCTGTCGACAGTGCAACCGACGTCACCGGCTTTTTTTTCTCGTGTCGCCCTCATTACAAATGGTCAAACAGTAATCTCCCTATCTGATGTAAAGACTTAAGGCGACGATTATATATTATGTACGTTATCAAATAGATGGGAAACGATGTGAAATTCTGTCGCCATTGTGGACCTTCACATCAGCAGGGGGGCTTGGGACACGGACCATTTCTCCGTTTCTGATAAGGGTTTTGACCCTTTTCCGATGTGTGTGATCCCTCATTTTTCCAGTTAGTTCCAGAACATTGTGTCGCCGCTCAAGTCTCCTTGATCCCTTCTTCCGGCAGGCACCGCGAGACGGGACATGATAGGCCTCTAGAACCCCGTTTCTTGTCATCCTGTACGGGAGAGAGGCGGGTACTATTGGGAGCTCAGTCACGCGACTACTGGTAAGGACTACTTCCCCAATGACAACTTTTCCCTGACATCGACAACCTCTTCATCGACATGGCTAACACCACGAACGCAACAGTTACGCTCCCGTGGCACCATATGAGTGTTCATGTCTTTTATGTTTAAGATACTATTATGATTTATGTCTCTAGTATGTGGTTTAGATTTGATCTATTCGTTTACTAGTCTGCATGATTAGTTTAATCTATTACTATCGTCATGTTTTATTTACTGTTTAAATCTCGTAGTAATTTTCACATAAATTCATCAGTCTTCTTGCTTCACCAATGATTTTTCTTACAAAACCTACAACATCAACAAGCTTGCTTATATCAAACACGGTTCAACGCATCCAAGGAATTAAATAAGGAAAGAAATTTGTGGCAGAGATATGGTTGACAATATACATTTCAAAATATCAAAAAATTCAGACAACTAATTGCAAATATAAAAAAAATCAGACAAAAAAATTGCGCGTGCATCTTAACGTAATGTAACAAAAAAAAAATTAGTTTCCCGCGAAACATGGCATACACACATAGATTATAGAGATGTATGCTCCTGTGTTTTGTTCGGAATTTTTCTACACCTCAAAATGTTTTATGATACATGCAGTAACGGCTAACTATTATGTGGCAGCGACAGATTGTTTTGTGAAATGAGGCAAAAGGTTTGCCTTTTTCATTGATTAAGACGCGAGAGAAAAAAGTAAGAGTTTACATGGCCGAAGCCAGGTCATTCCGATGTGCGAAACACAAGCGCACAAACGGAAACAAAAATCAACCCACATGGTGATTACTCTCCTGGAATTAGATCTCCCAAGCATTTAGCATCAGCCAAAACCCATAACCTCGCCTCCTCCTTAATATCCGCAATGGGCACGACATGGAAGAAACATGGCGAATAACTGTAGAGTTGCACTCATTTCAAATCTTACAAACGATAAGGGAAAGAATTGAGGTGGCCTCTTTCCGAGGGACGCCAAGATGAAGAATAGTGGCATTCCAGCAGTCCTTGATGTTATCAAAGCCTACCCAAGTGGAAGGTAAAATCCGTGGGAACCCCAACCAGAGAGAGACATCGCTCCAAATACGAGAAGAATATTTGCACCCAAAAAGGAGATGGACCGCCGATTCCTGAGTTTGCTTGCGTAGAGGACAAACCCCATAGTTGCGCCAGCCTCGATGCTGAAGACGATCTGCAGTCCAAATCCTATTATGGACTAGCTGAATGCCCGTGCGTTGCTACGGGCCGCGATTTATTCTTCATGTGTAACTTGTTGTCACATGCTTCCTGCTTCAACCGCGCCGTATACGGCTCCACTACCGTTCATGCACTAAAAAATAGATGTAAAAAGAGATAGCAATGTAATTGTCCAAAGCAACACCATTCTTTTTCAACTGAAATGTAACTCGATAAAATATTAAAAACACATAACTCAAATACATACAAAGCAACAGTCAAAAAATTATCTCTTATTGACTAACATTGTACTGATGTATCTTGAACACACCTTAAACTAATAGCTTTCATATAAATCACTCCTACAATGGACAATCTCACGAGATGGGGTTAGGCCTAGGGTTCGGGACAATATGCTTCAGCTTGGTCATGCCGCTCGCAAGTCGCAACCTTTGCCTCGGTGTGTCACTCACTCGCTCCTAGAAGCTAGGTGCCGTATGATGTGCAGCGCTTACATTACTCTATAAGGTAAAACTTTTGAATCTGGTTGCAACTCTATAGCTAGAGAGAAAAAAGATGAAAAAAGTTCAGATCAACGGCCTGCTATTTCCAGCAAACCTACTCGCTTAATATATTTAGTACTACATATACATCTTAGAAAAACATATAACACTGGCTCAAGCGGCAGAGAGCACATGCTCCCTTGAAATTGTTAAATTTAATCCAGTAACTATAGTGGGCAATTCCATTTGATCTGAACAGAGAAGCATGAGCTAATTTAGTTACTCAGATAACTTCAGTGATAAATTTGAATATAATTATATTGTAGCATCACAAGATTTACCATTTTGCAATCACAGCACGACAGCTTAGGAGCACTACTACGTCATTATTCAGGAACGATAGGAACAGAACAAAAATAAGGTGTTTAATGCTCCCCAATAAGAGAATCCCAAGGTCGGCAATATTTGCAGTGCCAGCAGCAACCCAGCTCCCCACTGCAACCCAGAAATAGCAGTTTTGTCGGAGCCATTTCATCAAACACGTTGCCAGCAAGCACGAGAGAGAAGCTTGTGACAGTAAGGAGAGTTGCGGGACGCAGGACGGGATCCGGCCAGAGGTGAGATACATGCTCTGACCGCTCCGTAGGTTCAACCTGACAGCGATTCAGAAGGAACCGTACCTAGGGCAAGCCCATGAGGCCAGCAATGACGAACATCTCGTCTCGCTGATGGCGAGCGGAGGTTGGGCAGGACGGGCAGCATCCGCTTCGCCGTGGGCGTCAGCATCCTTAGCATCGGGCCACTTTTGTTCACCGCGACCTTCCCTCCACATCGATGTTCTTCTGCAAGTAGCCCAGCCACACGCCTCCAGTCATGTGTTGGCAGCAGTCCGCAGGTATAGGCCGTGGATGTGGACGCTCGGAGGACTCCACGGGATGCGGACATCTGCTGCGAGGAGCTCCACCCCTCGTCTCCCTTGGATTCTCTCGAGACGCCACGGCCGCCTACTCCTTCGAGAGAGGAGAGTGGGTTTCGGGCGGAGGAGTTATATGCCCGCTGTGGGCACGCTGGGCAGGAAGGCGCCGGCAGCCGCTGCGCGGCGAGCTCCGCCTCCACCCGGTTGGGAGAATATAGGGTGCGGAGAGGTCGGAAGAGGGATTGGGGATTTTTTTTCATTATGATCGAACCGGTACGTCTTGGCGGTGGCAGAACCGTGAAATCTCATAGCGCGCAGGGGTAAAATCGGAACTTTAAAAAACGCACCATCACCTGAAGGTGATGACATATTATATAGTAGAGATCACCAACCAAACAAAGAACTTGTAGTTTTTAGGCGCCCAAGCGTTTGAGACCAGGTACTTCATGCAGGGCCGAGCCGGCTAAATCCGGGGTCATGTGCGAAAATCTAAAATGGAGCCCTATCTTACATAAATATTTGAACTAATAAATAATTATAATGTATATGACAAAAAATTTAGGTAACCATATAATCATACCTACATGACTCGGAGTTGCATAACGTTTATTTGAACGTCATTATTCTTTTTGTGTTCTTTGAGAAGAAATCTTCAATCATATCCTCATAATCAATCTTCTCCAACACTTCGCCCTCAAACGCTATTGTGGTCAAATCGTTGAGTCTTTCTTGTGTCATTGTAGTACGCATATAGGAATTCAATAGCTTCAACTTAGAAAAGATTCGTTCCGCCGATGCAACCGTCACAGGAATGGTCAACAAAACGCTATATGCAATACTTGCATTGGGAAAACAATCATGACACTTTATAAACTTCAAAACTTCAACGGGCCCAATATTTTCTTTTGGCATGAATTTTTGGAGAAGCTTCAGCTCAACAAATAGATCATTGGCATCAATATCAGATTGTTTATCCTTTCTAAGGGCAGCCTCAAGATGATCACATGAAGACTTCAGACTATCAGAATCCAATGAGCGCAATGTTTCAGAGGTAAATAAGAAACCAATTTTTTTTTGGGTAACCCTGATATTGGTCAAATCTTTTTGTGAGTTCAATGTTTCGGAGGCAAGTGTAAGGGTGGAAGCATCAACAAACTGATTACCGGATGACACTTGTGATGCTTCTTTATAACAAACTTGTCCATAGCACCTTTTTGAGATTTAATTAATTTTGTTCCTTTATTTTCGCTTATGCTTCTGCGAACCAGACTCATGTTTCCTCATGATGAATCAAATCTGTATTATTAACGAAAGATGAATAAAATAAAATTTAAGTGAGGATGTGATCGAGCAGAAACTGAGGAATCAACAACAACAAACCTGATTTTGCGTGGCTCGGTGCCCCGCTGCCGGTCGGCAAGGCCGCGAGGGGTCTGCTATTGGCGGATTGGCCGCAAATGCCCGCCGCCGGCAGCGAGATCGACCAAGGCGACAAGGCGTCGGCGAGGGGCGTGACTGCGTGAGCCTGGCGACGAATCGTCGAATCCGTCCGTGGCTCCGTGCTGTGCCGCCGTTTCGTATTTGCTACTCCCTCCGTTCCAATTTAATTGACTTGCTATTCATTAAATGTGGATGTATCTAGACATGTTACATGTATAGATACATCCACGTGTGATGAATATGAAGTCAATTAAAATGGAACGGAGGGAGTACACGCTAATAGGAATCCATCGATTCAATCTATTCTGTACCAGAAAAGAAAACGACCGGCCAGCCCAACTAGAGAGACGGACACGCCAGGAAGGGCCCATGAAAAAAAACGGTGCGGCTAGGAGATGTTGGTCTGCTTGGTTGATACATGGGCCCATTCCTACTATACAATATATATACATGTATTAAAAAATTTGGGGCCCCCTAAATTCATGGGCCCTGTGCGGGCCGCACCACCTTGAACCACTGTGGGCCCGGCCCTGACTTCATGAAAGTAGGGGTAGTACCAAGAAACTACAGCAAATACGCCAATTTCATGGAGTAGACACCAGAAGAAGATGGGGAGCAATTTTTTTTCTCTGGCAAACAGTGGAGATGGGGAGCAATATTGCTCTTGCCGCCTCCTTCCCGCCCTTCTTCCTCTCCCTATCCTCCTCCGTGTCCGCGCCGCCCCGCGGCGGCCGGTCGCGGCCTCGTCCTCTCCCGCCCGGGCGCCTCCCTCCTGCATCTCCTCTCCCGCCACCGTCGGTGCGAGCCGCCGTGCGTGGCTCGGAAAGCGCCGGCGGCGGCGGATCTTCCCTACCCGCGTCTTTGGAGGGTGTCTCGCGGGGCGACGATCTCTGGCGGCGGTGTGCTTCGGTTCGGTGGTGGTCCGGCGTATGGTGGCGGCAGAGGAGCTGGTTGGCTGCTGGAGCTGTACAGCCATTTAGGATGAAGGGGCGTGAGCAAAGAACTCAAGATTGAGAACACCAAGCCACCAAAACTCCTTGGGCCGGCACACCACCTTCCAATGCAATTTGTGTTTGCCTCCGAACACCGAGATCGAACCCGCCCATAAGAAGGCTCGCTGGATCTTGGCAATAAAATTCAAAGTTGGAGGCGGAACAACAAGAGTGGGTTGTTGTTAGGCCATGTACATGCAAGGTGCTTAGTTGGATGCTTACAAAAATAAACCGAATATTTTCATAAGCACCAATGCTTATTCATATAGGAGGGGTTTCTAGCTAAACATTTCTCTAGTCTAAATAAGCACTAGTGGTTAAACAAAACCGGTTTAATTTTCTATCCACCTGATCTATATATAAACACCTTTGCCTTGTACGTGCCCTCGAAGTGGAAACAGTGGCAGGCCGTCTAGCACGGCCTTCATGATACATGCATAACGGCTAATTCCGTTGTATCTTTGGTAACAGCGGGAGGCTGGGGAATCCCGGATCTCACCATGTATATAGTGTAGGGTTAGAGGGAGTGCTTGCCGGCGGCGTCCTGGAGGCGGAGGCGTCGGTGGTTGGCATTTTGGGGTCGGCTTCTTCCTCTCCGGTGTCGGCGGTCTTCGGAGCTCCGACATCAAGCAGTCGACTTCCCCCCGTGCTAGCGGTCCTGGGTGACCGCCGTGCGCGTTCATGCCCCAGCTGGATCCCGGAGCGGCGGATCCAGATCGAGATCGTAAAGCTGCTGATGTTGAAGCCTGGTGGTACTGCCGTCGTCGAGCAGGGTGGAGGCTCTCCGGAGTTCGAGGTTCGACGACTTCCCGTCCGCAAGTGGCCGTCTTTTGTTCCAAGGTTTGAGGAAGACGCAGCGGCGGCGCGCCATCGGTACGTCCTGTTCCTCGCCGGCGACATCGTTTTGCAGAAGGACCTATGTGTAATTTCTATCTTTGTGGGGTGTCTTTCTGTATTAACCAGGCTTTGATGTAATCAGTGGTTTCTAGCAAAAAAACAACAAGGGAACATGAAATCATGTGGAAGAAACCCACGTCTGTAGAGGTCTGGTCGGACACGTGTGACGTGTGGTCTCCAGTCTCTACATACCCGTAACCGCTACCGAGGGCTCGACCAGTCTCGTGAGAGAATCGAAATAAGACCGAGGGGCTCCAAAGTCCAAACCCTAGCTCCCCGGCCCGCGTCTCGTCAAGAACGATCTCGCCGGCGATCCCATGGCGCTACGCACTATCGCCGCGAGGATGCGGACTCCGGCCGCCGCTGCTGCTCTCCGTCTGTCGCCAGCACCCCACGTCTCTCCCCCTGTCGGCAAGTTTCTTCACCTCCTTCACCTTCCAGGTTCGTCCTTCCGTCCGTCCATGGCGATCGGATAATTTCATCCAGTGTACGAATCGTCATCTCGTTAGCTAATTTCCCCACCTATGAGTCTGCTTCTGTTCAATCTTTTGCGCGTATGCCGGTGTCCGCACTGATTCATTAGTTTGAGACAGTCGCCTGAGCTAGCAATCGTTGATTATCTCATTCATTTGATCGTTTGAACACGTTGGAAAAGGAGTTAGTGGTTTTAATATGTTCTTGTCTCGATCGGTGCCCTGTTGTTTCTTGTGCACACGAGATCGATCTGTTACTGTTACGGTCTGTAGACGCAACAAAGAGATGGGTCATAGCACGTTTAGTCAGGCTGGAGTTGGTAAATGTTTAGTTAGGTCATAGCATGTTTCACTACCTGCTAGCTTAGTAACTAATTAACCATGTTTAGTTAGGTCGTAGTTAGAGAATGGCACGGACAACTTGTTTGAATGTAGTTGGACCAATCATGGATTTTATTTCAGTTTCCCTGTCATTCGAAGCTTCTACTGAAGCTAGCATTTAATTTCCTTAATTTTCTGGTTAGCCACAATTAGACGTCTTCCATCGGCAAACTAGTCAAGCATTATATGGCAACGATTATGTGGTCGATTGCCAAGACTGCAAGGCAGGTCTGAGTTCATAGGCAAAATTCATTGGAGAGGCTATAGGACATATGTAGATGTGGTATAAATAAATTATATTTCGGAATTTGAATAAACGTAGCGTTTACGGTTGAAAATTAGGAAATAACAACAGCACATTACTTTGCCAATTAAGAAATACAATTATCACTTTAGGGTACAAATTAATTTGCTCATTCTTCGTCCTCCTCTAGTAAAACTGGATCAACCTGAATATTTCCTTTGTAAATTGCTTCATCGGAGTGATCATCTCTTGCGTAAAAGCCATCTACAGGAGCCTGTCGGTCATTGATCTGTTTGCGTTCTCCAGTTGCTGGCAAGTCTTCATAGTGGTTGTACTCTTCTTCATTAGTAACGTCATCCACCCCAACTATCTTCCTTTTCCCATTCATCACAACATGGCAATTTTTATGTAGTAGGTCTTTGACATAGAAGATCTGGGTGGCTTGGGTAGCTAAAACGAAAGGTTCACCTTTGTATCCCAATTCGTTGAGATTGACATATGTAGTGTTGTACTGGTCAACTTTCACATGACCCAGTTTGACCCATTTGCATTTAAACAATGGAACCGTGAGTAATGTATCGTACTCAAGCTCCCAAATCTCCTCAATTATTCCATAGTACCAATCCTTCCTCCCATTCGGATCTATCGCTTCCACTTTAATAGAGCTATTCTGATACATGGTCTTGTTATCTCTATTCTTTGTATAAAAGGTGTAGCCATTCAGGTCATATGCTTCCCATTTATGAACCGTAAAGTTTGGCTTTCTTGCCAAACTTTTTAAAGTCTCGTCATCATCTCCGACACAATTCGTCATCAGCCAATCAGCGAATCTCTGGTTGTGCAGTTTCAAGACTTGTGCTTCCTTCTGATTCTCTGTCAAGCCTCGGCCTCCTAGCTCAATACTAAGTAGATCCTTGTGAGCATCCACATATGGTGTAACGACCGCAAGGTGCTGCAATACGTACAAATGTGTTTTCTCAAATAATTCACACTCTAGCCAACATGATTTATCTTTCATTAACCCTTTTCCATCTAGCCTCCCCTCATGCCTGGAAAGAGGCACCCCGATAGGTCGGTGGCCATCCATGTAGCTGATGAAATACTCAACCACCTCCTCCGAAAGATATCCTTCAACGATACTTGCCTCTGGCCGATAATTTCATCCAGTGTACGAATCGTCATCTCGTTAGCCAATTCCCCACCTATGAGTCTGCTTCTGTATCTGTTCAATCTTTTGCGCGTATGCCGGTTAGCCACAATTAGACGTCTTCCATCGGCAAATTAGTCAAGCATTATATGGCAACGATTATGTGGTCGATTGCCAAGACTGCACGGCAGGTCTGAGTTCATAGGCAAAATTCATTGGAGAGGCTATACGACATATGTAGAAGGATACAATGCAAATAATCCTTGAACTGCTGGCTAGCAAGATTTCAACTGCTAATCATGATCTGTGCGTGCTTTTTTCTCTATGCCTCTGTCACGTCCTCTTTGGCATGATAGGATTCGAGATAGCTTTAACTATCAGTTCCAGTCTTGTTTTTGTTTTGTCGACTCAGCTTAAATTTTCCTTCACTTATTTGGATGAGCAGGGACATGGACGGTGGACGCGGGGGGGAAGATGTTAAGATGCTGTACCGTGAAAACCTGAAGATACTCAAGGATGCGAAGAAATATGAGCGTGACATGAAGTAAGGATTTGAGATTTATTATGGATACATGGTTTTGACTGAAACTATCTAATAGTACTAATTAATGCATTTCCCTCCTTTTCTTTTGTTAAAGCAAGCGTATTCGGACCCTGAATGTGTGGAGCAAATTACTGAAATGGTCCTTCAGGCTGGTGCTTCCTCTTCCCTTGACGGCTACTGTTCTCAAAGTGACCCACTAGAGAGGGAAGATGACCATTCGCCGTTCTGTTTAGTTGCCAAAGCACTTGATGTCTTGTCTGCTGATGAATGGGTCGGTCTGGTGTGTGTGTTATCTGACGTGAGCGCCACTTTGCCATGTGGGACTTTGCGCACTAAGTAAAATTGGTAGTGGCTTGTTGGTAGATGAACGCTGTCAGTGGCTTGCTGAAGTTGTAGTGAACTGTGTTCTTTGCCTGGTAACATGTTCTGCTTCTCGTATTTGCTGTGTTAGCTGTTAGACGCAGGTTGTTTCAAGAGCTAAATACAAAACTTTCTGCACATTTATAATGCTATAATGATTTTGCACGACTCAGTTGTTTCGAGAATCATACAACAGCGATCTGCAGCCATGGCTGAAACCAAGAGAGGAACATGCTTATGTTGCTTGGAAGTTTTCAGATTTCCATTGAACATAACAAAACGTCGTGCAGGAATGGTAAACTTGTTAGGTTAGGCATGATAATATGATATACAGCAAGCCAAATTGCCAGCAGATGAGAATTTCAAATACCAGAATCTAGATTAATATAGAGTAGTTCTTCCAGGACAAGAGCCCAGTCAAAGTTGACACACATGGACAAACGGATTCATCTTACATAACCGCATGCCACAAGATGAGCAGTAATAAATCCAGCACAGCAGATCAGACAAACAAAACTGGTAGTTACGCGGGCATAAAGCATCACGGGTCTCAACTCACTCCTCGCCACGGCGCCACGAGTCAACCTGTAACACGAGCTCTAATGCAGCGAAAGAACCAATCCACAGCTTCGTACTCCAAATTATGTCCTCCCAAAGCGCTGTTACCTTGTCGCCGATCAAACTTCAGAAAAAACAGGAAACTGTGAGCTTAGTACCCCAACTTACAAGTTACAAACAGGCAACTACATACACTTAGAATCAGAGGAGTGTTTGGAAAATACAAAACATCTTACCTCAAGCGTTCCAAAGTTTCATCAATCTCTTTCCCTACCAAGTCTGCCTCACGTCTGATCTCCACTTCACTAGCTGTTTCCAAATTGAATCCTTTGCCATGCTGTCCACTCTGCAAGAGCCAAAGCATAAGAAGCTGAGATGGCAATGCCAAGCGCAAATAAAAGATACCGTGTACATTCAAAAATCCTAAAAGCATCGTATTAAGGGGACAATTACCCCCGTACTGGTGTTCAGTTCTGCTAGGAAGGATCCATGTAAACCTACTTCTCCAACCATCATGGCCAAAGTCATCAATTCATAGTCGCATAGTATCCAAGAGGGTCACTTGTACAAGTGACAGTTGTCCCCATCATATACAATTTCAAAGTTTAAACATCTAGTCTCGACAAGCCCAATATGTGAACTATTAAAAAATCAACCACTCATTGTAAATGCAGGCAAGCCAGCTGGGCATTCAAGCAGGAAGCAAAGAAAGTCGTCCACTTTAGGTACACGAATGCTATTTACTTATGTACAGCAACTGAGGATCATCACTTCGAGCTTATGAAATGTAAACAGACACAGGAGTTTCGTTATGATGCATCTACATGCCGTACAACATCTTGTGAACTGCTCTGCAGCATGAAACAACAGAGCAGACTGAAGTAAATTTCTAAACTTTGTCTCCAGATCAAAGCATTTTTTTACCATGCCCGAACTAGCAACCCAAGCAAGTATAGGAGGGCTATACTTTTCCCAGGGAATCCCGAGCACGAACGGTAGCAGATCCGGAAGTGGGTAAATCAACTAAATTTTTTTTTTTGCGGGTGGGTAAATCAACTAATTAACGTGATGATGATCGACAGATTGGAGGAATTCAGGTACCGGCAGTCCGGCACGCATGCATCACACAGGGAGTAAAGAAATTCTGGTATCGGCACGCATTCATCACACGGGAAGACAAAAAATCGTCCAGATTAGCGATCCATCGAGCGGCAGGGACGGAAGTACGGACCTTAGCGAAGCTGTAGAACGTTCGGCGAGCGCCGGCGGGAGGCGAGACGCGGGGTGGCGGCAGACGGAGAGCAGCAGCGGCGGGGCTCCGCATCTTCGCGACCAGGTTGCGCAGCGCCATGGGATCGCCCGGCGAGATCGATCTGGACGAGGCTCCGCGGCTAGGGTTTGGTGCCTGGGGCCTGGGCGGAGGGATCCTTGCGCTCTCTCCTTCGGTTCGTCTGCAAGCTCGTCGAAGAGACTGGGTTAAAAAACAAAAAAGATTACAATTGCTCTTTTAAATATTTTTATCATATGTTTTAGTTTTATTCGATATAATAACTTGATCTCACAGACGAGGAGTATATGTTGGAACGCCGCAGAACCCCGTGCTAGAGAAGAGGAAGGAGAGGGAGAAGAAGGACCCACGCCCACCGCACCCCACCGTAACACCACCCCTTCTTTTCCCCGCCGTCGACGTCGGCCGAACTAACATGACTATGGAGCACCGATTAACAGTCGGGCGGCTTGGATTGAGATGGTCGGTACAACAGTTACAAAGCCAATCAAGTGAACATGCCAGGGCAGGACCTAAACGGGTAACATGCCCAAGAGAAGGCCGTCGACCACATGAGCAGGGTGTGCGTCATCCAGAGAATGGAGCCATTGGTGCTTCGTCAACGCAGACATGGGGCCACGGTGCAACGACAAGACCCAGCATGGCCTTGCTTGGGGACGAGGCACGAAGACCTCAAGATGAACCAGAGCCTAATCCCACCCAATCTAGGGAGACAACATGGTACAGTGCAACCCTGGTGGGCACCACAGTGTCGAGGACGAGGACATGGCGTGCCATGCTAGCCTTATACCTATCCCTATGACCGCTACTAAGTATAGGAGGATGCCACCCTCCTCTCTCTCGTTGTCACAGCTGGCGTATCGCCTTTGACGGATTGGAAGTCATCTGTCACCGTGATCGCGAAGCCACCTAAGGAGATACCTATAGTTAAATACTCACCCCGTTTCAATTTAATTGACTTGCTATGCACCATGTGGTGTAAATTGGAACGTAGAGAGTATGTTATAGCATCAAACAATTCAAGGTATTATTACAATTTAATAATCCAATTATCCAAACACAAAAAATATATAAAGAAAAACAATGGAACACATAATACAACGAACAAATTGTCAAGCAAATCAAATAACAAATTAAATAAATGGAACAAATCTTCTGACTTCGGGCATAAGAAGAAAAGGCATAAGAGACAGACACGCAGAACAGCCTGACACGCAGAGCCACAATCGCGTAACTACTTTTTTTTTTTTTACGAATGGCCTAATTACTCTGGAAATCGGTGCACTCTTCATGTCTTTTTTCTTTTCTTCGAACGGGCCTTTGGGCTACTACCACCATGCTCTGATGGGCTTCTTGGCTGGCCCCCAAACGCAGAGCCAGGTTACCGACCTCGCGTCGCTGGCCTCGCGAACGAACGCATCCTATGTCGACTCGTTCGAGTAGTCCCATATCGCTAGCCCAGCACGTTGGAGGCGGTTCGTGAAGCAATAAAAAGGGACGCAGGGGCACCAGCCAAAACATACCTTTCTCGGCCTCCGGCTAAGATCAAGTGTAGTATCTGTTCTTCTCAGTTTAATATCTGATATTTGGATCTACGGATCCATGATATTAAATTAATTTTTCATGGGGGAGGGCTCGTCACAGTGGCATGCCGCTGGGCCCTGCTCGAGCGTCGCCAGAGCATTGCACTATAGCTCTAGATCGGTGCACCCCAACAAAACCCAATGAAAAAACTTTTATCAGGGCCATTGGAATATTACAGAACGGAGAATACGGTTCTCTTCTCAGTTAATGTTCTAGACAACACAACCAAAGCTGTTGTTTGCTAGCATAGAAAACACCTACCTTTTTTTTTTTGTCTATAACCCGTCCTTATCCTTTCCCCTTCGCTCCTGCGACTCAAGAGGCGAAAGGGCGAAAGTTTCCTCCCTCGGTCCGCCGCCGGCGAGGCCGTGAGTTCCCCTCCCCTCCGTCTGCTGCTCCGGCGGCTGGAGGGTGGGGGAACTCCGGTCCTCTCCATGCGGTGTGTACATAGTAGGGTTTCGGTTTCTGCCGGCGCCGCTGCGGAGGTGGCGGCGTGGCCGGAGAGAATAAGGGTTCTTCAGCACCGTCCCCTCTACGTCGCCGTTCTCCGGGGCTTCGGCGTGGCGCTGAAAGCTTTTGCTGTTCCTAGATCCACGGATATGTGGAGGTTTCCATCCCCCCGAGCAGATGCTGCGGCGACGGCGTTGTCTGCTCTTTGTGGGGTCTTTGTCCCTCCTCTCCGTCGTCGTCTCCATCTGCGGCGTCTCTGGGAGGGCGAGGTGGTTTGTCGAGGTGAGTCCCTCTGTTTCTGTCTCTGGCTGGCCGAGGTGGCAAAGGGAGAAGGAGGTGGAGGTGCTTGATCTGTTTTTGGATGGCGTGGTGGTGGTTCTCTGTGGCGTCTCTGCTCCGGCCGGCCGTGGCGGCGAGGGGAGTGGTCGCCTGGAGGACGGGTGTGCTGGGTGGTTGGTCTGGCCGTGGCGGAGTTGGTGGGAAGAGTGGTGGTTCGTGGAAGCAGGTGCTATGGCTGTACTCGTTCATCGTTCTGGGTGTTCGTCGCACCGCGGCGGCCGGTTCTGCAGCCTGCTACAATGGTGGAGGTGCTTGCTTCCCTGGGAATGGCGGTACGGCGACTCCGACGATGGCTAGATATTTGGGGTGTGGGGTGGATCCGTCTGTGTTCTTTCCTGTTGTCTGAGGTGTTTTGTGCAAGTTTTCTGGGTCTGGTTGTAATTCTTGGGTCTCTCTGGACCTGGTTGTAATTTGCTCCGAGCTCCTTAATATAAGTGGCGGATCCTGTTAAAAAAAAAGCTGTTGTTTGCTCAAAAGTTAATTATACAAACAACCTCTTCATATTTTCTTTGTACCTGATACACAACCAGCAGATCATATGTTTATTCCACACCAAAAAAAAATCATATATTTATTTCCCGCATAAAAGATCACATTTGTATTGCTCATCCAAAAGAAAACAGGAGAACCTTATTCATCACACGGGTGCTCTGGCAGCTACTACTTCTAGTCTATCACCAAATATAGTTGTCTCAATGCAACAGCTCTTTCCCAAAGAGCCCGGCGATGGCTCGCCTAGGGTCTTCCTGCTTTACCAATGACTCTCCTACCAAAACCTACAACATCAACAGAGGATTGATGATGTTTGTTACTCAACTTTTACTGCTAATATACTAAACTATATGGATTGAAAATATATAAATGATATCGTTGGATTCTTTTTTTTTCATGTAGGTATCATTGGATTCGTCTTACAATATTCTTTCATTCCATATATCATTATTCTAATTTTGTGGACATATTATATGTAAAAATCATGCCCAAATTTGCACGTCGTAGACCAGCGAAAATAAAGGCGTCATATATTTTGGAACCGAGGGAGTAATACATAAGCATAAATTCTTACAGTACCTTTTTAAAATATTTTTATCATATGATTTAGTTTTTAGGTATAATAACTTGATTATCATATGCTATTACAAGTTCGTCTCCAACATGTCTGTTTTAAGTTAGTTCCCTCGGTCAAAATGTGTTGCCTACTTTTGTGTTGTTTCAGGAAGAAAAAATATTTGTTGCATAGTACTCCCTCTATACAGTTGCGTAGAAGGGGGTGGCTACCCACTAGAGTTTCAACCAACTACCACATGTCTCTTCTTTTTAACACTAACTCAATTATAGTTTTATTGGATTTGTGTTTCATTCTTTTGTCAGATACTCAAACCTTCTAAGTTAGGCCATCAATATAGAAGAGAATAGTCAAATCTTTTAATACTAACACATTCGCCTAACTACTCTTAGCGCCACTCGAACTGAACATGGACTTTTGATACATAGAGACACCGCAGATGGAATCCGACAGCGGCTTCGTTGTCCATGAACAAAGTAGTATTAGTTGCTTAGGAAAAACCATACGGAAAAATAATATAGGAGAAATACAATGTGGATAAATGTTGGGATAATAAATAGCATCTAAGATCTGTACGATCATTTGACTCTATGGTGCATCCATGGGGTTTAATTGGCATTTACCGTACATACTAATTCACGTGGATTAGAGTGATGGTCATTAGGCATACTGTATGTACCCTATATGTACAAAATAATTTAGTAATTCCATAATAATTTAAACAAAATGAATATCTTTAGAAGTAAAAGATGGTCCAGTATTGTACTTGTATAAAAACATTTGCCCAACAAATGATTTTCATTCACTTAATGGCAACAATACAAAAGTATGACGACAACTATAGATGTATATAGCGTTTCTTACGAATCTTTGATGCAGGATACTATGAATGTAATTTCGTGCGCAAACCTTCTTATACGAGTATAATACTTGATCATGGTTGATTCTAGAAAAGAATGGGCGAATCTTTGACATAGGATTCTTTTGTCCTTTTTATCACTAAATTATTTTTGCATGTAGGCGCACCATATACGTCAAAATAATTTTGAATCCTTTGCTGGAATCAAACATGATCAAGTAATGTACTAGTATAAAAAATTGAGGGCATGACTTCTATTGAAATCTAAGTCAAAAGATTGATGAGAGACAACTATATACTTGATCATCTTTGATTTGTCAAACCAAATTCGTAATTTTTTGAATTGTTTTGGAATTACTATAAAAATTGGCGCAAATAGAGTGCGCTCGCAACAAAGAGCCAAAAATTCCCGTTTGAAATTTGTTTTTGTTTTTTGCACATACAAAATCTTGCTTTTATCCAAAAAGAAAACATTTGGATGAGGTTTGTATTAGGCAGTGAGATGTTCATGTGAAAAATTTAATCTAAACAATTTATGTTCAAATTTGGCACTAATTGGACATGGGAGATTTTAATTAATGAAATATAATGGTATTTAATAGCTTGGGGGGACATTGGAATGTTATACAGGAAAATATGAATTTAATAATAAAAATACGAGGATAATATGGAGGAAGGATATACGGTAGGTGGAACAATCATGGAAGTGAGTTAGTTGGAAATGAATGGTGGGATATATGGGAGAGTCGTCGCCCTATGCTCCTTTGCATTTTCGCACTTGATCGTATCTTTAATCCTGTGGTGCGATCATGTAGCTAATTCGCGTCATCGCCGCACGTCACAACTTGGCATTCATTCTTTGTCCAGCCAGCGTGCATCTTTTCTTTGACGATGGATTTATTTAGTTGCCGCTTGATGGTACTCCTTTTTTCAGGTTTTGTTCGGATCTTAGGTTCGTTTCTTGTCCCAATGGAATCAGGGTTTTGCTATACTGTACTTGTTTGGGCTGATACGATGCTAATGGGCTTCTGGGCACGTGAAGCTGGAAATCATTCCTACTTGTTTTATAGTACAACCAAAAGAGTCGTTGGCATGTGAAGCTGGAAATCTCACCAGATTTCATCATTTCTTCCCGTTGATGGGGATCAAATGGCTGTTCATCTACCTTTATCCTTGGAAGCTCAGGCGATGGTTCAAATATACCAAAGGCTGGCTTCTCTCTAATTGTATCGGAACTTGGCTTGCCTGCTTGTGCGATGGCTGACGACTCTAGGTCGGTATGGATAGTCTTTTCCAATGTGATCAAAACACTTTACGTTGTACCCTGTAGATCCTCTCTTCTTGGCCGGAAAGGAGTAATTTGGAATAGTGTATCCGCTTGACCTTCTCGTTCATTCTATCTCTACATCTGAGTGATTTCGAGATCGAGAAGAATAGTAAAAAAAGATTTCTGATATTGCACGGGCTACGTACCGAGCTCTCCTGGAAACCTAGCCGAGCCGCCGCCGCCACCTCCGCCTCCACCATTGATCGGTTCCCCCTCCTCCGGTCGGCCTCGCCGGTGTCGCGAGGGGTGGGGAACCCGATCTATGGTTGGAGTTCTCAATAAAAGTAGTGTTCCCAATAGATTTGATTAGGGTTTTGGTGTCGTCTTCTTCAATAGAGTTTTCATCATCTACAATAAGCAGTCTTTGGTTCTTCCTTCGACGATGAGATCTTCTTCCCGACGTCAATGGTGGAGTTGTAAGATTAAATTTGTCTAGGTTTGGTCCTTCAGATCTTGTTTCGCCGGATCAATTTTGGATCTTTTATTATGGTTACCGCAAGGATTGTCCTCGCAATATTTGTCTCGGCTGCTACGTCCTCGACAATGGTGATTCGTACTCTCGGCTCCCAGCGACGTCGACCAAGCTGTCCGGTTGTTTTGCCCTGGAATATTGGTGTTGGTACTCTTGCCGATGTTGGTTGATCAACTTAATGGCTGCGTGCGTGCACGTAACCTTGGCATTGCGGCTCAAAATTATGGAGAACCCTCGTTGGTATTTGCAGGTCTGTGGATTGGTATCTTTGTCGTTCTACGGCTGTCTTCAGAAAAGTTCAAAATTGTGTCAAGGAAGAAGAAAGAGTTTGAAGATTTGCTCTTTTCTTTTAGACTTTATTTTGTAACCGTTGTAGTCAGCTCATGTATCTCTACCATGTACTATTCGCTACTATAATATATGGTATTAATTGTCAAAAAAAATCATCATTTCAGTCCCAGTTTGTTGATTGAAAATAAATCACTCTAGAAATCGGTGCACTCTTCATCTTTAATTTTCTTATCTTTGAACCGGCCTTTGGGCTGCTACGATGCTAATGGGCTTCTGGGCAGGCCCCCAAACGCAGAGTTACCGACCTCCTCGCTGGTCGGGGCGAACGAACGAACGCGTCTTCGACTCGTTCTGAGTAGTCACATATCGCTAGCCCAGCTCGTTGGAGGCGGTTCATCCAGCAATAAAAAGGGACGCAGGGCACCAGCCAAAGCATACCTTTCTCGGCCTCCGGCTAAGATCAAGTGTAGTACCTGTTTTTATCAGTTTAATATCTGATATTTGGATCTACGGATCCATGATATTAAATTAATTTTTCATGGGGGAGGGCTCGTCGCAGTGGCATGCCGCTGGGGCCCTCGAGCGTCGCCGGAGCGTTGCACTATAGCTCTGGATCGGCGCACCCCAACAAAACCCAATGAAAAAACTTTGATCAGGACCATTGGAATATTACAGAATGGAGAATACTCCTCTTAGATACTAATGACCTAGATGACACAACCAAAGCTGTTGTTTGCTCAATAGGTTAAAAGCACAAACAACCTCCTCATATTTTCTTTTGTACCTAATACACAACTAACAGATCATATGTTTTATTCCTCACCACAAAAAGATCATATATTATTTCCCGCATAAACAAAGATTCACATGTCTATTACCCATCCAAAAGGAAAGAAAACAAGAAGACCTTATTCATCACGCGGGTTGTCTGGCAAGTACTACTTCTAGTCTACCACCAACAAGCCAGAGCTAGTTGTCTCAATGTAACAGTTCTTTCCCAAAGAGCCCGGCGATGGCTTGCCCAGGGTCTTCTTGCTTCACCAAGGATTCTCCTACCAAAACCTACATCATCAACAAGAACGCTGATGTCAAACGTGGTTCAAGGTATTCAAAGAATTAAAGTGAAAACCATGGCGGCTCGATAGCTTGTAGCATATATTATGTGGGCCAAAACTTATGTAAATTGAAAGGAAAAGTAATGCCCTTGATGAAGCAGAAAATGTGATCAATGGATAAGCAATTAGATAACTTACAGCGGACACACCAGCATTCTGCACATAAGCAACATCATCTGGGGTGAAAAGCCCTGATTCACCAACAACCTAAAAATACATGAACGTTGGAGAAAATGGTCAGCAAACTAAATGAATGTAGAGTTCCATGTGTGTAGCATAGCTCATATTTTTACTTTTACTAGTATCAAACTTGCCTTTCAAATGCATCTGACTGTTGGGTTCAACATACTGAGATGTATGACTTTTAAAAGGGCTTTCATGCCATATAAAGTTTTTTTTTTTGAGAAGTTAACTACAGTATGTATGTAACCATTCAGCTATGCCTCCCAGCTAGAGCACAAATATTAAGTGACCAAACTAATGTTTTTCTATAGTCAGAACACGTGCATTCATATAACATAGGACAGGTTACACATTAGAATGGGACATTACCAATATACCCTTCTCCCTGATGGCATTGCCGTGCTTCGCCAGCAACATCTTCGTGTTTGAAGTATCCACTATAAATGTTTCTGCATCATAAATATTTTTTGACATAGTAAGAAATCGATTCATTCCAAGGGAAAAGTCTTGGCTCAGAAAAATACAAATGTGTCAACATTCTTGAATATGAACATCGTACTTAACATAACAATATGTTTACTTAATTAATATACAAAGTGAGCACCAGAAGAATCTCATACCAAGGCTGCGGTTGTTGATGCCAATAAGTTGAACACCATCTATCTTTAGCACACGCTCCATCTCCCTTTCATCATGAACCTAAAATCAAACAAAAACTTAGTTTTCTGCAGACTATAAAAATCAAATCACATGCAAGGACTAACCCAATATGAAAAATGAAGCATATGTCGAACCTCAATAAGGGCTGTCAGTCCCAGATCCTTGCATATCCGGAGGAAGTATTTTATGTCCCGATCAGTTAGCACAGCAGCAATTAGCAGAACTGCATCAGCACCAATCGAGCGGGCATAATAGATCTGCCATTCATCAATGACAAACTCTTTGCACAGAAGGGGGCACTGCATTTACAACAGATATAACTGAATCTTGAGGAAAAATGGTAACCCAGAACAATCCTCTTCACATTGAAAGAACATATATATCTATCATTACCTTCACTCCTGCTTTGCGCACCTTCTGAAGATTCTCAAAACTTCCCTGTAGAATTAAATACATTTTTTAGCTTGCCCAGTAAACACAACATCTACTATCCTCAGACACATATACACTTTCAAACGACGAACCTGAAAGTACTTCTCATCAGTCAAGATGCTCAAGCACGCAGCTCCATGCTTTTCATAAGCTTGAGCAACTTCAACCTACAACATTTATTCATTCTAGTTATTTAACTAATCTTTGAAATTACCAGAGCTCGTGGCAGCTATGAAGGAAACCAGAACTCACAGGATCAAAGTTCTCCCTGAGTACGCCCCTACTTGGTGATGCCTTCTTGACCTCAGCAATCAACGCTGGCACCCCATTACGCTTGTAGGCTGCTGCCAAAGCACCATAGAAGTCTCTAGTAGGAGGAGCCTTCCCTGCAGACTCAATCACCTCCTTCAGAGGATTCCTGGTAAGCCCCTGTAGAAGAACATTAGGACCCATCATATATATGAAACATACACAAGCAAATGCCATTTGGCACTTCACAAGTGAACTACACAGATTGCGGGGTATCTTGTTGCCATTAGAGGAAATGGTATGATCATGAAACTTAATTGGACTCCTTGTCCTTCATACATTGGCACCAATCACGTGGAAGTACGTGTCTATATTTACGAATTACTTCTGCATTTGTACAGGTGCTAATATTTCCTTTCTAAGAAGTAATGTGAAGAGAATCCAAATCAATCCATATTAGGCATCAGCGATGATGATGTATTTGTATTGAAAACAGTTCTTTTTTTAGCATATGGTGAACATGTTTAGTCTGTAGATTTGTATAAATTGTAGGATTCTAGGACTCCTGACTGCACACGAACAAAAATTCATCTCTTCTTTGATCATAGCTGTACAGTGAAACGTGTAGATAATCCAGACTCCATATAACATATTCCCGTTGTAGGCGTAATATTGGCAATGGTTTCAACCAATGGTTTATATTGTTAGTGCATGGATTCTTCACCAAACAAGCGAATTTACTGTTGAGTTCCAGACAAAGTACACGTGTATGGATTTCAGTCAAGTCCTTTGAAATCTGACAATGAATATACTCCCTCCGTACCAATATATAAGACGTTTTAGCATGCTAATTTAACATGTCAAAACGTCTTATATTACACTACAGAGGAAGTACATATTTCAACTTAAGAAATGACCATAACTGTCTTCTTGTTTTCGAGGGTGGGCCATCATTGTGGTAGTTAAGTAAGACCCAATCCATCCAGATATAAGTATGACAGAGCAATAATAGCATACCTCAGCTACTTCGATCTCCTTGTCCCAGATGATCTTCTCGAGGATGTTGCGCGGTGCCCCCATCTCCTCCTCGATCTCCTTCATGGAGGCGGTGGGACGGCAGTGCCGGCGGATGCGGATCCCCTCGCCGGCCGCGGCGTCATTGACCGACTTGGCGTCCTCTCGCTGCGCCGGCTCCGCCGCACCCAGCATCTCGTCCCGCGCCAGCGCCTGGATGGTGTTCTGGAGACACACAGCAGAGGAAAAAAACCTCTTAGAATAAGAGAACAGCAGCCGAACAGGTTCAGAGCAGAGAGATAAGGAAAGCAGAGCAGAGGAGAGGAGAGCGGGCCGAACCTTGGGGACGGAGCGGATAGAGCGGGCGCGGGCGGCGGCGGCGGCCGGGGCGAGAGCGAGGACACGCGACGGGAGGGGGGAACGAGCAGCGGCGGCGGGGAACGGGGAAGCCCTGAGCTTTGGCGACGAGAGGAGGGCTTCCATTCGCGCGCGAGGTGGCGGGGTTAGGTCGGGGGGTTGGTGGGCTTGGACGCAGTGGAAGGTGGCTGGCTTTATGGCGCGCACGCCACGCCACGGCGGGGACGGGACGGTGGCGGCGGCCGGGGGTCAGCAACGGTCAGAGGCGGGTGCTGCTCTGATGCCGATGGGCTCAAATCTGGTCGGGGCCTTTCGCTTGAAAAAAGAGAGGAAATAAAGCAGATTAGCACGCCTTTTTCACGTGCGGTTGTGTCGTGTCCCGGCCGATCTGCCACGAGCATTGTAATCCTAAACCTCACACTCCGTGAGGTTCACTGCCGAGAATTTCCTTGTTATTATGACGACAATTGTTGATCCCATGTTCAAATCCATGCGAGATTTCGTATGTTTCGAGTTGCGAGATCAATCACGACGTGTTTTTTACCGCTGAAAACATAGTGCTGAGAATTGTCTCGCAAAATAAATTAGAATACAATGTGTCGTTAATATCACGCTATAAAAAAGAAAGAACATTTTAGAGCCGGCACTATTTTGTTATGACGCTATTTTTTTCCTTGGTTTTTACGCTAGATGGATGAATGGTTAAAACTTTGTAAATATATTTCACTCATCAAGTATGAGTAGAGGCAATTTAATTCTCAATCGATCGGGATGATCTTATATTTTTTTTTCATTAGATGGTAAAGTTATACAACAAGGTAAAAATCTTTCTATATTTGCATTGGCGGGGATCCGTTGAAGTTTATGAGAAGAGAATTGTTATGAGCAGGGGAGATTTCAATAAAGTTTTGTGTCCCACCAACCCATTAGTGGAGAAGAATGAATAATGGAATGTTTTAGAAGTAGGCTCGAAAAGAATGCGGATTCACCAATCTGGGTTTCTCTAGACTTATGTATACATGGGATAATGGGATACAAAGAGTGAGGACTATTCAACTTAGACTCGATCGGGGTCTTGGAGATGATAGCTTCCAAGATTTTTTTTCACAATATATCGATTCGTCATGTCCAGATGATGGAGTCCGATCATTGTGCACTCATGATCTGGGTTAATCGTTCGCACTGGTTTCAAGGAGCTGGAGCTGCTAAACGCTTCCGGTTTAAAACATTTTTTTTCTTTTTGAGATTGCGGTTTAAAAACATGTGAACAAGGCACGGTAGGCATGATCAGGTGGTTATGGGAGGTGATATATGGCGCCCGTGGGCGGCGGGTTCGTCCCGTGCCGCCTGCGTGGGTGGATCGCTCCGCGCAGCCTAAATGGGTCGGCCCAATTAATTCGTGCCCAGAAAACATTTCGTTCTTTTTTTCGTTTTCGTTTTATTTTCGGTTTTATTTTTTAAATGAACTATTTTCCATTTTGGAACCATTTTCAAATTGAAACCATTTTCAGAAATGAGAAAAATTCCTTTTTAAATTTGGAACCATTTTAAAAATGAACAATTTTCAAATTTGGAACCATTTTTAAATTTGGAACCATTTTCAAAATGAAACCATTTCTAAATTTGGAACCATTTTCAAAAATAAATAATTTTCAAATTTGGAACCATTTTTAAATTCGGAACCATTTTCAAAATGGAACCATTTTTTAATTTCAAAATGGAAACATTTTGAAATTCATAACCATTTTCAAAATCGGAACAATTTTCAATTTTGGAACCATTTTAGAAATGGAATCATTTTCAAAACTGGAACCATTTTAAAAAATGTGCAAATTTCATTTTTTAATTTGGAACCATTTAAAAAATGAACAATTTTCAAATTTGGAACCATTTTCAAAATGGAACCATTATAAATTTGGAACCATTTTCAAAAAGTGAATAATTTTGAAATTTGGAACCATTTTTAAATTCGGAATCATTTTAAATTTGAAACCACTTTTAAAATGGAACCATTTTCAAAAATGAATAATTTTCAAATTTGAATCCATTTTTAAATTCGGAACTCAAAATGGAACCATTTTAAAAAAGAACGAAAAATAGTAAGAAAAATAAAACGAAAACAAAACAGAAAAGAAAAACGAAAACAAAAAAATAGAAAAGAAAAAATAAACGAAAAAGAAACAGAAAAAGAAAAAAGAAGGTAAAAGTGGCCAGACGGGCTGGCCCATTAAAGCTTCGTGGAACGAAATCCTGCAGGCGGCGCGCGCAATAAGCGCCGCTAACGGGCGGCATATAGGGTTTGCGGGTGGTTATTTCAGCAAGGCAGGCTGGTCATGTTGGATTTGCCTGAGTCCAGGAGACATTGGGCCGACTACTGGGCTTACAAAGTTGGAGCAGAGAAGAGTTTGAATTGGTCCGCAAACAGATACAAACACTCAAACACTGAGGGAGAAAATTCTCAACAAAAAAGGCACCGAGGGAGAAAATTCTCCAAAAAAAGGCACTGAGGGAGACACTGGAGCAATTGCGGGCTGATTCCTTACGTACGGGCTAACCAAGAAAAAATTCGAGGTGATGAAGAAACGCTCGAATTTTCTGAGAAACGAAGAAGCTACTATGACAAAACATCGTTCCAAAAAAAAAAGGTCGAAGGAAAGGGACCGCAACACCGTCTGTTTCCATGCTAGGGCAAGAGAGCGAGCTCCTATGAACAAAATTGTATCGTTAAAAATAAAGCTGGTAATTATCTCCATAGAAGTTGAATTAGAACATTTGGCTACTAATTTGTACACTAGTTTATTCCAAATTTTGTTAAGCAAAAGGTTACACAAAAATGAATGAGAAATTGTATATACTAATCACGAGATTTAAAATGTTCAATTCATGATGCATTCCAATAAATTGCCCATGCGGAGCCCAGTTTTGGACGGAGCCGTCCGAACTGCCGATCTCACTTTCACCCCACCTCGACATAGGCGAGCCCTTGACGACGCACAACCGTCCACCGAGAGGGCATGACAGCCGCCCACACCCGCTCTGCCCCTACGCCATTACCAAGGGGTGGAGCCAACTATATACATGGGTGTACAAATGCACACCCATTCTTTCTCGGAGAAAAGCTTTACCTCTACTTAACAATATGTCCATGGTAAATCGGAATGTTTTGACTACTTCTTGAGGTCGTTGCACACAAACGACACCATCACAGCCACCACTCTCCGTGACGCCGTCGTTGCTACCGGAACCGCTCGTCCCCGCCCGGAGACCCCACGGAACCCGCATCCCCGCCATGGAGGGACGCCTCGCGCCACCCATGGTCCATGCGGAAAAGCCGCCAGCACCGCACAGGCTTTGCCCGGCCGTGTCCTCCGGCTACGCGAGTGGAGCAGGGGGAAGGGAGGGCCGGAGATTGGCGGCACTAATAGGTTCTAGTGCCAGAGCAAAACGGCTAGGTTCAGCTCACACAGGACACGGCTAGCTAGCACGAAGGCGACCGTTGGAACGACCGGGCAACGCGCGATACCGCTCCGTCCGGCATCGGATCCCGACGTGGATTTCTCTTGCCTTTGCACTTCGAGTCTTCGACTAGTTTCAGTGGCTGGGCACGGCGTCGTACTCCTGGACAAGTTGCTTGCTTCACTGTCCACAGTACAAGTGTCCTGTTCTGCCCTGCTCTGATGTTGAATGTTACCCCTACTCCGCGAGAGATTTTTCTTCGCCAGCCGCCAAATCGCAGAACAATCGAGGGCTCGAGGCTCCTCCTTTCTCACTCCATCTCTCATCGATACGCATCCACGCTCCAAAACGCGCAGCGAACGCGGAGGCAACTATCAGGCCCGCAGACGAACACTTTCAGAATCAAGAGTACTTCACACGCAGTTCATCTCTAAAAAGGAGTCTTTTCCCTTGTTAATAATAATTCTTCACCTTCGTGGGTGTACATAATCAATCAACTACATGGAGAGCCGCCGGACAGCAATCCTACATTCGTATGATCGATCCTACTAACATGTGTACTAGTGCCTTGCTCATCATGAACTGGTTACAGTTACAGGCGTAAATTCAGTATAAAAAATTGAGGAGTCAAATGTAAACAGTGGCACTGCAATTCATTCAGGCGATGGCGACGGCGGTGAGCCGCCGGGCTGCTTGCGGCCCTGGCGAGGGCGGCAGGCGGGAGCTGAAGTTCTTGTACCGGAACGCCTCGGCTTCGTCGCCGTTATCGTCGCTCCCGGCGCCCTCGTCGAAGTTGAGCGCGTAGCTGAGCGGGTCGTACCTGAACTCCCCCGTGGCGGCCACCCTCCGCCTCCACCTGACGGCCCTCTGCCCGCCGCTCTGCGAAGGCCTCTCCGCGGCGCCGCTGCCGTCCGGCGAGCCGAAGCAGCCGCAGACCGTGGTCCGCAGCTTGTGCCGCAGGGACGGCGGCGAGCACGGCGGGGACGAGGACGAAGACACCGCGTCCATGGCGCGTAGGCGGAGTACAAAGAAGCTGGAGTACTGGCGAGATATGTGGTTGTGTGTGAGTGAGCTTGGTGGAGACGACGGGCGGGGGTAGGCGGGACTAAATAGGGGAGCTGGAGAATGACGGATAAGGACAGTGACGACGGCGTGCAGCGGAAGAGACGCGGACGCGGATGGGGAAAGGGAAAGGAGTAAAATTCATGAATAGTCACTGAACTTTAGAACTTTAGGACGAAGATCAATTCGGTCACTGTACTTAGGCAATACAATTTTACGGTACCTAAAGACTCGACGCTGTGTCACGGAAGGTCACCGCCGACGCTGGAGCGGCGTATTTGCTGACGCGGCAGGTGCGGCTCCGCTGTCAGTGTCTCTTAAGTGCTCGGTCCGGATAAGGGTGTTGGTAAGGGGTTTTTTTGTGAAAATATCGATGGAATAGATGAGCCGCTCGGTTCGCTGCCGCAAAAATTCCTCTTTTCTTTCTCTCTGCTCTGCTCAAACCCTCGGTTGGTGACGGGAGATCGAGAGCTGCCGCTGTAGCTGTGGAGGTGCCGCCGGAGCTCCGCGGAAGCGCCGCCGTCCTAAAGCGCCGCCATGTCCAGCGGTAGTGGATCCCGCTGTGCGCTCGAACGCGGGGGCCTTCGATTTCCGTGCATCCAAAGCCCCGATTGCCATCGGGTTGTAATGAAGCGCGTGTCCACGAGCGAGGACCACGACGGCTGGGTGTACTACAAGTGTGATAGGCATGGGGTACGTTTCTCATCTTCAAGCTTGCATGGATTTTCTGAAACTTTTCTGGATTTCAATTTTGACTTAGTTTTATTTGCAAATATGTCAGTTTGGATGCAATTTCTGGCATTGGGAGTTGGAGTACATACTCTATTTGGTGGAGAATGATCACATCCGAGGCAATGTTGCCGTTGAGGCAGTGGGTTGGGCAGAGGATAGAAGGGAGGAGCTACTGCTTCGCAAGGAGGAGCAGCGTCAGGTGCAACAAGTTCAGTGAGGCAAGTGCAAGCACATGATCGTTCAGTGAGGCAAGTGCTGCAAGCAGAAGATCGGAAGATGTTAGATGCAGTTACAAGGCTGGTGCTGCTACTGAAGTTAATTGCGGCTCTGCTATGTGTGTTGCATGGTTTTTGAGTCGCCGACTAGTCGCCGACTAATCGCCGAGTCGTTTTCTCAAAACCGCGGCGACTCGTGACTAATCGCCGACTTGGAGCGACTAATCGCCGACTTGGAGCGATTAATCGCCGAGTCATGGGCGGTTGGCGACTTGCTTGAGTTGCGACTCAAAAACCATGGTGTGTTGTGTGTTCTGATCGCTGTGAAGAAGTGAATTGCAGCAGTGCTATGTGTGTTGTTTAGGTGATGTTGATCGTGTGTCGCAGCACACGTTTTGTGTATCTAGTGGCCCTAGCAGTGTAATGGATGTAAAGCTAGGCATGTAAGATGTACTGGAATCCTTATGTGAAATATAAAATATATGTGCAATGTGTTCTGTTTAACAAATGTTTGCAAGATTTCGAGTGCAATGTGCATTGCCAGTTTTGAATTGAGATCAGGTCTGATAAATTGAACTGGAAAATGCATTTAGGTAAAGTAGGTCCTGGCGTTACAGAAGATAGGAAATTGTTTAGATCAGCAAAGATATACTCCAAAGGCTTGCATTGTTTGCCAATAACATACCCAAAAGTAGGTCCTGGAGTAGTAGTTCTATCCACTCCAGAAGTAGGTCCTGGAGTAGTAGTTCTGGCATAACATTGTTTGCCACATACCCAAAAGTAAACTAGTTACTCTATGCTTGCACAACACAGTGAAGCATAGATCAAAACACTACAAAGTTTAGCATGATTTAAGATAGACTTCACAGATTTCCTATCTTTTGCTGGGACACCTCAACTCATCAAACATGCTAACTTTTTCTGGGACAACTCCAATCTGATCTCGATCTTTTCTGTAGGCTTCCATTTCAGCATCTCTCTGTGCTCTTTTTTGAGCCAGTTTTTCTTGAGCTATAGCTTTCTTCTCTTCTGCTTTTTTCTGAGCAGTAGCTAATCTTTTCTTCTCAGCACATTTCTTAGTTATCTCTGCTATTATTTTCTTAGTCTCTGCCTTGGCCTTCTTGTTCAGCTCAGATTCTTGCCTCCTCTTCTCCCTTTTCTCTGCAGCTTCTCTAGCTTTCACCTGTGCTAGCTCAGCCTTCGTCACTTCTTGCTCTAGCTTCTTCTTAGCCTTCTCCTCTGCCTTCCTTAACTCAGCTTCATATTTAGCCTCAAGTATGGCAACCTTTCTCTCTTCATTGGCCTGTTCTTGTCTTGTTGCATCTGCAGCAACTGTCGAGCCAGATCACCTTGCCTGATAGTGCTAGTGGAAGGAGCTGCTTGGTTCACCAATGATTGAGCTGCTGTGATGAAAGATGAATCAGGAGTAGGCCCTGCTTCCATGTCCCTCTGCTCTGGTCTCTGCAAATTTAGTGCATCAATTAGTATAGTTTAGTTCACAATTGGTTTAGCAAGGACAGAAAAGGGGATTTACATAAACAATTACCTCCTGAATCAAGGTGTTGACAAAAAGATCTTGGTTCCTAGAGTTGCAGTGTTGATAGCTGGGTTTTGTGCCTACCAAGTGAAATTATTTCATGGTCAAACAGGAAAAGCAATATGCAGCAAAAGACACCATGGAAATGCAAACAGGAAATGCAATTATGCATAAAAGCTCTAACCTGTGGTATGACCGTAGGTTCCACTCAGGAGGAGGCACATCTTGTTCAGGTGCATTTGGTGGAGGGAGACCAGCCTTGAGGAATCTGCAACCAGCTATGTTGTGATCAGGAAGACCACAATAGTTGAGTGCATTATGACACCATGTCTCGACATTTTTTCCCTCCTCCTCTAGCATCTATCTCTCCGGTGCTTTCCTTCTGACCTTTGTTGGTCTTCCAACATGTTTAGTGTATGTGGAGGCAAGATAGGAGGTCCATTCATACTTTGCCACTTGTCCTGTCTTTGCATGGTACACTATATTTTCATACGCTTTTCTATGCATCTCCACTGAGTAGCATCTGTCAACCAGTGTAATGGGATCAATTCTTCATGCCTCAGACAAGATATTACATGAGGACATGGTATTCCAGTCTTCTGCCATCTCATGCAACTGCAGGTATTGTGCTTCAGATCAACTACATATTCCACTAGTTAGATGAACTAGTTCTCCCACTGCAAACAGACCATCCCCTGCTCCATCCGCATATACATTGTTGACCACTCAATGTTCTTATCAAGTTTCTTTTTTATCTTAGGACATATAGGACTAGTCCAGTTTGCTGCCTCTTTTTGCTTGGTATAGTGCCTGGTCATAAGTTGAGACTTGACCCTCTCGAACATAGATAGCACTGGAAATTCTCTAGCTTCAAGATATATCTGTTTGAAACATAAAGTTAACTACCAGAAGCTAACCTAGGAAACATAAAAGGATTTGACTAGCTAAGACAGTAAACATAAAAGTATTTTCGACTTACTTGTTAAAAACCTCACAATTATTGTTGAGAAGTACATCACATTTAGGAAGGTCACTCTGAAATGCCTTGACCCAAGTGCTTGGGTCTAAATTGTTTAACCAAGCATGAGCATCAACATTTAGTGCTTTCATCTCTTCCATATGCTTATCAAATAGTACTACTGTGTTGCTCCTTGCTATTTTCCACAATTGGTTCTTCAAGACATCTCCTTGAACACCTGCTGGAAATTCTGCCACATATGTCTGACGCAAACCTGTGTTCTGATTGCGGAAACACATCTCTGACAGCGTTGATGGACCCTGCAATTAACAAGCATAAATGAGTCAACAACAAATAGAAGAAAATTAAGACAAAACAGTCCAGTATCTATTCTACCTTTTGCTTGTCCGACATAATTGTCCAGGTGTAGTGTTGATTATTCCAGATCAGCCTTCAGAGTATCAAGAAACCATGTCCAAGAAGCAGTGTCTTCAACTTCTACGAAGCCATAGCAATTGGGAAGATGCAATCATTTGGATCCATACCAACAGCTGTCAACATTGACCTCCATACCTAGTTTTGATATGACAGCCATCAATGAAGATCACTGGCTGCAACCAGCAAGAAATCCTCTTTTGCATGCATCTAATCCCATGTAACATTGCTTGAATCTTCCATTTGCATCAAGTGATACAAGACGGTACTCCCTGGATTACTTCTTCTGATCTCGTTTGCATAATCCCATAGCATGGTGTACTGTTTTTCTTCATCTCCATATATTATCTTCATTGCAAGCCTCCTAGCTCTCTGTAATTTACTCCTACTTGGTGTCATGTTCCACCCCTTCTGAACCACCCTTGAAAAATTCTTCAAATTCATATCTTGATCAGCTCTGAAGCTCTCCAAATACTTGTCTGCAATGAATTTGCATGAAAGCATAGACCTTCCACTTTCCAGTGCAAGTGTGTCAGGTATACTTCTTTACCATGAAGCTTTTGGTTCTGGAGTCAAGCTAGCCCATAAATACCAAGTACATGATTTCTTTTGTTCTTACAAACTGCTTTTACCCTCTGTTTGTCATTGATTGGAAGTTTAATATCCTTTCTATGTATGCAGCTGTATGCCCTGACAGCTTTCCTAAGTAACTCCACTGAACCAAAGACTTGGCCTACATGAAACTTGGGGTCATGCAAATCGACCTCTCTGAATGTTTTGAATCTGAAATTCATTTTATCGTCATCAGAGTCAGTGCCCATAGGTCTTCTCCCTCGGACTCTTCTTCTTTAACTTCGATTTTTTCTGATCCTTTCCCAGTTGAACTCTGGCCTTGTGAAGCTGCAGTATTGGCAGCAGCTAAATTTGGAGCATCTCTGTCATCATCTATATTATCTGCATTGAGGTCATCATCGCCATCACTGACTTCATTATCTGAATCCACACAGTCAAAATCCGAGTCATTTGAATCATCACCATCACTGACTTCCTCTTGCTGTCCACACTCACTGTTCCTTGTCTTCCTCTTGCTCTGCCTTGTCGCACCACCAACTAACTTTGCATTCTGTTCTTCAGTGGTTGGATACACAACTTCAATGGGTACTACATTTGCCTCCTCAACTGGCTGTTCTTCGCTGACATGGTTAGTGTTGCTACTCGGCTTAACATGGCTGATAACAGTTGGCAACGAAACAACTGGATTCAGAACCACATCCCAGCCCTTGAACATAATGCTCTGATCATGATCAATATATAAACTGAAGCAATGGTGGCCAATGTCAACCAAAGATACCATTGTTTGTGTGTCATTCTCATCTCTGATCTCCTCAGTCCATTGTTGCATATGGAGAGCATAGGAACACAGTACCAAACCTTCATTCTACCTGCCATCTCATACCCTATTTCCTCGACTATCTTCTCTACCATCAGTGGAGACCAAGTGAGAGAATCAACATTATCATAACATATTGCTTGCCCATCAACATAAGCACGGTTGCTAGCATTGCCCATAAAAAAACCACCATGATTGATTTCAATTGTGAAATATGTACTGCGAGCTCCTGCAAATTTAACAGTACAGTCAACACTAAAAATTCAGAATTAACATTTCCATTTTCATGTAAAAAACGTTAACTTTAACTAAACCATACAACTATTCCCCCCCAAACCCCTTCCAAATCGCACCCATATCAAACATTAACAGTGAGAAAAAAATCTAACATTGCGTAAACCGTACCGCAAAGCCCTCCGAAACCCTACCAAAATCCCCGGCTCAAACCATCTCACCACAAACCGCTAGCCTAAACACAACTACGATTCGACCTCCAGAACACCAAATCTGCAGCAAAAACCTTTGATTTCGACCTACTTTACAGAGTCGGAGAGTTCGAGTTGGTGCCTTACCGTACGCGGGAGCAGGGGAGCCTTCCGGCCGCCGATGCGGCGACATCGCCGCCTACAACAACCAGCAACCAGCAGCCGCCGCGGGAGCGGCCGATCCTTCTCCACCTTCCGGCGATGGAAACCTCCAGCAAAACGTCGCCGAATCGACTAAGGTGCGGCCGTGGCGGCGAAGGCGTAGGGACGCGGCGTTACCGCTCCTGGAACTGATCGTTGTGGAGCATATGAATCGTCCCAGGGGTGTTTGTGCTAATTATTGCCCTGTCCGCAGAGCCCTGAAGTAAATAGACACTGACAGTGGAGCCCGCACCTGCCGCGTCAGCAAATACGCCGCTCCAGCATCGGCGGTGACCTTCCGTGACACAGCGTCGCGTCTTTAGGTACCGTAAAATTGTATTGCCTAAGTACAGTGACCGAATTGATCTTCGTCCTAAAGTTCAGTGACTATTCATGAATTTTACTCAAGGGAAAGCGTAGTACACGGCGAAGCAAGCAGCGGCGCCGTCGACGGCGCGTGCGGTAGACGTGGGAGGGCAGTTTGGGGATTTCGTATGCCGGGACTCGGAAGAGCCGTTAACGGTGGGTCCACGTGCGAACGATGGTAACGGTCGGTTGCAAGCTGTCACGCACGCGCGCACGGGCTACGCTAAGTAACGGTCACAGTCAGTGGTACTAGTCGTCGTATTTTCAGTCGACTACACAGTCTTAATTAATTTTCTCTTGGTTACCCCCTCATCAAAAAGAACATTTGTCGAGGCTAGAGATTTGAGTCTCTCTGTAACTACAGGTCTATGTGTGCAATTAGAGAGACACGATTCATGATCCAACGACCAACAATACTCCTACTCCACAAATTAAGTAGTACTTGGGGCGCCTCACTAAGCTTGGTCAGGTACGGGTTCGTTGGGAACTTGCTAGACTTTCGTGGCCCCATCTCTGCCTTGCCGGAGTTTAGAGTATCTCCCGGCTCATCTCGGTAACTTGCGATCTCTTGAGATCGTGGTCACCGGCATCTTCTGATCTACGTTGATCTCAGAGATTTGATGTGAGAGTGCGTGTGTTCATAGGGTGATTTTGCCATCCGTGTTTGTAATGTGTCTCACAAATAAGAAAAGTGTCGAAACACCCGATACTTTCTCCCTGTGAGAATGATAACATCTGATACTCACTTACGCTGACCTGACATGATAAAAAGGCACACTGCCGAAAGGAAGACAAAAGGAGAGGGAGAGACGTGACATGATACGCGCGCGTTCTTCCGTGTATATTTTGCGTGAAAAAAAATGAATCGATGTGAACGCGAGGCGAACCCGATGCTGCCACTCCGAAAGAACGGCTTCGTACGGCGAGGAGTGGACGGACGGAGGATCCATGCATGGCTGCTGTTTTTGCCGCAACGGCGACGGCGACTCGGCCGGGCCAAATCGGCGTGCGTGCACCAGCGGTTCCGTTGCTACACCTACAATCCCTCTCCATCCCCACGCAGCTTGCAGAGGGAGCAGGAAATGACAAGTTCAGCTTACACATACACACACCTCAATCTCCATCAGGTGACTGTCACAAAACAATCTCCAATTCTTCATCAGATGAACCGATCTTTTTTTCCATCAGTCCGAACGATAGACGCCGCTCTCGGTAACTCGTTTGCAAAGTCTTCTGCATAAAAAAAAAAGTCTTCTGCATAAAACTGCGTTGCAGATTTGCAGGTGCTGTTTCAGAAGGTGTTTGGTTAGGTTTTTTGCCAATGGCCAAGTGGGTGTATTGCTACGCGCCTATTGCACCCATCCATCCATCCATCGGATGCGCGCCGCCGGCACGGGATAAGTATCGATTCCATGATCACCAAAGCATACCTCCAAAGATAATCTAGCTTAGTTTAAAAAGAAAGATAATCTACCTATAAACTAACCAACGGTCCATGGCAAAGTCACAAGTGACAGGAACGGTATCTGTCCATCCATCCGTCAACATATACCTTTCTTCATGCCCCACGCTCGAGTCACCTCGCACCATGCATCAATCAAAACAATCCCAGCTAAATCCCAGCTAGGCAGAACAGATCAGATAAGATAAGATCGGCTAAGCAGGCTCTTCAATCCATCACTGGAAGCCCTGTCACATACTACTACAAGTGCCAAAGCCCTCTGAAAGTGGCTGCTTAAACTTAGTACATCGTGCAGACGCCGATCAGAACTTCAATGCCACGTTCTAGATTAGGCGTGGACAGCAGCCACATAGTAGTACATGACAGTCAGTCGGTTACGCTACACCGACCGAACCAAATCCTAAACCTAGACACGGCTACAGCTCATGAAAGGAAGAACAATCCAGACACAATTCACGAACACCGACCAGCGAGTAGTCAACCGTAAGATTAGTTATGACGTCCCGTAGACATGGCGAGGCGATCGCATCTGCGCCCCAGTCCGCGCTGCCTGAATCAACACAAAAAACTTGGAGCTCCGATGATGGGAATGTTAGTCTCTCTGGCTACGGCTCCGTCCAACCTGTCCAAAAAAGACAACAAGTTAATATTCAGACAATGAGGTGAATTTTAAGGTAGAACTGTGCAAATTCAAGAATTTACAAGCAGACCGGAACACATTATAGGGGCTACGTCGTACATGGTGTTACAGGAAGGAGCAGAGTACCATCTGCCCCACCAGTAATATCAGACTCAACTGAATTTGAAATATGTAACTGCATACACTCACTTTTATGCGTTTAGAAGAGTATTTTGGAATGTTCATTGGAATACATAGCCAGGCAGGGAATGATAGATATATGAGCCACAAACTTCTAGCCTAGGCCAGTCTGTGAAAAGTTATATATGTCACCAAAGGAAAAAAATCAGGGAGGTCTTGTCAGCTACAATAACAAACTGTGTACTGTGTTTGGTTATGCCTGGCAAAACTGGTGCATGGTCGTAACCTGAAAGTTAGGCGTTTTTTGCCTGGGCAGGCTGGCCTGGGGATATGTTTGTTCGGTTCATGGTTTGGCCTGAGAGAACTTAAATTGTGTTATATGTGAAACCAAATTCCAAAGCTATCATGGGAGAGTGTCTGCTTTCTATACTCATAGAAATCTTCCATTTCTTAGCCGTGCTGTTATCGGTTATTTCTTCTATACAACATCACACACCAGCGCTCGCGATCTTTGACACACCACGTTCTTTATCATCAATTTTCCAAGGAAAAGGGCCATGGAAGGACAAACAGAGCAGAGGAGCAAGGAATCACGTGTTCCTTGGAAGCCGAGGACCAACAAAACAAGCGCGGTCATTAGGCTGTTGCTATGTTTGCTATGTGCGTCGACATTAGGGGTGGGTGGAGCTGCGCGGACATGGTGGACAAAGCCTCGAGTTTGGGTAGATGCATCCGAAAGAAATAAAAACAGAGGTTGGAAAGCTAATCAAGCCGTGGAGCAAAACTGTGATTCGTTGTCTTGTTTGGTTTAAATTCTCTTATAAGATAACCAGACAAGAGAGAAGATCTTTCGCGTAGCTCATGCCTCCACTATTATTGTGGGACTCATATAATCACAAAAATACTAGGTCGCATAATTTCCAAGAAATAGTTTAATTGTAGGGGTAAAGGAGAAGGAGTGCAGGCGATGCATAAGCTATGGCACAGTTTTTTTTTTGTCTGTTTATCTTTAAATCTGTAAGTATTATCTTGTAAAGTGCAGGCCTAAGATAATAATAATAGGCGATGCACGAGCTATGTCACAGTTATTTTCTTTTGTCTGGTTATCTTTAAATCTGTAAGTTGCAGTATATAACCATAGTATTGAGCATAAACTGGATATGTACTTGTATTTCTTCTACATTACCTTGACCATAAAACTATTCCACAAAAACAACTCTTGTGATTTTGCGAATTCGTGAGGACTTAGATAACATTAGTAGGCATGGCATAAGCTATGTCACAGTTATTTTCTCTTGTCTGGTTATCTTAAAAACGACCATTGGTATATAAACAAGACAATGAATCACAATTATGTTCCTGAGTTTGATTAGCTCTCCAAACAGGGCCAGAAAAATGAGCACTACTAAATCAGAAAAATGAGCACTACTAAATCGTGTAAAACAGGTCCAATTGCAACAAAAGGTTGTCAAGCATTAGAAATAAGAGAGGTACAATGAATCGAAGCAGCTAAGCAGGATGCAATAAACTGTTCAGAGAAACAATTAGGATGCAATAAAAGTTTACCACTTCATACTGTTGGCGAAGACAACAAAGATGGTGGGAAGTTGGTATATAAGTGTGTCGTTGATGTGTCAGACGAGTTAGGTTTACCCCAAACCTGAAGCTGCAATGTCCGGATGTCCAGTGAGAAATATTCAATGTCTGAATCTTCAAGCGTAAAGTCTGTCCGTGACCGGGGTTCTCTCTTTGATAGGAGAAGGTACTTCCCCGTTGCAGTTTCGATACAATACTGGTACTCAGAATGTAGTGAGATTGTCTTATCCACCTGCCACTGGCACTGGGTAGAACTCAAACCTCTGCTTCCCCCAATGATATAAGTATAACGAAGGTCCTCCTCTGGAGTTTCACGAACGACGCTGAACATTCCAAGCTTGTCTTCCCCTGCTTCGACAATGCCTAGACCTCCCGTGTTCCACACTTTGGGTAGGGGGTCAGCTATTGAGAACTCCATCGTCCGGGTGTCGAGAACAAGCAAATGATTCTTGATTTCATTCACCACCAACTCCCAGTAAACGCAGCCACAAGCAAATTGGCTCCCGAAAAACAATGGGTGCATCAGCGTCATCATGGTCGACTTTGTCATGGTCGACTCGCCCTTGGCAAGGAGCAAATCCCTAAAGCTCTGGGATGCAGGGGCGCGCCATTCTCCGGTGCTTGAAGATAAGACGAAGATGTATAGCTTGATTTTGCAGCGTGCAAACCATATCACCCTAAACGCCGTCTCTTCTGCGTCCTCCTCGCTGGGGGGAATGAGGATGGGCTCGCACCTGCGCCCCAAATATACGGAGACCGGGTCCTCCACCAAAGCGGCTAGATCTTCGGGCAGCGGGGGGAGCAGGATGTACCGGCGGTGCAAGGGGTCACACACCACGAGCTCCGTGAATGCCGGGAACAAGTCGTCGTCGTCGTCATCGGTTTCACGGTCGAGGAGGACGCGCCCATCGCGGACGTCCTGGATAGCCCAGCGGCAGTGGGAGGGGAGGAAGGAGAAGGTGAAGTCGGCGGCGAGGGAGAGCGCGCGGCCGGCCGGCGCGGATGGGTGAGGCGGGACGGCGGGGTGGAACCCGTCGTCGCTGTCGAGGAAGCCGAGGAGTGGCGGGGCGTGGAGCCGACGGAAGCGGCGGAGGAAGGATTTTTCGGCGACGAGCCGGCGGAAGGAGACGCAGGCGGCGGCGGCGCGCGCGAGGTCTTCCGCGTCGGGCAGCCGGAGGAAGATCTCCGCGACGAGGTGGTCGGGGATGTCCGTCAGATGCGTCTCACTCCGACGGATCGCAGTGGAGGTTGCCATTGGCGTGGAGGAGTGGACAACGGGAGCTGGACGGCGGTGGCGGTGGCGGTGGCGGCGGCGGAAGAGGAGCCAGCCGCCGCGAACCCTCGTGGAGAATCCGGAGTGTGCTCCGTGCTGCCAAAGGAAAGAAAGACTTCTTTCCTTTTTCTTTCAGGTAAAAATGAATAAATAAAACTCATATGTGTATTTTTTTTGCATGGTAATACGATTCTCATTGATAAATAAAATACGAGATACAAAGTATGTATACACCGATCTTACAGATCTGGAAAAATAGGATAAACCTATGTGACAAACCAACGCCTATCCATCTGTTTCGGCACCACCGTAGCAGCTCACCTCTTCACCTGAGCTCGACGCGGCTCCATCACTGATCATCAGCTTTTCGGACCTCCAAAGTAGTTTGCCATAGGACAAACCATTGCCGTTGAAAGAATCAGACCGGGGCAGCATGTCCCCGGACACGCCATCGAACTTCAGCACTGACACCCACGCACGACGATGTCGGAGTAGGGAACCAGAACCGTCAGCCTTCAACCACGAACCCACCACAAGGTGCACCATCTTCCAGCTCTCACCAGTACAGACCACCGTCTGCACGTACTCCTGGACGAATTCTCTCTGCTCCACCTTGGCGCCGGAGACAACGCCGCAGCAACGGGGACAGAGCAGGAGGAAAAAATCATCTGATGGAGTCGCCGCCGCCGTCTCGCCGACACCATCCATGAACCCTACAGCTACCGATCTGAAAGATCGGCAAGTACACAACGCCACCAACTCCGAGACGCCGTCATGAAGAACAACGCCGGTGTGGGAGAAGAGTTGAGGCAGATTTATTTGCCCGGGCGCTGCTCCCACCACCCCAACGACGCACAATGCCAAGAAACTCCAAACCCTAATTACCATGCAAAAAAAGGGGTCCCCCTCCCTCCTGCCGCCGGAGCGGCAAGCGGAAAGAGAGGGGCCCAGCTCTTCCGGGGTGGCCTGCGCCGGCGGCGGCACCGGTGGCCAACGGTGATGGCGGCGGCTAGGGTAGGAAAAAAATTCCGCCTCGCGAGTCGCCGAGACTCACGAGCGAAAAGTTACGTTAAACTCATATGTGTATGACCGGAAACACTCCATAAAAGAGTAGTAGTATCCCTACATATATAAATATACTAGGTAAATTTGGTGCGGCGCACGCCGCACCTGTTGGGTTTTAAAAAATGTTGAAATGCGTTGAAATTTGAAGTGAAAATCGAAGGAAATACATGGTAAAAGTGTTTGGAAAACTCTTATATTTTTGTAAATTTTGATATGTTGTTTGAATTCTCTTTCCATTTATTAATTGTGCGTATTTGAAATATTTCAATCTGAATTTAGATTGTGTGGTATAAATATTGAACATTTTGTTTTGTATCCATGTTTGTTATTTTTTCCTGTTTGTGTGGTGAAATCCATTTTTTGGAAAGATGCATATTCGAAAATTGTTTAAACTTAGAAAATTATTGAAATTGAAAGAAAGTTAATAATTATTCACATTTGGAAAGTACTATAAATGTTAACAAATTCAGGTAATGTTTGATATGTTTGTTATTTTTTCCCTGTTTGTGTGGTGAAATCCAAATTTTGGAAACATGTATATTCGAAATTTGTTTAAGCTTAGAAAATTATTGAAATTGAAAGAAAGTTAGAAATGTTAGCATATTCAAATTTGGATTTTGATCACACGTCATGAATAGCTAGTGTTTTATGTCATTTCTGAATCCTATTTGTATTTGTTAAATGATTATATTTGAAGTGCTTCGGAAAATTGTATTTGTTAAATGATTATGTTTGAAATGCTTCCAAAATCGTGAAATATTACAATTTGGATTTGAAGCGTATGATATAAGTAGGTAATTTTTTTTTTGTGATTGTCCATGTTGATATGTTTGCCATATTTTCCCTTGGCTGTGTGGTAAAATTCAAATTTGGAAATGTTCAAACTTGAAAGGTGTTCAAATTTGGAAATTATTTAAATTTGAAAGATTAATTGCTCATATTTAATTATATTTTAATTTTCTTTGCATTTGTTAAATGATTATGTTTACAATGATTGCAAAATGCATGTTTAAATTGTTTGAAGATCCTTATTTTTATGTAAATGTTGATATATCATTTGTTTTATATTAAATTACGGTTTGAAAATTACGAATTTAACAAAGATCATCCTTTTGTATGTAGTTATTATTATTAAAGGTCTGACTAATGGGACCCGCACGTCAGGAATTTAACAGTTTAGAAAAATAAAAAATATGCGTAAATAGTGAGAATCTATTTTTCTGTAAATTTTGACATATCACTTGTGTTATTCTGAATTACGGTTTGAAAGTTATAAATTTGAAAGATATCATTTTTTATGTAATTATTATTAAAGTCCTGACAGATGGGGTCCGCGCGTCAGGATTTTAATTATTTGTAAAAAAAACGGAAAAAACGGGAGGCTGACTGGTGGGGTCTTGCTGACGTCACCCGATGACGTCAGCAATGGCGACCTTCTTCCCCGTACGGTGGTGTCGACGATGGCGGCGGCGTTTGAGGGCGTGAGAGGAGGCGTGGCGTAGTGCGTTCGACGCGGCGCGTCGCGGGGAGTCGAAGGGTGGCGGCGCTGGGCGAGGCGAAGTCGGGAAGACGGCGAATCGAGGCGTGGCGGCGACGGACGGATATGGCGAAGAAAACTTCGCCGCAGGCGTGTTCGAGCTTCTCAGCTCGCGATTTTGCGCGAGGTTGGAGAGGGAGGTGAGGCCGGTCCGCGGTTGTGCTTAGATCTGGACGGGAGGGCCTGCAACGGCGGAATGACGCGGCGGCGGCGGCGGCACGCTCCGGCCAGCACGTGGAAGAGGAGGAGGTGAGGGGGATGTGGTGGTCTTCTTACGAAAAAGAACCGGGAGTTTCATGAATTTGCGAACAGGTCCCTCGTCTCGGGGGGACTGTATGGTGCGAGGTTCGGATGGCTTTTGTTTGCAAACTTGAGGACTTTTCTGCGAAAACACCGGCAGGGACCGTCGAGGATCGTCGGATCGAGTGGATCGTACGGCGCGGAAGCGCTCTGGTACTGTAGCGTAGAACAGTAACCGAGTTTCTGTAGCTAACTACAGGGAATGAATGTGGAGGCGGCATTCTTCTCAATCTTAGTAATTTAGGTAATACAGAAAGACCTTCTTCTTGTATGAATACGAAATGTAGAATATGATTATTTCGTGTATGTTTTAAATGTCGTGATTTCGTGATAGAAAATATTCCACAACGAAAAAAGAGTGATAAAAATATTTCACACCAAGTGAAATTTTAATTAATGGAAACGATAT
Organism: Poa pratensis; assembly: GCA_947311845.1. Taxonomy (NCBI): domain Eukaryota; kingdom Viridiplantae; phylum Streptophyta; class Magnoliopsida; order Poales; family Poaceae; genus Poa; species Poa pratensis. The sequence goes on from CAMZMU010000078.1 coordinate 6,963,865, forward strand.
GTAACAAAAATAGAGTCAATGGGACCTTCTACCTGTAGCCAGCAAAGATATTTAACTGTAGGCCGACGATTCTTTATCCTATACAAATTGGGTAGTTGTGCCTTTTGAACATTATATGCAATTATAGTTTTACTATGTGAAACTTGAAATTTGGTCAACCTGGTCTCTGTTTGGCATAGTGGTGGATCTTCTGCTCGTTACACTTAGAGGTGGGCATGGCATCTGAAGTTTTCAAACAGTGATTTTGAGTTTGACTTTGAATTCTATGATGATCTACACACATGAGCTTTAAAAAGTATGTGATTTTAACATGATTTATTGCACCACAGGTTCAGTTGCCACAGCTACAGTCCCTCTCCATCCCCACCCAGATTGCAGGGGAACGGGAAAGGATGATTTCAGCTTATACTTATATCGTACACACACGTCAATCTCCATCAGGTGAACTGATTTTTTTCCATCAGTCCGAACGCTAGACGCCGCTGTCGGCAACTCTTTTGCCAAGTCCTCTGCATAAAACTGCATTGCAGATTTGTCGGTGATCTTTCAGTCTCGTAACAAGCAGGATTATTAAATTGATCCTCGAGTACAGTACTTGCCAGTGGCCAAGTGGATGGAATGCAACACGCTTATTAGCGCCGCCGACAGGGATAATGATCTATTCCGTGATCAACCAAGCCTACTACCTCTAGAGATAATCTAGCTAGTTATAAACTACCAACGGTCCATAACTCCATGGCCCTAAGTCACACGAGATAGGAACGGTATCCATCCGTCAACATATACCTTCTTCATGCCCCTACGTGATTCATGTCGCACTGATCAATGTTATCCCACCTAGACAGAACAGATCAGATAAGGTCCATGTCACATACTACAAGTGCCAAAGCCTCCTGAGTCCTGACAGTGGCTGCTTAAACTGTAGCCATGTTAGTACATCGTGCAAAAGCTGATCAGAACTTGATAAACTTCAATGCCACGTTATAAATTAGGCAGGGATAGCACCAACATGACTGACTGGCGTTTTAACCCACCGAATTCTAAAATCCTAGACACGGCCAGAGCTCATGAAAGGAAGAGCAATGCGCGACACAATTCATGAGCACCGACCAACGAGTCGTCAACTGTAGATTAGTTATGACGTCGCGTAGGCAAGGCAAGGCAAGGCGATGGGATCTGCGCCCAAGTCCACGCCGCCAGAATCACACAAAAAACATGGAGCTCCGAGGATGGGAATGTTAGTCTGGCTACGATTCCGTCGAACCTGTGCAAACAGGACAATGAATTAATATTCAGACAGCTCAAACTGTACACATTCAAAGAGTTCAGAAGCAAACTAATGCTTCTGAATTTTGCTCCATGGAAAAAATTGTGGAGGCTACATGGTACATGGTGTTACATGCAAAAGCATAATAGCATTTGTCCCGCAGGTAATCATATTGATCTGGACTGAGTTTGAGATATGTAACTGCAAACTTCCGCTTTTATGTATTTTAGTTTGCAGTGCAATTTGCAATGTAAGTTGGAATACACAGCCATGCAGAGGCATGTAGACATAAATAAATGAGTCTAACAAGTGACAAACTTCTAACTTAGGCCAATCTAAGAAATAATTATGGAAGGAAAAAAAAAGAATCATGGGTCTTGGCCAATCAACGAACTCTGTGTCTGTGTGTGCCCTCTACCATCCTACATAGATTAATACTTATATTCGACATGCATTGACAGACTCATAAAGAGGCAGGTTAAATGGCCCATCTAGGAGCATGCAACTGATCTTATGAAGCTGATTCGAATTGAAGAGATTGTGAGCAAAGTATGTTCTTGCTATAAAAAGCAGTGAGTGAGTCAGGCTCTTATCTATGGCCGTAGCAATTATGCAAATTCGTTTGAAAATAACAACTGAGATGAAATTATAGCCGTGGAGATGACTAAAAGTCTAAAAGAAACGAGAAGGGGGGCATATTCATATAAGAATTTTCAGCTCAGATTGCACATAATCAAGAGTTTATGAGCAAAATGGAACAAATTATCAGGGGCCATACACATAGTATACAGAATTACAGGCAGAAGCACTGAAGCAGAATAGCATCTGTCCCAGTGGTAATATGGATCTCAACTGAATTTGACACATGTAGCTGCAAACATAAACAAACGAGTCCTGGAAAACTCGGATCATAAAAAAGTGGTACCTTTGTGTCGCAGGACTTCCTATATTACCTAAAGTCAAACAAACCTCTAACTTAGAAGTTATATCACCAAAGGAAAACGAATCAGGAGTCCTGACAGTCACAATCGACAGACTGGGTGTGCCCCCTACCATCATACAGAGATTAATGCTTACATTTGACATGTATTATAGACTCGGAAAGAGGCCGGTGAAATGTTCAAACTATCTAAAAAGGAAAGAAAAAACTGGGTGCACCGCCTATAACTGACCTTATGAGGCTGATTCAAATCAACCAGCTTGTGGCACAAGCTGTTCTTGCTGCACAGAGCCGAGTCAGGCTCTTATTTGTGACCGTAGAAATTATGCAGATTTATTTCAAAACCACATCGAATATAGATGTAAAGATGACTAAAAGTCTAAAACTTTCTCTTCTGCATCTTTACATTTATAATAAATAGAAGAGAGAGAAGATAAGCCGTGCTTGCAAGAGAACGAATTTATGAGCTGAGTGAAGTAAACGAAAGGTAGACTGGATCTATAGTTCTATACTAGTATTCCTTCTACACCTTGAACATAAGTATTAATCGAAAATAATCGTCGTGATATAGCATTTCCGTGATTTCACTAGGCCTAAAATGACAATGGATGCATAAGCTATGTGAAAGATCTTATCTCTTCCATATTCCCTCCAAACACCGACTGGAACAAACAAAACAACAAATCACAATCATGTTCCCGAGCATGATTAGCTTTACCCACAAGCACACAAAAATGAACCAGTGCTAAATCATGTAAAAAAGAATGACCAATCATAATATTGAACTATTAATCATTAGACAAGCTGCGTGCAAACTATGAAGAGAAGGACAATCCTATGAGGCAATAGAAAATTTACCACTTCATATTGTTGGCGAAGACAACGATGGCGGGAAGTTGGTATATATCCACGTCTTGGAATAGGCAGACCCGGAAATTTACTGCAAACCTTCGCAAGCTGCAACGTCTTGACATCAACTGAGATATATTCCAGATCTCCCAGTTGAGGAGATGAGTCCACGAACTGCATGGCTCCAAATTTTCCTAGGAGCAAGTACCTCCCGGTTGCAGCTTTGATGTCAGGCATACACCCCGAACCTATTGAGATTGTCCTCTCGAGCTGCCACTGGCCAGAACTCTCACATTTGTTTCCCTCTATGTAATAACAGAGAACAAACTTTCCAGTTTTAACATGGATACTAAACAGTCCAAGCCTGCCTTCCCCTGCCTCCACAATGGCTAGAGCTAGCGGACACAATTCTGTAGGTGGGGTGTCAGAACCGGAGAACTCCATTCTCCGGGTGTCAAACACAAGCAACTCTTTCTTCTCTATCGCAGTGGACTCCCAATAGAAGCAGCCATAAGCGTAATGGCGCCCATAAAAGTCAGGGTCGATTGGTGACACCATGGTCGACTCACCCCGTTCAAGGAACAACTCATTCCATTCCTTGGATGCAGCAGCTTGCCACTGTCCGGTGGTCGAAGAGTAGACGAACGCTGCCAGCCTAGTATTGAAATGTGCCATCCACATCACACCGAATGCCGTCTCCGCATCGTCGTCGAGGGGAACGAGGAAAACCTCACACCAGGACTTGCGTGCCGTGGCCGGGTGTGCGACCGAAGAGGCTAGGTCATCGGGTACTGGGGGAAGCAGGGCGTACTTCCGATGCAAGGGGTCGCACACCGCGAGCTCCGTGGAGAACGGGGGCTGCTTGCCTTTGCCGGGGCGGACGAGGAGGACGCGGCCGTCGCGGATGTCAGAGACGACCCAATCGAGGTGGTTGGGGATGAAGGAGAAGGAGAAGTCGGCGGCCGCGCAAGGGCGCGGGCGACGGGCGCGGAGGGGTGAGGCGGAAGGGCGGGGTGGAAGCCGTCGTCGTCGAAGAAGGCGAGGAGGGGCGGGTCGTGGAGGCGGCGGAAGTGGCGGAGGAAGGCTTTGTCGGCGACGAGCCCGCGGAAGGAGACGCAGGCGGCGGACGCGCGCGCGAGGTCTTCCGCGGCGGGCAGCCGGAGGAAGATCTCCGCAATGAGGTGGTCGGGGATCTCCGTCAGATGCGTCTCACTCCGACGGGGCGCAATGGAGGTCGCCATTGGCGTGGAGTAGCGCAGAACGGTAGCTGGACGCGCGCGGCGGCGGAAGAACTGGCCGTCGGAGGAGGCGGCCGTCGGAGGAGGCAGCCGCCGGAAACCCTCGAGATGGAGCGAGTTGCTACTGGAGCTGAGAGAAGAGTGTGCTCCTCTGTGCTGCCTAGATGGACCTTTTGTTTTTTGAACTGGGCCGAGACTCGAGATGGGCCTTAGACGGTCGGACTGTTATTTGTTGACTTACTAAATTTATACTCGATAAAATTTGGTCACTTACTAAATTAATCTTCACTGTTATTATGTGATTAAGTAAAATCACTTAAGTACTATTAATAATGCCTTATAACTTAAATAAAAGTGATAAAAACTTAAGTCATAAATACATATCACTTCAAAATGATTTAATAATCAAATAACCCATATCAAATCCTAAAACTCTGTGTATGCACCAATTCAACTTGTTATCAACTCCTAAAGACATGAATGTCATCACCTAAAGGTAATGAAACTATTCTAAGTCTAGTAAATACGACATTATCGAAGTATCGTATGATACGTAGTTTACACTTGTGAGTTTGGGTATTTTTTTGGTTAGTTTACGATGCATCTCATGCCTATGAATAGTAACATCTTGATAGAGTTTTCAGTAATCCTTATCGAGACAACATTACTATAACCCCGAAAGGATTGAACTGCCACTTCTGTCACATGCAAGTTCACTCTTGCTCATGTCCTACTTTGATGTTTTTATCAAATTATTTGCATTCTATTATACAATATCATATGCATAAAAATAAATTATTACTTCGAATGATGTGAATTTCTATATATATGTTGGTGGGTGATGAAACCATAGTATGATTGATGTGGTGGAGGTTCCATCGTACTGGAAAGTATGAAACTAGGATTAATCACCAATGTCACAGTGATCCATGACCAGTATCGACAATGTTTACCATGAGATCTACTATGGACGATAAAATCAGTTGAATCTTCTCCCTTTAACATATCCTCGGCAGGTTAAACATGGTTGGGTCGTTGCGGCGGCCAACTTCCAGGCCAATCCAGAGGATTTTGCACCACACATGTGCAACACACCGGACATTCGGGCGAGGCACCGTACTTCCAGTCCATCCAGAGAGCTGAGCCACACAAGCGCCCACTAGATTGTTCGGATAGTTAAGCTCTCACGCCCCGAGACCGGGCCTAGTCAAAACAGCTGCCGCACTCGCATATAAACCGCAAGACGTATACGTGCAAGGAGTTAACAAGCAGGCATAAGCTATCACAACAGAGTTAAAAGATAGTACTCCCTCAAATACATAGTCGTTGAATAAGATGTATATTGAGTGACAAATAATATGAGTCATAGGGAGTAGTAATTTATGCAAAGTGACATATCCAAATTGGTCTTTATTTATGAAGCATGGAGATGTGAAGTTTCTTTTTAGGGAAGCATGGAGATGTGAAGGTTTTATTTTGTTTTTGAGGGAAGCATGGATTTTTTTTTGAGGGGTAGGGAAGCATGGAGGTGTGAAGGTGACTTGAAGCAAGCATGAATTGTTTTTCTTTTTGGGCCAGAGAGTTATTTGGGCGAGGCAAGCCATGAGGAGGACTGCAGCCAAGGCCCATGTCGGCAGTACACAAAAGAAGGAGAGAAAAAGATCTCCAGGGGCACACAGGACACAGCCGACGCCTCCCATTCCAGTCCAGTCTCGGCGAGCCGGCGAGGGTTCCCAGCGGCCGGCTCCTCCGCTGCCCTCCGTCTTCCGGATCCTCCGCCCTCCGGCGACCGGGCAGGAAATGGCCCTGGAGCTACCGGAGATCCCGGGTCACCTCCTGGCGGAGATATTCCTCCGGCTGCCGGCCCCAGAAGACCTCGCGCGCACCTCCGCCGTCTGCGTCGTCTTCCGCCGCCTCGTCACCGACGGATCCTTCCTCCGCCGCTTCCGCCGCCTCCACGCCCCGCCTCTCCTCGCCTTCCTCGACCTCTCAGGCTTCCACCCCGCCATCCCGCCCCACACCTCCGCGCCCGCCGCCCGTGCGCTCGCCGCGCCGCCGACTTCACCTTCTCCTTCCTCCCATCCCACTGCGGCTGGATCGTGCAGGACGTCCGCGACGGCCGCGTCCTCCTAGCCCGCGACCATGGAAAGGATGAGCGGCCCCCGGTCTTCAGGGAGCTTGTGGTGTGCGACCCCTTGCACCGCCGGTACGTCCTGCTCCCCTCGGTTCCCGACGCCCTGGCCACTTCGGCGGAGCACCCGACACCCGCTGTACGCATGCCCTGGTGCGAGCCTTTCCTTGTCCCCCTCGCCCTCGGCGAGGACGAGGCAGCGTCGGCGGGCATTGAGTGATCTGTGTGGTACATTGTGAAACTAAGCTGGCCACCTTCGTTTTCTCTTTGAGCACGGGACAATGGCGAGCCTCGGTGTGCAAGAGTTGGAGTGATTTGCGGGCACTGAATTCACCGCTGGACCCTATGTTTCTCAGGCGCCATTACGCCTATGGCTGCTTCTACTGGGAGTCCACCATGATTGAGAGGAAAGACTTGCTCGTGCTTGACACCCGGAGGGTGGAGCTCTCGATCGCTGACCTCCCATCCAGAGGATGGGGTGTGCTAGGAGTGGCTATTGTGGAGGCAGGGGAAGGCAAACTTGGCCTGTTTGGTATACGTGATGGACCTGCAGGTGGCAAACGTGATCTCTGTTATACAATTAGGGGAAACAAAGGCCAGAGTTCCAGCCAGTGGCATATGGTGAAGACAATCTCACTATGTTCTGGGGGTATAAGTCATATCAAAGCTTCAACAGAGAGGTACTTTCTCCTGATAAGTTCGGAGGTCCCACGGCGCGTAGGCTCATCTTTAAGTTGCCAGAACTGGAATATTTCTCCATGGATGTCAAGAAATTACAGCTTGAGAGGGTCTGTGTGAAACCTTTCGGGTCCTTGTCTAGGACGTGCATATATACCAACTTCCCGCCATCGCTGTTGTCCTCACCAACAATATGAAATGGTAAAATTTTACTGCATGCTCGTTATGTCCTTACTTTCAAAGTTATCACACAACTTGTCTAATGCTCAAATAGTTCATTTTTGTAATTGGTCGTTCTTGTTTACACGATTCACTAGTGGGTATTTTTCTTGTGTTTGTGGGAAAGCTAATCAAGCTTAGGAGCATAATTGTTTTTTCTTGTCTTGTATGGTCTAAATGCTCTCATGCATCACTATTATTCTAGGACTTGTGAAATCACAAAAATACTAGATCTTATTATTTTCAGGAATAGTTTTATGGTAGGGGTAAAGGAGAAGGAATGCACTCCAGTTTATCTTTGAATTGTTTAACATCAGCAAAATTCAATACAGTCAAGCACGACTCATCTTGTCCACTTCCTTTTCATAAATATAAGGAGCCAGAAAAGTTGTCTTCACATTAAAAAAAATTGTCGTGATGTTTTTGAAATAAATCTGCCTAACTGGTGCTTTCACAAATAATAGCCCGAGTCACTGATCTGAATAGCAAGAACAGTGTGTACTCACAAGCTGTTTAATTTGAACCAGCCTCATAAGAACAGCTACAGGCTTCACATATATCATTTGTTGACTGTGGCTACTAAGATCCCCCTGATAGATTTCCTTCCGTGACCTATGTTCAATTGTTTTCTATGAAACACACCTATGTTAGAATTTTGTTATATACTTGGTAGGAAGCCACCAATTTAGCACGACTTATGATTTCCAGGGTTCGTTTCTTTTGTGTACATGCGTCTGGCTATGTGTTCCAACATGGATTGCAAATTACAGTGCTACACACAGAAAAGTGTGACTTTGCAGTCATATATTTGAATTCTAGTTGAGATCAGTATCACCTATGGGACAAATGCTATTCTGGTTATGCTCCTGATACTGTTATGCGTAGCCCAATATAAGACTTATAACATGTTCCTTGTAGCTCTTAAGGTCCTGAATATGTGTACAATTTGGTTGTTTTGTTTACTTGTGGTTATTTCTCTTGTGTTTGTGGGAAAGCTAATCAAGCTGGGGAGCATAATTGTGATTCGTTGTCTTGTTTGGTTTAAATGCTCTTTTAAGATAACCAGAGAAGATCTTTCACGTAGCTCATGCATCCACTATTATTGTGGGACTCATAAAATCACAAAATACTAGGTAGCATTATTTCCAAGGAATAGTTTAATTGTAGGGGTAAAGGAGAAGGAGTGCAATTTATAGATCCAGTATACCTTTGTAGTGTTTCACTTCAGCAAAATTCATTACAATCAAGCACGACTCATCCTTTTCAGTTTCTTTTTATAGTTACAAGGTGGCACAAAAGTTTTTTTTGTTTTGAAATAAATCTGCCTAACTGGTGCTGTCGCAAATAACAACCTGATTCACTGCTCTGAATAACAAGAGCAGTGCGTGCTCACAAGCTGTTTGATTCAGCCTCATAAGATAGGTTTCATATTTATCATTTTTGAATGTGTACCCTGATAGATTTCCTTCTGTGACCTAAGTTAGATTTTTTGCGATGAAACACACCTAAGCTAGAAGTTTGTTATACTACTAGTTAATTTACCAAGTCCTGCAAATCAAAATTACCAATTTAGCATGACCTAAGATTTCCAGGACTCGGTTTCTTTTTGTGAACTTCCATTGCAAATTGCAGTGCTATACACAGAAAAGTGCTACTTTGCATTCACATATTTCAGTTCCAGTTGAGATCAAATCACATATGGGGCAGTTGCTATTCTGGCTTGTGATACTGTTATATCTGGCCCAACAGAAGACCTACAACATGTTCCTCTTATCTTGTAATTAGCTCTTGAATGTGTGCACAAATTGGATACAGAATTCTTGCCACCATTGTTGTCTTCACCAACAGTATGAAGTTGTAGACTTTCTACTGCGTCCTAGTTATGTCCTTCCCTCCGTACTTATCGCACAACTTGTCTAATCCTTGATAGTTCATTGTTGCACTTGGTCATTCTTGTTTACATGATGCAATATTGGTTATTTTTCTTGTTCTTGTGGGAAGTTAATCATGCTCATGAACTTAATTGTGAGAAACCAACTTCCACATATCTCATGCATCCACTATTATTGTAGGCCTCATGAAATCACAAAAGTACTAGGCCACAACAATTAATTTCAAGAAATAGTTTTAGTGTCAAGGTACTAGAGATGGAATGCAAGTGTAATCTAGTTTACCTTTGGAGTGTTTTACCTCAGGAAAAAAAATCATTTCACTCACTGAAGCATGACTCAGGAGGCAGAGAAGTTTTAGTTTGGTCATCTTCGCATATATCTTTTTTCTCATGATGTTGTGTTGAAATAAATCTGCCTAATTGGTATGGTCACACATACATGAATGACAGCATGAGCGAGTCACTGCTCTGGATAACAAATCTATGACTTGTTGATTGTGACTAACCAAGACCCTCTGATGCATCTCCTTCGGTGATGTAAGTTAAAAGTTTTTTTTTTTGTTTGGAACTCCCCTCTGATGTATCTCCTTCGGTAAGCTAGAAGGTTTCTTCTTTGAAACTGACCTAACATAGAAGTTTGTTGCTACTTGGTAATATATGAAGTCTTCCTAAAAAGGAAACCAATGAAGTCCTAAAACAGGAACTACCAATTTAGCACGACCTATTGTTTCCAGGACTGGTTACCTTTTTATGTCTAGTACTTTGCATGCCTCTGTCTAGCTGTGTGTTGCAACTTGCATCGCAAAATACACTTATAAACACGGAAAAGCAAGCCCTTGCAGTCACATGTTTCAAGTCCAATTGAGATCAACATCACCAGTGGAACATATGCTATTCTGCTAATGCTTATCAATCCCAACATAAGACATGTATAACTTGTTCTGTTTAGCTCGTATAAAACTCTTGAATCGATATGTGTACAAAATTGGACCCAAAATTCTGCTCTGTTGTCTGAACTTCTGTCTTGTTTGTGCAGATTCGACGGAGCCTTAATCTGATCAGCGTTCTGAATTCAAAGCAACTATGATTTCGATAGTGTGGAGTTCTCGCAGAAGTGACCGCCTTGCCTGCAAGACGACACAATCTACATTGCTTCACCCTTCGGTGGTCGTGTCTATGTTTCGGTTAATTAGTGTAAGATCGTTGTGGATGTTCTCTGCCTAAGAGTCTGCAAACTAACAGTGTTAGCAGTGGTCATGTCTATGTTGTTCTTCCTATCATGCCAAAGAGTGTGACACTGAACTTAAAGGTCCCAATCAATCAAGAACTACTTGTATCAATTATTCTTCACTATTCGAGCATCTTTCTTGTCTGTTGCTCCTCTACCCTGCATGTTTTCCAGATGACGTCCAGAATGCAAGCCCAACAAAGCTTGTGGCGCTGGAGATCAGGTAGGAGCGAGCAGGCTGGGGCGTCGCCGTCATGACAAGCTTGTGTTTCTTGCCGTACTTGGGGCGAAACATGATCGCGTGGAGGATGCAGTTGTGGTTGTCGGTGCTGGCGTTGCACGAGCAATGGTGCTTAGCTGGCGAGGTGATCTCTTCAATCGCTGTGAACGTCAGTTGGCAGAATTACGAGTCCACATGAACTTCTGGCTGGTGAGGTGATCTCTTCAATCGTTGTGAACGTCAGTTGTCAGAATTACGAGCCCACATGAACTGTTAGAGAGAAATGACTTCTAAGATGGAAATGACTTCTAAGCCCTGAAAATGAGTTCTCCAATATGCTGTAAAAACATAACATGACAACAGAGAAAGTTTGATACACAAATGGGAAACAGCGTGAAAGCAACTAGTTGTACCCGCACCTCCTTGTCAGATATCCCGCTTCGAAGTTTTTAAAAATTTCGAAATAAATCAAGGACATAGATTATGTTATGTGTTGTGCACCCACAAATTCTTGTCCAAAATGTCCATATGTGACCTGTGCAAAAAAGAGAAAGATCTACGTGAATAGTATCATGTGTTATTCACACTTTATTTGTTATTTTTGCACAGATCACATATGGTAATATTTTTGGATAAATATTTGTGGGACGCAACATAATCTATGCCCATGATTTATTTCGCAATTTTTGAAAATTTCTAAGTAGGGCATCCGGTAATAGGATGCAACTAGTTGCAAATTATATTTACCGTGAAAGATACCTCGTTCCAGCACTTTCCTAGGATGAAAATAAACTGGCGCAAAATTTAGCAAGGAATACTTATATACTCAAGGATACTTTAGTTTGGAATGGTGATCCCCAGATTTTATATTACCTGATGTAATAAATGATGTAATGATCCTGATTTGCATTAGACTGGCCATAAGGAGTTGAGGATCACTTACCTAGAGTCAAATTTCTTTGCCAACTAGAAATAGGAGGTACTTTTGTTGCTATGCACTCGTTTCATCCATTAAAAAAAAAACACTTGGTGGTATATTTCCATAACACGAAAATTAATAGGTAGAAAAATTAAAAAATATATGTTGTATAATCATGAATAAAATCCAAAGGCTGCATAAAATTTTCAAGTTAACGTCCAACAAAAACTGAATTTTTTTTGTACGATCCGGCATGGATAGCTATAAGGCTCATCTGGGCAGGACAGAGAATCACACCGCCCATTCTCCCAAATATATTACAGTTTAGTATATACTGAACCAAATCAAATATATTACACAAATAATGTTTAATTCTCAGTTGTGTCATCGTCATAGTATATTAAGTTCACCGCAAGATCATTGTTTGAAAACTTCAAATAGCATGCCCTTCTATTAGGTATGGTATAGTATTTGCCCACAACTATTGGATGTTATTAAATCAAACTTAAGATTTTGTAGGGCTCAATATGAAAGTACCTCATTCTAAATTGTACTTTTCACGGTGGTATAGATTAACTATTTTTGACCATCCATGACGTAGTTTCACGGTTGTTTATTGATTGTGTCTTGCCAAATTAGTTTATATTTTGCTATGGAAAATGAGTACTAAAAATTACTAACATATTGATTTTCCAATTTGTTGTGAAAACACAACACGGCAATAGAGAAAAAGTATGGTAAACAGATGATAAACAAATTATCATGATCGTCGGGATTCCAAAAAGAGACTTGCCAACTTGGTAGACCCACATTCTAAAACTAAAACTGCATATAATTTAAAAAATGTGCAACTACCTAGTTTGCATTGGACAAAGAATCGACCACAAAAATTCAAAAAAAAAAATCGACCAAAAGGAATTAAGGATATTTTCCAGCTATACAAATTGACGGATCATTTGTTGCTACGACTCGTTTCCGTCAATTTAGAAACACTTTTCACTTGGTGGTAAATATTTCCATCACACAAAACTTATACTCCTACTACTTAAACAAAAGTAAGAACAATTCTGTTGTATATTCATGGATGGTTTCAAGTTAATTTTGAACTTTTATTATCCGGCACTGCAGCAGTTCGAAGTTTCCTCTTTTGCACGACGGACGGGCCGGCATTAGCGATATCCATTCCAAGGCCCATCTGGGCAGCACGGAGAATTGCTCAGCTCATTCTCCCAACTCGAGCAACATTTCCTCCTGTCTTCCCCCATCTTTTCGAGCGGTTCCCGGCGGCTAGCTCCTCCGACGACGCCGGCCTCCACGCCAATGGCGACCAGCAAGACAATAGCGTCGACTCTGACGGAGATCCCAGACCACCTCCTGGCGGAGATCTTCCTCTTGCTACCCGCCGCAGAAGACCTCGCCCGCGCCTCCGCCGTCTGCGTCGCCTTCCGCCGCCTCGTCACGGACCAATCCTTCCTCCGCCGCATCCGCCGCCTCCACGCCCCGCCACTCCTCGGCTTCCTGGACCTCGACGGGTTCCACCCCGCCGTCCCGCCTCACCCCTCCGCGCCGGCCGCCCGCGCTCTCTCCCTCGCCGCCGACTTCACCTTCTCCTTCCTCCCCTCCCACTGCCGCTGGGCCGTCCAGGACGTCCGCGACGGACGCGTCCTCCTCCATATTCTACTCGCCCACCACGGGAAGCTCCCGGTCTTCAGGGAGCTCGTGGTGTGCGACCCCTTACACCGGAGGTACGTCCTGCTCCCCCCATTGCCGGACGACCTAGCCGCTTCGGTGGAGGACCCACTCCCCATATTTTGCGCTCCCAACCTCATTTCCCCCAGCGAGGAGGAAGAAACAGCGTTCAGAGTTATCTGGTTGGCTTGTTGCAAAGTCAAGTTATCCATCTTCGTCTTCTCTTCGAGCACCGGACAATGGAGTGCCGCTGCATCCCAGGGCTTCAGGGATTTGCTTCTTGCCAAGAGCGAGTCGACCATGATGACACTGCAGTGCGTTATCGGGCGCCATCATGCTTGTGGCTGCGTCTACTGGGAATTGATGACGAATAATCGTAGCTGCAACGAGTTGCTTGTTCTTGACACCCAGAGGATGGAACTCTCAATAGCTGACCACCCACCCAAAGGATGGAACATGGGAGGTCTAGGGATTGTCGAAGCAGGGGAAGACAAGCTTGGGATGTTTCGTATCTTTGAAGGAAATGCAGAAGATGACCTCCGTTATATCATTGGGGGAAACAGAGGTTTGAGTTCCAGCCAGTGGGAGGTGGAAAAGACAATCTCACTAGATACTGAGTACCGATATTGTATCCTAGCTGCGACAGGGAGATACTTGCTCCTAGATAAGAGAGAAGCCCGGTCGTATGAATGCTATTCGCAGGATGGGCCAGACATGGAATATTTCTCACTGGACATCCAGACATGGCGGCTTGAGAGGGTTTGGGGTAAACCTATGTGGTCTGGCACATCAATGCCACGCTTATATACCAATTTCCCACCATCGTTGCTGTCTTCACCAACAGTATGAAGTGGTAAACTTTTCTTCCATCCTAGTTTTTTCTTTGAACAGTCTATTGCATCCTACTTATCTGCTTCCCTTCATAGTACCTCTCAAATTTCTAATGCTTGACAACCTATTATTGCAATTGGACCTGTTCTACACGGTTTAATAGTGGGCATTTTTCTAGTCCTTGTTTGAGAGCTAATCAAACTCAGGAACATAATTGTGATTCATTGTCTTGTTTATATACCAATGGTCGGTTTTAAGATAACCAGAAAAGAGAAAATAACTGTGACATAGCTTATGCAACGCGTATTAATATTATCTTAGGCCTAATGGATTCGCAAAATCATAACAGTTGTTTTTGTGGAATAGTTTTTATGGTCAACGCAATGTAAAAGGAATACAAGTATATATCCAGTTTATGGTCAATACTCTGGTTATATACTTTGACGTACAGATTTTAAGATAAGCAGAACAAGAGAAAATAACTGTGACATGGCTTATGCATCGCCTATTAGTAATATCTTAGGCCTCATGAGTTCGCAAAAATCACAGCAACTGTTTTTGTGGAATAGTTTATATGGTCAAGGTAATGTAAAAGCAACACAAGTATATGTCCAGTTTACATTTGGAGGGAAGCAAATTGTCTCCCTTCCCTACTCTAACAGCGTGTTTGGTTGGGGGAGTTGGAGATGGGGATTGGGAGTTTAAGGGGTATGGGAATTTTAGTCCGTTGATTGGTTTGTCGGTTTGGGAGTTGAGGAGGGAAGGGGCAGAGGAATTTAGAAGCTGAACTCCCTTAGATCTAATCCCTGGGGTGAGCAGGTAATTCGCCCGGGGACTGGGAATTGGAGGGAGAAAAAAAAGGTGCATCGGCGTCTTCTTCTTCTCATTTGCCGTTGGCATCTCGGCGTGCGCGTCCAGGGCAGTTGAGTCCGGCCGCTACAAGAATTGCGTCGAAGCATACGGCAGCGGCCGCCTGGGTGCGTGCATCGAGTTGGCCAAACAGATCAATCTAGGTACGTTGCTGTAGGTAGCTAGCTTTGATCAGAGAGAAGGTGAACTAGGTATCTACGTTGATCAAGATCTGGCCAAAAGCACCTGCCCGTGAGAGAAATCTAGTTAGCCTCGGACGCCTCGTCGGAATGCACTCCACAGGTCAGGGACCTGCCTCACCTGCGCCTAATGCCGACGACGGAGAGGACGTAACCCATCTGCGAGAACAGTTGTGAGCGTGGCCAGTGTGCAAAGATTGTTGGAGGTAGCGACGGATAAGGAAAAACCGCAGAGATGGTGCCGGAGAAATTGCGGATGGACAGCTTCTCAACTTCCCTTCGGTAATTCCCACGCCACACCAAACGTGGGAATGGGACTAATAGTCAAATTCCCTAGTCTAATCCTCCAACAAATTCCCCACGTCAAACTCCCACTCCCTTTCCCCTAAACAGCCAAACACGCTGTAAAGGCATAGAAGTGCCATTGTACATCCTAGCCCTTATTTCTGTGACATAAGCTAGTAGTTTGGTATACGAGGACTCATTTGTTAACGTTTACATGCATTTTTCTAGTTATATATTCCAACTTACAGATTTATTTTTCAAGTAAAATGAGCATGGCTCCAAGTTTCATGAACACAACAAAAGTATTGATAGAAGCTCATACAAATCAAACAGAATAAGAGCTGAGTGCCAAACCAGCATACCAGCTCGTACATAAAACTTGTAACTCAACCTATTACATTTTCTTGGCTCTATCCATTATCAATTGCACCTCCTCCAGACTGTGAGTAGTCATACACCAACCAAGCTTAGTATAAAATGGTTTAGCCGCAACTCCTGGCAGTCGTCCTTCTGAAGCGCCACCCATAAGCCATAAGTCCAACCAACGACATACATAATACACTACATTAGAGGATCATCGGAATTCATCAGTTTAAAACAAGTTGTATTCCTAACTTCCATAAGGATCAACATATGACCATTGGTACTATAGTTATCATACGTAGTTCCCTTACTTGGAAATGCATTGGCCATCTACTACATAAATCTTCCATGGATTGTGATCCATTATTGAGCGAAGGCACAACCCAACACACTATTTACATACTTAGCTAAATGACATAAGAAAGACAGGCGATCCATTGATTTAATAGAACCACATAACTCACACCACTTTATTACCCTTCCAAACCCCTTTTCTTATATTGTCGTTTGTCAGTATGCACATCCTGATACAAAGCCACATGAAACCTTAATCTTAAGAGGAAGCTTGGCTTTCCACAATTCCTTGTGCAGAACTGTGATCTTCAGGAAATTATGCAAGGCTTTCACTATGAATTGTCCAGATTTAAGCTACATATATCTGTCACCCCCTCAGTCAGAGCAACATTGGCACAGAGATCTTGAAACAGGAACCAACTTACAGACATTGCTATTTTGCAAATCACAATGCTACTCTCTCCGTTCCAACTTAAATGTCAAGCACATTTAGTACAACTGGAGTAGAGGGAGTAATAAACTCATGAAAGCAATGGTTTGCAGTTGCATATTCTAAATTCAGCCAAGATCAGTATTACCAATGAGAGAAATACTATTCTGCTCCTGCATATTATACTTTTATTTCTTGGCCAACAGAAAACACATTATTCGCTCCATTTTCTCTTTAATATATGTACTCCCTCCGTCCCAAAATAACTGTCTTAGATTTGTCAAAAAGTAGATGTATCTAGACATGAAATAAGTATAGATACATTCACTTTTGTACAACTTTGAGACACTTATTTTAGGACGGAGGGAGTACAATTTATCCTAAAATTTGTTTCCGATGTCTAAAATTTTGTCTCTCTTGTACAGGTCCGGTAGAGTCCTACTCAGATCAACATTCATGTCCTCAAAGCTCAGAGTTATTGTGATTTCAACTCCGCTGGTTTCTCACATATGTGGTGACCTTGTCTACAAGATGAGAAGCCAGAGTGCTTCACTTGGTACTACTGGTCATGTCTATGTAGCTTTGGCTTTTACGCAACTTCTAGCTTCGGTTAGTGTAAGTTGTACCATCTCCCTGACTGGTCAGCATTTGCAAGATGTATCAACAAGACTGCAGTTATAAGGAATCTTTTCCCTGACACCGGGAGAGAGTCTTTACCCATTTATGTGGTAGTTTAGTTAGTGACAACAGAGCAAAACAAAGACTTGGTTAGCCGGCCTGTTTTCTGTTTTATTTTGCCTGTCTAGGATTATCAATTAATGTTGCTGTTGAAGAAAGCGATATGATCATGGTTAAATACCATTTATGTCACTTGTGACTTTGCCCTGGACCGTTTGTTAACTTATTGTAGGTTATCTCTCGAGGTTCACTTTGTTGACGGTCCGGTAAACGGTGCATGCAATTTTATAAAGTCTGGCATATTTTTAATTAGATCAAATATGTTACAAATCTCATATTGTACCTTTGTAAGCTATTTGTGTCGATCATCATAGTATTCAATGGTATATGGAAAAACATTGCTTGAAAACTTCAAATAGTATGTCCATTTTCCAGTGTAACGAACATGATATTATGTTACATAAACGTCACATAAACAGTTCTTTCTGTAAGCATGGAAGATACAGTTTTTTTCACTTACACAAAATGAAATGCACAAGTAATTATGAATGAAATAGGTACAATTAAGAGATATAAATATAAATGTTATTAGTATACGGTATAATATTTGCCAGACAATTATCGGATGGATAACTATGAAGTTTTTTTTTGAAAAATAGAGGTTTCCCCCTCCCAGTATACGATATTCAGTGCATGTTTCGGGCAGAGAACTGTCCCAGAAGGGTTCTATAACAGGAAGTAAACCTGTTACAGCCCTGATTTTTCAGGCAGAGCATTTGGAACATACTTTTGATCAGATCTCAGGAAGTCTGCACTTTGCTCCAGTGCTTGCCATCGCTGTGCTGGGCGAACGAGACGATGGCAGATACTAGTTTTTAGCAAGGACATTGAACTAAATATCTTGGAAAGATCGGATTGGAAGTACCTCACCCTAACTCATGGTATTTATAGTGGAGTAGATTTGCTATTCTCGTTCTTTCAAGAAAATCATCCGATCTGCCATTGTTGAAAGACTTTCCCTGGGAAATAACCATGAAAACAAGAAACTTTTTGTTTGTTACACGGTTAAATTCGCAAACTGGGAATCCATGCACCAAGTGGTGAATACCTACAAGTTAAGTGTGAACACAACTTATATTGAAGGATTAATTTGAGAGACTGAGAGCAAACTGGTGGAGCCTTAGTTGATTCCCTTACAACTTGCAGGGGAAATTGCACAAGTTGTTCATGCAAAGTGATTTGAAATATCATCATATCCTTCCTCTAAAATGTGCTAGACTTCGAGAATTAATTGAGTTTAGGTAGGAACTTGCAGGTCGAAGTCTGGGTGGCATCTCCCTGTCAATTTGCACCGGAAGCTGTCCAAGATTGGCATGTCCTGCTTGGGCTTCTCCACCTATGTGAATGCAGTGGGAGACTGATCTTCACTCTTTGGTGCACTGGACATGAACTGGTATGTATCATTTTGTCCTCCTGGCTGACTAGGATACTATCTAATCTTACTCGGTTTCTGAAGATCTGTAGATATTGTTTTGGGCATCCAGGCACTAGGAAAATCACAGATATGATCATACGATCGATCCTAGGACCAGAACTTTTGTGTTCATCACTAAAGTGGCCATTTACAAGCTAGGAACTAAAATGTCGACAGTAAAAATTACCAACGAATGGAAATTTAAAGGCTAGCTAGCTAGCGAAAAAGTGGCTGAGGTTTACAGAAATTGTGGCAACTTAGTGATAGACAACTCAATTACTTCTTGACGGGCTGCAAAACAGTAGCAATCTAGTTGTACTGACCTATGCCTCCTTCTCGGCGATGGGCTCAGTGAGTTTCACTCCCCAAGGTATGTCTTCGCAAGACTTAACATGGGGCACCATATTACCGGTGTGAAAGACTTTATAGTACTCTTTCCTGGTGCACTCAAAGTATGGTGGCCCGTGATTGCACGGCTCCATGGACATGGCCCGTTTGCACGGGGGATCGGGCACCTTCTGGTTGTCCGGCTTCATCATGAGGTATGGTGTGAGCCCGCCGAGCGCGGTGCCGACACACCCGAATGTCGACCAGCCGGTGGTGATGATCTTGTCGGTCATGCTCAGCAGGTACATCTCTGCCAGTGCCTTCATGTCATGCTTGACTTGAAAGAAACGCTGGTGCTCCTCGTGGCTAGGCTGGTGCACTCTCACCACCTCGCCGTTAGTGCTCGGTGACTGCCGGTACATCTCCCGGATGCTGTCGTGGTACCAAGCGTTCGCGCACGTGCACCTGGCATCGGAGGCTTCGGTGCCCCTCCCACGCTGACCACCAACCCTGGCAGCAGATGCTCCTGGGACGTGCAGGTGAGGATCTGGTCCAAGATGTGCTGGAATGCCTTATCACCGTCCCAGACCCTGATCTGAATATCAAGCGTCTCATCCGCGTTCTTGAGGTATGAGTTGTAGAACCGCAGTACTATGCCCCAGACATCGTTGGCCGGGTGGAGTCTTTCTTGGGGAACAGCCGCTGGAGCTCCTCCTTGTACGCCGGGTTCAGGAAGAAGCTGGGCGCGATGTAGGAGTCCGTCCTCAGGACCACCCACTGCACCCGGTGGAGGAACTGCCGGTGCTCGTCACAATACACGAGCCTGTTTGCTTGAGTCGCGGCGTGATCAAGGTGGATGTACATGTAGCGGTGCTCCGACGCCGGACCGGTATTGTTGCCCAGCGTCACGTTCTCGTACTCTCAGCCGCCTCCTCGCCCAGGTCTTTGTAGCCCATGAGCGGGAAGTCGAGAGGCAGCAGCCACGTCGTCCCCAGGAACGGCTAGCAGAAGAGGACGCCCATGGTCTTTCCACGGTCGACAAGCAGCACCCGGTTGGTGAGCATGGCATAGAGGAAAGCCGAGACCGTCGCGAGTATCCTGTTGCCGAGACCTCGGTAAGATAACAACACGAGGTAGCTGCAGCCGTCGATGGTGTCAACGTTTTTTTGCCCAGATTTCAGCCTCTCAGAGGCTCTCATGTATGGTTCGGTGCCCGGGCCACATCACCGCTGCAGCTCTTCCTGCTGCCGCAGCCGCCTGATGAGATATGGCGTCGGTGAGCGCGTCATGTTCTTGTGGGAGTACATGGACTGGTACCGGCTGCCGCAGGACTGTTGGTCGAATCCTGGAACCAGCAGGCCACCCAGAAGATCGTATATCTTTGAGTCTGCAAGTGAAATGGAGCAGAACATTAGGCAGAGCAACACAAATACCTACTACGGAGTACATGGTAGTGCATCGACGTTGACCAAACTGACTGAGCGAAAAGGCTTGGGCAAAGTCGCTTCACTCGCTTGCATGCTAAAAGTGCAAAAATTGCAATTACCTCGTCGAGCTCCTAAGCCGGCCACCGTGGACTTGAACCATACCACCGGCTCGTCGAGGTGGCCACTGAAGATGAGGAGGATTGGTGGCATTGTCGCAGTCATGATCAAGGACACCACCACGGCATTCGCCACTGAGCTCCATCATCTGGTCTTCATCCTCTTTCCCATGAACGGCGAGGCATCCTCAGTCCCAAACTTGTACGGCCGCCCCTCCATGCTGCTACCGGCACTACGGGAATCTGCCAAGACGCCGACGGCTGGCAACCGTCGGCGTAGACCTGAAGGCCGTCGGCGTAGCCATAGCCCGACGGTGGCCGTCGGCGTAGCGTCGTCGGCGTAGCGCCCGTCGGCGTACGTGGACCCCGTCGGCGTACGTGGTGGTGGGACCCACAAGACGGCATCCTGCCGTTCCGTCAGGCCACCATCCGCCGACGGCAATGCCGTCGGCGTACACATCCCAAAAAAGTCAAAAAAAAAAAACTGAGCCACCGCCGCCGGAGCACCGGCCGGCCGAGCCTACCACCTCACCGACAGAGGCCATGGTGAGGGAGGCCACGGCCAGCACAGGCCACGGGCAGAGCGGCGAGCAGCAGAGCACCAAAATCACGACACGGTGAGGCCGATGAAGATCACCGCGAGATCCATGACGAGCACGGCGAGGTCGAGGTCGCGGCTCCTCGCGGCGTTGGTGGACGACGGCCCTCCGTCGCTTGCAGACGATGCGCCGGAGCCATGGGAGCCTCGCGTTGGTGCTGGCCGGCGGCGGGAGGGAGCAGGGCCGCGCCGTGGTCCCGCAGGAGCTCCGCGACGGCCGCATCGGCCTCCCTCGGATCTCCGTGAGCGGAGGAGAGGGAGGAGGCGTGTGCGGACGGGGTGGTCGTGGCGCGGCGGCGGTGCGGGAGGAGGCCGAGGCGAAGGTGGAGAGGGGAGGCGGGTCGGTGGCGTGCTGTGGATTTGTGCTTGGGGAGAGAGACGAGGAGAGGTCGCTGGGAGAGAGACGAGGAGCGAGTCACGGTGCGTGGGTGCGTGGGTCAGTTTCCTTTCTTTTATCCCTTCCACATTTTCCGTGCGTGGGTGGGTGCGTGGGTGCGTTTGTGTTTCTTCAGAATGATTCCTGGTCGTTGGATCTGGATCAAGTGTTAGATCGTTGGCTGATCTGTGGGAGTTGGTTTCCTCTCCATCTGATTGGCTAATCAGTTTGACCACGGTTTCACCTAGTTTTTGGACATTTAAAAAATCAGAAAAATAGAAAAGGTGTGCGCATCATCATCTTATGTGACCTAGTGGCGTAGTTTGTCGAACCAAGCTCATATTGGGCAAACGTGTGCGTTGGCGAGCAATGTTGCCGAAGGAAGTTTGCATTTTTTTTTACACGCAAAGTTGGCTTCTCATTTTTAGAGCGTCGGAACTCGGCAATTTTGTGAAGCAACTACACAAGGGTGGCTCCCGAGGCGGCTCCGGTAGCGCTCGCGGCCGCGACTCGCCGTTGTGGCCGTGTTGCGATGGGAGGAGCCCCGCGCCGCTGCCGGTCCGCAGCTCGACGGGTTTCCGCGGCGTGCGGCGCCGTCGCTCCGGCCGCTACGCGGCGGAGATCACCTTTGACCACACGCGGATGTGGCTCGGCACCTTCGCCACGCCGGAGCTCGCCGCGCGCGCCTACGACGCCGTGGCGTGGCAGTACGGTCGGCCGATGTCGGAGATGAATTTCTCCGACGTCGTGACCGCCGAGGATGCTACCGCCGTGGCTTTGGCTTTTCGCATGGTTTGCCGTGCCATCGAGGAGGAAGACCGGCAGGCACGCCGCCAGATCCGGGCTGCGCAGGCGGACGAAGCGGCGATGGCGAAGCTCCGGCAGGAGAATCCCGAGCTCGTGAAGGCCGAGGAAGATTTCTTCGCGAGCCGGGGCGTGAAGAAGCAGACGATGGAGGCCGGCCCGTCTACATCCTCGACTCCGGTGATCGATCTCGGGGATTCTTCCGACGAGTCCGGTTTATCGGACTTCGACTTCGATTCCGATGATGATTCCGGTGTCGACTAGAAGGCATTAGCTAGGGGGCACTAGTTTAGGTCTAGTTTATTAGGTTGAACTTTAAATTTGAGTCAGTTTGTTGAATTTTATGTATGAAATGTTGTCAAACTATTATAAATTCGACTTTTTTGTGAACCAAGTACAAAAAATATGGTGCAAAATGGCCCCATCTCATTTTTTGTGAAGTGCCGAAGGAAGGTTGCATTTTTTTACACAAAAAGTTGACTTCTCATTTTTGGAGCGTCGGAACCCGGCATTTTTGTGAAGCAGCTCGCTTATGTTGATTTTTTAAAAGTAATTTAAATTGCGTAAATGCAAGTCATATTGGGTGCAACATATGATAGCACCCCAAGAAATAATATTTTAAAGCATCTTGTTCATTTGACCGGTTATTCCCATGTAGACCGAAATAGTATAAGAATAATAAAATTAGTCTCGGAAGCGTACATCATCGAATCATAGCTGAGTTGGTATAGACGCAGAGATAAATTGGGCGCGTCCCAGGTTCGAATCCTCTTGGCCTCGTTTAATTTTTGGATACGCCGACGGCCTGACGTTAGACGTCCGTTCGAACCGGGCCGAAAGTGTTGCGTCGCAGCTATACTATCCATGCAAAGACATACGCCGACGGCCCGACATTTGGCCGTCGGCGTACATATGGACCGTCGGCGTATGAAAGCTTTCCCGTAGTGCGGTGTCCATCTTGGGCTAGCCTCGTCAGATGATACTTCACTTGTAGTGACTCCTAGCTATGGACTTGTCTGGTTTCTTGTTCTGAAATGCGAGTGAACTCTCTCTTTGGCAACAAACCAGTGTTTGCAATGTAAATTAAATAAACGTCTTATATTCGATCGAGTGCAGATCTCTTCTTAATTAAGATCTCTACTTGAGGATGCTGCTGCATTGACTTTATGAAGGATAATATTGTTGGATATTTTGTGATCTTGGCTGCTCTCACTCTTAGGTCAAAAGTCAGAAATTACGGCTGCTACAGTAAGTCGCCACTACAGTAAATTGCTACAGTATCGGTGCTACAGTAGCTCTACTGTGTTGCCTTGATCGGAGACATCCATTTCTGATCCAACGGTGCTAGTTCCCCTAGTGTATAGTGCTAAACAAAATAAAAGGGTTAGATGACCCTAGAAGTTAGGAGGGACACGGTAGAAGCTCTCCTGCCCTCTCTCTTATTCTCTAACTCTCACAAAAGAAAAGGCAACCGATCTAGCAAAGCACTACAAACACTAGGAAGAAGTTAGCACAATTTGCTCCATCCTTGTGTGAGCAAGAATAGAAGGCATGACATCATCTTCAGATCAAGATAATCCTTTTATCCATCTTTATTTTGTGGCTTAAACTTGAGCTAGTTGATCCTATAAGTGTGAACAACTATATCAGCCTTGCATTTCTCTCCACTCCTGATCACGAAGTAAACGCAAGTAGCACGGAGATATAAGAAACTGCAAGTTGCCATTTCTTCCGATCGATGGCTAAACGGCCAGTGCACTGCTGTAGCTGCTGTGTAATTGGCCAATTGGGCTAGGTGCTCACTTCGTTGGAGAATCAGTTGTTAAATGCCCTGACCAATGGAAAAGCAGCGACCTGAGTTGTTTACTAACGGTCTCCCACCCATCGACGTTTGATGTTGATTAACCATTGGTAACTCAGATGCATTAATTTTAGATCAAAGCATAGGTTTGTTACAGTATGCATCAAACTGGGGATCACCAGTTTTACCAGAGAAAAGCACCCAAGAAAAGCTACATGCTCCACTCCCACACACCACAAGGATTACAAAATACGGACCCACAAAACAGCCTCTAGCCTAACTCATATAGTAACATTTTTTGCATTAAACAGTGTTGAGCAATCAGCGATGTCTTTTCCCCAGAACACAAGCCTTGCACCTACCTTCACCAATTGCCCAATCAAACACCAGTTGTATCCTTTCACTCCAGGGAGGTCTCCAAGACTGTAGGAAGATCACGTGAAAAAATCGCATCAGTTGGCGTCCGAAGCACTTTTCCTTCAAAGATCAATTTTTTTTTGAATCAAGTCAAAATGTTGCTGCTCCCATACCAGGTCAAAGAAATGAGGTCCAAAACTGAATGTGGGGCATCAGGCCAACCCATCAGATTCTTTAATCACCAGCCAAAGGAATTTTGCAATAGGGCAAGTAGATAACAAATGGTCATTGGATTCAATATCAGGACATATAGGGCAGAAACCATCCGTAGGGCCCTTGCTTGTTCTCTAGTCGGAAGCCTGACTTGATCAGTCACCCGCCACAAGAAGATACGAATTTTCTTAGGAACTTTCAGCTCCCAAATTTTCTGCAACTGCACATCTGAAACTTCCTGAAAACTTTACCAACGATACATAGATTTGGTTGAGTTGCTCACTTTCGATTCAAAAACCCATTTCACTCTATCCTCGCTATCAGATAAGAAAAAAATGAATCAAGTCCATTAATCTCTCTCAGGACTGCAGATGCGATTTAGCTATGAGACCTAGCTATAATAGAGTCCCGACGGAGGCGGCCGAGGAGGACATGAGCTCTGGCGACGCGGATGCCGCGCCGGACGCCGACGGCGCGGCAGTGGGACGGCTGCCTGGGCGGTTCTGGGCAAGCACCGAGGTCTCGCCGCCGGCTGATGCGATCGTTGCGCGCCGCCGGAAAATTCTCGAGCCGCAGGCGTGGGACGCGGGCTGCTCGGGATCACGTTTCTCCTGTCTAGGCGATCTAGCTGCCCAGCCGTCAGGGATCGAGGACGATAGAGTCCCGACGGAGGCGGCGGAGGAGGTGCTAGCGGAGGAGTGGCTCGTGTCGCGCGATGACATCCAGCGGCCGGCGAAATCGAAGGACGAGACCGTGGAGGAGTTTTGGGAGAAGGTGGGGTATCCGACACCGGGGTCTCGGTCCTGGGAGCGTTCTTCTCCGGCGAGCTCTGATGCAGGCCAAGGTACGGTCTCCTCTTCTGTGTGCAGGTCATCGGAGCCGTCAACATCGGAGAAGACCGAGATGGTGATGCCGCCGGAGGTGCCCAGGGGGACGAAGCCGTCACGGCGTCTGCTGCGAAGACCGCAAATGGCGTGGCGTGGTCCTCTTCCTCGTCGTCGGATCACGCCTCCGCCATGCCTCGGAGACTTCCTCCCAGAGATGCCGCAACCAGCGGTGATGAGGAGTGGGACATCATCGCCGGCGAGGATGGGTGGGTGCACGACGGCGATGGACACGGCGGTGATGGCGGAAGTGGGGGATCCAAAAATTCAAAATCCGCCGTCACTGCCACGTGGGCCCCAATCGCATGCAATTGCGTGCCGTCGATCGCCGTGGGAGCATCTGGGCCGTTGGTATGCGGGGTTATGGGGAGTTGACCGGGATCGAATTAGGTCATCCCTAACCTCGCGTACGCCGCTCGTCCCCGCGCCGTCCTCCAGCTCTCCGACTGTGCAGTGCTCGACGGTAATCCGGACTCTAACACGATCCTTTGCTGAGGTCGCCTCGGCATCGCCCCCAATGGCTGCGCCTCCGCCGGGCCTTGGCAGTCCTCCGCTTTGGGATCCGGCCGCGGCTGCTGGTCAAGCTCGTGGAGGTGGCGCGGCTTTCGGCAACCACGCCAGGCCTCCGACCTTCGCGCCACGGCAGCAGGGTGCGGTACTACAAGGGCAGGCCGTCGCGGCGGGTCCCCAACCTCCGTAGGGGTTTGCGTTCGGGGCAGCTCCTCAAGTTCAGCGCAGGAAGAAGAAGAGAAATAACAACGGGGCAGCAGGGCAAGCGCAGCATGGTCCGATGCCCGTGGTTGGGGCTCCTAAGCTGTACCAGCAGGTGGCCGCCGGGGCCGGAGTGCAGCAGCTAGTCGGGCAGCAAGCTATTCAGGTGGCACCGCAGCATGCGATGATACCCGTGGTTGGGGCACAACAGCAGCTAGGCGCTAGCGGGGTTGTAGTGCAGCAGCGTACCATGACCATGACCGGCCAGCAGATGATGCCGGGGGCGGGCCAGCCGGTGGCCGTGACAACGCCGGTGCTGCAGGATGCGGTGCCCATGGAAACCGTGCAAGGGGCCAAGAAGCTGAGGGCATGGTGCTGGAAGTGTGCGGTCAACACTCACGCAACTAAGGACTGTACCGCCAAACACTATTGCAACATCTGTGATAATGCGAAACATCCGACCCCGATGTGCCCGACACTGAAACTTCCGAGGCCGCAGATGCTAGTTGTGGGTCAGGGGCATAGAGATACGATGTTCTTGCAGTTCCCGGAGCATTTGTACAAGGAGTGCCAGGTGCCTAATGCCACTCCGGTTGCTCTCGTTACGGTTCAGGGCGCGACAGCCACCGCGAAACAGGTGGAAACTCAAGTGGCTTGGCTTTGTCCAGTTCGGTCTTGGAGGTGGGAGGCAATTCCTAATGGTACCGATTCCTATACGGTTAACTTCCCGTCCAAGGAGGACTTACTGAGATTTGATGGTGTTGAACTAGGAGTCCCGTCTCAGGTTACCAAGCTAGTGTTCAGTCAGTGGAAACCGGAGGATGTGGCGCACAAGATGGAGTTACATCAGCAATGGGTCCATGTTACAGGGGTGCCGAACCTCTGGGGCTTGTGGGCTGTGGGCACGCTTATTGGGTCAACAATTGATGTGGACATGCTTGCCTTACGCCGCCGGGGGGTGGTCCATATCCTAGTAGGGATGTTAACAACCGATTTGTTCAACAAGGTTGATGATATTGGTCATTTCATTGAGACGGATGCGGTGCTACGGCAAAAAGGGTTTGATTTCATTTTTCGGCCAGAAGAGGACTTTATTCCGGAGGCAGACTTTGTGCCGTTTGTATGGCAGCGCCGAGGAAAAGACAATTCAGATGATAATGGGATGGAGGAGGACGGTCTTGGCGACCATTCTACTCAAGGTGGTACGTCCACCGGCGGGGCAACAGCCTCCAACATGATCATTGATACTGGGTCTGTGGGGGAAAGGCAACAAGGAGGGCCGACGGCTAATGCACTCATGGGGCTGGCTATCACTCCTTTCAACCCTAACCCCAAAATGCCGAGGGCAATCGAGTTGGTCAAGCAATGGAGGCAAGCCGCTGGGTTGAGTGCTACTGTTGTTCCGAGTCCTGATGGTGATCTTGAGTTTGGCAATACGCTGCGTCGGATGAATCTGTCCCCCGATGCATCTGTGACTGTAGTGAAGCAGCTGGGCAAGGAGCAGCCGGGAGTGGCTACCAGGATGGAGCACTCGGCCGGCACTGGACTCCAGACGAACCAGGTGAGGGATGCTGGGCTGGTGGCTACCGCCCGCGCGGCTGATAGCGACGGTCCCAGTAGTGCACTGCTGGGCCGGGCGTGGTCTCCACTGCTGGGCCGTGGGCGATGGCAGCTGCGCCTGCAGCTCGTACATCTGGTGGCCTGGCTGCGGGAGGGCTGCAGCCGGCTCCCGGGTCACTGTCCGTCGCCTGCGCGACTGATAGCACGGGTGATGCGTCGACGCTGATCGTCGGCACACTGGACTGCCCGATGAGGAGCATCGGCAAAGGGTTCGGCTCGCCAGGGTATGCCACGGTGGAGGAGGACTCTACGTCAACATTGTCCTCCCCCATAGTGGCAGCGACTTCGCCGACGTCTCCGGCTTCACCACGATGGTCGAGAGGGCTGCTACATCGCCTTCGCCCTCTCCCATTGTGGCCGCACCAGTGGAGGAGCCTATGGCGACACCTAGGCGTAGCGACGCCATCGCACTGGGAAAGATGGTGCCTCGGTGTCGGACGAGGACTCGATGGCGAAGGCGATGCGTCGCAAAGCCGAGTCCTTCTCTACTCCTGATGCTGGTACGTCACATGCCTCAAAATCGTTTTTGTCCTTTCCTACATCTACTTTATCTGCTAAGTTGTCAGCGGTAGGCGTAAGTTTAGGGAGAAATGAAAAGGAGGTGGTTTTGTCGGCTAATGTGCTAAAACATGTAGAGTATGATCGCCGCAGGGTATCACCTAGTGTTTCGAGTAGGCCGGTAGCCTCACCTGTAGATGATGATGATGCGAATGACACATTAGATGGACAGCTTCTATCACATCTTGTAGGAGAGGTTACGGAGGTGGATTTGGACGAGGCTCAGCTGGGATCTTTTGATGACCTGTATGCTACCGGCCGGAGATCTAAATCCGCTAAAAATAAAAAGAACCAATCCTCGCGTAAAAAGGCGAGTAAGTCAAAATCTCCAATAGTTTCCCAATGAATGGCATATTTGAAAATAGCAGAGGTCTAGGCGACTTGGCTAAACATTTGAATATTGCGCATCATGTGAGGGATCACAAGTTGGATTTTCTGGCTATTTCCGAGACGGGTAGACGAGATTTTCCAAGCACCCTACTAGACCGCCTTTCAGGTGGAGTGGATTTTGCTTGGCATTCTTGTCCCCCTCGAGGTAGATCGGGTGGCATGTTACTTGGCATTAAAACCGATACCATGGAGTTGTTGGACCGATCGGATGGTGAATTTCATATTAAATTTCATATTCGAAACAAGTCCGACAATTTTATATGGAGTTTGGTTGCCGTGTATGGTGCTGCCAAGAAGAATATAAGGCTGCTTTTCTTCGAGAACTGGTTAATCTAGCTAAGGATAACCCACATCCTATTTTAATAGGCGGGGATTTCAATATGCTGAGGTACCGTCACGAGAAAAGTAAGGGTAGATTCGAGTCATTGGCCTCTCCTGTTCAATGCTGTAATTGATAGCTTGTCTTTACGGGAGGTGCACATGACGGGGAGACAATTCACTTGGGCTAATAGTCTCCCCGAGCCGACATACGAGAAGCTGGACCGGGTACTAATGGACTCCCGTTGGGAGGATAGATATCCATTGGTGACGGTACGTGCTTTGGAGTGTATTGAGGCTTTCTCGGATCATGCCCCCATACTCCTATCTACTGGAACTTTGAAACCGCCCGTTAAGTCCCAATTCAAATTCGAATTAGGTTGGCTGTTGCGGGATGGCTTTGATGATCTAGTTAAAAGGATATGGGCTCAACCGGCTGTGGGCGTTAGTGCTATCCAACGTGGAATTATAAGATGCGCAATTGCGTAAATTCCTTCGTGGATGGGCAAGGCACACAACCGGCATACTTAAAAAAGAAAAAGAGCGCTGTGTTCCATTATTGATGAGCTCGATAAACTAGCAGAATCACGACCCTTATCAGCAAATGAGAGTGACCTCAAACGGCACTCGAATGAGCAAGTGGGTCGTATGCTGCGGGAAGAAGAGCTCAAATGGTACCAAAGGTCAAGGCCCAATTCATTCTGCAAGGGGATTCGAATACGAGGTACTTCCACAATGTCGCTAATGGCAGACATAGGAGGAAACTCATTCATTCTCTTCATCAGGATGAGGGTCTGATCGAGGGACAGGACAAGCTCAAAGAATATATTACGGACTACTATAAAGGTCTGTTCGGAGCTCCGGAGGAAGGAAACTTCACTCTTGATGAGACACGAACGGATGATATTACCCAAGTAACTCCGGAGGAAAACAACCTGCTTATCGCACCCTTCTCTGAAGAAGAGATAAGCAAGGCGGTTTTCCAAATGGAGCATAATAAGGCGCCCGGCCTGATGGATTCCCAGCTGAGTTTTACCAGCATTTTTGGGAAACTATTAAGCCGACTTGTTAGAGCTATTCGGCTGCTTACATGCTGGAGAACTCGAGCTTTTTCGCCTTAATTTTGGGGAAATCGTTTTGTTGCCTAAGATTCAGGCGGCGGAGAGGATACAACAGTATCGCCGATATGCCTACTGAATGTTAGCTTCAAGATCTTTACAAAGGTAGCGACTATTAGGTTGAATTCGTTGCAGATCATGTGGTTAAACCTACCCAAACTGCCTTTATGCAAGGGAGGAATATACTAGACGGGGTCGTGGTCTCCACGAGACCGTACATGAGATGCACACGAAGAAACTTAATGGGGTAATTTCAAAATAGACTTTGAAAAAGCTTATGACAAAGTAAAGTGGCCGTTCTTACTACAAACCCTGAGAATGAAAGGGTTCTCTGAGGAGTGGTGCGAATGGATCCGAAACTTTGTTGTGGGTGGAAGTGTGGCGATAAAAGTCAATGACGACGTGGCCACTACTTTCAAACAAAAAAGGGCTTAAGGCAAGGTGATCCTCTATCGCCTATACTATTCAATATAGTGGCTGATATGTTGACCATCATGATTGAGCGGGCAAAAACGGATGGCCAAATTGAAGGGTAGTTCCACATCTTGTCGATGGGGACTTTCTATACTTCAATATGCGGACGATACAATCATTTTATGGAACACGATCTTGATAAGGCGACGAATCTGAAATTGATATTATCAGCATTCGAGCAATTATCAGGATTAAAAATCAATTTCCATAAAAGTGAATTGTTTTGCTTCGGCGATGCACAGGATGCAGCTGCTCAGTTGAGCAGGGTCAATTTCCTATTATGTACTTGGGCATACCAATACATTATCGGAAACTGACTAATGCGGAATGGAGACACGTTGAGGAGCGTCTGCAAGCACGGCTGTCTAGTTGGAAAGGCAAATTACTGTCCCTTGGGGAAGATTGGTGCTCATCAATTCGGTACTTACAAACATGGTACTGTATATGATATCCTTCTTCCAGTTACCAAAAGGCGTCTTGAGTAAATTGGATTACTTCCGATCAAGATTCTTTTGGCAAGGGGATGGTGAGAAAAAGAAGTATCGACTGGCTAAATGGGATGTTGTTTGTCGACCAAAAGATCAAGGAGGGCTCGGTATTCATGATCTTTGTATCAAGAACTCAGCCCTTCTAGGGAAGTGGCTTTTTAAGCTGCTAACCGAAGACGGAATTTGGCAAACACTTCTTAAACGTAAATACATCGGCACAAAGGCGGTATCACAGGTGTATTGGAAACCTGGTGACTCCCACTTTTGGGCCGGCCTAATGGCGACTAAGAAGACTTCTTTCGCTTTGGTGTATTTAACATTAAGGATGGCACGGAAATTAGATTCTGGGAGGACAAATGGTTAGGAAACACCACCCTCCGGGAACAATATCCTGCTCTATACAATATTGTTCGACACAAAGGGGATACTATAGCCACTGTTATGCAGTGCTCACCACCCAATGTGACGTTCAGACGAGATTTATTTGGTCCAAGATTAATATCTTGGAACGCCTTGCTGGCACGGTTGGCCTCAGTCCAACTTACACAAGGTCCCGATGAATTTCGGTGGAATCTATGCGGGAACGGAAAATTCTCAGTAGACTCTATGTATAGGGCGCTTGCGCATTCGGATATTCCAGTCGATGATAATAAAAAAATATGGCAAATGAAGATTCCACTTAAGATTAAAGTATTTACGTGGTATCTTCGTAGGGGTGTCATTTTAACCAAGGATAACCTTGTCAAACGGAATTGGCATGGAAGTACTAAGTGTGTATTCACTCCACAACAAGAGACAATAAAACACTTATTTTTCGAGTGTAGTTTCGCACGTTCTATATGGTCATCTATCCAAATAGCGTCTAATCTTTATCCGCCCAAGTCGGTGGCCAATGTTTTTGGCAACTGGCTACATGGGATTGATAAAAACTTAGAACGGTTATTAGGGTGGGAGCGATTGCCGTTATATGGTCGCTTTGGCTCAGTAGAAATGACAAGGTTTTCAATGATAAAGATGTTTCTCATATGCAGGTACTCTACCGATGCACAGGTATTCTCCGTACGTGGTCCACCTTACAGCGTGTGGGACATCGATACCTCTTTACGGAGACATGTGCACGGCTGGAAGCGGTGGCAAGGGACATTTTTACACAACATGGGTGGCCGCTTGATCGTCGGATTGGACCTCCATAGGCCGTCGAGCTTGCCTACGACATAGGCGTCTTATGCTATCTTTGCTGATTGTAACTCGCCTTTTGTTCTGCTATTTTTATTTTCTCATATGGATTGCGGTTGTGTGCATTTTTTATGCAGAGGCCGAGTGTAATACTTAAACTTTTGAGTAATAAATCTCTTTATCTAAAAGATGCGATTTAGTGCATCGCACATGAGGTGCACACGCACATCCATCGTTGGGTTGGTGAGAGCAAGCTTGGCTCCTTGAACAAATTATCCGGCCACAGAATGACAGCGGGCACCAGGCGGAAGCTGGGTAACAAGAGGACGGTGGAAGAAGCGAAGGGTTTTGTTCTTTGTTGCGGGGAAAGGGGGTTTTCTGGAGCTAGCTCAGTTGTTGCGGAATTGTGTTGTGCTGAATTTGTATTTTAATCTGGTGTGAGAAAATCTATATCTATAACTAATATTAAAAGGAGAACCGTTTTTCTTTGAGGAATTTGAATTTTTTGCCCCTCTTAACTTTGGATTTCAGTGATTGTGGCAACAGACAACCTAGTGATAGATGACTCAATTACTTCTCCACGGGCTGCAAAAGAGTAGCAATCTAGCTAGGTGTACTGATCCAAATGTCTATGCCATCTTCTCGGCAATTGGCTCAGTGAGTTTCACTCCCCAAGGTATGTCTTCGCAAGACTTAACATGGGGCACCGTATTACCGGTGTGAAAGACTTTAGAGTACTCTTTCCTGGTGCACTCAAAGTATGGTGGCCCATGATTGCACGGCTCCATGGACATAGCGCGTTGGCACGGGGATCGGGCACCTTCTGGTTCTCCGGCTTCATCATGATGGCGTGAGTCCGCCGAGCGCGGTTCCAACATACCCGAATGTCGACCAGCCGGTGGTGACGATCTTGTTGGTCATGCTTAGTAGGTACATCTCGGCCAGCGCCTTCATGTCGTGTTTGGCCTGGAACATACTTTGGTGCTCCTCGTGGCTCGGCTGGTGCACACTCACCATCTCGCCATTAGTGCTGGGCGATAGCCAGTACATCTCCCGGATGTTGTCGTGGTACCACTCGTTGAGGCCTGTGAGATCAGGACGGCCTTGGATCGCGCCCGGGTTGGAGGCGGCGGCGCTCCTTGTCCGGCGCCAGCAACCACCCCGGCAGCAGGTGCTCTTGTGACGTGCACGCGAGGATCTGATCTAAGATGTGCTGGAACGGCGTGTCGCCGTCGAAGACCCTGATCTGAATGCCTAGCGTCTCGTCCGCGTTCTTGAGGTACGAGTTGTAGAACCGCAGTACCATGCCCCAGACGTCGTTGGTCGGGTGGAGGAGGTACCACGAGATGATGTAGAACACGCGGAGTCCTTCTTGGGGAACATCCGGTCTAGCTCCTCCATGTACGCCTGGTTGAGGAAGAAGCTGGGCGCGATGTAGGAGTCCGTCCTCAGGACAACCCACTGCACCCGGTGGAGGAACTGTTGGTGGTCGTCACAGTAGATGAGCCTGTTGGCTGAAGTCGCGGCGTGGTCGAGGTGGACGTACACGAAGCGGTGCTCTGACGCCGGCCCGGTGTCGTTGTGCAGCGTCACGTTCTCGTAACTCTCCGCCGCGCTCTCCCAGAGGTCCTTATATCCCTCGAGCGGAAAGTCGAGTGGCATTAGCCACGTCGCCCCCGGGAATGGCTCACAGAAGAGTTCCGGGAGGGACGCGGCCGGTGAGCATTGCGTAGAGGAAGGCTGAGGTGATGGCGAGTATCCGGTTGCCTAGGCCTCGGTATGACAGCAGCACGAGGTAGCCGCAGCCGTCGATTGTAGCCACGTACTTTTGGCCGGATTTCAACTGCTCAGAAGCTCGGGTGTATGGCTCTGTGCCCGGACCGCACCGCCGCTGCAGCGCCTCCTGCTGCCGCAGCCGGCTGATGAGATATGGCGTCGGCGAGCGTGTCATGTTCTTGCGGTAGTACACGGATTGGTACCGGCTGGCGCAGGCACAGGAATGAATACCTAGGCATAGCCCTGAATGCCGTCGGCATAGGTCCGTCGGCATAGGTGCCCGTAGGCACAGCCTAGAAAGCCGCTGTGCCGACGGCCTTTGCCGTCGGAATATGTTTTCAAAAATATTTTTTCCAATTTTTTTTTATTTTATTTATTTATTTAATTTTACTCTGAAATTTCCAATTCTTATTTTTTTCGAAATTTCCCAATTAGCCACACACATAATCTCTAATTACATATCACGCTTAACTTTCGAGTTCCTTCCAAATTAACTGTCAAATGAGATGTTAGAACTTACTAATATTAATATCCTATAAACCATATTAACCCTGGGTCATGGTGTTACACTTTTTATTGTTTAAATTTTGAAAATTTATTTGAATAAATAACAATGATTATGTAATAATAATATTTGCATAAATAAGAATAAATTTTTTACATTATTTTCTCCTTTTTACATTTAATATGGAATAATTCATATTTTTAAATCCGTAAATCAAAATTTAACAAATAAAATATCTAAATCGATTAGAAAAATTAGAGAAATCCAAATATGATATCCATATCATTTCTTTCATCATGTATATGAGTTTTACAACATATTTTTGGTACTTGCTTAATAAAAAGTCATTTAATACATGTTTATAGATGATTGACTTTTTGTGAAGAAGTTTTTTGAAAACTTTATCAAAACTCATGTTTATCATTTTTCCTAGCAACTAGTACACATAAAAGGACTCCAAGCCAAACCATTTCATTTTTTGACTATTTTTTCACTTTCTTTTATTTTGTTGAAAAAAGGTCAAAATGGCCGTCGTGCCTATTCATCCAAAGGGGTTGCATTTCTCAAAACTATCGATAGTTCTGTGATATAACCACTACTGGTGTATCTTAAAATGATTTTTCTAAACTTTTCAGAGCAAACTATCACACACTTGTAGCTCAAAATTGAATTACTTTTGGAAAATAGGCATAAAGTCATTTAAATAGGCGAAATTAGGTAGAAACCGAGAAAATTTCTAATATTGCTGGATTATCGATAAAATATGACCTACTTTGTGTAAAAATTGGATGGGTGCCATTTTGCCCCATATTTGTTGTACTTGCTTCACAAAAAACATCATTTTTGACAATTAAAAATGAAAAATGATATTTATAAACATAATTTGAAAACACTTAGTTCTGCAACATTGTTTGTCATACCAAGACACACCTATGTGTCAAATATGGGCACATTATCACAAACTATGGCACGGGAATGATCATATCTAGGTCATTTGAATCGAAACTTATACATGTTTATAGATGATTGACCTTTTTTGTGAAGAAGTTTTTTGAAAAATTTGTCAAAACTCTTGTTTATCATTTTTCCTAGCAACTAGTACACATAAAAGGACTCCATGCCAAAGGATTTCATTTTTTGAGTATTTTTTCACTTTCTTTTATTTTGTTGAAAAAAGGTCAAAATGGTCGTCGTGCCTATTCATCCAAAGGGTTGCATTTCTCAAAACTATCGATGGTTCTGTGATATAACCACTACTGGTGTATCTTAAAATGATTTTTGTAAAATTTTCAGAGCAAACTATCACACACTTATAGTTCAAAATTGAATTACTTTTGGAAAATAGGCATAAAGTCATTTAAATAGGTGAAATTAGGTAGAAACCAAGAAAATTTCTAATATTTCTGAATTATTGATAAAATATGGCCTACTTTGTGTAAAAATTGGATGGGTGCCATTTTGCACCATATTTGTTGTACTTGCTTCACAAAAAATGTTATTTTTGATAATTAAAAAATGAAAAATAATATTTATAAACATAATTTGAAAACACTTAGTTCTGCAACATTGTTTGTCATACCAAGACACACCTATGTGTCAAATATGGGCACATTATCACAAACTATGGCACGGGGATGATCATATCTAGGTCATTTAACTCGAAACTTATACATGTTTATAGATGATTGACCTTTTTGTGAAGAAGTTTTTTGAAAACTTTGTCAAAACTCATGTTTATCATTTTTCCTAGCAACTAGTACACATAAAAGGACTCCATGCCAAAGGATTTCATTTTTGAGTATTTTTTCACTTTCTTTTATTTTTTTTGAAAAAATGGTCAAAATGGCCCCGTGCCATAATTTGTGATAAAGTGTCCATATTTGACACACAGGTGTGTCTTGGTATGGCAAACATTGTTGCTAAAAATAATTTTCAAAATATTATTATAAATATCATTTTCCATTTTTTAAGTGCCAAAAATGACTTTTTTATTAAGCAAGTACCAAAAATATGTTGCAAAAAGTCATATGCATGATGAAAAAGATGATATTGATGTCATATTTGGATTCCTCTCATTTTTCTAATCAATTTAGACATTTTATTTGTTAAATTTCAATTTACGGATTTAAAGATATTAATTTTTCCATATCCGATGAAAAATAGGAAAAATCTATGCCGACGGCTTTACCTATGCCGACGGTCAGGGCGACGGGACGGCCTCGTCGGACCCTATGCCGACGGCTTTTTATCGGGGCCGTCGGCATAGACCCGCGTTCCTGTAGCTGTAGTGAGGACTGCTCGTCGAATCCTGGAAGTAGCAGGCCACCCAGAAGCACGTCCTCCTCTGATTCTGCAACTGAAATGGAGCAGAATCTTAGGCAGATCGAGCCATCAAGGATGCAAAAGTGGGATTAGCGGGATAAATGTGCTAGTACTAATTTGGTAGGGACCACCAAATTTGTTTTAGCCCACGTATCCCACCATCCCATTTTGCACATCAACATAGAAACCTACGTACATGCATGAGAGTCAGCAAGTTGCAAATTACCTCGTTCCGCTCGTAAGCCGGCCATGGTACGTGAACTTCATCCATACCGCCGGGCGAATCAAGGCGGCCATTGAGGATGAGGAGGATAGGTGGCACCGTCATTATCAGGGCCAGCGCCACGCCGTTCGCCGGTACGGGCCTCCATCGCTTGACGCCATCGACCTTCTTACTCTTCTTCTCCGTGAACGGAGAGGAGGCCTCCTCTATCCCCAGACAGCTCGGCTCCTCACCGGTGTCCATCTCTGGCTAGCTACGTGAGGTGATGTGAGGTGATTATTTGCTTGTAGTTACTCCTCGCTTGATATGCAGCTAAGTCGGCCTTCTCTTGAAATCAAAGCGAACTCTGTCTGGTTATAAACCAGTGTTTGCAATGAGTTAACAAAGCTGTTGTATATAGTCCATCCAGTGTGCATCTCCTCTTAAGACGTGCTAACTTTTAAATGATCGATGATGTTCTATAGATTGGCACCACGAAGCGACTTCTTCACTAGACTTGGCATCACCAAGTAAATCCGAGTTAATTGTGAGTTGCCATTTTCTCTGGGTGGTTAACTGTGCGTTGTGCAGTGCCAGTGGACGTGTAATACAAGTTAATTGCGAGCTGCCATGTTCTCTGAGTGGTTAACCCTTCGCCAGTGGCTCCTCATAGGCCTGGCTCTCCCCAGTCATGGCGTGATGTGGTGGTTGAGCCATCTCAGCGGCTTCCTTCAACACCCCTTTCGACCCACTTACGAGGGTATTGTCTACTACGTCCTCCTTGAGTGATGTAGTTGCCGATGTCGACGTATGCGTGGTTTCCCCTTCGGCGGCGATGGAGCTCCGCAAGGCTATCATGGTCACAGTCACCAGGGCAGGGCTTCATGTCAAATTGATTGAGGCAACGGGGGCTTATCCACTTTCAACTTGGTGCCCGCTCAATTTCTTCACCAGACCCTTTGCGCCAGCGGACTTCCTCATCTCTACTCAACCATGGCGGTCTGTCATCGTATAGCTGTGGCAAGCGTATGGGACAAAAGCTTCTCGTTTGGCGTTTGCCTTTCGGCCTTGAATCCGGTACTGGCAGGCGGTACACCGTTCTTGGGAGAGTTGGACTTGCTGGCGTGCCGGGCAAACGTGGGATAGTTGGCTGGGTCGAGGAGGTTGACCGCGCGACCTCCAAGGCTTATAGTGTATAGTGGGTACTTGCTCTTAGAAAGATCTAAAGTCCGGTGTTTCAAAAGCTCATCTTTAAAGATTCCAGACTTCACAGGTCTCAATGGATGTCAAGACGTTTCAGTTTGGGAAGGTTTGTGTGAAACCTCCTTTTGCGGATTCCAGGACACACATATATTCCAACTTTCCGCCATCGTTTTTGTCTTCACATATAGTAGTATCATTTTTTTTTCCGGCGATGTTTTTTGAATCGAAGTTGCTTAACTGGGACAGTAAAAAATTACGGTCTGAGTCACTACTCTGAATACTTGAATCGCAAGAAGAATGTGTACTCATAATCATTCTGGTTCGGATTTGTATCATCAGATCTTAGCTATAGTGTATTAGTGTTCACATCTATCAATTTGTTGAGCTTTCCGTGGCCTAATTTAGAAGTATTTTGAAGCAGACCTAGATTAGAAGCTAGAAATTTGTTATACTACTAGCTAAGACTCCAGGACTCATTTCTGTATGCTTACATGTCTCTTTCTGGCTATTTGTTCGAACTTGCGTTGCAAATTATAGTGCTAGACAGAGAAAGCGAGTCTTGGCATTCAACATGCGGGACAAATGCTGTTGTGATTCTGCTTGTGATAGTCCTGTATTTAGCCCAATATAAGATCAATAACGTGTTCCTTTCAGCTCCTATAAACTCTGGACTATGTGTACAGGTTAAACCCAAAATTCTTCTCTGCTGTCTAAACTTCAATTATGTTTTTTTTTTTTCCAGATTCAGTGGAGCCGTAATCAGATCAGCATTCTCAAGTCAAAGCGGGTGTGAGTTCGGTAGCGTGGAGTTCTCGCGGAAGTGATCATCTTCCCTACAGGATGACAAAATCTAAATCGTTTCACCTGTGGTCATGGTGCTTTGCGTACGAAGCCCAAGCTCTGAAACAAGGCGCCAAGCTCTGAATCCTAGCTCAGTCCCTGGGGCTGCAACAGAGTGATCTTGAGTTCCCTGTGGGCTCGATCGCATGGAGTTGCAGCAGAGGTTTTCGATGATTGTTATGACTTATCAGATGAAAATTTCTAAAAATTCAGTTCAAACATGTTCCTAAAATGTCTCATTGACGGGAAAAAAAAATCCGTCGACTTACTGTTAAATTTCTTTACCAGCTACAGATATAAGGTCCCATTGACTCTAGTTTTGCTAGGTCTCGGTTCCGTTAATTGAACAAAAAATGACCTGGTGTAAAATATTTTCATCACGCGAAAAATACATGCTAAAAATAATCATATTTTACATTTCATATTCATGTTTATACTGTGGTCGCCCAGGGCTACTTTTAGTACTAGTCGTTTATCAAGTGTTTCCGGCCAATCTAGGTATTTATTTTTTTCCTAAAATAAAAAAATCTGGAAGTTAATATCTTTGAACTTTCAAAACAGTGACTGGAGCATTTTGGAAACTTTATTCTGGCCGAAGGTGGCCCGATACACATCCTGAGAGCCCAAAGCCCATTTCAGCAGCACGGAGCACGGAGCACAATCACATTCTCCCAACTCCAGCAGGCAGCACCGCAGCAGCACACTCCACTCCATCTCCACGAGGGTCCCCGGCGGCTAGCTCCTCCTCGGCTCCTCCGACTGCCGCCACCGGCGTCCAGCTCCCGTTGTCCCCTCCTCCACGCCAATGGCGACCTCCACTGCGCGCCGTCGGTGTGGTCGCAAGCAAACGGAGACACATCTGACGGAGATCCCCGACCACCTTGTCGCGGAGATCTTCCTCCGGCTGCCCGACGCGGAAGACCTCGCGCGCGCCTCCGCCGCCTGCGTCTCCTTCCGCCGGATCGTCGCCGACAAATCCTTCCTCCGCCGCTTCCGACGCATCCACGCCCCGCCCCTCCTCGCCTTTTACGACAGCGACGGCTTCCACCTCGCCCTCCCGCCTCACCCCTCCGCGCCAGCCGCCACCGCGCTCGCCGACGCCGCCGACTTCTCCTTCTCATTCCTCCCCAACCACCGCCAGTGGTCTGTTCAGGACATCCGGGACGGACGCGTCCTCCTCCTCCGTCCTGCCGGGGGAAAGCAGCCCCAGGTCTCCATGGAGCTCACGGTGTGCGACCCCTTGCACCGGAAGTACGCCCTGCTCCCCCCACTGCCTGACGACCTAGTCACTTCGGTGGCGCACCCTGCCACAGCACACAAGCCCTGGTGCGAGGCTTTCCTCGTTCCCCTTGACGAGGAGGCGGAGGCGGCATTTAGTGTGATGTGGATGGTGCATTTCACAACTAGGCTGGCAGCGTTCGTCTACTCTTCGACCACCGGACAGTGGCAAGCTGCTGCATCCAAGGAATGGAATGAGTTGTTCCTTGAACGGGGCGAGTCGACCATGGTGTCACCGATCGACCGTGACTTTTATGGGCGCCATTATGCTTATGGCTGCTTCTATTGGGAGTCCACCGCGATAGAGAAGAAAGAGTTGCTTGTGTTTGACACCCGGAGAATGGAGTTCTCCGGTTCTGACACCCCACCTAGAGAATTGTGTCCGCTAGGTCTAGCCATCGTGGAGGCAGGAGAAGGCAGGCTTGGTTTGTTTGGTATCCATGTTAAAACTGATAAGTTTGATCTCTGTTATTACATCAAGGGAAACAAATGTGAGAGTTCTAGCCAGTGGCAGCTGGAGAAGACAATCTCAATATGTTCGCGGTCTATGCCTGGTATCAAAGCTGCAACCGGGAGGTACTTGCTCCTAGGAAAATTTGGACCCATGCAGTTCGTGGACTCAGCTCCTCATATGCAAGATTTGGAATATATCTCAGTTGATGTCAAGACGTTGCAGCTTGCGAAGGTTTGCAGTAAATCTTCCGGGTTTGCCTATTCCAAGACGTGGATATACACCAACTTCCCGCCCTCGTTGTCTTCACCAGCAATATGAAGTGGTAAATTTTCTATTGCCTCCTAGTTATGTCCTTCTCTTCATAGTTCTCACAAAGCTTGTGCAATGCTTAATAATTTAATATTGGTGATGGGTCATTATTTTTTACACGATTTAGCACTGGTTGATTTTCTTGGGCTTGTGGGTAAGCTAATCAATCTCGGGAACATTAATTGTGAAAATTGTTGTTTCTTTTGTTCAAATGGCTGTTTGGAGGAATCTGACAAAAGAAAAGATCTTTCACATCTCTTTTGCATCCATTGTCATTTAGGCTTAATGAAATCATGGAAATGCTGTATCACGGCAATTATTTGGGATGATTAATTTATGTTCAAGGTGGAGAAGGAATGCTAGTATAGGTCCATTTTACCTTCAGATTGTCTCACTCACCTCATGAATATTTGTTTATCCAAGCACGGCTTATCTTGTCTGTCTTTTCTTTTATAAATTTAAAGATGCAGGAAAGAAAGTTTTGTTTGACTTTTAGTTACCTTCTCATCTATAATTTTAGTATCGGTGTCATTTTAAAATAAATGTGCATAATTGCTACGATCACAAATAAGAGCCTGACTCACTGCTCTGTATAGCAAAAACAGCTTGTGGTCACAAGCTGGTTGAATTGAATCAGCCTCATATGGTGAGTTATAGGCGGGGCACACAATTTGTCTTTTTTGTTCTTTAAGATAATTTAAACATTTCACCTGCCTCTTTCCAAGTCTCCCAATACATGCCAAATATAAGCATTGATCTCTGTAGGATGGTAGAGGGCACACACAGTTTGTTGGTTGTGGCTGTCAAGCCTCCCTGATTAGTTTCTCCTTCGGTGATATAATTTCTAAGCTTTTTATTCAAACTGACTTAAGTTAGAAGTTTGCTAGACTACTTTGGTAATATAAAAAGTTCTGCAACACAAAGGTACCACTTTTGCATGATCCTGTTTTCAGAACTCATTTATTTGTTGCTTACATACCTCTGTCTGGCTTTGTGTTCCAACTGGCATTGCTAGTTACACTGCTGCATGCGTAAAAGGAGTTTTTGCAGTTGCATGTTTCAAATTCAGTTGAGATCACTATTACCACCGGGACAGATGCTATTCTGCTTCTGCCTGTAGTACTGAATACTATGTAGCCCCCAATATTTTTTCCCCATTTTGCTTTTATACTCTCAGTTTGTACAATCTAAGCTAAATTTTTTTATATGAATATGCCCCCTTCTCGGCCGGAAGATTTTTGTTTGACTTTTAATCATTTCAGTTCTTCACACCTATACTTCTATCTTTGTTGGTGTTTTGAAATGAATCTGTAGGATGCCACTGCATACCATTAATCTCGGTAGGATTGTAGAGGACACACAGACAAGCAGAGCCTGTTTGGTTTGTGTCCTGGCTATGTCGTGCCTGACCAGGAGCTTCCCTGGGACATCTGTTTGGTTCGTGTCCTGGACGGTAAATTTCTAGCTTGGCCTATATAAACCCGGCAGCTTCATTATCCTTGCTTAGGCGCTCGGAATTTGAGGCCTGGGTGAGCAGAAGCTGTGCGTGAGATGCTAATCCCACTTCATTAGATAGAATAGCAGTTATCCAACCTCTGTTTTTCTTTCTTCCGGATGCATCTGCCCCAATCTTCAATCGCAGCAGCGGAATAGACCAGCAAGGGAGGGCAGCGTGGTGAGTGTGGACGGCGGTGGGTCGATGGAGATTTTCACAGGCAGCTGCGCGCCTGCACCTACTGCGGTGGCCGCTCGTGGCTCCATCCACCATGGCCGTGCAGGTCTACCCACCCCTATTGTCGACGTGCATAGCAACAGCCCAACCACCGTGCTTGTTTTGTTGGTCCGCGGCTTGCAAGGAACACATGATTCTTGGCTTCTGCAATCCATCAAAGCTCCCTCTGCTCTGTTTCTCCTTTGTTTTCGCCATGGCTCTTTTCCTTGAAAAATTGATTACAAAGAACGTGGTGTGTCTTGTTACATTTAATTCCTCACTAGGGAGGACATTAACATAATCTGATTGCGCTTAGAGCACCTAATTGGATCTTAACAAAGGGGATTAGGGGATGCACTTACTAGGTGTTTGAAGTAGATGGTATTGCCTGCTTGATGCAGACAGTAGTTGGCGTGGAAGTTGTCGAGGTAGTCGTCGCTGGAGTGCCGTGGTCATGAAGCAGTCCCATGAACGCCGGCAGCACAACCCTCCTGGTGGCTGACGGTGGAGTTCGGTCTTCGGCTCCCTTTAGTGCTACTTTAGGATCGGTAGTTTCTTTTGGGGTGAAGACCTTAACGTGTCCATCGTCAGATAACACATGAGGGGTCCTTTTCTTATATAGGTTAAGCGCCTGGGAGCCGGGACAGAGTCCAATAGTTGGTTAGCACCCCCGATCCAAGGATTAAGTGTCGCTCGACAAGTCGCGACAAGTCGCACGACTTGTCTACTTGTCGGTACCCCAGCGACAAGTTCAAAACCTCGACAAGTTGCGACAAGTTGCGACAAGTCACGACTTGTCGCGCGACTTGTCTACTTGTCGGTACCCGAGCGACAAGTTGCGACAGGTCGACTCGTAATCCTTGCCCCGATCACAGTGCGTGTTGTGGGAGTCAAGCTCCCCTACTTTTTCTCTCGTTTGTTTGACGAGATCAATTCCAACATGTCTAAGACCACTAGCGCTGGTGTGTGATGTTGTATAGAAGAAATAACTGATAATAGCATGGCTAAGAAATGGAAGATTCCTATGAGCGTAGGAAGCAGACGGCTGACATGGTAGCTTTGAAAGCTAGAGCTCTTTAAAGGAAAGCAAAATCAAATTCTGTATTAGAAAGCCAATTTGA
The DNA here is from genome assembly GCA_947311845.1 of Poa pratensis. Taxonomy (NCBI): domain Eukaryota; kingdom Viridiplantae; phylum Streptophyta; class Magnoliopsida; order Poales; family Poaceae; genus Poa; species Poa pratensis. Next base: position 7,008,015 of record CAMZMU010000078.1, read on the forward strand.
TTTCACATGTAACACAATTTAAGTTCTCCCAGGCATGAACCAAACAACATATACCCAGGTCAGTCTGTGTAGGCAAAAAAAACCAAATTTTCAGGTCAATTATTATTTTTCACAGTTTGTTGATTGTAGCTGACGAGACCCCCTGATTTTTTTTTCCTTTGTTAGACATAACACATAAGTTTTCACAGACGGCCTAAGCTAGAAGTTTGTGACTCATATATCTATGTTTCCCTGCCTGGCTATATATTCCAATGCACATTGCAAATCATGCTTCTAAACGCATAAAGAGAGTGTTTCCAGTTACATATCTCAAATTCAGTTTAGATCAATATTATTGCTAGCAGGACAAATGTGCTTCTGCATGTAACACCATGTACTATGTAGCCTCCACAATCTGTTCCATTTTGCTTGTGTACTCTTGAATATGAACAGTTTGAGCTGTCAGAATATTAATCCAGTGTCATGTTTGCACAGGTTGGACGGAGCTGTAGCCAGAAGACTAACTTTCTCATCCTCGGAGCTCCATTTTTTTGTGTGATCCTGATAGCGTGGATTGGTCGCAGATGCTATCGCCTTGCCTACGAGAGGGGACGTCGTGACTGGTCTACGCTTGACAACTCACTTGTCGGTGCTCATGAATCGTTTCCACGTTGTTCATGAGCTCTAGCCGTGTTTAGGTTTAGGATTCTGTTGTTTTAGTGTAACCTACGTTGGTCATGTGGCCAGTGTCCCTGCCTAGTTTAGAGCTTGACACTGAAATTTGGCAGTTCTGAACTTCTGATCAGCATTTTTTTTTTTGAATTTTTATCGGGGGGACAACGTCCCACCTGAATTTTCCATATATGTGTGATATACTCAAGCCAAAGGCTGAGGGTTTCTTTACAACATGGAGCCAGAATTACATGAGGGGAGGGAGGGAGGCAGCATGCCTAGGTAGCCAGACACACACGTCTAAGCCTACCCCGCGCGAAGGCATATCAACCAAGCATCTGCCCAAGCATCTGGCCTGTGGCAAACGGGCACGCCAAAGGTGTGCGTCCTCGCAGCACATGGCGATGAGACGGGGAAGGCAGGGGTTCTCCTCTCTGAAGACTACGGCGTTCCTGTGGAGCCACAGGTTCCAAAGGCAGAGCAGGAAAAAGGTGGACGCCGTGTCGCGAGGAACAGCAGCCGGGGCACCATACTCTGGAAGCCGCCGGACGTCCCCGTTGGCAGGGAAGATGAAGCCGATTTTTCTCCAGAACCGGCGAGCAAAGGGGCACTCGAGGAAGATGTGGTTGGCACTCTGTAGAGAGGCGTTGCAGATTGGGCAGCCAGCCTCCTCAGCGGTGAGGATGCATTTCTGCAGCAGGGCCTGTCTTGACAGAACGCGCGCCTTGACGAGCAGCCACGCAAAAAACTGGACCTTCGAGGGGGCGTGGTTTTCCCACACAAAGTGCTCGGCGGGATCCTCGACGCCACCCCATGTCATGAGTGCGTAGAGGGCGGCGGCATCGAGAGCACCAGAGGGCTTCTTGCAGCGGGACAGTGTGCGGACGTCGCACCCCGCGACGAGCTCCTTGCCACATGTCTACAGTTTAAGCCGCTACTTTCAGAGGCTTTGTCTGGCGCTTGAAGTATTCGGCAGGGCTTTGCAGTGATGGATTGAAAAGCCTGTTTAACCGACCTCATCTATTGTGTTGTGTTCTGCCTAGCTAGGATTACATTGATCAGTGCATGGTTTGCCGTGTGCCGTGACTTGCGTGGGGGACCGTTGGTTAGCTTATAGTATTCCTTATCTCCACTTTCTTGATCATGGAATCGATTCATATGATGAAATGCCAGTCCCAACAACAATCACAACTGCATCCTCCACGCAACCATGTTCCGACCCAAGTACTGCAAGAACGGCGAGCTCGTCATGGCTGCGAAACCCCCCCCCTAGCATGCTTGCTACTACCTGATATCCATCGCAAGAGCTTTGTCGGGCCTACATTATGGTCATGATCTCTGTAGATGCAGGGTAGGAGCGAACACCGGAGAAAGGTGTTGCAATAATATAGAGGAAATGACACATAAGTGCTCTTGATTAATTGGGAACGTTTAAGTTCAGAGTCACATTCTTCGGCATGATAGGAAGAACAACATAGACATGACCACTGCCAACTGAAGCACTGTTAGTTTGCAGACTTAGGCATGGAACATCCTCAACGACGTTACACTAATTAACCGAAACAATAGACACGGCGACCGCCAGGTGAAGCAATGTAGATTGTGTCGTCTTGCAGGCAAGGCGGCCACTTCTGCGAGAACTCCACGCTATCGAAATCACAGCTGCTTTGAATTCAGAATGCTGATCAGATTACGGCTCCATCGAATCTGCACAAACGAGACAGAAGTTCAGACAACAGAGCAGAATTTTGGGTCCAATTTTGTGCACAGATCGAGTCAATAGTTTTATACGAGCTAAACAGAACAAGTTATACAAATCTTATATCGAGATACATAAGCATAAGCAGGATAGTATCTGTTCCACTGGTGATGTTGATCTCAACTGGACTTGAAACATGCGACTGCAAGGGCTTGCTTATCCGTGTTTAGCACTGCATTTTGCGTTGTAAGTTGCAACACACAGCTAGACAGAGGCATTCATAGTAATAGACAAAAAAATAAACCAGTCCTGGAAATAATAGGTCGTGTTAAATTGGTAGTTCCCTGTTTAGGACATCCTTTGTTTGCTTTTTAGGGAGACTTCATATATTACCAAGTAGCAACATACTTCTATGTTAGGTCAGTTAAACCGAAGAAACCTTCTAACTTTGGTCACCGAAGGAGATACATCAGAGGGGAGTTTCAAAGAAAAAAACTTTTAACTTAGATCACCGAAGGAGATGCATCAGAGGGTCTTGGTTAGTCACAATAAAGAAGTCATAGATTTGCTATCCAGAGCAGTGGCTCGCTCATGCTGTCATTCACTTATGTGTGACCATACCAGTTAGGCAGATTTATTTCAACACAACATCATGAGAGAAAAAGATATATGTGAAGATGACCAAATTAAAACTTCTCTGCATCCTGAGTCATGCTTGAGTGAGTGAAATGCTTGTTTTTTCCAGAGGTAAAACACCCCAAAGGCAAACTGGACCACACTTGCATTCCTTCTCTACTACCTTGACACTAAAACTATTTCTTGAAATTAATTGTTGTGGCCTAGTATTTTTGTGATTTCATGAGGCCTACAATAATAGTGGATGCATTCATGGATGAGCTATGTGGAGGATGGTTTCTCTTTTATGAATCTAAACGGAATAAACAAGGCAACCAAAAACAGTTATGTTCATGAGCTTGATTAACTTCCCACAGACACAAGAAAAATAGCCGATATTACATCATGTACACAAGAATGACCAAGTGCAAATGTGCAACAATGAACTATCAAGGATTAGACAAGTTGTGCGATAACTACAAGAGAAGGACATAACTAGGACGCAATAGAAAGTCTACAACTTCATACTGTTGGTGAAAACAACAATGGTGGGAAGAATTTTGGGTCCAATTTGTACACACATTCAAGAGCTTACAAGATAAGAGGAACATGTCATAGGTCTTCTGTTGGGCTAGATATAACAGTAGCACAAGCATTATAAGAATAGCATTTGCCCCATATGTGATGTTGATCTCAACTGGAACTGACATATGTGAATGCAAAAGTAACACTTTTCTGTGTCTAGCACTGCAATTTGCAATGCAAGTTGGAACACATAGCTAGACGGAGGCATGTGCACAAAAAGAAACTGAGCTTAGGTCATGCTAAATTGGTAATTAAATTTTGCAGGACTCGGTACATAACTAGAAGTATAACAAATTTCTAGCTTAGGTGTGTTTCATAGAAAAAATCTAACTTAGGTCACGGAAGGAAATCTATCAGGTACACAGCATTGTTTTCGAGTCGAGCGACTAGTCGAGACTAGTCGACGACTAGTCGATGAGTCGCAAAAAAATGTCGACTCGACATCTCGACTCGACTCATTTGTTGAGTCGAATGACTCAATCGACTAGTCTCGACTCTCGACTAGTCTCGACTAGTCCAGCCTTTTGAGTCGAAAACGACTTGAAGTTGGCCCGGCCTGTCATATTTTTTCCAATATGCTCTTTCCCAATATTGTTGAACTTCTTTATTTGCTACAATATTCTTGTTGTGTTTTATATTTGATCATTGGGCTGGACTGTGTGTTGAACTTCATTCTTAGTTTCCTACTTTTTATGCAAATCTGATTGCTTTTAATGTTTTGTAGGTTGCTGGTTCATTATAGACTATTAATAAGTATATAGTTGTATACAATTATACATATAATATGGTAATTCTGTAGTATATATTGCTAAACTACTCATGTCGACTAGTCGACCATGAGTCTCGACTAGTCGCGACTAGTCAAGAGTCGCTACACCTGAACGACTCGTCGACTCATCGACTCGAAAACCTTGGTACACAGTCAACAAATGATAAATATGAAACCTATCTTATGAGGCAGATTCAAATCAAGAATTTGTGAGCACACACTGCTCTTGTTATTCAGAGCAGTGAATCAGCTTGTTATTTGCGACAACACTTGTTGTAAGTCTTATATTGGGCTACGCATAACAGCATCAAGATCATTACCAGGATAGCATTTGTCCCATAGGTGACGCTGATCTCAACTAGAATTCAAATATGTGAATGCAAAGTGACACTTTTCTGTGTCTAGCACTGTAATTTGCAATCCATGTTGGAACACATAGCCAGACGAATGTACACAAAAAAACGAGCCCTCGAAATCATATGTCGTGCTAAATTGGTATATAAAAACTTCTAACTTACGTGTGTTCCATAGAAATCAATTGAACTTAGGTCATGGAAGGAAATCTATCAGAGGGTCTTAGTGGCCACAGTCAACAAATGATATATGTGAAGCCTATAACTGTTCTTATGAGGCTGATTCAAATTAAAAAGCTTGTGATCACACGCTGTTCTTGCTATTCAGATCAGTGACTGGGGCTGTTATTTGTGAAAGCACCAGTTAGGCAGATTTATTTCAAAAACATCACAAAAAAAACTTTAATGTGAAGACAACTTTTCTGACACCCCATCCAGAGGATGGGAGATGAGCAATCGAGAACTCCATCCTCCTGATGTCAAGCACGAGCAAGTCTTTCCTCTTAATCATGGTGGACTCCCAGTAGAAGCAGCCATAGGCGTAATGGCGCCTGAGGAACGTAGGGTCCAGCGGTGAATTCAGTGCCCGCAAATCACTCCAACTCTTGCACACCGAGGCTCGCCATTGTCCCGTGCTCGAAGAGAAAACGAAGGTGGCCAGCTTAGTTTCACAATGTACCACACAGATCACTCCGAATGCTGCCGCTGACGCTGCCTCGTCCTCGCCGAGGGCGGGGGGGACGAGGAAAGGCTCGCACCAGGGCATGCGTACCGTGGGTGCCGGGTACAAAACCGAAGTAGCTAGGGCGTCGGGAACTGAGGGGAGCATGACGTGCCGGCGGTGCAAGGGGTCGCACACCACGAGCTCCCTGAAGACCGGGGGGCGCTCATCCTTTCCATGGTCACGGGCGAGGAGGACGCGGCCGTCGCGGACGTCCTGCACGATCCAGCCGCAGTGGGATGGGAGGAAGGAGAAGGTGAAGTCAGCGGCGGCGGCGAGCGCGCGGGCGGCGGGCGCGGAGGTGTGGGGCGGGAGGGCGGGGTGGAAGCCTGCGAGGTCGAGGAAGGCGAGGAGAGGCGGGACGTGGAGGCGGCGGAAGCGGCGGAGGAAGGATCTGTGGGTGACGAGGCGGCGGAAGGCGACGCAGACGGCGGAGGTGCGCGCGAGGTCTTCTGGTGCGGGTAACCGGAGGAAGATCTCGGCCAGGAGGTGGCCCGGAATCTCCTTAAGTTCCGTGGCCATTTCTTTCCCGGTTGCCGGAGGGCAGAGGAGCCGGAAGTCTGAGGGCGGCGGCCGCCGGGAAACCCTCGGCGAGACTGGAGTCACTGGACTTGGAATGGGAGGCGTCGGCTTCTTTTGTATACTCGCGAGATGGGCCTGGGCTTCTGCCTGCAGTCCTCCTCCTAGCCCAAATAACTCCCTGCCTCGAAAAGAAAAACAACTGATGCTTGCCAGACGCGTGAGGCCTCAAGTCACGTTCACGTCTCCATGCTTCGTAAATTAAGACTAATTTGGATATGTCTATTTGCATAAATTACTAGTACAATATTTTTTTCTACTTAGCTGGTTTATGCGGTGGCCTCGCAGTTTATATGTTTTTTTAGATAAAGAGTATATATTAACATCGCGGAGATATCAATTATACCCAGACTCTGCAACAACGTATTGTCCTAGCGACAACACGGATGCACACAGCTCAGAAAAAAGAACAAGAATTACAAAAAGGAAAAGTCCCGCTACAATGATCTATTCGTTGAAGCAGCATGTCTACCACCACCAAAACAGCACAAGAAGTACAGCTTCTCCAAAAGCGACGCCTCCAAGAAGGAAACAGTGCTATAGCGCAGCCGCCCTGATCATAGATCATAAGTTTTCATCCCGAAGAAAATCCGCACCCGCAAAAGCAATGCCTTCAACAAGGTCATTGCTAGGCACAACCAATTAAGGACATACCTTAGGTTTTCACCCTGAAAGTTTGGACTATGTACTTCTCCTGTGTTGTCGCCCCCACTTGTCATTGTCGCTGCTCCAAGTTACAAATCACCAAGCAAATTACTCATCGCCACGTGGAATCGACCAACCATTACTAGTCTTCAAATCTAGGCCTCCATGTTATTCTCCGCGCTCTGACTTCATCGTGAAACAGAAATGCATGTCCCCAATGGCAACAGACTGCAGAGTTTCGCGTCGCTTCCTCTGAAACCAAACGGTCAGAAAAATACATGGCTGCACGTGACCGAATTTCACCCGATCCGGCGATCTCTAGGCTTGATTGCCCAATGGAGTTCGCAGACGGAGCCTTCCAGTACTCGACAATCCGGCCAGATCGAAGAAACGGGTGTCAGACAGATCTTCTTCTTGGAGCAAGCGGAACCATAGGACCACCTCCTTTATTCGAGCACACCAGCAGGCCCCCACGCCGCCGGATGGAGAAGCCAAGCGCAAGGTGAACACAACGCATCTCCCTGCAACCTCCATGGAAGATTTTGGTCAGATCTCGGAGCCGAAGATCCATCCGACCGCCGCCGCCGTCGGAGATGCGGCGGAGCTCCACGCCGGCCACCTCCCGCACGTTGCTCCGGCAACTAGGCCCCGGCCACATGACCCGGCCATCTTGGACCACAGCCAAGCGCCTCGCCGCCACCCGCGGGATGCCCTAACGGCCCACTCGCCTCCCCTCCAACAGCTACCGAGAGGGGAGCCGCCGCCGGCGCCGGCCAGGATCGATCAAAGAAGGGCGGAGGGCTGGCGGCGGCGTGGGATTGCCTCCGGAGTCACCCGGGTGGGGGACGACCCGGGAGGTCTTTTCGTTGCGGGAGCTCAGGTCGGCCTGTTATTCTCGATAACCCGCAGTTTATATGTGTGTGGCGGTTCTCTCGATTAGATCCGACGTCGGAGTGTGACAACTAAATTGTCCGACATATCTAGTTCGTTGTGCTTGTGTGGCTCAACTCGCTAGACTGGCCTGAAAGTTTCCCGACACTTGGCCCGGATGTTTTGGGGCCTGAAAGTACCGGTTATGTCAAGTGTGTTGTGCATGTGTGGTGCAAACTGCAAACTCTCTAAATTGGCCAAGAAGTTGGCCTGGATGTTCAAGGTCCGGGATGTTCGGACCCTTTGCAAGACAACTACCAGGGCACACTCTCTGGGGAACTTATGGAGCAACTCTCAAGTATGCCTTCTGTTTTAGGATTATGCATAAGTAAAGTATTTTTATCCATCATGCATTTGATGACATGCCTTCTGTGTGTTGCTTCAAATCTAAACAGGTAGGGAGTATAGAGCAAGGTTTTGGTTACCAAACTGGGAAAAAATCTCGTGGGTGCTCGAGATTTGCGGTTACCGCGATAACCGAGAAATCTCGACGGGTTACTGGATGAATTCAAATTCTGAATTTTGAATTCAAATTTCTGGGATTTTTCATAAATTGGGTAACCGCTCGGTAACCGGAGAAATACCGAAATTTTGAATTCAAATTTCTGGGATTTTTCATAAATTGGGTAATCCTTATTTGGGCCGGTCTAAATTCAAAAAAGCCCGATTTTTTTTGCTCAGTAAGCCCTTTTACCGTGGGTGCTCGAGATTCCCGGTTACCGCGCGGTAACCGGATTTCTCACTCGGTAACCCAAACCGTGGTATAGAGTACTCTGTTGGTGGAGTAATAAGCATCATGCATCTCGGTCACATGACACCTGATCTGCACTTGTCTTGTCTTAGGCATATGTTTGTGCAACCCAACATACCATTTTAGATTTATAATTCAGCACCCATGCATGTCTATCAATCCACAGCTGACAACTACCAACTACCAAGTATACCCACAAGCACTACAAGGGCGTAATTTTTTTACTCGAATTCAGAACTCATAATAACATATTTATTTATGCATATCGGACAGTGATAAAAAATACTGAGCAAACAAGAGGAATGTAAGCGGCCAAGCAGAACATGTATACATATATGTAATATTGATGCAGTTGATTTTTGCCAGTTAAGTCGAAACTCATAAGAGCAAACAATAATGAATAATGCATGATAAAAAATACTGAACAAACAAGAGGAATGTAAGCGGCCAAGCAGAACATGTATACATATATGTAATATTGATGCAGTTGATTTTTGCCACTTAAGTCGAAACTCATAAGAGCAAACAATAATGAATAATGAATAATTCACGCAACAAACCAGGAGCAGTTTCAAAGAGTGAGTAGCCAAAAGTAAAAAAACGAGGAGCCAAACATCAGGCTGCCGTTTCTTAAACTGCTGCCAAGATTCTGATCTCCAAGGAGACCCTCTCAAGCATGCTTAAGAAGTTCCCCAATCATGCAAGGGGTGTACGGAAAAGATTCGTATATACCGTTTGTAGGTGAGCTCTGGTAATCCTTTGCGTGTATTTCACCTAGATATTGCATTTTCGAGCTTTCCAAATGATAAGCCACTCCTACCAATTTTGTGAAGGCCAAGAAAACAACCTCTTTGTAGGGATGAAACCCAAGGAAGGTAATGTAGTTATCGTGAGCACCATAATCTTCAATATTCAGAATATTATCATCATCGGAGTTCCATTCTTGATCCTCGCTCATTACTATTTCATTATTTTCCTTTTGTACCCCTTCTTTATCGTCCTCTTCTTGTTCATGTTCTTCTTCCTCCATCTCTGCCTCTACATCATCACCATCTTCTTCTTCTTCATCATCTTCTTTTTCATCATCACAATAATAAATATAACGTACATCTTCATCATCGGCCATGGTCCAAGTTTTCTCAAAACCTCGGAGGCCGCGTAAATCTACCATTGTCCATGGTTCAAGATCAATATGATGCTTCAACACCCATCGTATCCGTTCACATTCTTCGACGATGGTCCAAACCCGAAATTGATAGCTATCGTGTAGCGTTGCAAGGTACACCCCTTGTTTTGATTTACCAAGAAACTGCGGATGTTCGGTTTTATCGGTATCTACCGGCGATAGTATTACTTTGTATTTGCAATCTGACAAAGACAACCTGCCCAAATGTTAATTCATCCAAGAAATAAAAATTGTATGTCAATGTCAATCTAGAGTTATGTGATGCTTGTAAAATATTCACATGCTATTAATGCAAGACTTTAAAAGGTGATTTTGCAGATATGTGCTAAGGTGTGTACCTCACAACGAATGCACCGTGACAATGCACGCAGAGTGATCCTTGCCAATACACACTATACCGCCGCCTCGGTCCACCGTATTTGCCCCAACATGTTGGTCTTGGCTCCAAAGAATCTAGTCGTGCATTAGCCATTGTCCCCGCAGCCTCACCTTCACGTACAAATGACCTCATCTCCCATTGTTTTGTGCTGGATGAGAATACATTTAATGTCCATAAGGATGGTGGCCATTCCATCAAATCACGCGGGTCCTCTTGCTTCACGTCACTATCTTGTGTGTACTTTTCCGATGACGATTCTGCGAAACCATTTTCTAAATACTCTTGTTCTATAGTTTCACATGTAGACACATCGTTTGGCAATGAGAACAATGTATTCAAACTATACATCCCGGATAAGTTCAAGTCGACTTTCTTAGGCACTCGTGGGATTGAGAACACTTCATAATGTGGTGAGGCGGCGGGATCAAACACAAGATGTGGGTTAGCATTGTCCTCCTTCCAAGGTAGATCTTCCCACCGTCTTGTCACAGAGTTGACCACGGAGAGCGTCTTCCACCTGATTGCATCACAGAGCAAGAGGCCGTTGCAGTGATCCAAGATTGTGTTAAATGCATATTGACGACGATCCGACAAGAAGCTGAGATCGCCATTGACAGCGTGCTGAGACGTCGAGGGGCGGGCGAAGAAGTGCGGGTGGGGGTGGTCCACGTAGTTGACGCCCACCGCGTGCGGGAGGACGTGCGGGCGGAGCAGCCGATGAGCGTCGACGACGGCGAGCCACGCCTTGCGCACGCAGCGGGAGGCGGCGAGGTCGCGCGGCCGAGGATGTCGGCGAGAACGTCGTCCGGCAAAGTCTGCGTGTGATCCATGGAGACCACGTCCTTTGGTACCCACCAGAGGCGGAGATCAGCTAGAAGCGGCGGCGGTGTAGAAAAAAGGTCGTGGACTTGGTAGCTTACGTAGGCCTGTCTCGACGTTATTAACGTAGCCGATCCGGACTCGAACCGGAGAAACGTTTCTCGAAGCTCAACCGGCACCAACATCTACCGCAGCCGGAACAGTCAGGTTGGTGGGAACGGACGCCTACACGTCTCCAGGCTTCAGCTCCAGCCGTCGCCACGGCCATCGCCGTCAAACCGGCAAGTACGTCTCTAGCTGCTTCCTGAAGCGGTTGTGGTTACTAGTAAGAGGGAGACTGAGTTGTTGCGCACCAGGTGTTTGGTGTAATGCTGAGCAAGCGAGTGCGGGAGCAGCAGCCGTGGGCGTCGACGACGGCGAGCCATGCCTTGCGCAAGCAGCGGGAGGCGGCGAGGTCGCGCGGCCGAAGACGGCGCAGGATGGCAGCGAGCCTTGATGCCGACCAGTGGCGAAGATGACCTAGAACGCTGGAAGCGGCGGCTGGGTGTTGCAGGATCGGAGAACAATTCCCGTCACAACTGGAAAATCACTCTCTGCCGAGTGGTCTCGGCTTTGCCGAGTGCCAAATCTCGGGGAGTGTCGGCGAACACATCCTACGCCGACACAGCACAGAAAATACTCGGCGTAGATCAGACCACTCGGAAAACACCACATTCGCCGGCACAACGTTGATGAAGATCTCGGCGAAGCAAATAATCTCGGGAAAGACCGCAAAAAACACTCGGCAACGCGCCGATCTCGGCGAAACGGCTGACAACGTGTCGCCTGCCATTGGGACCCACCTTCCTGCGGCAATGCGTGAATTTCGCCGAGTTTCGCACCCGGCAAAGAGGCGACAGGGAAAAAAAATGTTGCCTTCTTTTCTTCGCCGAGAGCCGCGCTCGGCAAATTGTGCGCGCGAAAGTTTTGACATTTGCCGCCATTTCCGGCAGATGTTCGCCGGGAGCATCGTTGGGCGGCACTCGGCGAAGAAAATGGCGCGAGAATAAATTCTCTTTGCCGAGTGTGTCGGTGGCCGGCACTCGGCAAAGACATGGGCGGGAAAGAAAATTTCGTTCCGCGCCATTTCTTCGCCGGGTGTGGCTGCTCGCCGAGCCTTCCTCTTGGCAAACAAGGTGGGCGGCAAAATAAATTCAGTACGCGCCAACTCTTCGCCGAGAGCTGTACTTCGCCGAGAAACCTTCTCGGCGAAGTTTACATTATTCCCGCTCTTCCGTCTCTCCAACGTGTGCTGTTTTGGCGCCAGTTTCTTCGGGGTGTCGGAACCACACCAAAACTAGGTGGTGTCACATAATATGCATTAGAGTGTGGTGGGAGGTTGTTAGAGACATCTTGAGACTCCGAGGTGTGACCGGCTTCACACACCGCACTTATCTCACTCGAAGGTTCTGGTCTTCTAGGTGGAAACTCCCATATCGCGTGCAACGGATGGAATCATGTGAAACCATGGGGCCAAACTGGGTTCCAAATGTTCATAAGACCTAACCTAGCACAACCAAGTATAAAAGTCCTCGGAGCTACCCCTTTCGACGCCCGTGGAAGGGGTAGACGACACGGTTGACTTGCGGTCAAATCTGTGGGGGGTTCGACGGAAGCGGTTTCTTGGGGTGTCGGAACCACACCAAAACCTAGGTGGTGTCACATAATATGCATTATAGTGTGGTGGGAGGTTGTTAGAGACATCTTGAGACTCCGAGGTGTGACCGGCTTCACATACCGCACTTATCTCCCTCGAAGGTTCTGGTCTTCTTGGTGGAAACTCCCATATCGCGTGCAACGGATGGAATCATGTGAAACCATGGGGCCAAACTGGGTTCCACATGTTCATATGACCTGACCTAGCACAACCAAGTATAAAATTCCTCAGAGCTACCCCCTTTCGACGCCCGTGGAAGGGGTGGACGACACGGTTAACTTGCGGTCAAATCTAGGGGGGGTTCGACGGAAGCGGTTTCTTCGGGGTGTCGGAACCACACCAAAACCTAGGTGGTGTCACATAATATGCATTAGATTGTGGTGGGAGGTTGTTAGAGACATCTTGAGACTCCGAGGTGTGACCGGCTTCACACACCGCACTTATCTCCCTCGAAGGTTCTGGTCTTCTTGGTGGAAACTCCCATATCGCGTGCAACGGATGGAATCATGTGAAACCATGGGGCCAAACTGGGTTCCAAATGTTCATATGACCTAAACTAGCACAACCAAGTATAAAATTCCTCGGAGCTACCCCCTTTCGACGCCTATGGAAGGGGTAGGTGACACGGTTGACTTGCGGTCAAATCTGGGGAGGGGGTTCGACGGAAGCGGTTTCTTCTGGGTGTCGGAACCACACCAAAACCTAGGTGGTGTCACATAATATGCATTAGAGTGTGGTGGGAGGTTGTTAGAGACATCTTGAGACTCCGAGGTGTGACCGGCTTCACACACCGCACTTATCTCCCTCGAAGGTTCTGGTCTTCTAGGTGGAAACTCCCATATCGCGTGCAACAGATGGAATCATGTGAAACCATGGAGCCAAACTGGGTTCCAAATGTTCATATGACCTAACCTAGCACAACCAAGTATAAAAGTCCTCGGAGCTACCCCTTTCGACGCCCGTGGAAGGGGTAGACGACACGGTTGACTTGCGGTCAAATCTGGGGGGGTTCGACGGAAGCGGTTTCTTCGGGGTGTCGGAACCACACCAAAACCTAGGTGGTGTCACATAATATGCATTAGAGTGTGGTGGGAGGTTTTTAGAGACATCTTGAGACTCCGAGGTGTGACCGGCTTCACACACCGCACTTATCTCCCTCGAAGGTTCTGGTCTTCTAGGTGGAAACTCCCATATCGCGTGCAACGGATGGAATCATGTGAAACCATGACCTAACCTAGCACAACCAAGTATAAAAGTCCTTGGAGCTACCCCCTTTCGACGCCCGTGGAAGGGGTAGACGACACGGTTGACTTGCGGTCAAATCTGGGGGGGGTTCGACGGAAGCGGTTTCTTCGGGGTGTCGGAACCACACGATCCGCGTACTTGTTCCTGATTGGCTAGCCGAAGGGAGTCATTCGCTTGATCCAACGGCTCCCAAGCTCTCGTACGAAACACACGATCCGCGTACTTGTTCCTGATTGGCTAGCCGAAGGGAGTCACTCGCTTGATCCAACGGCTCCCAAGCTCTCGAAGTAAACACACGATCCGCGTACTTGTTCCTGATTGGCTAGCCGAAGGGAGTCATTCGCTTGATCCAACGGCTCCCAAGCTCTCGAAGGAAACACACGATCCGCGTACTTGTTCCTGATTGGCTAGCTGGAGGGAGTCACTCGGAGAGGCGGGTCTATAAGAGAGGCAGGAGTACACTTCACATCCATCATTGGCAGTACACGGGTAGCAGAGAGCAAGATTTCTGAGAGGCAGGAGTTCCTAGAGCGGAGGCTGAAGGTGAACCCTCCCCTCGGTCGGATCCAAGCAGCGGCAAGGATCTCTGATGATTAGCAACATCTCCAACACTTGTTCGGACGGTTGCAGATCATCAGAGACGTCTTGCCGCTATTTGGATCGAAGGCCGATTTGCCGTCTCACGACCACGCGATAATTTGCCGATTTGCCGGTCAGAGTGGCCACTGGAGAAGGCAGGCAACTTCGATCCGACGTGGTTCTGAAAGGGGCATGGTTAATTTAGGTAGTGCTTGCGCATGGTTACCATCACTGGATAATATAGTTAGAATAGTTTGAATAGGATGTGCTAGAATAGGATAATTTAGGTAGTGCTTCCGCATTTTTTTAAAGTTATATTATATACCATATTATATGATAATAACAAAAAATGAATAAAATGGTCTTTGCCGAGTAGGACACTCGGCAAAGAAGGCTACTCGGCAAAGAAACGGCGGTTTCTTAATGAAAATTTGGCTCCGGAAACCCCAAAAATCCCCAATTCCTTTCCCTCCCCCGCGCGCTCCCACACCACACCGCTGTTCGCCACCGCTGCCGCCACTCTCACCGGCGCCACCCCCACCGCCCGCTCCATCTGCTGCCGCCGCCACCTGATCTCCCGGTCCGCTGCCACCACCACTCCTGGGCACCCTCGATCCGTCGCCGCTGCCACCCCCCGCCGCCACTACCCTCAGCCTCTTCTGCTCCGGCTCGACGCGGCTCCGGCTCCGGCACCCTCGGCCTCCTCTACTCCGGCCTCCGCTGCACCCCCTCCATCGACCAAGGTAAGCATCAAGCAGAGATTCTTGGCTACGGTTAGGGTTCGTTTAGGTTTTGGCTACGGCTAGGGTTAGGGATAGTTTTGGCTACGGCTACGGTTAGGGTTAAGTTAGCAGCAGCAGAGAAATTATGCAGCCACACTAGCGGTTCTATTTGTTGCAGCTAGATGTAGGTGACAGATTTGGGCGATGGATTGGTTTACCCCCACTGTTTCTGATTTTAATTTTCTGCTTGCATAAGATGAGTGGAAATACTGAACTGGTTGCTTTATAGTTAGTCTGAAAGGAAGTTTTTGGTTGTTTATTGTGGTAATGCATCTGTGTTGCCACTTTACTCTGAACTTTAATGGTAAACTGGTCGTTGTTGTGAGAATACTGTTCTTCTTAAGGCAATCAAATATGCTGGGTAAGAATATTTTTCTTCATTCATCCCTTAGATAATAGCAACTATTTTAGCTGATGGTTGATGCCAAGTAGCCAAACAATGTACTGATAGAAAAAATGTCAAAATTTATAATTCTGGCCGCTTTTAGCTCTACAAAAAATAGATGCCATGAAATGTCAAGATAGTTTATGCTGGCAGCTTGTAGCTCTACAAAATACCAACAAGGGGAGTGTATACATTCAGAATTATGTATAGTTTTCATTTTTAATACAATTTGGTAACATGCATGGTACATATAATTTCACAAAAAAACAACCGCCAACAACACTAATGAGACATGATGTAAAGTTCCAACAACCATCTAGGAGTGTAGGTATCTCTTTATGGAGTTCGAAGCTTAATTTGTTTTTTGTTGTATTAATATGAGTGTAGGTATCTCTTTATGGAGTGTAGGCAATTTCTTCTTATGGGTTTTCTTTAAGCCTAATCAACACATTCTTTGTGATGACAGGTGATTGAGACATGGCAGGGCGGACTCACAAGCCGGGCGCCAAGGAGAAGCAGCTCGCGTCGAAGAAGAGTGTTGCCAAGGAGAAGGAGCTCCTCATCAACAAGCGGCCCCTCACCCGGGTCGTCAAGGAGAAGCGGACTCACAAGGTGGGCAATGTGTCTAAACTATACGCGCAGGGTGCTGATGGGACTCCCGTGCTCATTGGAAGGAAGCGTGACCGGGCAGCTACGGAGGAGACTTCCGCACGGCGTGGTAGACCCACGGGATCCACCAAGGCGCCTCGGGGTAGGCGCCCTCCTGCTCGCTTGAGTAGTCCTCTGCCCTCGGTGTCGTCTTCCGAGTCAGAGGAGGGGGAGCTGCCCGAGGAGCCCTTGGTGGAGGAGGATGCGGGCTCTTTGCCTAGTGATGATGACTACCAGGACCGGCTCTCGGAGGTGTCAGAGGAGGAGGAGCAGCAGCGTGAGGAGAGTGAGGAGGATGAGGATGCCGTGGCGGATGAGGATCTCTTGACAGATCATCCACTAGACTTGATCGGTGTTGTGCGCGAGGGTAAGGTGTACTTGCGAGGGCCTTCGAGCTTTCCAGAACGCAAGTCACATGGCCTACTTGATGTCTTATCAGATGCGTAAGTGTTGGTTGAAAATGTTGTTACCTTCTACTTTAGTTACCTTTTCATCACAAGCATTCTGACTTATGTTTTCGGTATGTGCAGGTCATTCAAGTGGGTGGGCCCAAAGTGGGAGCGCTTACCTTCAGGCGTCCTTGGCCTTCTTATCAAGAGGGTTTACCCTGGCATTATCGCCTTGAAGAAGGATGGAATCGCCACTGGTGAAAAGGTGCCCGCTTGGTCTTGGAACCACTTCACGATGGTGCCCGACTCCACCCACGGCCACCTCGGCATGCGGCTGATCACCGAGTTCTGGGTTAGTAATTTATATAACTTTACTACCTTAATACCAAGAGTTTGGATTTCATCGTGCTAACCCCTTTGTCGTATGCTCAATGTTTGTAGAACTTTTTCACACTCGTCGATGTTGAAGGTAAAGCGGAGGCGGCTGAAAAGGTGCTGATTAAAATGGCGAAGAAGCTCATCCCCGACCAGCTTTACGAGGCCCGTATTGCCGTTGTTGTCCAGTTCTATGCAGAGTATATGCACAGGACAATCACCAAAGAGGACGCTAGGCCCCTACACATGTCGAGAGCCCAGTACTTGAAGGTAACCACATATATTTTCCTACTATTCTCCACATGACTTGATGAATAGTTCTACTCATATGGATCTTTCTTGTGTCAAATAGGTGATTCCTCAATGTCTAGCCGCCCATAAGCCTTGCTACAAGAAGATTGTAGACAAGTGGGTGTCAGGAGGGTTCCAGGTGCAAAACAAGTCGGCACGGGAGAAGCGGAAGATGGTAGGCGACCACGGAGTCCACCGTCAAGGCCCCCTCACACTCGACGGCCTCGTGGCACACAAGGTAAGAAATCATTTTTGTCCTTTCCTTTCAAGTTTTTATTTCTGTCCCATAATATTTTTATTTTTTCTTTGACCTCAATTGTATGCTTCCTTTTGGTGTCAATTAATTGTAGGAGTTAAAGGAGGGAGTGAAAAAGACGAAGATGCAAGTGTTCGTTGAGACCCGGAGGCCAAAGAACCCGGATCCAGCTAAACCCTTGGAAGAGCAGTGGATCACCACCACCGCGAAGAATCAACACAAGAACTACTGCTCCAAATTCAAGGAGGTCAACGGTGACGCGTCCGATCCTTTGACCTCTCCTTTTGACCCCAAGGTTGCTATGCTCGCGGGACAAGGCAACCTGAATGGCCGGCCTTATATTGGCGGTGCTTCATTCGATTCATCGGGCATCCCATCACTTGCCGAGATTCATGCTAGGCGTACGAGCTCAGCGCCCGAGATCGAGCGCCGCCCAAGGGTCGGACTTGATTCCATTGCTGCAATGGAGGTACACGTGTCGTTTTTCAACCATCTTTTCCACTATTGTACATGTTCGCATCGCCATGACCGCTTTTTTTACATGGTTGCAATCCTCTAGGCTGAAGTTGAGAGAAATAGGAATCTCGCGGCGGAGGTTACGGCGAGGGCGCAGGCTGCAGAGGAGAACAACAAGAAAATGCATGCACATATGTCAAGCCAACAAGCATGCCTCCAGGCCCTTATGTCGGTAAGTGCTTTAACTTTTTCTTTCAACTAAAGCATGTGCTTGAACTTTGCGAACTAACCCTCCTCTTCGGTTTGCAGAGGATGCCCGCGGATTCGTCGCTTCCTCCTTTACCTCCTCTTCCTCCACTAGTTGCCCCCTACTCCTCTTGGTAAGTGCTCTTGGGACTAGCTAGGCAATAATTCATCTTTTGTTTGCTTACTCGTCTAATGTGAATCTTCATAGGAGCATCGATCGGCTGGATCCCACACTCCCACGGATGGTCAACACGGAGGGAATGGTGGAGGTCAAGACGGAGGGAATGGTGGAGGCGGAGCTGCAAGCCCATCATCGGCGCCAACGGCCTCCAACAACCCCGAGTGAATATGTGGCATTGGTCTGCTGGCTGTGAACTAGTGGCATGTATTTTGGACATGTTTAAACTTGTGTTATCTGCTTATGAACTTGTGGACTTTGTTTCGTGAACTTTTGGACCATTTGTGCTATATTTTGTTATATGTGTCTCATTTTAATGTTCTGATTGTGCTGGGGGTGATCCAGTGTTAGAGATGAAATATATATGCATACTGTTTTTTGCAAATGCAGGGATTCGTAAAAAGCATTGAAAATCTGGACCAAATGGCATGTTCGCCGAGTAAAGCACTCGGCGAACATGCCTTCGCCATGAAGGGCACTCGGCGAAGACGCGCTACAGGTGCCATTTGGTCACCTGGGAAGACACTTCGCCGTCCAGTGCATCCTTGCCGAGTCAAATACTCGGCGAAATGGTGCCAAATGGTCACCTGGGGACACACTTCGCCGAGCTCGTTCGTTTTGCCGGGCGGTGCACTCGGCGAAGTGGTGCCAAATGTTCACCCCGTGTGGTCCCTTCGCCGAGTGAAGTGTGCGTTCCCGGCGAACTGGCACTCGGTGAAGTGTGCGTTCCCGGCGACGCTTGGCACACGGCGAAGCATACTCACGGCGAAGTTGGGCACTGGCGCTCGGCGAAGTCCGGCTCTCGGCGAAGCACCACACGACGAAGAAGTTCGCCGGCACCCAGTTGGAGGACACATGGCGCCATCTATGCATTCCTTCTTCGCCGAGTGCCTTCACCACCGGTCTCGGCGAAGTTCTGACACACGCCTGACATCCATCTAACAAGGGACGATCCAGATTGTCTTTTCTTCGCCGGGTGTCTTGTCTAAATTCTCGGCGAAGAGTTCGCCGTGCATCCCGACAAAAAGCCCTCGGCGAAGCGGCGTCACCGAGGCGATTTTCGCCGAGACGTCTCTGCCGAGTACCGTTCTCGGCGAAGTGTTCGCCGAGGCCAATACCTGCCTTCGCCGTGTGTTTTGGCCACACGGCGAAGAGTGATTTTCCAGTAGTGCGTAGGGGCTTCTGGATCTTCTGGTGGGTTGCGTACTTGAATATTTCCATATGGCCTGCCTCGGTGCTACCACAAGTCCAGTATTTTTTCCAGGGGACATCATTTGAAACGTGATGAGATTCTAAAAAAAAATTAACATGATGAGCTAGTTAAGTTAACTCCGCCTATGTTGTCTCAACATAGCCGGTCCCAAGCCCGGATAAAGGAGGAGGGTTGTGATAGGCTTGGCAAGCCAACGGAAAAAACCCAGCCACTCTTATGGAGATGAAACCCAAAAGAACCTCGTTGGGGCGTAACCCTCTTAGCGACGCGCCATATCGGAACCCGGGTGTGGTGTCAAATGGGCAAGGGCCGGGCCGCCACCCCCTTGGTGGCGCGCCGTATCTTGATCTGGATACGGTGATAAGTGAGCAAGGATCGGGTCGTCGCATCCTTAGTGGCGCGCTGCATCGACGCCCGGGTGTAGTGAAAAATGAGCAAGGGTCTTCGCATTTGACTCGACGAGTGCGGAGGGTAAGGAAGTTAGCCGAGCCTAGGAGGATCCGCTTAGGTAGCTGGAACGTAGGGTCCCTGACGGGCAAGTTACGGGAGTTAGTTGATACGGCGATAAGGAGGCGTGTTGATGTCCTATGCGTCCAAGAGACCAAATGGAAGGGACAGAAGGCGAAGGAGGTGGAGGATACCGGCTTTAAGCTGTGGTACACGGGGACAACCTCAAACAAAAATGGGGTAGGCATCTTGATCAACAAGAGCCTCAAGGATGGAGTAGTGGACGTCAAGAGGCAAGGAGACCGGATTATCCTAGTCAAGCTGGTTGTTGGGGACTTAGTTCTCAATGTTATCAGCGCGTATGCCCCGCAAGTAGGCCACAACGAGAGCACCAAGAGAGAGTTCTGGGAAGGTCTCGAGGACTTGGTTAGGAGAGTACCTACTGGTGAGAAGCTCTTCATAGGAGGAGACCTCAATGGCCATGTGGGTACATCTAACACAGGTTTTGAAGGGGTGCATGGGGGCTTTGGCTATGGCATCAGGAACCAAGAAGGGGAGGATGTCTTAAGCTTCGCCCTAGCCTACGACATGGTCGTAGCTAACACCCTCTTTAGAAAGAGAGAATCCCACCTAGTGACTTTCAGTAGTGGCCAACACTCTAGCCAGATTGATTTTGTCCTCTCTCGAAGAGAAGATAGACGCGCTTGCCTTGATTGTAAGGCGATACCTGGAGAGAGTGTTGTCCATCAACATAAGCTGGTGGTGGCTGACTTCCGTTTTTGGATTCGTGTCCAGCGGGATAAGCGCCCAAAAGTTGCTAGAACAAAGTGGTGGAAGTTAAAGGGAGAGGCAGCTCAAGCTTTTAAGGAGAGGGTTTTTAAGGAGGGCCCTTGGGAGGAAGGAGGCGATGCAAACAGTATGTGGATGAGGATGGCGACTTGCATTCGGAAGATTGCATCAGAGGAGTTTGGGGTGACCAGGGGAAGTAGAAGGGATGCTAAGGATACCTGGTGGTGGAACGTTGAGGTCCAGAAGGCTATTAAGGAGAAGAAGGACTGTTTCAGACGCCTATACCTGGACAGGAGCGCAACCAACATGGAGATATACAAGGGGGCAAAGAAGGCCGCAAAGCGAGCGGTGAGCGAGGCAAGGGGTCGGGCGTATGAGGACCTCTACCAGCGTCTAAACACGAAGGAAGGCGAAAGAGACATCTATAAGATGGCGAAGACGAGAGAAAGGAAGACGAGGGATGTCAACCAAGTCAAATGCATAAAGGACGGAGCGGATCAACTCCTCGTGAAGGACGAAGAGATCAAGCGTAGATGGCGAGAGTACTTCGACGACCTGTTCAATGGAGAGAATGAGAGCTCTACCATTGAGCTAGACGATTCCTCCGATGATACCAGCCGACGCTTTGTGCGGCGTATCCAGGAGGCTGAGGTTAGGGAGACTTTGAAGAGGATGAAAGGAGGCAAGGCAATGGGCCCTGATGGTATCCCCATCGAGGTGTGGAGAGGCCTTGGAGACATAGCGATAGTATGGCTAACTAAACTTTTCAACCTCATTTTTCGGTCAAACAAGATGCCCGAAGAATGGAGGCGGAGTACATTAGTGCCAATCTTCAAGAACAAGGGGGATGTTCAAAGTTGCACTAATTACCGTGGAATCAAGTTGATGAGCCATACAATGAAGCTATGGGAGAGAGTCATTGAGCACCGTTTAAGAAGATTGACAAGCGTGACCAAAAATCAATTTGGTTTCATGCCTGGGAGGTCTACCATGGAAGCCATCTTCTTGGTACGACAACTTATGGAGAGATACAGGGAGAAGAAGAAGGATCTTCATATGGTGTTCATTGACTTGGAGAAGGCGTATGATAAGATACCACGGAATGTCATGTGGTGGGCCTTGGAGAAACACAAAGTCCCAACAAAGTACATTACCCTCATTAAGGATATGTATGATAATGTTGTGACAAGTGTTCGAACAAGTGATGGCGACACCGATGACTTTCCAATTAAAATAGGACTGCACCAGGGGTCAGCTTTGAGCCCTTATCTCTTTACTTTGGTGATGGATGAGGTCACAGGGGATATACAAGGAGATATCCCATGGTGTATGCTCTTTGCGGATGATGTGGTGCTAATTGACGATAGTCGGGCGGGGGTTAATAGAAAGTTAGAGCTGTGGAGGCGGACTCTAGAATCGAAAGGTTTTAGGCTTAGTAGAACCAAAACTGAGTACATGAGGTGCAGTTTCAGTACTACTAGGCACGAGGAGGAAGAGGTTAGGCTTGATGGACAGGTGGTACCTGAGAAAGACACCTTCCGATATTTGGGGTCTATGCTCCAGAAGGATGGTGATATCGATGAAGATGTGAGTCATCGAATCAAAGCTGGTTGGATGAAGTGGCGCCAAGCTTCTGGCGTCCTCTGTGATAGGAAAGTGCCACAAAAGCTAAAAGGCAAGTTCTATAGGACGGCGATTCGACCTGCGATGTTGTATGGCGCAGAATGTTGGCCGACCAAGAGACGACATATCCAACAGTTAGGTGTAGCGGAGATGCGCATGTTGAGATGGATATGTGGCCACACAAGAAAGGACCGGGTTAGGAATGATGATATACGTGAGAGAGTTGGGGTAGCACCAATTGAAGAGAAGGTTGTCCAACACCGTCTAAGATGGTTTGGTCATATAGAACGTAGGCCTCCGGAAGCGCCATTGCATACCGGACGGATAAAGCGGGATGAGAATGTTAAGAGGGGTCGTGGTAGGCCAAACTTGACATGGGAGGAGTCTGTTAAGAGAGATCTGAAGGATTGGAATATCACCAAAGAACTAGCCATGGATAGGGCTGCGTGGAAGTTAGCTATCCATGTGCCAGAACCATGACCTGGTTTCGAGATCTTATGGGTTTCAACTCTAGCCTACCCAACTTGTTTGGGAAAAAAGGCTTTGTTGTTGTTGTTGATGAGCTAGTTAAGTTGTGGGCGGCAGAAGGGTTCATAAAGGCTACTATGCCTGAAGAGGAAATGGAAGATGTTGCTCAGTATTACTTTGATGAATTGCTGTCGG
This sequence comes from Poa pratensis, assembly GCA_947311845.1. Lineage (NCBI taxonomy): Eukaryota > Viridiplantae > Streptophyta > Magnoliopsida > Poales > Poaceae > Poa > Poa pratensis. Next base: position 7,030,958 of record CAMZMU010000078.1, read on the forward strand.
CCTCATTTCTGCAATTAGGAGGGAAGGAATCTTCACGTGATGTTGACTACTTTACAATCCATGATCTGTTGTGCGATTTAGCAGAGGAGGTTGCCGGAAGAGATTGCTTCAGAATCGAACAAGGCTGCACACGAGAAGTTCCTCAAGATGTTCGCTATCTTATTGTCGGGGCTGATAATATAGACATGCTTACTGAGAAGATATCTGGTTTGCAAAACTTACGCACTCTCATCATCGGTGAACATATAGAGGTTAGAGAAACCGAGAGTCCGAAGTCTTTGTTACATTTAAGTGGACTTGGTCTTGCTAGTTTCTCATTCCCGGATTCTATTGGCCAGTTGTTTTACATTTAGAGAAACCACACTTGCATTCCTTCTCTACTACCTTGACACTAAAACTATTTCTTGAAATTAATTGTTGTGGCCTAGTATTTTTGTGATTTCATGAGGCCTACAATAATAGTGGATGCATTCATGGATGAGCTATGTGGAGGATGGTTTCTCTTTTATGAATCTAAACGGAATAAACAAGGCAACCAAAAACAGTTATGTTCATGAGCTTGATTAACTTCCCACAGACACAAGAAAAATAGCCGATATTACATCATGTACACAAGAATGACCAAGTGCAAATGTGCAACAATGAACTATCAAGGATTAGACAAGTTGTGCGATAACTACAAGAGAAGGACATAACTAGGACGCAATAGAAAGTCTACAACTTCATACTGTTGGTGAAAACAACAATGGTGGGAAGAATTTTGGGTCCAATTTGTACACACATTCAAGAGCTTACAAGATAAGAGGAACATGTCATAGGTCTTCTGTTGGGCTAGATATAACAGTAGTACAAGCATTATAAGAATAGCATTTGCCCCATATGTGATGTTGATCTCAACTGGAACTGACATATGTGAATGCAAAAGTAACACTTTTCTGTGTCTAGCAATGCAATTTGCAATGCAAGTTGGAACACATAGCTAGACGGAGGCATGTGCACAAAAAGAAACTGAGCTTAGGTCATGCTAAATTGGTAATTAAATTTTGCAGGACTCGGTACATAACTAGAAGTATAACAAATTTCTAGCTTAGGTGTGTTTCATAGAAAAAATCTAACTTAGGTCACGGAAGGAAATCTATCAGGTACACAGCATTGTTTTCGAGTCGAGCGACTAGTCGAGACTAGTCGACGACTAGTCGATGAGTCGCAAAAAAATGTCGACTCGACATCTCGACCCGACTCATTTGTTGAGTCGAATGACTCAATCGACTAGTCTCGACTCTCGACTAGTCTCGACTAGTCCAGCCTTTTGAGTCGAAAACGACTTGAAGTTGGCCCGGCCTGTCATATTTTTTCCAATATGCTCTTTCCCAATATTGTTGAACTTCTTTATTTGCTACAATATTCTTGTTGTGTTTTATATTTGATCATTGGGCTGGACTGTGTGTTGAACTTCATTCTTAGTTTCCTACTTTTTATGCAAATCTGATTGCTTTTAATGTTTTGTAGGTTGCTGGTTCATTATAGACTATTAATAAGTATATAGTTGTATACAATTATACATATAATATGGTAATTCTGTAGTATATATTGCTAAACTACTCATGTCGACTAGTCGACCATGAGTCTCGACTAGTCGCGACTAGTCAAGAGTCGCTACACCTGAACGACTCGTCGACTCATCGACTCGAAAACCTTGGTACACAGTCAACAAATGATAAATATGAAACCTATCTTATGAGGCAGATTCAAATCAAGAATTTGTGAGCACACACTGCTCTTGTTATTCAGAGCAGTGAATCAGCTTGTTATTTGCGACAACACTTGTTGTAAGTCTTATATTGGGCTACGCATAACAGCATCAAGATCATTACCAGGATAGCATTTGTCCCATAGGTGACGCTGATCTCAACTAGAATTCAAATATGTGAATGCAAAGTGACACTTTTCTGTGTCTAGCACTGTAATTTGCAATCCATGTTGGAACACATAGCCAGACGAATGTACACAAAAAAACGAGCCCTCGAAATCATATGTCGTGCTAAATTGGTATATAAAAACTTCTAACTTACGTGTGTTCCATAGAAATCAATTGAACTTAGGTCATGGAAGGAAATCTATCAGAGGGTCTTAGTGGCCACAGTCAACAAATGATATATGTGAAGCCTATAACTGTTCTTATGAGGCTGATTCAAATTAAAAAGCTTGTGATCACACGCTGTTCTTGCTATTCAGATCAGTGACTGGGGCTGTTATTTGTGAAAGCACCAGTTAGGCAGATTTATTTCAAAAACATCACAAAAAAAACTTTAATGTGAAGACAACTTTTCTGACACCCCATCCAGAGGATGGGAGATGAGCAATCGAGAACTCCATCCTCCTGATGTCAAGCACGAGCAAGTCTTTCCTCTTAATCATGGTGGACTCCCAGTAGAAGCAGCCATAGGCGTAATGGCGCCTGAGGAACGTAGGGTCCAGCGGTGAATTCAGTGCCCGCAAATCACTCCAACTCTTGCACACCGAGGCTCGCCATTGTCCCGTGCTCGAAGAGAAAACGAAGGTGGCCAGCTTAGTTTCACAATGTACCACACAGATCACTCCGAATGCTGCCGCTGACGCTGCCTCGTCCTCGCCGAGGGCGGGGGGGACGAGGAAAGGCTCGCACCAGGGCATGCGTACCGTGGGTGCCGGGTACAAAACCGAAGTAGCTAGGGCGTCGGGAACTGAGGGGAGCATGACGTGCCGGCGGTGCAAGGGGTCGCACACCACGAGCTCCCTGAAGACCGGGGGGCGCTCATCCTTTCCATGGTCACGGGCGAGGAGGACGCGGCCGTCGCGGACGTCCTGCACGATCCAGCCGCAGTGGGATGGGAGGAAGGAGAAGGTGAAGTCAGCGGCGGCGGCGAGCGCGCGGGCGGCGGGCGCGGAGGTGTGGGGCGGGAGGGCGGGGTGGAAGCCTGCGAGGTCGAGGAAGGCGAGGAGAGGCGGGACGTGGAGGCGGCGGAAGCGGCGGAGGAAGGATCTGTGGGTGACGAGGCGGCGGAAGGCGACGCAGACGGCGGAGGTGCGCGCGAGGTCTTCTGGTGCGGGTAACCGGAGGAAGATCTCGGCCAGGAGGTGGCCCGGAATCTCCTTAAGTTCCGTGGCCATTTCTTTCCCGGTTGCCGGAGGGCAGAGGAGCCGGAAGTCTGAGGGCGGCGGCCGCCGGGAAACCCTCGGCGAGACTGGAGTCACTGGACTTGGAATGGGAGGCGTCGGCTTCTTTTGTATACTCGCGAGATGGGCCTGGGCTTCTGCCTGCAGTCCTCCTCCTAGCCCAAATAACTCCCTGCCTCGAAAAGAAAAACAACTGATGCTTGCCAGACGCGTGAGGCCTCAAGTCACGTTCACGTCTCCATGCTTCGTAAATTAAGACTAATTTGGATATGTCTATTTGCATAAATTACTAGTACAATATTTTTTTCTACTTAGCTGGTTTATGCGGTGGCCTCGCAGTTTATATGTTTTTTTAGATAAAGAGTATATATTAACATCGCGGAGATATCAATTATACCCAGACTCTGCAACAACGTATTGTCCTAGCGACAACACGGATGCACACAGCTCAGAAAAAAGAACAAGAATTACAAAAAGGAAAAGTCCCGCTACAATGATCTATTCGTTGAAGCAGCATGTCTACCACCACCAAAACAGCACAAGAAGTACAGCTTCTCCAAAAGCGACGCCTCCAAGAAGGAAACAGTGCTATAGCGCAGCCGCCCTGATCATAGATCATAAGTTTTCATCCCGAAGAAAATCCGCACCCGCAAAAGCAATGCCTTCAACAAGGTCATTGCTAGGCACAACCAATTAAGGACATACCTTAGGTTTTCACCCTGAAAGTTTGGACTATGTACTTCTCCTGTGTTGTCGCCCCCACTTGTCATTGTCGCTGCTCCAAGTTACAAATCACCAAGCAAATTACTCATCGCCACGTGGAATCGACCAACCATTACTAGTCTTCAAATCTAGGCCTCCATGTTATTCTCCGCGCTCTGACTTCATCGTGAAACAGAAATGCATGTCCCCAATGGCAACAGACTGCAGAGTTTCGCGTCGCTTCCTCTGAAACCAAACGGTCAGAAAAATACATGGCTGCACGTGACCGAATTTCACCCGATCCGGCGATCTCTAGGCTTGATTGCCCAATGGAGTTCGCAGACGGAGCCTTCCAGTACTCGACAATCCGGCCAGATCGAAGAAACGGGTGTCAGACAGATCTTCTTCTTGGAGCAAGCGGAACCATAGGACCACCTCCTTTATTCGAGCACACCAGCAGGCCCCCACGCCGCCGGATGGAGAAGCCAAGCGCAAGGTGAACACAACGCATCTCCCTGCAACCTCCATGGAAGATTTTGGTCAGATCTCGGAGCCGAAGATCCATCCGACCGCCGCCGCCGTCGGAGATGCGGCGGAGCTCCACGCCGGCCACCTCCCGCACGTTGCTCCGGCAACTAGGCCCCGGCCACATGACCCGGCCATCTTGGACCACAGCCAAGCGCCTCGCCGCCACCCGCGGGATGCCCTAACGGCCCACTCGCCTCCCCTCCAACAGCTACCGAGAGGGGAGCCGCCGCCGGCGCCGGCCAGGATCGATCAAAGAAGGGCGGAGGGCTGGCGGCGGCGTGGGATTGCCTCCGGAGTCACCCGGGTGGGGGACGACCCGGGAGGTCTTTTCGTTGCGGGAGCTCAGGTCGGCCTGTTATTCTCGATAACCCGCAGTTTATATGTGTGTGGCGGTTCTCTCGATTAGATCCGACGTCGGAGTGTGACAACTAAATTGTCCGACATATCTAGTTCGTTGTGCTTGTGTGGCTCAACTCGCTAGACTGGCCTGAAAGTTTCCCGACACTTGGCCCGGATGTTTTGGGGCCTGAAAGTACCGGTTATGTCAAGTGTGTTGTGCATGTGTGGTGCAAACTGCAAACTCTCTAAATTGGCCAAGAAGTTGGCCTGGATGTTCAAGGTCCGGGATGTTCGGACCCTTTGCAAGACAACTACCAGGGCACACTCTCTGGGGAACTTATGGAGCAACTCTCAAGTATGCCTTCTGTTTTAGGATTATGCATAAGTAAAGTATTTTTATCCATCATGCATTTGATGACATGCCTTCTGTGTGTTGCTTCAAATCTAAACAGGTAGGGAGTATAGAGCAAGGTTTTGGTTACCAAACTGGGAAAAAATCTCGTGGGTGCTCGAGATTTGCGGTTACCGCGATAACCGAGAAATCTCGACGGGTTACTGGATGAATTCAAATTCTGAATTTTGAATTCAAATTCTGAATTTTGAATTCAAATTTCTGGGATTTTTCATAAATTGGGTAACCGCTCGGTAACCGGAGAAATACCGAAATTTTGAATTCAAATTTCTGGGATTTTTCATAAATTGGGTAATCCTTATTTGGGCCGGTCTAAATTCAAAAAAGCCCGATTTTTTTTGCTCAGTAAGCCCTTTTACCGTGGGTGCTCGAGATTCCCGGTTACCGCGCGGTAACCGGATTTCTCACTCGGTAACCCAAACCGTGGTATAGAGTACTCTGTTGGTGGAGTAATAAGCATCATGCATCTCGGTCACATGACACCTGATCTGCACTTGTCTTGTCTTAGGCATATGTTTGTGCAACCCAACATACCATTTTAGATTTATAATTCAGCACCCATGCATGTCTATCAATCCACAGCTGACAACTACCAACTACCAAGTATACCCACAAGCACTACAAGGGCGTAATTTTTTTACTCGAATTCAGAACTCATAATAACATATTTATTTATGCATATCGGACAGTGATAAAAAATACTGAGCAAACAAGAGGAATGTAAGCGGCCAAGCAGAACATGTATACATATATGTAATATTGATGCAGTTGATTTTTGCCAGTTAAGTCGAAACTCATAAGAGCAAACAATAATGAATAATGCATGATAAAAAATACTGAACAAACAAGAGGAATGTAAGCGGCCAAGCAGAACATGTATACATATATGTAATATTGATGCAGTTGATTTTTGCCACTTAAGTCGAAACTCATAAGAGCAAACAATAATGAATAATGAATAATTCACGCAACAAACCAGGAGCAGTTTCAAAGAGTGAGTAGCCAAAAGTAAAAAAACGAGGAGCCAAACATCAGGCTGCCGTTTCTTAAACTGCTGCCAAGATTCTGATCTCCAAGGAGACCCTCTCAAGCATGCTTAAGAAGTTCCCCAATCATGCAAGGGGTGTACGGAAAAGATTCGTATATACCGTTTGTAGGTGAGCTCTGGTAATCCTTTGCGTGTATTTCACCTAGATATTGCATTTTCGAGCTTTCCAAATGATAAGCCACTCCTACCAATTTTGTGAAGGCCAAGAAAACAACCTCTTTGTAGGGATGAAACCCAAGGAAGGTAATGTAGTTATCGTGAGCACCATAATCTTCAATATTCAGAATATTATCATCATCGGAGTTCCATTCTTGATCCTCGCTCATTACTATTTCATTATTTTCCTTTTGTACCCCTTCTTTATCGTCCTCTTCTTGTTCATGTTCTTCTTCCTCCATCTCTGCCTCTACATCATCACCATCTTCTTCTTCTTCATCATCTTCTTTTTCATCATCACAATAATAAATATAACGTACATCTTCATCATCGGCCATGGTCCAAGTTTTCTCAAAACCTCGGAGGCCGCGTAAATCTACCATTGTCCATGGTTCAAGATCAATATGATGCTTCAACACCCATCGTATCCGTTCACATTCTTCGACGATGGTCCAAACCCGAAATTGATAGCTATCGTGTAGCGTTGCAAGGTACACCCCTTGTTTTGATTTACCAAGAAACTGCGGATGTTCGGTTTTATCGGTATCTACCGGCGATAGTATTACTTTGTATTTGCAATCTGACAAAGACAACCTGCCCAAATGTTAATTCATCCAAGAAATAAAAATTGTATGTCAATGTCAATCTAGAGTTATGTGATGCTTGTAAAATATTCACATGCTATTAATGCAAGACTTTAAAAGGTGATTTTGCAGATATGTGCTAAGGTGTGTACCTCACAACGAATGCACCGTGACAATGCACGCAGAGTGATCCTTGCCAATACACACTATACCGCCGCCTCGGTCCACCGTATTTGCCCCAACATGTTGGTCTTGGCTCCAAAGAATCTAGTCGTGCATTAGCCATTGTCCCCGCAGCCTCACCTTCACGTACAAATGACCTCATCTCCCATTGTTTTGTGCTGGATGAGAATACATTTAATGTCCATAAGGATGGTGGCCATTCCATCAAATCACGCGGGTCCTCTTGCTTCACGTCACTATCTTGTGTGTACTTTTCCGATGACGATTCTGCGAAACCATTTTCTAAATACTCTTGTTCTATAGTTTCACATGTAGACACATCGTTTGGCAATGAGAACAATGTATTCAAACTATACATCCCGGATAAGTTCAAGTCGACTTTCTTAGGCACTCGTGGGATTGAGAACACTTCATAATGTGGTGAGGCGGCGGGATCAAACACAAGATGTGGGTTAGCATTGTCCTCCTTCCAAGGTAGATCTTCCCACCGTCTTGTCACAGAGTTGACCACGGAGAGCGTCTTCCACCTGATTGCATCACAGAGCAAGAGGCCGTTGCAGTGATCCAAGATTGTGTTAAATGCATATTGACGACGATCCGACAAGAAGCTGAGATCGCCATTGACAGCGTGCTGAGACGTCGAGGGGCGGGCGAAGAAGTGCGGGTGGGGGTGGTCCACGTAGTTGACGCCCACCGCGTGCGGGAGGACGTGCGGGCGGAGCAGCCGATGAGCGTCGACGACGGCGAGCCACGCCTTGCGCACGCAGCGGGAGGCGGCGAGGTCGCGCGGCCGAGGATGTCGGCGAGAACGTCGTCCGGCAAAGTCTGCGTGTGATCCATGGAGACCACGTCCTTTGGTACCCACCAGAGGCGGAGATCAGCTAGAAGCGGCGGCGGTGTAGAAAAAAGGTCGTGGACTTGGTAGCTTACGTAGGCCTGTCTCGACGTTATTAACGTAGCCGATCCGGACTCGAACCGGAGAAACGTTTCTCGAAGCTCAACCGGCACCAACATCTACCGCAGCCGGAACAGTCAGGTTGGTGGGAACGGACGCCTACACGTCTCCAGGCTTCAGCTCCAGCCGTCGCCACGGCCATCGCCGTCAAACCGGCAAGTACGTCTCTAGCTGCTTCCTGAAGCGGTTGTGGTTACTAGTAAGAGGGAGACTGAGTTGTTGCGCACCAGGTGTTTGGTGTAATGCTGAGCAAGCGAGTGCGGGAGCAGCAGCCGTGGGCGTCGACGACGGCGAGCCATGCCTTGCGCAAGCAGCGGGAGGCGGCGAGGTCGCGCGGCCGAAGACGGCGCAGGATGGCAGCGAGCCTTGATGCCGACCAGTGGCGAAGATGACCTAGAACGCTGGAAGCGGCGGCTGGGTGTTGCAGGATCGGAGAACAATTCCCGTCACAACTGGAAAATCACTCTCTGCCGAGTGGTCTCGGCTTTGCCGAGTGCCAAATCTCGGGGAGTGTCGGCGAACACATCCTACGCCGACACAGCACAGAAAATACTCGGCGTAGATCAGACCACTCGGAAAACACCACATTCGCCGGCACAACGTTGATGAAGATCTCGGCGAAGCAAATAATCTCGGGAAAGACCGCAAAAAACACTCGGCAACGCGCCGATCTCGGCGAAACGGCTGACAACGTGTCGCCTGCCATTGGGACCCACCTTCCTGCGGCAATGCGTGAATTTCGCCGAGTTTCGCACCCGGCAAAGAGGCGACAGGGAAAAAAAAATGTTGCCTTCTTTTCTTCGCCGAGAGCCGCGCTCGGCAAATTGTGCGCGCGAAAGTTTTGACATTTGCCGCCATTTCCGGCAGATGTTCGCCGGGAGCATCGTTGGGCGGCACTCGGCGAAGAAAATGGCGCGAGAATAAATTCTCTTTGCCGAGTGTGTCGGTGGCCGGCACTCGGCAAAGACATGGGCGGGAAAGAAAATTTCGTTCCGCGCCATTTCTTCGCCGGGTGTGGCTGCTCGCCGAGCCTTCCTCTTGGCAAACAAGGTGGGCGGCAAAATAAATTCAGTACGCGCCAACTCTTCGCCGAGAGCTGTACTTCGCCGAGAAACCTTCTCGGCGAAGTTTACATTATTCCCGCTCTTCCGTCTCTCCAACGTGTGCTGTTTTGGCGCCAGTTTCTTCGGGGTGTCGGAACCACACCAAAACTAGGTGGTGTCACATAATATGCATTAGAGTGTGGTGGGAGGTTGTTAGAGACATCTTGAGACTCCGAGGTGTGACCGGCTTCACACACCGCACTTATCTCACTCGAAGGTTCTGGTCTTCTAGGTGGAAACTCCCATATCGCGTGCAACGGATGGAATCATGTGAAACCATGGGGCCAAACTGGGTTCCAAATGTTCATAAGACCTAACCTAGCACAACCAAGTATAAAAGTCCTCGGAGCTACCCCTTTCGACGCCCGTGGAAGGGGTAGACGACACGGTTGACTTGCGGTCAAATCTGTGGGGGGTTCGACGGAAGCGGTTTCTTGGGGTGTCGGAACCACACCAAAACCTAGGTGGTGTCACATAATATGCATTATAGTGTGGTGGGAGGTTGTTAGAGACATCTTGAGACTCCGAGGTGTGACCGGCTTCACATACCGCACTTATCTCCCTCGAAGGTTCTGGTCTTCTTGGTGGAAACTCCCATATCGCGTGCAACGGATGGAATCATGTGAAACCATGGGGCCAAACTGGGTTCCACATGTTCATATGACCTGACCTAGCACAACCAAGTATAAAATTCCTCAGAGCTACCCCTTTCGACGCCCGTGGAAGGGGTGGACGACACGGTTAACTTGCGGTCAAATCTAGGGGGGGTTCGACGGAAGCGGTTTCTTCGGGGTGTCGGAACCACACCAAAACCTAGGTGGTGTCACATAATATGCATTAGATTGTGGTGGGAGGTTGTTAGAGACATCTTGAGACTCCGAGGTGTGACCGGCTTCACACACCGCACTTATCTCCCTCGAAGGTTCTGGTCTTCTTGGTGGAAACTCCCATATCGCGTGCAACGGATGGAATCATGTGAAACCATGGGGCCAAACTGGGTTCCAAATGTTCATATGACCTAAACTAGCACAACCAAGTATAAAATTCCTCGGAGCTACCCCCTTTCGACGCCTATGGAAGGGGTAGGTGACACGGTTGACTTGCGGTCAAATCTGGGGAGGGGGTTCGACGGAAGCGGTTTCTTCTGGGTGTCGGAACCACACCAAAACCTAGGTGGTGTCACATAATATGCATTAGAGTGTGGTGGGAGGTTGTTAGAGACATCTTGAGACTCCGAGGTGTGACCGGCTTCACACACCGCACTTATCTCCCTCGAAGGTTCTGGTCTTCTAGGTGGAAACTCCCATATCGCGTGCAACAGATGGAATCATGTGAAACCATGGAGCCAAACTGGGTTCCAAATGTTCATATGACCTAACCTAGCACAACCAAGTATAAAAGTCCTCGGAGCTACCCCTTTCGACGCCCGTGGAAGGGGTAGACGACACGGTTGACTTGCGGTCAAATCTGGGGGGGTTCGACGGAAGCGGTTTCTTCGGGGTGTCGGAACCACACCAAAACCTAGGTGGTGTCACATAATATGCATTAGAGTGTGGTGGGAGGTTTTTAGAGACATCTTGAGACTCCGAGGTGTGACCGGCTTCACACACCGCACTTATCTCCCTCGAAGGTTCTGGTCTTCTAGGTGGAAACTCCCATATCGCGTGCAACGGATGGAATCATGTGAAACCATGACCTAACCTAGCACAACCAAGTATAAAAGTCCTTGGAGCTACCCCCTTTCGACGCCCGTGGAAGGGGTAGACGACACGGTTGACTTGCGGTCAAATCTGGGGGGGGTTCGACGGAAGCGGTTTCTTCGGGGTGTCGGAACCACACGATCCGCGTACTTGTTCCTGATTGGCTAGCCGAAGGGAGTCATTCGCTTGATCCAACGGCTCCCAAGCTCTCGTACGAAACACACGATCCGCGTACTTGTTCCTGATTGGCTAGCCGAAGGGAGTCACTCGCTTGATCCAACGGCTCCCAAGCTCTCGAAGTAAACACACGATCCGCGTACTTGTTCCTGATTGGCTAGCCGAAGGGAGTCATTCGCTTGATCCAACGGCTCCCAAGCTCTCGAAGGAAACACACGATCCGCGTACTTGTTCCTGATTGGCTAGCTGGAGGGAGTCACTCGGAGAGGCGGGTCTATAAGAGAGGCAGGAGTACACTTCACATCCATCATTGGCAGTACACGGGTAGCAGAGAGCAAGATTTCTGAGAGGCAGGAGTTCCTAGAGCGGAGGCTGAAGGTGAACCCTCCCCTCGGTCGGATCCAAGCAGCGGCAAGGATCTCTGATGATTAGCAACATCTCCAACACTTGTTCGGACGGTTGCAGATCATCAGAGACGTCTTGCCGCTATTTGGATCGAAGGCCGATTTGCCGTCTCACGACCACGCGATAATTTGCCGATTTGCCGGTCAGAGTGGCCACTGGAGAAGGCAGGCAACTTCGATCCGACGTGGTTCTGAAAGGGGCATGGTTAATTTAGGTAGTGCTTGCGCATGGTTACCATCACTGGATAATATAGTTAGAATAGTTTGAATAGGATGTGCTAGAATAGGATAATTTAGGTAGTGCTTCCGCATTTTTTTAAAGTTATATTATATACCATATTATATGATAATAACAAAAAATGAATAAAATGGTCTTTGCCGAGTAGGACACTCGGCAAAGAAGGCTACTCGGCAAAGAAACGGCGGTTTCTTAATGAAAATTTGGCTCCGGAAACCCCAAAAATCCCCAATTCCTTTCCCTCCCCGCGCGCTCCCACACCACACCGCTGTTCGCCACCGCTGCCGCCACTCTCACCGGCGCCACCCCCACCGCCCGCTCCATCTGCTGCCGCCGCCACCTGATCTCCCGGTCCGCTGCCACCACCACTCCTGGGCACCCTCGATCCGTCGCCGCTGCCACCCCCCGCCGCCACTACCCTCAGCCTCTTCTGCTCCGGCTCGACGCGGCTCCGGCTCCGGCACCCTCGGCCTCCTCTACTCCGGCCTCCGCTGCACCCCCTCCATCGACCAAGGTAAGCATCAAGCAGAGATTCTTGGCTACGGTTAGGGTTCGTTTAGGTTTTGGCTACGGCTAGGGTTAGGGATAGTTTTGGCTACGGCTACGGTTAGGGTTAAGTTAGCAGCAGCAGAGAAATTATGCAGCCACACTAGCGGTTCTATTTGTTGCAGCTAGATGTAGGTGACAGATTTGGGCGATGGATTGGTTTACCCCCACTGTTTCTGATTTTCCTTTCTGCTTGCATAAGATGAGTGGAAATACTGAACTGGTTGCTCTTATAGTTAGTCTGAAAGGAAGTTTTTGGTTGTTTATTGTGGTAATGCATCTCATGTTGCCACTTATCTGAACTTTAATGGTAACACTGGCGTTGTTGTGAGAATACTGTTCTTCTTAAGGCAATCAAATATCTGGGCGAATATTTTTCTCCAACACCCTTAGATAATAGCAACATTAGCTGATGGTTGATGAACAAGTGCCAAACTTTGTACTGTTTAAAAAAATGTCAATCTTTATAATTCTGGCCGCTTTTAGCTGAAAAAATAGATGCCATTTGTCAAGATAGTTTATGCTGGCTCTTGTAGCTGTTCTGATACCAACAAGGGGAGTGATACATTCAGAATTATGTATAGTTTTCATTTTTAATACAATTTGGTAACATGCATGGACAAATAATTTCACGAAAAAAACAACCGCGAACAACTTCTAATGAGGGCACTGATGTAAAGTTCCAACAACCATCTAGGAGTGTAGGTATCTCTTTATGGAGTTCGAAGCTTAATTTGTTTTTGTTGTATTAATATGAACCTGGGGCAATTTCGCTTAGGTTTTCGTTTTGCCGGGCGGTGCACTCGGCGAAGTGGTGCCAAATGTTCACCCCGTGTGGTCCCTTCGCCGAGTGAAGTGTGCGTTCCCGGCGAACTGGCACTCGGTGAAGTGCTGCGTTCCCGGCGACGCTTGGCACACGGCGAAGCATACTCACGGCGAAGTTGGGCACCGGCGCTCGGCGAAGTCCGGCTCTCGGCGAAGCACCACACGACGAAGAAGTTCGCCGGCACCCAGTTGGAGGACACATGGCGCCATCTATGCATTCCTTCTTCGCCGAGTGCCTTCACCACCGGTCTCGGCGAAGTTCTGACACACGCCTGACATCCATCTGACAAGGGACGATCCAGATTGTCTTTTCTTCGCCGGGTGTCTTGTCTAAATTCTCGGCGAAGAGTTCGCCGTGCATCCTGACAAAAAGCCCTCGGCGAAGCGGCGTCACCGAGGCGATTTTCGCCGAGACGTCTCTGCCGAGTACCGTTCTCGGCGAAGTGTTCGCCGAGGCCAATACCTGCCTTCGCCGTGTGTTTTGGCCACACGGCGAAGAGTGATTTTCAAGTAGTGCGTAGGGGCTTCTGGATCTTCTGGTGGGTTGCGTACTTGAATATTTCCATATGGCCTGCCTCGGTGCTACCACAAGTCCAGTATTTTTTCCAGGGGACATCATTTGAAACGTGATGAGATTCTAAAAAAAAATTAACATGATGAGCTAGTTAAGTTAACTCCGCCTATGTTGTCTCAACATAGCCGGTCCCAAGCCCAGATAAAGGAGGAGGGTTGTGATAGGCTTGACAAGCCAACGGAAAAAACCCAGCCACTCTTATGGAGATGAAACCCAAAAGAACCTCGTTGGGGCGTAACCCTCTTAGCGACGCGCCATATCGGAACCCGGGTGTGGTGTCAAATGGGCAAGGGCCGGGCCCCACCCCCTTGGTGGCGCGCCGTATCTTGATCTGGATACGGTGATAAGTGAGCAAGGATCGGGTCGTCGCATCCTTAGTGGCGCGCTACATCGACGCCCGGGTATAGTGAAAAATGAGCAAGGGTCTTCGCATTTGACTCGACGAGTGCGGAGGGTAAGGAAGTTAGCCGAGCCTAGGAGGATCCGCTTAGGTAGCTGGAACGTAGGGTCCCTGACGGGCAAGTTACGGGAGTTAGTTGATACGGCGATAAGGAGGCGTGTTGATGTCCTATGCGTCCAAGAGACCAAATGGAAGGGACAGAAGGCGAAGGAGGTGGAGGATACCGGCTTTAAGCTGTGGTACACGGGGACAACCTCAAACAAAAATGGGGTAGGCATCTTGATCAACAAGAGCCTCAAGGATGGAGTAGTGGACGTCAAGAGGCAAGGAGACCGGATTATCCTAGTCAAGCTGGTTGTTGGGGACTTAGTTCTCAATGTTATCAGCGCGTATGCCCGCAAGTAGGCCACAACGAGAGCACCAAGAGAGAGTTCTGGGAAGGTCTCGAGGACTTGGTTAGGAGAGTACCTACTGGTGAGAAGCTCTTCATAGGAGGAGACCTCAATGGCCATGTGGGTACATCTAACACAGGTTTTGAAGGGGTGCATGGGGGCTTTGGCTATGGCATCAGGAACCAAGAAGGGAAGGATGTCTTAAGCTTCGCCCTAGCCTACGACATGGTCGTAGCTAACACCCTCTTTAGAAAGAGAGAATCCCACCTAGTGACTTTCAGTAGTGGCCAACACTCTAGCCAGATTGATTTTGTCCTCTCTCGAAGAGAAGATAGACGCGCTTGCCTTGATTGTAAGGCGATACCTGGAGAGAGTGTTGTCCATCAACATAAGCTGGTGGTGGCTGACTTCCGTTTTTGGATTCGTGTCCAGCGGGATAAGCGCCCAAAAGTTGCTAGAACAAAGTGGTGGAAGTTAAAGGGAGAGGCAGCTCAAGCTTTTAAGGAGAGGGTTTTTAAGGAGGGCCCTTGGGAGGAAGGAGGCGATGCAAACAGTATGTGGATGAGGATGGCGACTTGCATTCGGAAGATTGCATCAGAGGAGTTTGGGGTGACCAGGGGAAGTAGAAGGGATGCTAAGGATACCTGGTGGTGGAACGTTGAGGTCCAGAAGGCTATTAAGGAGAAGAAGGACTGTTTAGACGCCTATACCTGGACAGGAGCGCAACCAACATGGAGATATACAAGGGGGCAAAGAAGGCCGCAAAGCGAGCGGTGAGCGAGGCAAGGGGCGGGCGTATGAGGACCTCTACCAGCGTCTAAACACGAAGGAAGGCGAAAGAGACATCTATAAGATGGCGAAGACGAGAGAAAGGAAGACGAGGGATGTCAACCAAGTCAAATGCATAAAGGACGGAGCGGATCAACTCCTCGTGAAGGACGAAGAGATCAAGCGTAGATGGCGAGAGTACTTCGACGACCTGTTCAATGGAGAGAATGAGAGCTCTACCATTGAGCTAGACGA
The DNA here is from genome assembly GCA_947311845.1 of Poa pratensis. Lineage (NCBI taxonomy): Eukaryota > Viridiplantae > Streptophyta > Magnoliopsida > Poales > Poaceae > Poa > Poa pratensis. The sequence continues at coordinate 7,046,403 of CAMZMU010000078.1, forward strand.
TTCCTCCGATGATACCAGCCGACGCTTTGTGCGGCGTATCCAGGAGGCTGAGGTTAGGGAGACTTTGAAGAGGATGAAAGGAGGCAAGGCAATGGGCCCTGATGGTATCCCCATCGAGGTGTGGAGAGGCCTTGGAGACATAGCGATAGTATGGCTAACTAAACTTTTTAACCTCATTTTTCGGTCAAACAAGATGCCTGAAGAATGGAGGCGGAGTACATTAGTGCCAATCTTCAAGAACAAGGGGGATGTTCAAAGTTGCACTAATTACCGTGGAATCAAGTTGATGAGCCATACAATGAAGCTATGGGAGAGAGTCATTGAGCACCGTTTAAGAAGATTGACAAGCGTGACCAAAAATCAATTTGGTTTCATGCCTGGGAGGTCTACCATGGAAGCCATCTTCTTGGTACGACAACTTATGGAGAGATACAGGGAGAAGAAGAAGGATCTTCATATGGTGTTCATTGACTTGGAGAAGGCGTATGATAAGATACCACGGAATATCATGTGGTGGGCCTTGGAGAAACACAAAGTCCCAACAAAGTACATTACCCTCATTAAGGATATGTATGATAATGTTGTGACAAGTGTTCGAACAAGTGATGGCGACACCGATGACTTTCCAATTAAAATAGGACTGCACCAGGGGTCAGCTTTGAGCCCTTATCTCTTTACTTTGGTGATGGATGAGGTCACAGGGGATATACAAGGAGATATCCCATGGTGTATGCTCTTTGCGGATGATGTGGTGCTAATTGACGATAGTCGGGCGGGGGTTAATAGAAAGTTAGAGCTGTGGAGGCGGACTCTAGAATCGAAAGGTTTTAGGCTTAGTAGAACCAAAACTGAGTACATGAGGTGCAGTTTCAGTACTAGTAGGCACGAGGAGGAAGAGGTTAGGCTTGATGGACAGGTGGTACCTGAGAAAGACACCTTCCGATATTTGGGGTCTATGCTCCAGAAGGATGGTGATATCGATGAAGATGTGAGTCATCGAATCAAAGCTGGTTGGATGAAGTGGCGCCAAGCTTCTGACGTCCTCTGTGATAGGAAAGTGCCACAAAAGCTAAAAGGCAAGTTCTATAGGACGGCGATTCGACCTGCGATGTTGTATGGCGCAGAATGTTGGCCGACCAAGAAACGACATATCCAACAGTTAGGTGTAGCGGAGATACGCATGTTGAGATGGATATGTGGCCACACAAGAAAGGACCAGGTTAGGAATGATGATATACGTGAGAGAGTTGGGGTAGCACCAATTGAAAAGAAGGTTGTCCAACACCGTCTAAAATGGTTTGGTCATATAGAACGTAGGCCTCTGAAACGCCATTGCATACCAGACGGATAAAGCGGGATGAGAATGTTAAGAGGGGTCGTGGTAGGCCAAACTTGACATGGGAGGAGTCTGCTAAGAGAGATCTGAAGGATTGGAATATCACCAAAGAACTAGCCATGGATAGAGCTGCGTGGAAGTTAGCTATCCATGTGCCAGAACCATGACCTGGTTTCGAGATCTTATGGGTTTCAACTCTAGCCTACCCAACTTGTTTGGGAAAAAAGGCTTTGTTGTTGTTGTTGATGAGCTAGTTAAGTTGTGGGCGGCAGAAGGGTTCATAAAGGCTACTATGCCTGAAGAGGAAATGGAAGATGTTGCTCAGTATTACTTTGATGAATTGCTGTCGGCCTCATTTCTGCAATTAGGAGGGAAGGAATCTTCACGTGATGTTGACTACTTTACAATCCATGATCTGTTGTGCGATTTAGCAGAGGAGGTTGCCGGAAGAGATTGCTTCAGAATCGAACAAGGCTGCACACGAGAAGTTCCTCAAGATGTTCGCTATCTTATTGTCGGGGCTGATAATATAGACATGCTTACTGAGAAGATATCTGGTTTGCAAAACTTACGCACTCTCATCATCGGTGAACATATAGAGGTTAGAGAAACCGAGAGTCCGAAGTCTTTGTTACATTTAAGTGGACTTGGTCTTGCTAGTTTCTCATTCCCGGATTCTATTGGCCAGTTGTTTTGCTTTTTGTATGGATGGACCGAGCTGGCTAACTTTTCCAAGCGCTTTAACCAAGCTATACCACATTCAGGTGGTAGAATTTTGTACGTATAGGGACTTGGTATTTCCTCGTGATGATATGATGAACCTCGTGAGCTTGCGCCATGTATGTGCAAGCGGCCACTGGTTGTCATCTCTGCATTTTCCGAACATTGGCAGGCTGACATGGCTCCAAACGTTACCGAAGTTCACAAAAAGGAAGAAACAGGGGTACGAGTCACATCAGCTGAAATACCTAAACAAGCTTCAAGGCAAGCTGCAGATCCACGGTCTTGAGAATGTTAAGAGCAAGAGGGGGGCTCTTGAAGTCATTCTTGTTGCCAAGGAAAAATTCACAGAACTGGTACTTGTATGGGACGATGAGAGCTGCAGTCCAGAAGTTAAAGAAAAGGTACTTGAGGGTCTTTGCCCATCCAAGTGTCTTGAAAGCCTCGAGATAAGGGGGTATCACAGTTGAAGGTTACCAAACTGGTTGATGGGTGATAATAATGGCGGCCCAAAGAACCTTCAAGAACTCATAATCAACGGACATAGTATTGTGAATGCATGATAAACACCAGATTGTTTGATTCATATCTTTTGTAATACTATGGAATGATGAACACATAATTTATTTGTTCCTTGTCGTCTGTAACACTGTCGAATGATGAATGCTTAGTTATTTGATTGCTAGGAATAAGGGTGAGAGGTTACCAAACTGGGTATGTAAGCATAACGGTGGCCCAGTGCAAAGCTTAGCTTCACTGGATGTAGCCAACTGAGGACCTGCTTATGATTAACCATGCAACTTCGTAAATTCAACATGGAGACATTCAACGAATCAATTCTCGGTTCATGAAAAATATTTACATAGATGATCAATTCTAGTAAAATGTCATCCATAAGACCATTCATTGACCTGCTGTGCTGTTCCACCTTGAACACGCCCACGAGCCACATCACTTGAAACTGCAGCCAGCTACTTATAGATTGTCAGTGAAGAAGCACTTCTCGATCTTCACAGAGGGTAGTTCTTCTACCACTTCAGGCATGACTTCTTGAACACTGTTCATCCATTGCGCCACCAGTTTTGACTTTCGTCGGCATATTGCTGAGGTGCACTATAAATCTGAATCTGGAAGCTTTCATCCACCCTAGTAAATTAAACAAGAAGAATCATTAACACAATGCAACATACATCATACATGTATAAGAATGGACTCAGCAAGACCTATCAAACCTCTAGCTGAATGTAAAGAACACACATTAATCACGAAACAACAAGCATGACTTCTACATGTGACAATCTGATGGAGCACCCGTGTATTTTCACTCAAAAGAACAAGCAGCTCAAGCCGAACACTGGTTATTCGTGTGGAAATATTTGAATGCATCAGGATCAGAACTGTACTTAGTTGCTTCCATGAGGAAAAAACTAATATAAACAAATGGTGAACAAGAAAATATTCAGGGTCTGAATATTTAACTCATATGAAAGATGGAAAAACTTATACATGCAAATGATGACCAAGAAAATTTAGATGGCCATGAGCTGCATTGAATTCGAAGAACATTTCTTGCAGAGGTAAGTTCCGAAGTTTATATTCAGTAAGCTCTAGTCCAGCAATTTGTGGAAGTACAAAATCTGACTAAGAAAACTTTAATCTCTCACTGTAAGTTGTATAGAAGACTAGAAGGTTCGCAAGTACAGGGTATTGTCAGGAGTATTCTGAACTAAAGGCTATAAAGTGCTCAGTTCTCTAAGATATTACTCACAGTGCAAACTTATACTTATTTTTAAGGAGGTCACTTCTTGAATAGTTCACCCGAAGAATTAAGTAGTACTTTGCTTTTATGCTATTGTGCACATGTCATATCCCAAATGGAGTTGATTCTGTCCATGTTCAGTTTTGCTATACAAAGAGTTGTCCTAAAATAAAAATGGAAATCAAAACTTAACATTAAAAGATTAGCTTGTTCTGAATAAAGATGTTGGAAGAATCACATGCTTTTCCAATGCATGGAGCCCTATGATTTTGCTGGATCTGGCAGAAGCAACACGGAAGGCTGGGACAGAGAGTTAAAAAAGCATTACACTAGCCTCGATAGTCGATACTATGACATATTTTGGCACTACAAGCAGCACGGAAGAAGAATTACTACAAGCATGAAGCATCATAACAAGGCGGATTACTCACAGTTCACAGACTCTGAGCGATGAGGCTGACGGCGAGCCCCAGCAAAGAAGTCATGAACTACCTCAGGGCCCAAGATGGATGGCGAAGGCACAACATGATCTGAGCCAGAACGACATCTTCAGCTACCGAGGTGGCCAGACCCGGTAACGGCATCGCCATCCTACTGCAATCCAATCGGTGGGGGTTAGCCGGTTAGGGCTGAAGGCGGAGAGACAGAGCAGGAGGCTTAGGCAGAGAGCACATGTAGAGAACGATGCTTACGGGAATCAGAGATGTGACCGAAACACAACGGGTCAGGGTGGTAAGAACGCCATCGCTTGGGAATTAGGATGGGAGGGGTGGTGCCAATTCGACGCAAATGACGGGTTGGAAGAGGAATCGAACAAAGCTGTAGGATACATCAGCATAATTTGGATATTGAAAAGGTTTACGAGCTAAGAGGAACAAATTATAGGTACTGAGGTAGTAATAAATTATTGATCTCAACTGAATTTAAAAGATGTGACTGTAAACACTCGCTTTAGTGTGTGTAGCACTATAATTTGCAATAAAAGTTGGAATACATAGCCGGACAGAGGCCATGGGAACAAAAATTAACCAGTCCTGAATCAAAGAATTGGTACCTTTCTGTTGCAGGAGTTCATATGATACCTAGGCACCTAGCAGTATAACTAAGTTCTAACTAAAACGAGGGAAAAAAAACGGGCGTGTTGGTAGCAATATCCAACACGACAGGTGCCGCCTGCCATCCCAGTACAAAAACAAGTCACAAAAATGTAACACACACAAAATTATCTTATTCAATCTGACCAATATGATTTGCTCAGAGATTAGGAGAACAAACCTTATATGACGATCTAAGAATAGTGGAGATTGAATGCAATAAATAAGAGTTGCCTGTGAATGATAAGCACTCCCTTGGATCTTATTAGGTTGATTTCAGATAAAACAACACCGAGATAAAATTTGAATTGCCTGTGAGCACAAGCTGTACTTATTTAGAGCGGTGGCTCAGATCTTATTTGTCACTGTACCGGGTTTATTTCAAAAAAAAATGTCGCGGGATATAATTGCACATGTGAAGATGAGTAAAGAGTACTTTTTTGCCTCCTTATATCTATTAAAATATAAGTGTATCCAAGGGAAACGGGATCTACACTTGTATTCCATCTACATTAACCTTGTGTTTTAGCAATTCCGTGAGGATCCTCATATCAAAACTACTACTCGAAAAATATTGTCTTGCCCTAGTGCTTTTCGCAATTCCATGAGAACTGATGCATAAACTATGCACAGTGTGCAAGATTTTTTTTCTCTTACAAATCTCGTTCCCTTAAATTGCAACTTGGACAAATAAGACAATATATTAGGATTAAATGTCTCCTGGCACTTAGCTTTCCCACAAGCACAAGAAGATAAACACTAATAAATCATAAATAAGAGTTATCAGTTGTAACAATAAACAATCAAGCATTAGACAAACTGTGATAATTATGAAAGGAAGGAAATAACTAGGACGCAATAGAAATTTTACCACTCATATTGTCGGTAAAGACAACAACGATGGTGGGAAGTTGGCGTATATGCGTTTCCCATACATATGCATGCCATGTCTCGCGCAAACCCTCTGAAGTTCCAACGTCTTGATGTCCATTGAGAAATATTCAACGAGATTCTCTACATATGAGGCTTCTCTCCTACCTAAGAGCACGTACCTCTCTGTTGCATCTACGATAAAATATCTGTACCCAGAACCTAGTGAAATCTTCTTCTCCGTCTGCCACTGGGTGGGACTGTCGTCTTTATTTCGTGTTATTTCGTGCAATGGTATAGCTGAGATCAGATGCAGTAAAACAATGGAAACCAAACATGCCAGGCATGCCTTCCCCTAGGGATGTAAACGGATCGGATTGGATCGGATCGGATAATGCTCTTTCCATATCCGTTTTCATTTTTTTTTGTCGGATTTGGAGCGGATCGGATAATGACCGGATGCGGATTCGAATGCGGATTATATCGGACTACGGATTCGGATCGGATATGGAGCGAATTCGGACCGGAAACGGATAAAAATAATCGGATAGATACGTGCAAACAAATAATTAACTGTATTAGTTAAGAATGAAAAAGGTTAAATAGATATATGTACCTAAACTGCTGGCAAATGAGACATACATTTACAAAAGAAACTACTCACATTCGGAGTGATTATGAACATCTCTTTTCATCAGGCTGGATTTGTAGAGAGGTCCGCCGCAGTGAGGAAGTCAATAAGATGTGCACTATGCGATGATTACGACGTGTTTACGTTATGCTAATATTATATGTAAAGATACTCATCAAGTTTTATGAAAGTAACTGACTAACTGTATATTGGGTCGACGGGTTGGACTAATTTAATCGGATTATCCTAATTGGTAAGGTCGGATAATCCGTAAAAAATGGCGGATAATCCGCATTCGTCGGATAACAACCATACCATATCCGGCACCATATCCGTCGGATATCCGCCTGACTAATATCCGCATCCGCATCCGTAGCCAGCGGATTTCCAAAATTGCTTACCATATCCTTAAAATCGGACGCGGGTGCGGATTCGGAGCGGAAATTATCCGTACCATTTACATCCCTACCTTCCCCTGCCTCCGCAATAGCTACACCTTGACCATGTCTACTCCATTCTCCGGGTGGGAGGTCAGCCATGGAGAACTCCATCCTCCTGGTGTCAAGCACAAGAATTTTTTTGCTATTAATGACCAACCAGTCCCAGTAGAAGCGGCCATAAGCATAATGGCGCCTGAGAAAAAAAAAGCGTGCATCTTTGACATGATGTCCCTCTCAGCCTTGCCACCCAACAAATCACCCCAGGCCTTGGATGCGGCGGCTGTCCATTGTCCGGTGCTCGAAGAGAAGACGATGGCGGATAGCTTAATTTTGCAATGTAGCATATAAATCACAGCGAATGATGTCTCTTCCATCGCAGTCGGCTCCTCCTCACCGAGAGGGACAAGGAAAGGGTCGGACTGGGGCCTGGGCAGGAGAAAGGCGGCACCGAAGGGGCTAGGTCTTGAGGTACTGGGGGAAGCAGGATGTACCGCCGGTGCAAGGGGTCGCACACCACGAGCTGCCTGAAGAGCGGAAGCTGCTCGTTATATTCGAGTAGACGATGGAGCAGGACGCGTCCGTCGCGGATGTCCAGGACGGCCCATCGGCAGTGGGAGGGGGGAAGGAGAAGGATAAGTCGGCGGCGAAGGCGCGGGCGCCCGGAGCGGAGGCGTGTGGCGGTTGGGCTGCGTGGAACTGTGGAGGTTGGTCTGGGTGGAACCCGTCGCCGTCGAGGAATCCGAGGACTTGTGGGGCGTGGATGCGGCGGAAGCAGCGGAGGAAGTACGGGTCGGTGACGAGTCGGCGGAAGGAGACGCAGGCGGCGGAGGTGCGGGCGAGGTCGGCCGCGGTGGGCAGCCGGAGGAGGATCTCCGCCAGGAGGTGGTCGGGGATCTCCGTCAGAGGCGACGCGATTTTCTTGTTGGTCGCCATTGGCGGGGAGGAGAGGAAGTGGAGGCCGGCGGAGGGCGGCTGCCGCCTGCCGGCAACTGTTGACGAGATGGGAATTGGGAAGGGACGAAGGGTGGACTGCTGGTGGACTTTGCAGTGGGCCTTGGCTTTTTCCAAATTCACGCATACATCTCGTTGGGCGTACCATTCCCCAGCAGGCCTACACTCTGATTCAGCTCGTCCTACGCTATATATTCATCAGATGACCAGTGCAATACAAATCCACAAAGTGGTCGGGTAAAAAGCTCCAATAAGATAAAAAAAATATATGGAGATTATCAGCAAGAAACAGTGAGCCTTTGTTAGGGGAATTTGCGAGCTTTATTAACAAATGTATAATCATGGTTACAAGATTAATTTCTAAGTTTCTTCTTTCAAAAACCAAAGGAGCACCAGCCACCCGGGCAACAAGCATGACGTGCGCAGGTGTGTGCCGCTTTACTGGCCGTGCACAGCTTGCATTCTGCTAATTGCTTCAGCATTGTGAAGACAGAAAGAAAACAAACATGAGCGCACGACACTTATAATGTTGCCCTGGAACTGGCAATGACTTCACGCAGTTAGTTTCTTTCTGCATCTGCCAAGTAACAAATCATTGTCAGCCATGACATAGAACTGAACCCTCTCAACCGCATGCTACTTACAGTAGTGCTTGTCTTGAGTTGTTATCTGTTCCACTCACGACCATTTTGTCACTTGTCAGATAATACTTGTTATAATAAGTCTAAGACTAAGATAATAGGGGGACTTGAAAATACACATCGGGCACCTCTTACTATAGGATCTCTTAATTATAGCTGCTTACACTAAGCTGAAAGCTGCACAAAGCATGAAAGCAACAACATAGGCATGATCACTGCCAAGTGAAGATCCATGGACTGTTTATGCGTCATCTTGTAGGCAACAGGGTCACGGGTGTGAAGTCCACACTACTGAAACTGAAATAAGTTTGAACTCAGAATGCTGATCTGATTACTACTCCATGGAATCTGAAGAAAAAAACAGTTCAGACAAGAATATTTTCCACCCAATTTGTGCATATATTCAAGAGTTTACGAGCTAAAAGAATTAAAGAAACAATAATAAGTACTTGGGTGATATCACAGGATGAGGCAGATTCGTGTAGTCACATTATTAATATTGATCAATGATCGCTACTGAATTTGAAAAATGTGACTGCAAACACTCGCTTTGCATGGTGTGTGTAGCATTGTAATTTGCAATGCAAGTCGAAGTACATAGCTGGGCCAGACAGAGGCACGCCAACATAAAAAAAATGAGTCGTGAAAAACTTAAGCCATACATAACGGGTATCTTTGTCTTTCAGGAGTTCATATACTACCTAGGAACCTAGAATTGCAACAAACTTCCAACAAAAATGAAAGAAGCTTTCTAGCGTTCCTTTATGGTTTTCTTCATTTCGTTCGTTGTTTCTCTGGAGCGTACCCCTGCGTGGGTTTTGGTGGTGGTGGGTTTACCTGGATCTGTGGCCTTGCCCAGTTTTCCAGTTTTTAGTTCCTTTTTGCTTTTTTTGGTGTCCGGGTACTCTGAAATGTATTACCAGACCTTGTTGCTGCTTTCCTAAAGCAGGGCATTAATAAAGTCGCCTAGTTTCTAAAAAGAACCAACAGTAGTGCAGGCTACCATGCCAGTAGAAAAAATGAGAAAAATGGGATTTTTTTCGGTCCGCAGCGCTTACAGACTAGCGATGGATCTTAAAAGTGCAGACATCCCAAATACAAGTGTCAGCAGTAATGGGATAGGAATCTGTGGAAAACGATTTGGAATACAAAAGTCCCCCCAAGGTTAAAATCTTTACCTGGAAATTGGCAACAAACAGCCTTGCTGTCCAGGTAAATAGAAGCCAAAGAATCCCCAAAGTGCTTCCTATGTGCTCTATCTGTGGCCAGGAGGATGAAACAGCATACCACGCAACTATGTGTTGTACAAAGGCTGTGGCTCTTAGACAGGGACTGAGGAAAAAGTGGAATTTACCTCCAGAAAATAAACTGAGGTACACGGGTCCTGATTGGGTTCTTATCCTTTTGGATAGTTTGGATCAAACTATGAGAAGTAAAATGATGTTCCTCAGGTGGAGGGCCTGGCACCACCGAAACAACATTATCTTTGATAAAGGTGATGCCTCAATTGTTAATTCTTTTAATTTCTTGCAAAATTATCTAGTTACCATGCAGGGTATAGAGTCCGGGAGAAATCTCACTGATAGAAAAGGCAAAAGCCCAGCCTCTGATGCAGTTCCTCCAAACAACTCGACAACAAAGGATGAGTTGCAAAAACAAAAGAACACTCGAGGAAACCTGAAGAAGGGTGGGTCAAGTGTAACGTGGACGCAAGCTTCATTGCTGAAAGCAGATCAAGATCGTGGGGTACGGTCCTGCGTGATCATGAAGGCCAAATTATTGCTTCAGCTTGGGATGTGATCCCACAGTGTAGCTCAGCTGAAATGGGGGAGGCTCTTGCGTGCCTACATGGTTTGGATTTGGCAAGGAACAACTCTGGAAGCAAAAGCATTATTATTGAAACGGATTGCTCTTCTATTTTAAATCCGTTGAGAGATAATGGCCATGATAGATCTGATGTGGAGTTAATAGCAAGAGAATTCAGGCGCAAGAAACCACCTGACAAAGAGGTTCTAGTTCTGATAGTTAATAGAAGCTGTAATGCTGTGGCTCATGATCTTTGTCAGTTGAGCCGTAGAGAGTTGAGTAGTGGTGTGTTACCGAGTACGATCCCAACCTGCGCGTCGAGATCGGCTTGGATCGATTGTAATCAAACTCTTTGTTATATTTAATGCAAAAACTGAAAATTCAAAAAAAATAAAAAAATAAAAAAGTGTAACGAAAAAGGTAGACATACAGAACCGGTGGCCCCGCAAATTCATCTTATAGAACTGGTAATACATAATCACCAGAGAACTCCTTAGTCAAATCATCTCAACCAGCTTTAAGATTAGGAGAACCATCATATGAGGATCTGAGAATGTGGAGATTGACTGAAATAAAGAAAAATTTCAGTTCCCTGTGCAATGGTAAGCACTCCCTTATACCAAAAAAGGGTAAGCACTCCATTATTTCAGATAAAACAGCGTGCGAGCACAAGATTATCTTATTATTTAGAGCAGTGACCAGGATCTTTTTCATAACCGTACTAATTATGCAGATCTATTTCAACACAATATCACAAGATGAATTATACGTGTGAAGATGGCTAAAAGAACGTTTCTGCCTCCTTATCTATCTAAAGAAAAGTGTATAACTTGAGTTGTCCTCGACTTGAATGAATCTCCTCGAGGTGATGGACCTACACTTGTATTCCTTCTACGTTTACCTTGACAATCAAAACTACTCACTGAAAATAATTGCCATGGTCTAGTGTTTTCAGTGATTCCATCAGCACCACTGCATAAGCTACTTGTGTGCAAGATCTTTTTTCTTACTCACCTCATTCTCTTAAAATGGCAATTGGAACAAACAAGACAATTAACACACTGTGTCCCCGAGCTTATTAGCCTTCCCATGAACACAAGAAAATAAATATACTAAATCATGTAAACAAGAATTACTTATCACAAAATTGAATAATCAAGCGTTAGACAAGTCGAGTTATAATTATGGAGGGAAGGGAAGGACATAACTAGCTAGTGATAGCAAGTATACGAATTCATATTGCCGTTGAAGACAAGGGTGGTGGGAAGTTGGTATATATGAGTGTCCGAGTCGGCCTGCGTTGTTTCGAACAAACCCTCTGAAGCTGCAAAGTCTTGATGTCCATTGAGAAATATTCAAAGAGTGGCGGGTCTGGAGATGAGTATTTTACCCTTGTGAAGAGCATGCACCTCTCTGTTGCATCTCTGATAGAATACCGGTAGCCAGAATCTAGTGAGATTATCTTCTCCGTATGCCACTGGCTGGGACTCTGGCCTTTATTTCGCATAATGGTATACGTGAGATCAGATCCAAGTTCTTGTTTAGAAAAACCAAACATCCCAAGCCTGCCTTCACCTGCCCCCACAATGGCTAGACCTAGCTTTCTCCAATCTCCGGGTGGAAGGTCAGTAATGCAGAACTCCATTCTGTGGGTGTCAAGCACCAGCAACTATGTCCCCTTAATCATGGAGGAGTCCCAGTAGAAGCAACCATAAGCGTAATGGTGCTTGAGACACGTAGGGTCTATCGGTGGCATCTTGGTCAGCCCACCCCTGCCAACGAACAAATCACTCCAACTCTTGGATGCAGCAGCTTGCCACTGTCCGGTGTTGGACGAAAAGACGAAGGTAGCCAACTTAGCTTCACAATGGGCCACACAGATCACTCTGAATCCCGCCTCCGATTCCTCGCCGAGGGGAACGAGGAAATGCTCCACCGATGCGGCTGGGCCTACAGGTGCTGGGATGAGCAGGATGTACCGCCCGTGCAAGGGGTCACACACGGCGAGCTCCCTAGAGATTGGGGGCAGTCATCCTCTTCGTTGTCGCGGGCGAGGAGGACGCGGCCGTCACGGATGTCCTGGATGGCCCATCGGCGGGAGAGGAGGATGGAGAAGAGCAAGTCAGCTGTGGGGAGCACGCGGGCGGCAGGGGCGGAGGGGTGGGGCGGGAGGGCTAGGTTGAAGCCGTCGCGGTCGAGGAAGGCGAGGAGTGGCAGAGCGTGGAGGCGGCGGAAGCTGCAGAGGAAGGAGCCATCGGTGACGAGTCGGCGGAGGCACGGGCGAGGTCGGCCAGGGCGGGGAAGCGGAGGGAGATCTCCGCGAGGAGGTGGTCGGGGATCCCCGTCAGACGCGACGCGATCTTTTTGCTGGTAGCCATTGGAGGTGAGGGGAGGAAGTGGAGGCCAGCCGGGACAGGAGATTTGGGGTAGACTCTGGTTTCTCATGTTCCTATGGCCTAACCTAACACAACCAAGCAAAAATGTCCACTGGCCTACCCCCTTTCGACGCACGTCTATGGGGGTAGACGAAAACGTTAGGGTTTTTCCAGCGGATTCAGGGTTTCGCCGAAGCGGGGCCCCGGAGCGTCGGAACCTCACCCAAACCTAGGTTGTGCCATACCATATGTATACAAGTATGTTGGGTGTTGTAAATGTGCAATATCCTACTCCTAGGTGTGACCGGCTTCACCGACTTCACTTTCTCTCTAGTGAGTTTCTGCACTTAGAGGTGAAAACTCCCCTTTCGGGCGAACCGAATGGAATCTTGTGTTGATTTGGGGTAGACTTTAGTTTCTCATGTTCCTATGGCCTAACCTAACACAACCAAGCAAAAAGTCCACTGGCATACCCCCTTTCGACACACGTCAATGAGGTAGACGAAAACCAGGGCCGTCTCTAGAAATCGGGGGCCCCAGTGCGAAGTGCCAAAAGGGGCCTAAACACGACTTAACCTTCGACTCTTCTAGTCTTATGATCTACATAGTGGTGATATGCAATTCGATAGAATGGTTAGTGGCTGGGTTTGACGGTGTTACTTAAAGATCGCGATGGATTCATCTTCAATGGTTAGGGGGAGCAAATAGATAAACAATGGGGGAGGGGGTAGGGAATCACCAAGCCGGGGGGCTCGTCATGCTCATGGCATTGGTGCAAGCAGCGAACAACGGAAGTCACACTCTCACAGAGTACAACAAAGGGATGTCCGATAGGAAAAAAAGAATATTTTTTTGCGGATCTTCCAAACAAGCAACAAATGAGCAACTAGGTGCCAAATTCCAAGTGTGTGGGCTTTATAGCAAGAGATGGGTGAGGACAGCGGCACATTTTTAGCTCGACTCAATGCTTGCAGTCGTCACTTTATCGACTGAAGAGCTATTTATAATTTATTACGTCAGATTTTTTTATACAGTTGTTGATGATCAATAATCCGGTTGGCACTTTGGCAAGAAAATAAAAGAGAGGAACAAGCGTTCACGCAGCACAGCAGTAGTGGCGTTGGAGCTTTTTTTAATGAGACACGCACGCACCACGCATGCAGCAGCGAGCTGGGCGCTGGGCCGCTGGCCTAAGTGGCCTTTTTCTCGCTTAATTAATCCTACAGCTCTATGCATATATATGTGGTAGTTCGTATTTGGGGGCTCCAAATTTTTGGGGGCCCTGTTCGAGCGCACAGCTCGCACTGCCTCATGGACGGGCCTGACGAAAACGTTAGGGTTTTCGCGGAAGCGGGGCCCCGGAGCGTCGGAACCCCACCCAAATCTAGGTTGTGCCATACCATATGTATACAAGTGTGTTGGATGTTTTAAATGTGCAAGATCCTACTCCTAGGTGTGACCGGCTTCACCGACTTCACTTTCTCTCTATTGAGTTTCTGCACTTAGAGATGAATACTCCCCTTTCGGGCGAACCAGATGGAATCTTGTGTTGATTTGTGGTAGACTTTGGTTTCTCATATTCCTATGGCCTAACCTAACACAACCAAGCAAAAAAGTCCACTGGCCTACCCCCTTTCGACGCACGTCTATGGGGGTAGACGAAAACGTTAGACTTTTTCCAGCGGATTCAGGGTTTCGCCGAAGCGGGGCCTGTGGGGACCCCGGACTAGCTGTCCGAAATACCCGATTATGCTTAACACAACGATCCCGTGATCAGTCTGTCGTTGCACATAATCCGAATTGGATACCAAAATTTACATCCATTACAATACCGAATAAAAAGTCTTACATAAATGGTCATTTAGACCAAGTTCTTACATAGGTGCCTTCATGGGCCAAACCAAAATATCAGCGGAAGCTACGGCGTAGTAGACATCATTTTCTAACGACGACAACCCGACAGGCAGCTGACTTGTGGAGATCCTTAGTTGGCGTAGAAGTCGCCATACTCCTGCTCGGCGTAGTGTTCCTCCTCGTAGTCTGGCTAGGTCAATAGCCAGGGACGAAACCAATATGAGTACATTTGAATGTACTCGCAAACTACCCCAACATGAGTATGCACCAGTTTTATTTTAGTTGACAACTTTTTCTTATTTAAAACATCTCTATATCTTTATTGAAAAAGGTAAGAAGAGTTTTATAACTATATTTAAAGAAGTCACCATTTTCATCTGTTTTTCCAAAACTCCCCCTTCTTCCGACCATAGCCCGTCATGGTCCACTTGCATCCAACCACCTCATACCGATCCGTTGGTATAGGTGTAGGAAACAATCTCCACTTCGTTTTTCTTTTAAAACTCAAAGTCTTTTAAAAACTTGCACAAGGTCTTAGGACAGTCTCCCAATTGTCCATATCCGAGGACTCGGCTATTCGAATAGTTTTAAACACTCTGCAGAGGTAGCACGCTTTTAACCCACATCCATCCGGCAACTCATCGTGTCTGCCACGTCTCGCCATACCAGGTGTATGCGAAGTAAGCCGCCAGCCATAGCCTCTTATTTGCTCATGCTAGTATAGGATCCTTCCCATATGACACTTTCCATCGACACCCAGTCCGGTTTCCCGTCAGAAACCTATGTGTGAGGACTCATAGTTTTGTCCGGCGGTTTATGGTGGAACCTTCTATCCTCCCCACCAACTTGTGTGAGGACCCGGGTCAGGGGGTAGATCCTCGGACCATCCCCCTCATGCATAACGGAGTCATCTCCGTCGATGAGGTATCCCATACTAATAAGAGCAAACTACATGACTACGCCTTTTTCCCATATGTGGTAAATGTGGTCGCACCGGGTAAGATTGGTTTCCATAGTACTAGGACACTGTGCATTTTTCATAAACATCACCACTTTTCCAATACAACACCGACATCTCGGCATTCCATAAACTCTCAAGAAATATCAAAGGAGTTTTGAATAAACAACATTATTTTCCATCCTAAAGTTTTATATAAACTACTACATAGGGTGGCAAAATAATATCCATATACTTTTGAAACGGGTTTTATAAATCTTGCTTTGAGAGTAAAACATGTTCTGAAAGTAGATGCATATATTTGTAGTGCAAGCTCAGAGAATAGCTTGCCTTGCTTGGCAAAGTGATCTTGCTCTTGTTCTTCAAATTCAGCAAACTCTCCTTCCTCGATATACCCGACAACGTTCTCGTCTAATTAATAAACAGACAATGCAAACAATCACTAAGCTATACAAGCCATCATCTCAACATAGCCATCATCAACATCACAATTAGCTACTGCACACATCAAACCACACAATTTGGTTTTCAAAAAGTTGAATTATACATTATTTAATTAAGTCCAAATTATGGCAGAAACTAGTTATTCATGTTTAAATCCACAACTTGAGTTATGTTGGTCACAAAAATACAAACTAAATTTCTATAGAAAGCTACTGATGTGTAGAAGACAACCCAATTTGAATTGGATCATTTGGAGTTACCAAACTCCCTACATATTGGATTTAATCCAGTAGCTTAATAATCAAGTTTTAGCTACCATTTAAATTCTATTGCTCAAAAATTAAACCATTTTAGGGGTAACTAACCATGTATATGTGAGCTAACAAAATTGGTCCTAACTCATTTGGGTCAACCAATAAAATATTTGTTTGTTTTTGCCCAGAAGATTTTATCTTAAAGTCAACAACTAAACTGCTTAATTAATTCTACCAAAATTAGGGGAGCTAACACAAGGCTGTGCTAAGCTAGCAAAATTGGTTTGGAATTATTTGGACTAACAGAGTATCAGAAACAAACAAGTTTAGATTTTAAACCTTCTGTAGTATTTTTAATAATACTTTTTATTTATTTAACTAAATGACATGGGACCAATTGTGTTGGTTTAAACAATTTCATAAGCTTTTCAGAACAGTTGAGTTTGATTTATTTGGATTTTAAATCTTGAGATATTGATTCTTGAAGTTGATGTCAGTACTGAATTCTATAGAAACTAGAAATTCGAAATAAACCAACTAGTGGATAATGTTGAAAACCCTGACATGTGGGGTCTACATGTCAGCGGCTCACGGAGAAAAGTCTCCCGCGCTGGAAATGGTTAAGATGCTGACATGTGGGGTCTACACGTCAGCGGCTCTATTACACGAAACGGTACGCGACCGTAGATCTTAGATCCAACGGCGCACGTGCGACGCGACGACGGCGACCAAGATTTGGCGGCGCTGCCGCGCCGGCGGCGAGGTGGTGGACGGATGGCTCACCTAGGGGCTCGGGGAGGCTCGGCGAAGGCGTGGATCGACGGCGGAGGCTCGGGTGAGGCTGTTGGAAGAACTTGCGCTTGCTGGGGAGGGTTGGTTCGTCGGCGGTGAGTTCCCGAACTTCCACGGCCTCGGCAGCGGACTCCGGCGAGCTCCTGGCGACTCGTCTGTGCATGAAAATGAGGAAGAAAGAGCTCGGGTGAGTGCGGTGAGGGTGGATAACAAGGTTCAGGGTAGAGAGGGGACAAGGGTGGGGTGTGGCGTTGCGGCCACGCTCGACCTGGACGGCGGCGACGGATGCGGCCGTGCACGCCCTTCTGGCGGTGCACCGATCAAATTGGAGTGAGGGAGAGTGAGTGGGGATGGTGTGGAGTTCCAGAGGGGTGCGGGGGTGGTCTAATAGGGTCGGGGCGGTCCACGATGGTCGCAGTCCACGGCGACGGCCATGGCGCGTCTACGGCGACCAATTCCTCGGCTACGCGGCGAGGGTGCAGAGGCTCGTGGCGGCTTGGTGCTTAACGGGGTCCGGACACATTCTAGAAGCGTCTAGAGGATCTGTGCGTGTCGAGGCACAGAGGGCTGGGCCAATTTGGCCGGCGACGCCGCGGATGCCACGGCGATGCATCGGGGCAAAGGGCGGCGTAATGGCGCGGGGAGGGGCTCGAGTGTTCTCTCCTGCACGCAGAGGCAGCAGAGGCACCGGGCGCGCGCGCAGGGGGGGCCTGGGCGGCTCGGAAACGGCGATGCGCGGCACGGCGACACGGCGGCACGTCGGGGCGAGGGAGAGAGGTAGGGGATGACGTTTTTGCAGAAAACCCCCTGCCTCCTCTCTGCTTCTTTTTTATTTCTGTTTTAGTCCTTCTGTTAAATCCAGAAGGTTTTCTAGGATTTAATTAGGGCATTTAAACATTTTAGAAAAATTTGCAAAAATTTGTGGGGCCTTCCCATAATGTACAGAAGCTCCACAAAAATTGGCATAAAATAATAAAATGTTTTGAAACATTTTCTTTTATAGTACTTTGTTTATGTTATTTTAATTTATTTCCATTTGTTTTCATTTTAGAATTTTAAAACTAATTCAAAAATAATATTTGAGAGGGGAAAGTGGTAGGAACAAAATGGGGAGTGTTTACATTACAACTCCACTGACTTTGGTTTGAAATTAATTGAGTTTGTCACTTGAGATTTTCATGTGACAACTTGTCACTTTTATTTTTCTTGCTTTGATTTTATATTTTGTTTTCTTTTTTCTTACTAGTGTTCACTAGAGCAAACACTCACACAACAGCAAGAACAACACTCAAGTAACAAAAGCAATTAACATACAATAAACAACAAAAGTTTTTGTTGGCTCTCATTTTTGGAATATAATCCTGATAATAATTTTGGGATGTTACAATCCTTCCCCCCTTAAAATAAATCTCGTCCCGAGATTTGCTAGGCTTAGGTTTTAAGGAGGTCTGGGAATTCGCTTCTAAGATAATCTTCGCGTTCCCAAGTTGCTTCTTCTTCAGAGTGGTTAGTCCACTGGACTTTGTAAAACTTGATCGCACGTCTTCGGGTAACACGAACATCTTCTTCGAGAATTTTGAGGGGTCTCTCACGATAAGTCAGGTCTTGGTTCAGGTCGATGGAGAGGTGGTCGATGTTTTTGAAAACATCAGGCTGGTCAGGAACTTCAAGACACTTCCGGAGCAAGGAAATGTGGAAGACATCATGATAATCTCCTAACTCCTGGGGTAACTCCAGCTGATAGGATACTTCTCCTCGACGAGCAATGACCTTGAAGGGTCCAATATACCTTGGCGCTAACTTTCCTTTGACATGGAAACGCTGCATTCCTTGAGGGGTGTCACTCGGAGATAAACATAATCTCCGACACTGAAAGTGAGGTCACGGCGCTTGGTGTCAGCGTAACTCTTCTGACGGGATTGGGCAGTTTTGAGGCGTTCACGAATAAGCTGAACTTGCTCTTCAGCTTCGGAGGGTATCTGGTCCGAACAATTTGCTCTCTCCGGTATCGGACCAATTCAGGGGTGTACGACACTTCTTGCCGTAAAGGGCTTCAAAAGGGGCCATTTGCAGACTAGACTGATAACTGTTGTTGTACGAGAACTCTGCAAACGGAAGACAATCTTCCCACTTGGAACCATAGGATAGAACACATGCGCGAAGCATGTCCTCCAATATCTGGTTCACTCGCTCAGTCTGGCCATCGGTCTGGGGATGATAAGCTGTGCTAAAGGCTAACTTGGTTCCGAGGGCTTCATGAAGGGATTTCCAGAATCTTGAGGTGAATTGCGTGCCTCTATCAGATACAATCTTCTTAGGCACACCATGCAGGCTCACTATTCTGGAAATATACAGGTCTGCTAACTGAGCTCCGGTATGAGTGGTCTTGACAGGAACAAAGTGGGCAACCTTGGTCAGTCGATCAACGATGACCCAGATTGAATCATGGCCTCGGTTGGATCTTGGAAGTCCGGTAATAAAATCCATTCCAATCTCATCCCACTTCCACTCGGGAATTTTCAAAGGTTGAAGCAATCCAGCGGGTCGCTGATGTTCAGCCTTGACTCGCTGACAGATATCACACTTGGCTACGAATGAACCAATCTCTCGCTTCATTCCATGCCACCAAAATCTTTCTCGAAGGTCTTGGTACATTTTGGTTCCGCCGGGGTGGATTGAATAAGGGGTCTCATGGGCCTCCTTCAGGATTAACTCCTTAAGTTCCGTGACATTGGGCACACAGATACGGTCATTGAATTTCAGCACTCCTTCAGCATCTTCGGTAAAACCGGGTGCTTTGCCGAGGGAAATTTTCTTCCTAATTCCCTCTATGCTTTCATGACCTTTTGGGCTTCTTTGATTTGATCCATCAGGGTTGGGGTTAACTCTAAATTGGCGAGATAACCATGGCTAACAAGCTCTAGTCCAAAATCTTGGAAGTCTTTGAACAAGGCTGGCTGTTCGGCTTGGATCAGGGCATTCAGGGTGCAAGGTTTGCGACTAAGGGCATCGGCAACTACATTAGCCTTTCCGGGGTGATAATGGATTCCAATATCATAATCCTTGATTAATTCCATCCATCTCCTCTGTCGCAGGTTCAGATCTTTCTGGGTGAAAATATACTTCAAGCTTTTGTGATCTGTATAGACCTCGCAGCGATGTCCCGCAAGATAGGGACGCCACTTCTTAAGAGCAAAGACTACAGCAGCTAACTCCAAGTCATGGGTTGGGTAATTCTCTTCATGCGGTCGCAACTGCCGGGACAGTACGACACAACTTTGCCTTCTTGCATCAGAAAACCAAGTCCGAGGCGTGATGCATCGCAATACACGTCGAAACTCTGGGTGACGTCTGGCATGATCAGGATTGGGGCTGAGGTTAGTCTCTTCTTCAGTTCTTGGAAACTATCCTCACACTTCTGAGTCCATTCAAATTTCTTGTCCTTCTTCAACAGTTGGGTCAGAGGTTTGGCTATACTGGAAAATCCTTCAACGAACTTGCGGTAATAACCGGCAAGTCCGAGAAAGCTTCGGATTTCAAAAACATTGGTTGGGGATAACCAGTCAAGAATGGCTTGTATCTTCTCAGGGTCAACAGAAATTCCTCCGGCAGACACAAATGTCCGAGAAATGCCACTTCACTGAGCCAAAACTCACACTTGCTAAGCTTGGCATACAGCTGGTGCTCTGGAGGGTCTCCAAAACTAGACGCAGGTGTTCAGCATGCTCTTCTTCGGTCTTGGAATAAATAAGGATGTCATCAAGGAAAACTACCACGAACTTGTCGAGGTACTCCATGAAAATCTTGTTCATGAGATTCATGAAATAGGCTGGGGCATTGGTCAGACCAAAAGACATCACGGTGTATTCAAACAAACCGTAACGAGTGGTGAAGGCGGTCTTGGGAATATCTGTCTCTCGGATCTTCAACTGATGGTAACCTGTCCGAAGATCGATCTTTGAAAAGACTCGGGCTCCGTTCATTTGATCGAACAGATCCTCGATCTTGGGAAGAGGGTACTTATTTTTAATGGTCACGTCATTCAGCTTGCGATAATCCACACACAGGCGTGTGGTACCGTCTCTCTTGTCCACAAATATAATGGGTGATCCCCATGGTGAAGCGCTTGGGCGGACAAGACCTTTGCTTAGCATATCAGCCAACTGCTTCTTCAACTCAACCAGTTCTTCCGGATTCATCCGATAAGGCTTTTGGGATATGGGGGATGTTCCTGGGATAAGCTCAATTATGAACTCAATATCCCTATCTGGCGGCATACCAGGCAATTCTTCTGGGAAAACATCCTTGAACAGATGAACAACACGGATCTCATCTAGGGCGGGTCGAGCTATGCTCTCATGGCAGCCTGGGTGAGTTGACTAGTTTCAGACACATACTCCACTTCTACTTCTTTGTCGGTGGTGATGGATACAGCTCTTCTGGCACAGTCAATTCGACCATGGTACTTGGCTAACCAATTCATACCGAGTATAACATCGATGCCTTGGGTTCCCAGAACAATTAAGTTAACTGGAAACTTTTCTCCTTTGATCTCAAGGGGTACATCGGAGCAAAACATCTTGGTCTCTACGGTGGATTCTGGGATTTGGATGACCATGGGTTTGGGTAAGAGGCTCTTAACTAAACCTCCCTTAGCAACAAATTCTTGGGTAACAAATGAATGGGTAGCACCAGAATCAAACAGAACAGTTGCAGGTACTGAGTTGACAAGGAACGTACCCAGCACAACATCCGGAGCATCCTGAGCTTCTTCAGCATTGATGTGGTGCAGACGACCCTTGGCAACAGCAGCATTTCCGCGAGGTGCGGCATTCTTGCCATTTCCATTTCCATTGCGGCCTTGACCATTGTTCTGTGCCGGCGCATTGGGGCGCTGGACATTCCTCTTGGGATTGGGACATTCTTTGGAGTAGTGACCCTTGTTGCCGCATTCAAAGCAGATCACATTGGGATTGCGGGTGAAGTTGTTGAAGTTTCCTCCGGGACGGTTATTGTCATTGGGGCGGTTGAAGTTGTTTGGGCGGTTAGGGTAATTGGGCGTGGAGCTTGGGGTGGACGATAGGCAGGCCTGGTGTTCTGCTGAAAGATACGAGGTTTCTGGCTGCTCGACCTTCCTGAGCATTCATCCTCCTCTTGCGACCTTCATACATCGACTTGCGCTTGGTCTCCAGCTGGATGGCTTTGTCCACAAGTGACTCCAGATCACGGAAGTCATGGATAACCAAAGCACACTGAAGTTCATCATGAAGTCCACTCATGAAACGCTCCATCTTCTTCTCTTTTGTCGGTGTCATCAGGAGCATACCGAGATAAGTCGGTAAACTCCTCAAGATAACCGACCACATCTCTACTTCCCTGCCTCAGCTTGCGGAACTCATCCTTCTTCCTCTCAATAAGTCCACTGGGAATATGCTTCTTGCGGAACTTCTCCTGGAACTCAGCCCAGTTGATGACATGACCAGCTGGCTGGAGAGTCTTGGTAGTTTCCCACCAAGCTCTTGCAGGTCCAGCGAGATAGTGGGTTGCATACACACTTTCTCATTTTCTCCCACAGCAGCAACTTCAGATTATTGTCGATGGTGCGAAGCCAATCATCGGCTTCTAGTGGGTGAAGTCCCTTGGAGTAGGTGGGTGGGTTGGTCTTCTGAAAATCCCTAAGGTAGATCGCTGGTTTCTCATTGCCATTGCCACCATTGTTGTTGTTGTTGTTGTTGTTATAAGCGGCTGCGAGTTGTTGTAAGGCAGCGAGATGAGCTTGGCGCTCTTGCCGGGCATTTTCACGCTCCTCCATGATAAGTGCGAGAAGTTGGGGGGGGTTGGGTCCGGTGGTGGTGGTGCTGATCCTCCTTCCGCACGGGGTGGCATCCTGAAGCACACCGGGTATAAGAGCAAGGCAAGAAAAGTTCGACTAAGGGAAAAGACGATCTCTCAAGTGGTTGATTAATCTAAGATTTATATGAAAATAGTTCACACAGATTTAAACAAGACAAACATACTTATATTTCACAAACAACACATCAAGGAGTTCACATCAACATCAAGCTTACAACATCACCTTACATCTAGATACATAACATCTGGTTTCCAAAAGAACCACTACTACTCGACTAGCTATAGGGGGTCAACCTAATCCTGCGGTAGTGATCAAGTCACTCGCCTACTGAGGTGGAACCTCCAGCTCTAACACGTCAGCATCTGACTGGTAGGCTGGCTCCTCGGGATCCTCCTCCTCGTCCTCGAGAACTGGCTCGAGTGGCTCCTCCTCTCTCAACTAACTCCTCCTCATCATCCTCCTCCTCACAGTCCATCTCCTCCACGAAGTCATCATCGTCACTGAGGAAAGCGTCGTTCTCCTTGCGGAGATCCTCGCCCTCCTCCATCTCGTCAGTATGGTGCTCTAGATCCTCAATCAGTCCATCCTGCTCTGCCACCTTCGTGCGGAGCTTCACGATAGTCTTCCTCAGCTGGGCCCTCTTCCTGAGAAGAGCAACCTTCTCCACCATCAGCTTCATCTCGTTCTCGCGAAGCTCAACGAGCGACTCGCGGTCAAAGTGAGCTGAATCCTAGTGCGCAACAGATCATCCTGAGTGCACTGAAGTAAGATCTCCATGTCCATGATGTAGCTCCCAAACATCGGGTGGTAAGGTGAAGGAGTAGGGTGTCCATCACAGTTGCGCCTCCCGTAGAACCGGAAACGGGAGTCTACTAACTCCGCCTTGTGCTCCTCACAAAGTCGGGCTAGCATCCTCTGTGTAGCAGTACAGAGACCGTCAACCCAGGTGGCCTCCTTGGTGGTGAAGATGAGTGTCCTGGAACTGGGAGACTTGATGTTCCTGCGAACTGACGACCTGATGAGCCAGCTCAGCCTTCCAACACCGTGAACATCAATCTGAGCTCCCTCAAACTCTGGAGCGGGGCGACCTAACAGCTTGGTCAACTCGAACAAGTCCCTCTCAAACGTCAGCTTGCTGTCCTTCTCCAGCTGAACGAACTCGGTCCAGTGGAGTGCCATCTACAGTTTTTAAGCAAAATTTTAAGTTAGTTAGGTGACAAGTATATCAAAATTTTAATATAGTAGGGCAACAAGTGAGTCAAATTTTAAACTTAATGAGAGGTGTACAAAATTTTAGGGATACAAGGAAAATGTAACATTTAATGAGAGTAAAATTTTGCATAAGTAAGAGGATTGGAGATAAGCAATTTTCGAAAATACTTCATTCCTTTCTTTTTAGAAATTCATCTTTTGTAACATTTGACAAACGACCATGCTAACTAAGGTTTCCTAAAGTCAGGATGGCTCTGATACCAAGTCTGTGGGGACCCCGGACTAGCTGTCCGAAATACCCGATTATGCTTAACACAACGATCCCGTGATCAGTCTGTCGTTGCACATAATCCGAATTGGATACCAAAGTTTACATCCATTACAGTACCGAATAAAAGTCTTACATAAATGGTCATTTAGACCAAGTTCTTACATAGGTGCCTTCATGGGCCAAACCAAAATATCAGCGGAAGCTACGGCGTAGTAGACATCATATTCTAACGATGACAACCCGACAGGCAGCTGACTTGTGGAGATCCTTAGTTGGCGTAGAAGTCGCCATACTCCTGCTCGGCGTAGTGTTCCTCCTCGTAGTCTGGCTAGGACAATAGCCAGGGACGAAACCAATATGAGTACATTTGAATGTACTCGCAAACTACCCCAACATGAGTATGCACCAGTTTTATTTTAGTTGACAACTTTTCTTATTTAAAACATCTCTATATCTTTATTGAAAAAGGTAAGAAGAGTTTTATAACTATCTTTAAAGAAGTCACCATTTTCATCTGTTTTTCCAAAACTCCTCCTTTTTCCGACCATAGCCCGTCATGGTCCACTTTCATCCAACCACCTCATACCGATCCGTTGGTATAGGTGTAGGAAACAATCTCCACTTCATTTTTCTTTTAAAACTCAAAGTCTTTTTAAAACTTGCACAAGGTCTTAGGACAGTCTCCCAATTGTCCATATCCGAGGACTCGGCTATTCGAATAGTTTTAACACTCTGCAGAGGTAGCACGCTTTTAACCCACATCCATCCGGCAACTCATCGTGTCTGCCACGTCTCGCCATACCAGGTGTATGCGAAGTAAGCCGCCGGCCATAGCCTCTTATTTGCTCATGCTAGTATAGGATCCTTCCCATATGACACTTTCCATCGACACCCAGTCCGGTTTCCCGTCAGAAACCCTAAGTGTGAGGACTCATAGTTTTGTCCGGCGGTTTATGGTGGAACCTTCTATCCTCCCCACCAACTTGTGTGAGGACCCGGGTCAGGGGGTAGATCCTCGGACCATCCCCTCATGCATAACGGAGTCATCTCCGTCGATGAGGTATCCCATACTAATAAGAGCAAACTACATGACTACGCCTTTTCCCATATGTGGTAAATGTGGTCGCACAGGGTAGGATTGGTTTCCATAGTACTAGGACACTGTGCATTTTTCATAAACATCACCATTTTTCCACTTTTCCATACAACACCGACATCTCGGCATTCCATAAACTCACAAGAAATTTCAAAGGAGTTTTGAATAAACAACATTGTTTTCCCATCCTAAAGTTTTATATAAACTACTACATAGGGTGGCAAAATAATATCCATATACTTTTGAAATGGGTTTTATAAATCTTGCTTTGAGAGTAAACATGTTATGAAAGTAGATGCATATATTTGTAGTGCAAGCTCAGAGAATAGCTTGCCTTGCTTGGCAAAGTGATCTTGCTCTTGTTCTTCAAATTCAGCAAACTCTCCTTCCTCGATATATCCGACAACGTTCTCGTCTAATTAATAAACAAACAATGCAAACAATCACTAAGCTATACAAGCAATCATCTCAACATAACCATCATCAACATCACAATTAGCTACTGCACACATCAAACCACACAATTTGGTTTTCAAAAATTGAATTAAACATTATTTAATTAAGTCCAAATTATGGCAGAAACTAGTTATTCATGTTTAATTCCACAACTTGAGTTCTGTTGGTCACAAAAATACAAACTAAATTCTATAGAAAGCTACTGATGTGTAGAATACAACCCAATTTGAATTGGATCATTTGGAGTTACCAAACTCCCTACACATTGGATTGAATCCAGTAGCTTAATAATCAAGTTTTAGCTACCATTAAATTTATTCCAAAAATTAAACCCTTTTAGGGGTAACTAAACATGGCTATATGTGAGCTAACAAAATTGGTCCTAACTCATTTGGATCAACCAATAAACATATTTGTTGTTTTAGTCCAGAAGGGTTTATCTTAAAGTCAACAATTAATACTGCTTAATTAATTCTACCAAAATTAGGGGAGCTAACACAAGGCAGTACTAAGCTAGCAAAATTGGTTTGGAATTATTTGGACTAACAGAGTATCAGAAACAAACAAGTTTAATTTTAAACCTTCTGTAGCATTTTCAATAATACTTTTTATTATTTAATTAAATGACATGGGACCAATTGTGTTGGTTAAACAATTTCATAAGCTTTCAGAACAGTTGAGTTTGATTTATTTGGATTTCTAAATCTTGAGATATTGATTTTTGGAGTTGATGTCAGTACTGAATTCTATAGAAACTAGAAATTCGAAATAAACCAACTAGTGGATAATGTTGAAAACCCTGACATGTGGGGCCTACATGTCAGCGGCTCACGGAGAAAAGTCTCCCGCGCTGGAAATGGTTAAGATGCTGACATGTGGGGTCTACACGTCAGCGGCTCTATTACACGAAACGGTACGCGACCATAGATCTTAGATCCAACGGCGCACGTGCGACGCGACGACGGCGACCAAGATTTGGCGGCGCTGCCGCGCCGGTGGCGAGGTGGTGGACGGATGGCTCACCTAGGGGGCTCGGGGAGGCTCGGCGAAGGCGTGGATCGACGGCGGAGGCTCGGGTGAGGCTGTTGGAAGAACTTGCGCTTGCTGGGGAGGGTTGGTTCGTCGGCAGTGAGTTCCCGAACTTCCACGGCCTCGGCAGCGGACTCCGGCGAGCTCCTGGCGACTCGTCTGTGCATGAAATGAGGAAGAAAGAGCTCGGGTGAGTGCAGTGAGGGTGGATAAGAAGGTTCAGGGCAGAGAGGGGACAAAGGTGGGGTGTGGCGTTGCGGCCATGCTCGACCTGGACGGCGGCGACGGATGCGGCGTGCACGCCCTTCTGGCGGTGCACCGATCAAATTGGAGCGAGGGAGAGTGAGTGGAGATGGTGTGGAGTTCCAGAGGGGTGCGGGGGTGGTCTTATAGGGTCGGGCCGGTCCACGATGGTCGCAGTCCACGGCGACGGCCATGGCGCGTCTACGGCGACCAATTCCTCGGCTACGCGGCGAGGGTGCAGAGGCTCGTGGCGGCTTGGTGCTTAACGGGGTCCGGACACATTCTAGAAGCGTCTAGAGGAGCTGTGCGTGTCGAGGCGCAGAGGGCTGGGCCAATTTGGCCGGCGACGCCGCGGATGCCACGGCGATGCATCGGGGCAAAGGGCGGCGTAATGGCGCGGGGAGGGGCTCGAGTGTTCTCTCCTGCACGCAGAGGCAGCAGAGGCACTGGGGCGCGCGCAGGGGGGGCCTGGGCAGCTCGGAAACGGCGATGTGTGGCACGGCGACACGGCGGCACGTCGGGGCGAGGGAGAGAGGTAGGGGATGACGTTTTTGCAGAAAACCCCCTGCCTCCTCTCTGCTTCCTTTTTATTTCTGTTTTAGTCCTTCTTTTAAATCCAGAAGGTATTCTAGGATTTAATTAGGGCATTTAAACATTTTAGAAAAATTTGCAAAAATTTGTGGGGCCTTCCCATAATGTACAGAAGCTCCACAAAAATTAGCATAAAATAATAAAATGTTTTGAAACATTTTCTTTTATAGTACTTTGTTTATGTTATTTTAATTTATTTCCATTTGTTTTCATTTTAGAATTTTAAAACTAATTCAAAAATAATATTTGAGAGGGGAAAGTGGTAGGAACAAAATGGGGAGTGTTTACATTACAACTCCACTGACTTTGGTTTGAAATTAATTGAGTTTGTCACTTGAAGATTTTCATGTGACAACTTGTCACTTTTATTTTTCTTGCTTTGATTTTATATTTTGCTTTCTTTATTTCTTACTTGTGTTTACTAGAGCAAACACTCACACCAACAGCAAGAACAACACTCAAGTAACAAAAGCAATTAACATACAATAAACAACAAAAGTTTTTGTTGGCTCTCATTTTTGGAATATAATCCTGATAATAATTTTGGGATGTTACAGGGCCCGGAGCGTGGGAACCCCACCCAAACCTAGGTTGTGCCATACCATATGTATACAAGTGTGTTGTGTGTTGTAAATGTCCAAGATCAACCATTGTACGGAGAAAAGTTCGGGGTAGATATGCGGGCCCACCAGACTAGGGTTTGGCTGGAAAAGGATAATCGGAGCGCCGGAATAATTTGCGTGTGGCCCTACCATATAATACAATAAATTATAATAATGCTGTATTCAGTTATAATGGAATAAATTATAATATTTAAAATGTTAATAAAATAGCTAATAATAGGAAAAATAAAAAAAATACCTATGCCGACGGCAAAGCCGTCGGCATTGGCTCCTCTTATCTACTTTGGGTGGCCAGGGTGCGCGGTCGACAGTTTCTTCCCCAAATCGACCACGCGCCCGAGCTCTTCCCCTCCGTCGCCGGCGCCCACGACCCACCCCGAGCTCTTCCCCTCCGTCACCGGCGCCCCCGACCCACCCCGAGCGCCGCCGCAGCCCGCCACCGCACCACCGCTCGCCGGCCTCCTCCACTCCGTCGCATCTCCCCAACACCGGCCTCCTCTACTCCGTCGCATCTCCCCCAACACCGGCCTCCTCCACTCCATCGCGTCTCTCCCCCACCCGCGCGCCGCCGCTCCGCTCCGGCCGTCCCACCTCCTCCTCCACGCCTCCTCCGTCCACCCTCCACCCCGACGTCCACCCTCCACCGCGACGCCGCCCACCCTCCACCCCGACGCCCGCTGCTTCCTCCCGTCTCCACACATCCTCCACTGCTCCCCTGCTACTCGGCCGCCTCAGATCCCGACAAGGAGCACGCCCCGCCGTCGGAGCAGCATCTCCCCTCACAGGAGCGCCCATGGCTACTCCCTGCAGCTCGGTAAGCCACATTTCCTATCTTTTTCTTTTTTGTTCTTTAGTTTACTATTTGTTGCAGACTATAAACCATGTTAGTTAAGCAATATAGTTAGATTAGGAAAAAAAATCATGTTTTGCATTAATTTTCGGTTGTTTAGCTACTAGGCAAACTTGTGAATTTGTGTAAGAACAATAATTGCTAACCTTTGTTCATTTTGTACACTAGGCCCCGTCGTGACCACCTCGCTGATCCGATTCCGTCGCTCTCCCAGAGGTTGTCGTTCTTTCGTTATCCCACACCACCATCGGTCCCGCGCGTTGTTGCGGGGCTTCTTCTCCAGCTGAGGAGGGGCCGCCTCGGTGCCCCTGTTTCGTCGCCCTGCTTCCGGAGCACGTCCTCGACCTTCTCCGGCCACCTATCACGCTTCGAGGGTATAAATCTTTCGCCTCTCTTGCTGCATAGGTTTATTTTGGTCTAGATCACCAAGTCAGTCATATAACCCGAGTCAGATCCCGTCCGGAAGGGTTACAAATTTATAAATATGCAGGATTATCCATCTTTGCATATTTATAATCGTAACACTTCCGGATTATCCATGTTGGATAGTCCGAGTACGTGTAGATCGAGTCGTGTTCCATGTTCTACCCCTTCCTGAGACGGAATTTTGGTAGCACCTCCCTGTTGTTCTTTGGATGCACACCCTCTCGGCTTGACAAGCTCGAGACGTGTATTCTGAAGAACAGCGGGGAGGTGCTACCGAAATTCCGTCTCGGGTCGGGGTAGAACATGGAACACGACTCGATCTACACGTACTCGGGCGGGATAGGCCCCTACCTATTAGAAGTGTAGGTGAACCCTTGCATGCTGTAAAAGATAAAATTTGGCCGTGATTAATCTGGTGACACTGAATATTTTTTTATTACTTGGTGCATATTATGAAATGCGTTGTTGTTTGGCTCCCAATAAAGCAGAAGATGGCTGATAATGGGTGGATGTATAGTGGCTGTATCAGTAAGACTGAAAGAACATCTGAGTGGGAATGGAAGACTGATTTATTAGTGAAGGAGTTAGGGCGTGGTTCAAAAAAGTCAGGAGTTCGTCCAAGGTGCCCTTGCACTAAATGCAAGAATCATGTCCGTCAGGGAAAGGATGAAATGACTAAACACCTTTGGTTGTGTGGGTATATGCCTAACTATGTCACGCTGGTAAACTTTGCTCAGTACGAACGTGACAGAGGTGAGGTGATGCGGCAACGGATCAATGGCAATGACTCCCTCCCGG
This sequence comes from Poa pratensis, assembly GCA_947311845.1. NCBI lineage: Eukaryota > Viridiplantae > Streptophyta > Magnoliopsida > Poales > Poaceae > Poa > Poa pratensis. The sequence goes on from CAMZMU010000078.1 coordinate 7,076,777, forward strand.
GGTCCTAATGCAAAGGAAGTTCATATTTCTGTCGATGATCATTCCAGGGCCCGAATACCCGGGGAAGAATTTGAGTGTATACATGCAGCCGCTTGTGGATGATTTGCACCACTCTTGGCACAATGGGACGTTGACATACGACCGAGCATCAAAGCGGAACTTCTTGATGAAAATTTGGTTCCAATATTCCATGCACGACCTACCCGGGTACGCCCTATTCTGCGGATGGTGTACAGCTGGTAAGTGGCCATGCCCAGTGTGCAGGAACCGACTTGAGTTCCTTTGGCTAACCGCGGGTCGCAAGTATGTCGCGTTTGACAAGCATCGACAGTTCCTCAAAAGAAGGCATCCTTACCGACAAGACAAAAAGAAATTCACGAAGGGCATAGTTGTGCGTGAAGAAAAAGAGATACCGAAGTTCGATGGTGTAGCTGTTGATGCCGAGCTAAGTGCTCTCGTGCCTGCTGTGGGACCTGGCCCACGATTTGAGGGATATGGTTGTAACACACAACTGGACTCACGTGGCAGGCTTAACGCAGCTAGAGTATTACAAGAATCTCGAACTTCCCCATAACATTGATGTGATGCACACCGAAAAGAATGTCGGAGAGTCCCTCTTTCACATAGTCCTGAACATTCGTGAGGAGTCAAAGGATAATGTCAAGGCTAGAGTCGATGTTAAGAAGCTATGTGATAGAGAGATTACACATGCAGCCTCCTCAGGGCCGTCAAAAAATTGGTGGAAGCCGAATGCCGACTACTGCCTTGATAGTACCCAAAAGAAGGAGTCATTCCAGTGGCTCAAACACGTCGTGATGTTCCCTGATGGTTATTGTTCCAATATAAGTAATGGAGTCAATCTTGGAACGGGAAAAGTCACTGGGCTCAAGAGTCATGACTATCATATATGGATTGAGAGGTTGATGCCGGTGATGGTTCGAGGGTATCTCCCCGATAGTGTCTGGCGAGTGCTTGCGGAGTTGAGCCATTTCTTCCACACGCTCTGTGCGAAGCAGATATGTCCCCTGGTTATTGAGAAGCTGCATGATCTTGTGCCGGAGTTGCTATGCAAGTTAGAGATGATCTTTACGCCAGGCTTCTTTGTTCCGATGGCACATCTCGTTGTGCATCTCGCGAACGAGGCACTCTTGGGTGGATCGTTGCAGTTTCGTTGGCAGTTTTGTATTGAGAGAGAGTTCAAGTATATTCGAAACTTAACTGGAAACAAAAATAAGATTGAAGCATGCATAGCTGAGGCAACAATACTTCGGGAGATGTCAGACGCCATGACAACGTACTATCCCGATGATGTTCCCACTATGCATAACCCGGTCTCTCGGTACAATGTCGACGAGCCCAAGCATGACCCCAAGCTCCTCCTCTTCCAATGCCCCGGTGGCAAGGCCGGTGCCGGTGTAAAATATACCTTGACCAAAGAAGAGAAGGATTCCATAATGCTCTATGTGCTTATGAACATGACGGAAGTAGGCGGTTTCATCAGGTAAAATGGTGAACAAATTACTTTGCAACTAGTAACTTGGTTTCGGTCTAATACGTATTTTCTCCTTTTAGCCAATTCAAGCATGAACAGTGGTGGGGAATGGAGGATCCCTCTGCTGCGGAGCTGGACACTCTCTTGAAAGATGGTGCTCCTGGAGGAAAAAAACCTTGTGTCTTGGTTCAGGGATAAAGTAATTTCTAACCTGTCCATCTTACCTTGCAATCTGTGACTTGTCCCTCTTATTACGCGTAACTAATGCACAAAACAATTTGAACTCTACTCGTAGGGAGCGGATCCCAACGTTGAGATGACGGATGAATTGAGATGTGTTTCCCAAGGTTTTAACCGCACCATCATGAAGTATGAGAAGTATGATGTGAATGTGTACCGCTTCCATACAGAGGATCACCAGAAGAGTCGGCCAAATGCAAAAATTATAAATACTGGGGTCTTCACCAAAGGATCCAGAGGAGCCGATGGAGCCGATTACGTAGATTTCTACGGAAGGTTAGAGAAGGTATACGAGCTGACGTTCAATGCTACGAATGTAGAACTCAAGCTCGTTGTGTTCAAGTGCCACTGGTTCGACCCACACATTGGACCACAAGGTGGAAAGATAAGTGACCCTTCCATTGGGTTAGTTGAAGTTAGGCCTTCAACCACCTATAGCGGAGCCGATGTCTATATTGTGGCTCACCAAGCCAAGCAAGTTTATTATTTGCCCTACCCATGCCAGAAAGAGAACCTCAAGGGCTGGGAAGTCGTGTTCCGGGTATCGCCACATGGTAAGCTACCCATGCCCTCCGCCGATGATTACAACAACATTGACCCTAAAACATACGAGGGAATTTTCTATCAAGAACAAGAGGACTTCGGGGACTTTGGCTTACAACCGGGTGGTCTTGAGGACCTCGAGAACGATGCACACACTCGTGGTGAGGCAGTGGTGGATCTGAAGGAAATAGACATGCTCTTGAAGTTACAAGCGGCCAATGAAAACGATGAGGAGCCTCCACCGTGCGAGGAGCCTCCAACCTACTACTCACGTGATAGTGATAGTGAGAATGAGAATGAGAACCAACCTAATTATGAGAGTGATGAATCGAGGTGATGGTCTTTTATGTCTTTATGCTTTAGTATTTATTTTTCAACATGCTTATTTATGCTTAGTGTCTACATTTTATTATGTCTTTATGCTTACTTGTTTTCTCTTTTTCAATGCAGGTGATTGAACAATATGAGCCAAGGCAAGGAAAGCTCGGCGACCTTGCTTAATACGTTGCGTCGAAGTGACCGAGGACCAATTCCCAATCCGCGTTACGTCGAGCCCGACGATGCGTGGGGAGGACGAGGACGAGCACGAGGACGAGGACGAGGACGAGGTGGAGGAGACGTGGAGCGTCCACCCTCCGCTTCTAGCGACGTGGCTTCCGAGTTGCCCTCCGCTTCTGGCGAGGTGGCTTCCCATTTCCAGTTGGAGGACGAGGTGGAGCACGAGGCGGAGGTGGAGCACGAGGACGAGGTGGAGGGCGAGGTGGAGGCGGCGCCGAAGCTGCCGAAGTGTTGTGGTGAAGCGGGAGTCCCCGACGAGGACGAGTGGCCTACTAGCGAGGACAAGAAAGCCATCATTGTTCCCAACAGAAAGGAGTAAGTGTACTAATTTTGTAATTTCATTTTGGTCATAACAATTTGGCATATGTACTAATGTTTGATTATTGTGCAGCAATTTGACATGGCCAATTAAGCCTCCCCGCACTCCTGCGAGCTTGCTTGGAGCTCTGATTAGGAAACATTGGCCGGGCTTGTACGCGACGGTCCCCGACGACGAGAAGAAGATGGCCACTAGTTGGGTGGACTATGAGGCTGCCCCGTACCCGGGCTTCACGACAGCTGCTGAGGCCGTGATCTCCAAGTTTTGGGTAAGCCATATTTTCCGAGTTCCGTTCAAAGTTTATGACCCCACCGTGCTAACTCATGACTCTAACAATTTTTTTATGCATGGTTGAAGCGGTTTTATCGGGTGGAGGACGAGCATCTCCCCTATGCGGCTCCCACTTTGCGTGCTCATTGTCTGAGGTTGACACGGCAGCAATTCTACAACCAAAGGACTACGACCACCAATCTGTTCCTGTCTGAGAAGAGGTGTAAGAGGGTCAAGAAGTCGGAGTTGCCCCCGGACATCACGAAGGAGGATTATATGTCGGTAAGTAAAATGTCAATGAAATTCTATATTGCTGCTTAGTTGCTATTGCATTATCTCTTCTTGATTTGGATTTTCAGGTTATGCCCGACTGGCCGACGGCAAAGAAGACACATGGGAGGCGTTGGTTTCGAGGTGGGCCGGGGATGACCCCGAGTTCTATGCCGCGAGCAAGCGGAACAAGGCAAACCGAGGCACCGAGGGAACACACAGTGGGGGAAACCTCAACCACCACCGCTTCAAGGAAAAGTTGGTATACATCTACATTGAATGACCTGCATTTATTTTCCCGTCATGTTCCTACTTGGTACGCATAACATTTCTTTTCGCGATGCAGGAGGCCAAGACCGGGGAGCCGAGAACTGACATGGAAACGTGGCGGGAGATGAAGCAGAAGAAGCTTGATTTTTCAGAGCCTCAGCCTTTGCAGCCCAGGTAGTTGGATATTTTCTGTATCCATTTTCATATTAGTTGATATTTTTCACATTCGGACTTGGATAACCCCTTCAGGTACTACGGGAGGGCCAAGGAGGACTTGGATAACTATTGCGCGACGTTCCAACAGCTGCACCCGGAGGTGGATAACCCCTTGAGAGAGGAGGTCGACGAGAACGCGGTTGTCCTGTCGGGGCAAGGAAGGAAGCATGGTCGTAATCGCGTTTTTGAGAAGGTGGTCAGTCCTAGCTCGAGCTTCACGCGTCTCCGAGCTACCCTTCCTGCCGACACCCCCCTTATCCCGCGTCGTCCAAAGCCTCGTCCATCCGCCTCCACCGATGTAAGTTTTTCTCATTTTCATCCTCTTTTTGATATTCGTTCCTGCATGGCTAAGTTGACGAGATTCCTTATTTTCGAAATCGTAGGAGGATTTTGAGGCGGCCTACACTTCCGCTCATGCGGAGTATCAGGAGGCCCATCGCGAGTGGGAGGAGAAGTACCTGGCCCACGTCTCCTACACAAAGTTCATGAACGCTGTAAGTTTCAACCTTTATTTATGCAAAATATGACAAATCACACTTCCCTAGTTTGAAGCTTTATTTTGGCAACGCCTGACTCTAAAATATCTTGTAGGCGCTGGTTAGATATTTTGCCAATAGAGAGCGGCCGGAAAACACTCCTGAGGAGCCTCCTGAGCCGGGGCCGTGTCCACTATTTCCATCGAGGGACCAATTCGCTCTCACCTACTACTCATCGACCCCGGTAAGTTCCTTGCTAAACCACTGGTTACCGTTTTCCTTTGCCTCGCAAGTTGCCAAGTCTTGCTCAAACATGTAGGGAGCGGGAGGTTCGGAGACGCCACACTCGCCGGGTTCGCGTGAGATCATCCCGTTTGATCCCGATGCTGGTACTTCGCGTGCTGCTACGCCGGGTTCGCGTGAGATCACGCCGGTACATCCCGGTGGTCCTTCTCCTGGTGCTTCGCGTGGTGCTTCGCCGGGTGCTTCGCCTTCTTCCGGTGGTTCTACTGCTGCGCCGAGCCGTCCATCGCCTTTTCTCACCTCGGCAGATATGGGTACACCCCGTCGCCGCCGCCGATGTAGGGCTTTTGGCCTCTAGACATGTAGCTTGATGTATACACTATGATATACCATTTTGTATCTACACTATGATCTAGCATGTTTGTGATGATATCCTATGTGTGATCATGTTTGTGATGATATATATCCTATGTGTGATGTTCCTGTAATTTATGATATTTTTTGCTGCTATTTTTCTGCAAAAACGAGCCGCTGGAGCATTTTTTTTAAAAATCTGGCACACCTAATGCCGATTGCCGTCGGCATAGCTACCTCAGTGAGCAAATGGTCGTAGCTATGCCGACGGTGCCTCCTGGAGCCGTCGGCATAGGTCAATCCTGACCAGCTGGCTGTCGTGGGCCCCACCACGCCATACGCCGACGGTTTTTTTCACCGACGGCCCGTTCCCGGCCGTCGGCAGTAGCTACGCCGACGGTTTTTAGCTTTGCCAACGGCCTGCTGACATGTGCCTATGCCAGCCTACGCCGACCGAGCTGAGCCGACGGATGCCGTCGGCATTAGGCTAAGCCGACGGCTTATAGGCCTTTGCCGTGGGCGTAGCAGCTCAGTCCCGTAGTGAACCGGCAAAGGCTTGGCCGTCGGCGTATCAGCTCAGCCCCGTAGTGAACCGAGACCAACCGCCCGCAACATGCAGCCAAGTTGGCGCGAACGGACGCGCGTGGCGCCACGCCTGAGCATACGCCCACCACAAGCGAACGGATCCTGCGAAAGAGCATTTCTTTCTTTCCTTTTCCCCCGCGCGTCTCCAGCCTCCAGCGCCAGCGCCAGCGTGCCACTTCTTCGATTGCAGCTACCATGGAGCTCGCGGTGAGAGCGGCGGCAGCTTCCTGCTCCTCCTACCTGTCGCTCCGGCGCGCGCGCGTTCCCCCTCGCCTCCGCCGCAGCCCAGGCCTGCCTGGCTGCCTCTACCGCCGGCTCGCCGGGTGACCGTCGCCGCGGCCATCGCCGTCGACCCGGTACGTGCCCCTCCGTCAGTCTGTCTAGCTGCTTCCTGAATCGGTTGTGTTCGCTAGAGAAAGGGAGAATGGGTTTCTGCACACAAAGTGTTTGTTGTTATGCCAAGGTGGGAGAGACTGGCAGAAACCAGGATTAATATATTTAGCAGAGTTTGTCGGTTCTGGGAGACGATTTGGGTCATGGTCTGCACTGCTGATCTGTAGAAGTGAGATGTAAAGTCTGAAATTCGCATGGTAGATTGGTGAAATGGTTAGCCGTTGATGTCTGAATTTCTGTTGCCTGACATGTATTTTTTTTCGATGAAGGGAGCTTTATTACTTAAAATGTTTTTCCTGACATGTATGGGATGCCTCAAATCTGCGAGCCAGATTGTACTAAAATTTACCAGCTAAACTCTGTAACATTGTGCTCATGGTTCATGGGTAGCTTCTGATGTGTGAATTTTCTATTGCCTTAGAAGTTACATGAACGGATGCCTGATCTCTGCAATCTGGCTTGTACCCACAGTCTAGAGCTAGCTAATCTCTATAACAAGGTGCTCATGTATGACGCTTCGGGTAAGAATCATCTTGTTTAATAGCACAGTTACTGAAAGGGATCCGTTAACATACTAGCTGCTTGATGTTATCCTGAGGTGGAACTTTATTCCTTTTGTGTAAAACTGACGCTCGTTTTGTAAAAAAAGTTGCAGGAAATCAAAACTGAGCAGAATGACGTTTCAAAAACTGAGGTGTTCGCGTGCCCCGTTTGCTATGAACCACTGATAAGGAAAGGACCACCCGGCATGAACTTGTATGTCTAAGTCCATGACCTTTATCTCCCGTGCATATGTTTTGGCTGAGGTATAACTTATGTTGCTTTGGATTTATGTGTGTCCCAGGTCTGCAATTTATAGGTCCGGATTCAAGTGTTCGAAATGCAACAAATCATTCACCAGCAAAGATATCTTCTTGGATCTCACTGTCACTTCAGGAACAAAAGAATACAATGAACTGAAGCCTGCTAGAACTGAGCTGTTCAGGAGCCCGCTCGTCTCGTTTCTTTACGAGAGGGGGTGGCGTCAAAACTTCGATCGTAGTGGTTTCCCTGGTCGCGATGAAGAGGTACATTTCTAGGCTGCGTCATTCTTTGGTTCCATAGCCTTAAGCTGTTACTGCTCACTGAGTTCTTACTTACCTGGTCTTCAAATTAATACATATGTCGCAAGTAAATATTTCGTGCTTCATGTTTTGGGATTGCAACCAAAAATGATAACAATTCTTCTTTCCGAAGAAATATTCATATTTTGTGTATATAGTTCTGATCTGCTGTTGGCTTTATCAGTTTCAGATGGCTCAAGATTATTTCCAACCAGTCGCTGGTGGTATACTTGTTGATGTCAGCTGCGGCAGTGGGTTGTTTTCAAGGAAATTTGCAAACTCTGGGACATACTCAGATGTGATCGCTTTGGACTTTTCTGAGAATATGCTCCGCCAATGCTATGAGTACATCAAGGAAGAAGATACCCCCCTAAACACGTGAGCTTTCGTTCTTACTTCTTTTGAGATTTTTCCTGAAACACATGAAAAATGTCTCGCAACATCCAACTCTAACAAACTGTGAATAGTCAAATAGACTGTCAGTTAAACAACTTGGGCCATCACTAAATTGTGTGCCGAAGCTAGTGGTTTGTTTTTGTCCAATACCAAAAAAATGCTGATCTATGTGTCCAACATCTAATTGAACAACATTTGATAATATAATCTGTTATTTCCATCTGGCACAACTTCAAAAGGTTCTGTTTTGTTCCAAGTACAGTTAAGCAATCATGAACAGTGAACAGCGGCATTCCCTGATGCTTCTATCAAATACTTACTCTTTTCTTCTCTTGGTTGTACAGGAACCTCGCACTTGTAAGGGCTGATATTTCGAGGCTCCCTTTTGCTTCATGTTCAATTGATGCCATTCACGCTGGAGCCGCTATCCACTGTTGGCCATCCCCTTCAAATGCGGTACAGTGCCTGTCTCGTTTCCACCTCTGTTTCAAGTGGCTATGGTATTGTAACATGGTTCATATTAGACAACCTTCTGATTTTATCCCCCGCAACAGAAGCAAAACCACTGAATAATAAGACAATCCGTAGACTTTAAAACAATTTGGGCATTACATGAAAATACTGTCCTGTATTTCTGTGAATAATTGACCGTCCAATTTTGTAAAGTCAACTGCCATAGTTTAGTGTTTAGTTAGTATGCTTTGGAAAACTTTGGGCAGATTGTGCTTAATATATCTCAGCTGCAAGCTTTTAGTACACTTGGAAGGTTGGAACCATGGCATCACATGATAACCTGTTCGTTTGGGATGTAATCCCTTCTGAAGCATTAACAATACCGAAATACTATGCATTTGACCAGCTCAACAAACCGATCCCTTACATTTCTGCTGCTAAGCTAATCGCCACTTCTTCCGTTATCCCTTTTGTCATACGAACTCATCCATCATCATGACTAATCTCCTGCTGCTGTTTAAACAACCAGGTAGCCGAAATCAGTCGTGTGTTGAAACCCGGCGGCGTATTCGTGGGGACGACATTCTTATCCTCCCCAACGAACAGCGGCCCGTTCTCTGCCGGCGCGTTGAGGCCACTGAGACAGGTAACAGAAAGAAGTCGGTCTTCTGGTGCTACTCGATTTATTTTCTGCCTATCCAAGGTCACCTAGCCTGATATAACTCTTCTGCTTTGTGCTGCAGATTGTTGGACCGGTGAACAGCAGCTACAATTTCTTCACGGAAGGAGAGCTGGAGGACCTCTGCAGATCCTGCGGCCTGGTGAACTACAGCAGCAAGGTGCAGAGGTCGTTCATCATGTTCTCCGGGCAGAAGCCGTAGCCCAAGAATCACATTGAGACTTACTCTGTATAGCCACGGTATATATGTATAAATAGCTGTTATTTACAGAGGTACATATGTAGATGTTGTAATGTTAGGCGGTGAAAGTAGCTAAATACTCATTCGACAACTGAAGAAAAAATGTAGGGTTTCAGTCTTTCAGATCTCGGACTCTTGTCTCCGCCGACGTACTGAGTCTGAATCCGATTGGTACTCCAACACGCGTCCATCAGTACATATATGATCTTCTCAGCAAAGCTCGCCTCAGTCGTGTTGTTTCCGATTTCCAACCAAACCCTAGCTATGGAGCCGCCAACGGACCAGCCGCCGCGCCGCACCAAGCGCCCGCTCCCCGGCCCAGCCGGAGACGACGGCGGCGGCACCTCCTCCCGCGACACCGGGTTCGTTGACGAGAACGGCTGCTTCGTGGAGCGGGCGGCGCGGGGCGGCACGAAGGAGCCGCTGGAGCTCGGCCCCGACGCCGACGACGCTCCCGCCGTCGCCACGAAGCGCTCCAGGAAGGCTCTGAGGAAGCAGGAGGAGGACGAGGGGCTCCTCGACGACATCGTCTCCTCCCGCGCCGTCTTCGAGATCCAGAAGAGGATCGTCGGCCTCCTCTGGCCCGGCGAGACGGTGCCGCGCGCCCTGCGGAGGCTCAAGGAGAGCGGCGGTCAAACAGAGGGTCGCTTCCCCGGCGCCTCCACCTCTACCGGTACCGGTGCCGGCGCGCGCGGGAGCGGCAGGATGGACGAGGCGACCCGGCGCGCGTTCGACGAGCTGACGGACGCCGCCGCGGAGCTGATGCAGCGCGGCGACCTCGACGCCTACTCCCACGACCGCGAGGCGTTCGAGCATTTGGCCTGGGTCTACGAGTACGGCCGCCGCGACCGTGCCGCTGCTTCCGCCGCGCAGCAGGTCCAAGGAGAGTATTACGAAGCCGACCGTACCGCCGCCGCCACTGTCGACATGTTTGGAGACGACGACGTCGACGCTGACGGAACGGGCGCCAAAACAGCGGCCGATTCGGCGGGTGGACAGGCAGTCGATCCCGATCAGCCATCAGCGGCGGAGGACGAATCTGGTGAGGGGACCGGCGTCGCGGGCTGGGACTACGTGTACGATCCGGCGTCGGGCTACTACTACAGCAGCAGCACGGGGTACTACTACGATGCCGTGTCCGGGTGCTACGGCTCTGCTTCTACGGGTACATGGTTCTCCTACCACGACGACGGCGGCCAGTGCTCCGGCACCAGCAAAGAGATGTAGGCGTGCGGCCGTGCGTGCTGGAAATATTCTGCTCACCACGTATGTATCTTGCCATTGTTGACTAAGCAAGTTTATGCATCATGAATGTGTGTTGTCAATACAAATGATACAACTTGCTGTACAACTCAGCTCAAACTTACTGCACAACTGCAGAGGAATTGATGAGTCTCAGTTGATTTTGCTGAAACTGTCTGTTTTGCTGAATTGAACTAGTGTCACCACTACTCTCAGCTTAAGCAGAGTAAATGGAAGAAAGTGAGTAGGGAAACAAATCAAAGAAATCGTAACACCGAGGCTACTTTTGAGGTGAGCCCAGGCAGTGTAGATTCATGAGGAGTCGGGATCCTGGTTCAATGTCAGAGATGTCAATTTGCTCCATTGATTCGGACGGTATGCTGCATTTCAGTGTGCAGATGGTAAATTAGGAAGCACTAGAGACAAGTTCTTACTTTCTCCAACCCAAAATCATTCAAGTTCTAGGTTTGTCCTAAGTCAAACATTTTTAAATTTCACCAATTTAAAGGAAAATACTCAATATCTATATGGTACAAAGATATATTTGATGAATTTAATACAACGAAACGTTGTTTGATTTAACACTGAACAGAGCACGGCCGAACGCTCTCTCTCCTTTCTACAGTAGATCGGAGGGCGATTTTTGAGAGCTTCTTCCCCGACCACCTCGCTCGCCGGTGAGCCGTGGGATTCCTCCCCTCCGTCGGCCGCTCCGGCGGCGGGAGGGTGGGGGATCCCCGGATCTCGGCCTGTATATAGTGTAGGTAGGGGTAGGATCCCACCGGCGGCGTCGTGGAGGTGGCGATGGTGGCGGTGGTTAGGTGGGGGTCGGCGCGTTTCCCCTTCCGCGGTGGCGCTCTCTGGAGCTCCGGCGTGGCGCGCGCGACTTTTGGCGGCCGGGGATCGTCGGATCTCTCGGCGTGCTCTGGATCTTCCTCTTCCTTGCCGGCCTGCGGGGAAGTCGTCCTCCACGTGGTGGAGCTTCGATGGAGGATCTGGAGTTTGGAACTCGGGGCTGGGCGAGCTTCGCAGCTTCTGCCGGCGTTGGAGACGAAGGCGGCTTCGGCAAGGTGGTGTCGATGGAGCGGGAGGATGCTCGCCGTATTCGTTTACCGGCATAAGTTCCGTCACGGCGCGGCGGACGGGCTCTGCGGCGATCTTCAACGAAGGAGGTGTCCTCGGGCTGCGGCTTGATGGAGGGCGGCGGTCTTCGTCTTCTTCGCCGGCGGAGCTGCGGTGGCTGGTTCTGGCTCCGTTCCCCTGCGTTTGTACTTTGATGTTTGTACTTCATACGGCGTATGTTGTACTCTGGTGATTGTACGCAGGCTTTTCAAAAAAAAAAGTTGTTTGATTTGGTATATTTTTCTATAAAAATGATAAAATTCAAAGTAATTTGACTTGGAAAGAACTAAAACTTCAATTATTTTGGAGTAGTGGAAGCTCAGTATGTGTGTGATTCATAGGAGAATAGGGATAGGCGGATAGCAACCGTGTGTCATCTTCCAGCAGAAATGAACTGCATCTACAAATCAGGATACAAAATCAGGAAATTCTGATTCACATTTTTTTTAGAAGTGGCACAAATCAATTGTGCTATGGAGCATCACAATAAAAATCTATGTTCATTAGGTGACAAATCTAGCCATGCAAGCACTTGGTCCTGGTGCATTTTCTTTCGAGTATATACCATGCAACTTTGGTTTTTGAGTGTGTCCGCGGGTTGTGGTTTCCCATTCATAATGTATCTGAATCATGTTGAAGGTTATCGCTTATGGAACTGGTTCATCCCATGTGTCCCCTGTGTCTCTTGGCAAAACAGGCGCCCACCTCAATAGCGAAAACATCAGCGATTGCATCAAAACAACCAGAGCAGGGAGATGATACAACAACATAAGTAGCTCATGGCAAGATCATGAACTTGTGTTGCCAGTAAAAGCCATCCGTACTACTAGTACTGGTGCACTTGTAGCAAAAATATGCATGTCTCCAGTGATCTAACAGGACTAGTCGTACAGGACTACTCCTATTTGTGCAACTGAATGTTTACCATTTACAAAATTGAATTTGAATTTTGTTTTACATTATAATCTGGTATTGAATGTGATAATATCCTGTTATGTGCAAGATTCTGGTAAATTTCTACTGTCAAACTGCTAATATGAATTGCAAAAATTAATTCTAGTACATGCATTTTCCTTGCGTGATCTTCTCCATTTTTACTGTCAGGTATTAAATTGCAGGAGTAATAATACAAGATTAAATTAACGGGGTACCACCTAGCGTTCAGGTTAATAAGTATAGAAATTCCTTTAACTTGTCAGCATAATACTTTAAATTGACGGTATAATACTGTCGGCTTATATACTTTAACTTGACGGCACTAAACTCTCAACATAACTAATGTTTCATAGGTTGCGCATCTTAATTACTGTTCCAACATTCTTATACTGTTTTTGCAAGATGTTTTTTGGACAAGATGAACTGGCTTATTAAACATGGGACGCGAAACAGTTTGCGGACTCCTGTAACTGCAAGATGCAAGCTATGTCTAAATCTGGTGGAACTGTATGTAAAGACAGTTTTTGCCGATTAATTCGTTCTGGGGAGGAGAAATCCCCTCTGATCCATCATATCTTAAAATAAGCATGTACTGTTTCGCTTGTGCGTATGTAATTCTGTGTTTATGAGATGAGGTCGAATCTGTTTGATGTGTCCTGTGATACATGAATGAAGAACTAAAAAGAGTAGGGATGTATCATATACTTATAGAGTTATAGTTAGGAAAAAGCAATTATGGCGGGTCAGAAATCCACCACACAAAACCTGGTGATTCGTGCAAACTGCATACCACAGTACCATGTATTCCCATGTATCTTGCTTTTCTGAAATTTCATGGACCCACCATGTGGGAGAACCACACCCACGTCATGTACCATGCTCTCTCTCTTCAATTATTTGCATTCATCTCTCGCCATGTGGGGCAAATTTTCTATCCACCAACCCATGCTTTTTACTTTCATTTTCAAAATTATATCGGACATATCTTTTGAATCAAGTGTCCGTTTTTCCATATGTTTGGATATTTGAGTTACTGGTGACGAGATGTTCAAAACAAGATCAATATTGGATATATTTTGAAAAAGTTTAAAAATTGAATGAGAAATTATATTGAAACGAAAGTGAAATTTTAATGAAATTAAGGTATCATATTTTGATTTCATTTTGATATGACATATGTTCAAGTATAATAGTGGTTTTTATGCATTTTCATTACGGTTTCTTGTGGTACCATAAATGTTTCATAATTTTTTCAATATATATTTCAATAATGATTTCTAAATAGTTTCAGTTATGTTTTAAAAATCAATTATTTTGATTATCCATACCAACACTATATCAACAAACTATGGCATATATGATTGACACACATATGTATCTCATTTTTTTCAAAATAGTTTCAATAAAAATTTCATCTTGGTATGAAACAAACAGACATGTGTTACATACACTAAGTAAATTTGTGTCATATAAAAAATGAGCCAATTTCGTTTTAGAAATCAATTTTTTTCTATCAGAGATACCAATATTATATCAACAAATTATATCAAATACTACTGAAACTTTACACATAATTTTTACGACCCATATTGGGTTATGGAACCAAATTGGTACCAATCATATATGACCCATATTCCATTAGTATTTGAGAAGTGTATCATATATTTCATTACTATTTCAGAAGTGTATGGTATATATGATATACATGAAGAATATAATATGTTTTTTTATATATATGTAAGAATACAATAAGATAAGCAGACAGGCCGCCTCATTAAAAACCCTCCAGTCCCCTTAGGTACCCTGGTAGGGAAAAGAGTGCGTAAAAAACCTGCCGCCCCAGCGATTACACAATATTCTTACAATCATGATCAACCAGATATGAGACGCAGCTCGGTGGTGATCCCCATAAAGAACCACTAATGCCCGATTTGCCGAGTTGCGCCAGTACATGTGCTGCTCCATTGTTCACGCGGTCTACCTTAGAGATCGATATATCTCTAAAAACCTTCAGTAGTTCTCTTGCTTCCAAAATGAGAGCCCAGCTTGCAGAATGCTCTTCCCCACTGGATGTCAGGCTTTGTACAGCCCTAAGACAATCAGATTCTAGTGTAGCTAGCCAGCGTCGAAGGGAAATGAGATGACGAAGGCCATCAACGCAGGCGAGGATCTCGGCCTCCTCTGAACTACTACAGTACGGGACAAGCTTCCATTCGGAGAAGACCACGAGTCCGAGATGGTCACGGATTATAATACCCAGGCCAGCTTTCTTTGAAACGGGATCCCAACCAGCGTCAATGTTTGCCTTAACCGTACCCACGGTCGGCGCAGTCCATCCTGGAGACAATTGCTTGTCACTGCTTCCTCCTTGAACAGCAATGAAAGAGGCATGGTAGCTAACCAAGTATGGGACTGAGGCCGAAACTGATGCTCTCCCGTCGCCATGCATGATATTGTTCCGATGATGCCAGGTGCGCCATAAAAGGAAGATGATCTTAGACTGATCTGCTTTTGGAGCACGGACCAGGAGGTTGAAAAACCAGTCGCTACCTCCTATAAAGAAGGCTTCCTCCTCAGGTAGTGTCCACTGGCTACGGATTTCATCACGCAGAGCTCTCGCTAATGTGCACCGGACCAAAGTATGGTGCACGTCCTCCCGATCAGAACCACTGATGGTGCAAGTAGGGTCGGTGTTAGGAATCCGATGGTGCAAACCGACACGGACACCCAGCGAGTCAGTCGCCACCCGCCAAGCAAACACCCTCAGCTTCTGTGGGACATTTGCTTTCCAAATCACATCCCAAATTTTCCTATCGCCAGTAGGCTCGGAGCTAGATTGCCCAATATTTACTGGTTATGTTTTGTGAGATGATTCCAACTAAAAACGATCAATATATATTTCAAGTATGCGTTCAATAACACTTTGGTATCAAAGAGATGCGACATATTTTTCACACATTTTTGGAAATTGGAGGGTACTAAAAACAATCCAATTACGTTTCAAAAATCAAAAAAGTTTATCGGAGATACCGGCATTATATCAACAAAATTTGGCATATAGAATTGAAATTTGAGACATTTTTACAGTAAATTGAATTCAGATTCCCGAGCAAACTAGTAGCGTTCAAATGGATTAACCACCACCAAACAATTTCTCAACCAAAGGGATTTTTTAGTTGGATTTTGACAAGGATTTCTCAATCTGGGCATTGCAAAAAAAAGTATCTGGAAAATTAAATTGGAGCAGAGATTCAGATGCATTTGATTTGACACTGAATAGAATAGTAAAATTCAGATCTAACTAAAAATAGCCACCAGCCATATCATACTCTATGCATCCATCGGACTGAAACCAAATACTCAGTAGAAAAGGTTGGGGAAAAAAGAAAGGGCAAGAGATATCCGGCAGCAAACAAATCCCGGCTAAGAGGGCGCCGGCAGCAGAGGAAGCAGGTCGCCAATCTCGCCTGTATCGGCGCCACCGCCTCCGCCCTCGCCTTGCCTGTCGGCAAGCCCGTAGCCTCATCGTCGTTCCGGACGCCGTACCTCCATTGCAGCGCCGCCGTTTCCTCACGGCCGGAAAGGCGGCGCCGTCTTGCCGTCCAAACCGGAGCACTCACGCCGCCAGCTTCTTCTCACGTCTCTATGGATCAAGAGACGGTGGATGGCCAGCCTTGTGTGAGAGAGAGACGGTGGGTAGCCAGCCTTGATATTAATGGATCGAGTGGGCCAAGCAGTTATTATGTACGTATCTTTTTTTCTTTTTTTTGCGAATTGTTATTATGTACGTATCCTGAATCTGTTTCCTGCATGCAGCCAGTAATACCAAACGCGAAAGGAAAATACCGCCAGCTCCAAACCGAATCGCAAAACAACGACGGACGGCGGATGGTTGACCGGTAACCCGCGGCGACGCTAGAAAAATCGCGTTGGTTATAGTTAACTAGCTAGCGGCAGGTACTACTGATTGATTGCTCCTGTGGCTGTGGCGTCTTCTTTTTCCCATCAGCGCAGAGGGGCAGCCCGTCTTGAGCTTCTCCAAACCGTCGGACGACGCCAAGACCGCGTTCAGGTTATCGGGAGAAGCGAGGAACCGCATGCACGCCTCCCTCAGCACGGCGCCACCGTGCCGCTCCGCCAACACCAGGGCGTCGGCCTCGGAGCTCGTGTCGATGTCCTCGCACAGCGCCTCCTCGCAGAAGATCTTCAGCCGCTCCAGCTCGTACCTGTCCGCCGCGACGAGCAGCCGCTCCGCCATCGTCGCGAGCTGCGGCCGCGGTGAGTCGGTGTACATGAACTGGAGCAGCGCCTTACACACGTCGGCGTCCATGTCGTCGACGCGTAGCTCGGCGTTCGACGAGGCCAGGGCCGCAAGGTTAGCCTTGAAGACGGGGGACCGGGCCTCGAGCACCGAGCGGTGCGCGGCGAACGTCGTGTATCCGTCGCCGCCGATCACGATCTTCACGTCCGCCTCCTGCGCGTTCCAGATGGCTTCCGCGAGGCCATGCAAGGCGAACGGGGGTGGCGCCTTGGCGAGCTCCGCGGCCACGGCGGCCCTGTCGGTGTCTTTGCATAGCGCCTCCTCGCAGATGTGCTTTAGCTGCTTCAGCTGGTACCTGTCCGCCGCGACAAGCAGCCGCTCCGCCATCGCCGCGAGCTGCGGCGGCGGTGAGTCGGTGTAGATGAACTGGAGCAGCGCCTTGCACACATCGGCGTCCATGTCATCGACGCGTAGCTCGGGCACGGTGCTGGCGTTCGACGAGGCCAGGGCGAGATCAGCCTTGAAGACTGAGGACCGAGCCTCCAGCACCCAGCGGTGTGCGGCGAACGTGTGTTCGTCGCCGTCGCCGCCGACCACGATCTTCACGTCCGACACCTGCCTGTTCCAGATGGCTTCCGCGAGGCCATGCTGGTCTAACGGTGGAAAAAAAAAACAGACGCGACCTTGGACTCGTATCCTCCCCGCTACAGTGCCGGAGGGCGATTCTTTGAAACCACCTAGTCAATCCACCTCGCCGGCGGTGATTCGCTGGTTCCCCCTCCCTTAGCCGGCCGCTCCGGCGGCGGGAGGGTGGGGGAACCCCAGATCTCGTCGTGTATATAGTGTAGGCTTGAGTAGGTTGCTTGTCGGCGGCGTCTTGGAGGCGGAGGCGTCGGTGGTCGGCGTTTTGGGGTTGTCTTCTTCCTCTCCGGTGTCGGCGCTCTCTGGAGTTTCGGCATCAAGCAGGCGACTTCCTCCCGTGCTCGCGGTCCTGGGTGACCGCCGTGCGCGTTCCTTCCCCGGATGGATCACGGAGCGGCAGATCCAGATCAAGATCTCGAAGCTGCTGATGTTGAAGACCGGCGGTGTTGCTGTCTTGGCGCAAGATGGAGACTCTCTGGAGTTCGAGGTTCGACGACTTCCCGTCCGCAGGGGATCATCTTCGTTCCAAGGTTTGGAAGATGTTGCGGCGACGTGCCGAGCGACACCGAGTTTCAGGAGGACCTGAGTGTAATTTCTATCTTTCTTGTGTGTCTTTCTGTATTGGCTGGTCTTTAATATAATCAGTGGCTTCCGCTAAAAAAATAAATAACGGAGGTGGCGCCTTGGGGAGATCGTCGGCCTCCGCAGCCTCGTCGGTGTACTCGTCGGAGTGCAGCTCGAGGTCGACGGTGACGTCGCAGAGGACGGAGAGGCAGTCGTCCTGGAGCAGGTTCTTGTCCGCGTCCAGATCTTGAAGCTTGATGAATTTGCGCCAGCCCCAATACCCGCCCGTGAAGCGGTGTCGTTCGATCTGAGCAGAAGTGTGGGACGGCTTCGAGGCTTTGTCGAGTATGCTTAGATTGAAACTTGCCATGGCGTCTCCAGCGGGGCTGGCGTGTTGGAGGTAGAGGGAGATGCAGCCCTCGGCCTGTTCGTCGCCGCCGTTTGGGTAGCACTTGATACGCCAGTCGTGGCCGCCGACGGTGAACGGGCTTGACAAGACGGCGGCGCCATGGCCCACCTTCTCCCTAACCTGCGTGAACCTGGGTATCCTGAAGACGTGGGAGCCGGTCGCCAGTGGCGTCGCGCCGAGGGTGGAGGCGGTGATTTGCTGCCGGCCAGCAACGCGCAGGGCGGACATGATCGCGGACGTCGTCATGATCGATCGATGCGACCGGCCGGGGAGACGATGGGGCTGCCGATATGATGCACGTGGTATATATGTAGGGCAAATCAGTGTTCGCGTGTTCTATATGGATACTCCTGATCGATGTAGTACAGCAGATCAAATCGTGTTATATCTGGGCTCTGGTTCTTGCACACCCAAAAGATAGTCATGACGACGAACCACGACGGCGCAACGATGGTGTGGTGGCGTTTAACTATCTAGTTTGACTTATCCCATGGCTGACCGGCGGCCGCCACCCTGGCGTGGTTGGGCTTGTCGCCGAGGCAGTCGATCACAAATTGCCTGATGCGATCGATCCGATCAAATCGCGAAATAGCTGATTGATGCACGGGACATTTTTTTTAAGACGCAAAGGGCCTCACCCCCGTTCCATTTCCTCGCGAAAACGAAACAGAGTCTTATAGAGTTTTACATGCCTAAACCAGCACTCGGGGAGATAACACGACCACACGTCGCCCCAGAACCGAAGGGAAATTTTCAGAACAAAAGCAGCCCAGCAACTAGTGTTTCAGACAGCAACTGGCATTTTTTACAGCACGACATCAGAGCCAAACCCGACAGCCATCACCTATGCGTATCACCTTCCAACCTTCTTCGTCTTTGATCATCACCATCGACGCCGTATCCAGAGTCTGCGCTAGAGTTTGAGTTGTGGATTCCCAATCTTCAACATCTTTGTTGTATTTGGCTCCACACCTCGCTTTCTTCTTCAGAGGCCCATCAAGCAGCACCGGCTCTCTCACCCTGGATCTCGCCAGGTCAATGGTGGATGAGCTCGAGCCAAGCTCTCCAACCCAACCACCACCCTGCCCAGCATGTCCTTGGCACTTCCCGAGAGCAAAATTTGCCACCGGGAAAGTGTATAGTGTAGCATTCTCCAGATCACATGCATGCCAACCCAATTGTCTCTGTTAAAGCACAAGTTATTTCTAGTTTTCCACAACACCCACATAATTGCTGCATGGACAACATTAACTCCTCCATTCTTTGATTTACTGAGCCATAGCCCATCAATTATTTCAAAAGAAGCAGGATCAACTTTCTTTCGAGTAAGTCTACCAATTTCACTCCAAACCAATTTTGAAACCACATAATCAAAGAATAAATGATTACAAGTTTCAGGATCAGAGCAAAAAAGACAAGAAAGATAGTCCAGATGTTGTCTCTTAGACAAGTTATCTCTAATAAGAATCTTGTTATGTGAGGCAAGCCAGAGGAAAAAATGAATCTTGCGGGGAACTTTAATTTTCCAAACTGCATGCACATGAGTAGGGTTAATCCCTCTAAAGTTTACAAATGCATACATAGATCTAGTTGTATAAATCCCTTTAGATTCATGTTGACAAATGCACACGGGACATGATCAACGCTTAGGTGCAGTCTTGGTGTCCATGTTGATTACTACTAATACTAGTGCACACGGTTGGGCCTGATCAGGGTATGCCACGGCATATATGGCATACCCTGTAGGTCCGCCACTGGTAGATGCTCTTGGTTCTCAACAAACACTAGGTCGGTACAAATTTAGATACAATGGATCAAGTGTAACGATATTTGGCCACCACTGTATTCATCACCATATAATGTAGCCACTAAAGAAGTATATATGTACTCCTTTTTTCACGACAAGAATTATGATACAGAGATAGTATAGTAACTATATACACGCAACAATTAATGAAGATAACCAAGTTGAAAACACACCATATCCAACCCTACTTAATTAATTAGTTATCAACACTAGATAAATAAAATATTTGCATGGAACTGTTTTCATTTGTCGAACGATACGACCATGTGCACACGGCTACGCCGCCGCGCTCAGGCCTACTACTAACGTCTACGCTGCGGTTGTTTATACGATATTCTACTGAAGCAGATACTATTATATATAGGATTTGAAGTCAATTTTTATCTCCATTAAGCTAACAGTTAATTAAATATCTATTTTTGTCGCTCCCAAACCAGCTGAGCCCGTGGTCGGACTGACGAACCATTGAACCACTTGCTTGGCCAGTTCACTCGCCGGACCTATTTTCTGTCTGATACCTACACAGTTCACGTATGGACTGTACGATGTGTGTCAATGCTCACGAACCAGCGCATAACTCCTCTTGATTGAAACTTAGTCCCCAGATAGTTTTTTTAGGAAAAGAAAACTTAGATTTTTTTAGATATTTTCCAAGGTTTATTCATGCAAGATACGTGATGTATAGAAACAACCTCTCCCCATCTCGCCGACGGTTTAGCTAGGGTTCCCGGCGGCCGCCTCTTGTGCCGACCGGCCGGAAAATGGCCACGCCGCTGACGGCGATCCCCGACCACCTACTGGAGGAGATCCTCATCCGGCTTACCGCCCCGGAAGACCTCGCCCGCGCCTCCGCCGCTTGTGTCTCCTTCCGTCGGCTCGTCACCGGTGCCTCTACGCCCCGCCACTCCTCGGCTTCCTCGACTACAAAGGCTTCAACCCAGCCCTCCCGCCCTACCCCTCCGCGCCCGCCGCCCGCGCGCTCGCCCTTGCCGCCGACTTCTCCTTTTCCTTCCTCCCTTCCCACTGCCGCTGGAACGTCCAGGACACGCGCGACGGCCGAGTCCTCCTAAATGGCACCATCGCGGGTCAGGAGCTCGTGGTCTGCGACCCCTTGCACCGGTGGTACATCCCGCTTCCCCCAGTGCCTGACGACCCCATGGTACATTGGTACCTAAGCATCGGTGCAAGCCTTTCCTCATTCCCCTCGACGAGGAGACTGCGACGCCTGAAGATACAACATTGAGAGTGATCTAGATGGCACATTACAAAACTAAGTTGTCCGCCTTCGTCTTCTCTTCCAGCACCGGACAATGGCGAGCCGCCGCATCCACAACCTATAGTGATTTGGTCCTTGGAATGGGCGAGTCGAACAGGATGTCACAGGTCCAGCCTATTTTTCTGAGGCGCTATTATGCCTATGGATGCTTCTACTGGGACTGGTTGGTCATCAGGAGCAGAAAGTTGCTTGTGCTTGACACAAGGAGGATGGAGTTTTCCATTGCTGACCTCCCACCTGGAGATTGGAATACACGAGGTTTAGCCATTGTGGAGGCTGGGGAGGGCAGGCTTGGGATTTTTGGTTTCTGTCGTGGAACTGCAGCTGATCTCAACTATATCATTGCACGAAACAATGGTGAGAGTCCCAGCCAATGTCAGATGGAGAAGACAATCTCACTAGATTCTAGGTACACATACTTTATCGAAGGGGCAACAGAGAGGTACTTGCTCTTGACAGGGACACAAGCCTCATCTCTGCATAATCCACTCATTGAATATTTCTCAGTGGACATCAAGAAGTTGAAGCTTGAGAGGTTTCGTGCCGAAGTCAGGAATATGTTTGGGAAACACCTATATACCAACTTCCCACCATCATTGTTGTCTTCACCGACAATATGAAGTGGTAAAATTTTCTATTGTGTCCTAGTTATCTCATTCCTTTCATAATTATCACACAGCTCGTCTAATGATTGATTGTTTATTGTTACAACTGATAGCTCTTATTTACATGATTTTGTAGTGTTTATTTTCTTGTGCTTATGGGAAACATTTAATCCTGATCTTTTGTCTTGTTTGATCAAACTGCAATTTTTAAAGGGAGTGAGATTTGGAAGAGAAAAGATCTTGCACACTATGTGTAGTTTATGCATCAATCCTCATGGAATTGCGTAAAACAGTAGGTCAAGAATTTTTTCCGAGGAGTAGTTTTGATACGAGGATCTTGGTGGAACTGCGAAAAAGACTAGGTTAACGTGGAAGGAATGCAAGTGTAGATCTCACTTCCCTTGGATACTTTTCTTTTCATAGATAATGAGGCAGAAAAGTCTTTGTTTAGTCATCTTCACATGTGTAATTTTTATCTCGCAATGTTGTTTGAAATAAACCCGCATAACTGGTACAGTGACAAATAAGATACTGCACCACCGCTCTAAACAAGTACATCTTGTGCTCACAGGCGACCCAAATTTTATCTCGCGATGTTGTTTTATCCGAAATCAACCTCATAAAATTTGTTGATTTCCTAATCTGAAAGCAAATAATATTGGTTGAGATGATTGACTTAAATCCATGTGTATTACCTATTCTGTAAAATTGAAATAGAGGGGCACCCAGTTTTGTATGTCTTTCTTTTTTTGGCTCCTTATTGTACTGAGATGGCAGACGACACCTACTGTGTTGGTTCTCGCTACAATACCCCAGTTTCATTCATATTTTAGGTGCTTGTGTATTACCATTTCTATAAGATGAATTAGAGGTGGCACCCAGTTTTGTACGACTTTCCTTTTTGTGACCCATTTTTGTACTGGGATAGTAAGACGGCACCTGGCATGGTGTTTCTTGCTACCAATTGCCCCAGTTTCTTCCTTCTTTTTAGTTAGAAGTTTGTTATACTGCTATATGCCTAGGTAGTATATGAACTCATGCAACTGAATTCCAACTTGCACCGCAGATTTTAGAGATAAACACACAAACCAGTGTCAAACCAGTGTTTTTTTTTAAACGGTCAAGCCAGTGTTATGTTTTTTAAGGATACGTCCAAATAGACGTATCGGTTTCAAGAAGGAGAGGCCAAGCGGCCGTTTACAACGCGTTTAGGCACATGTGCCAAAAACGCTATCCACCGGACACAAAGAAAAAAGGGATCACTCGCAAACCCTCCACCTATATACGGGTCCTAGGCTACCCCTGAACAGCCTCGCTGCCCGCCACAGGTCTGCCTCGGCCTCTACCATCCTGGTGGCAGCCTCCACCAATGGGTTGAGACCCTGAAAGACCACGTTGTTTCTATGACTCCACAGGCTCCAGCAGATCAACGTGATCGCTGTCGACATGTCCCTCGCATCATTGCCTCCCGGCGTCTTTGAAGTTTTCTTTTTT
The DNA here is from genome assembly GCA_947311845.1 of Poa pratensis. Taxonomy (NCBI): domain Eukaryota; kingdom Viridiplantae; phylum Streptophyta; class Magnoliopsida; order Poales; family Poaceae; genus Poa; species Poa pratensis. Next base: position 7,100,236 of record CAMZMU010000078.1, read on the forward strand.
GTGACCCGTTTTTGTCTCCACCAATGGGTTAAGATGTTTTCTTTTTTGTGACCCGTTTTTGTACTGGGATGGTAAGACGGCACCTGGTGTTTTGGTTCTCGCTACCTATGTCCATAATTTCTTTCTTCTTTTTAGTTAAAGTTTTTTATATTGCTAGATGCCTAGGTAGTATATCAACTCCTGCAACACGAAGGTACCAACTCTGTATTTCTCATGTTTTTCAGGACAGATTCCTTCAAGTTCATTTGCCTCTGTGCGGCAATGTATTCCAACTTCTGTTGCAGATTACAGTGATAAATGCACTAAAACAATTGTTTGCAGTCACATGTTCAAATCCAGTTGTGATCAATATTAGCAATTTGGCAATGGTATCTTTGCCTCTTCCTGTGATACTACCTGACTACCTAAGCACTTGCAAAAATTGGGTGGAAAATCTTCTTTGTTCTGAACTCTTGTCTTGTTTGTTCAGGTTCGATCGAGTCGTAACAAGAACAGCATTGTGGGTTAAAAGTGGTTGTGATTTCAATGGCGTGGAGTTCTGGCACCTGTGACCGACTTATCTACATGATGGCAACCTACAGAGCTTCACTTGGCAGCGGTTGTTTCTGTGTTGTTTTTCCTTTCATGCTACCTGTAGCTTAGGAGTTAGTGTAAGCCCCATTTGTTCTACTACCTCCGATCGGAATTGATTGACGTCAGTTGTATACACGTTTGTACTATGCTAGTTGTCCGTCCGCGACAAACAAAACGATCGGAGGGAGTATTAGATTTACTACGGCGAGTGAATTATGACAACCCGGGATAAAACACTACTGCAGCATGTAGCTTGACTCAGGCTAAAAGAGTTTGACTTCGCCCATGTTTTCAGAGTTGAAGGTAGTCATTCGCTTTGCTGGGAAAGTGGTTGTTTTCTAAGGGCCAACATAACTGAAACATGAAAGACAACATGGTGCAAGTCTTTTGAACAAACAGAAAATAGATAGACACGAGGTTTATGTATAGGAGAAGTTGTGGACGACGAGGAGGTGCTGAGGGAGCGCCAGCCCGAGGAGCGCTGCCGCGCCGATGACGACGACCACCGGTGACACGACGATGACAATGACAGAGGCAGAGGGGAGTAGGGGACGACCGTGGCTCAACATGGCGCCAACGCCAGCGTCTCTTTCGGAGCTGTTCTAGGGTGTCGGACTCCTGCCGTGGCCACGATGACAAGCCGCGTGATGACAGAGAACGTCGTGGCGACATGCGCGACGATGGACGTCCCCTCGAGGGCCACAGCAGCAAGCCGACGGCTTGGTGCTCCCCGCTGTGGGCACGTGCCGCGACAGGTCTCCAGAGTCTCACCGGCGTGGATGACCGGGCCGATTGTGTAAGGAGGAAATCCTTGGCCAGGCCCATCGACGCCGCTCCACTCCTTCCTCTACCTTGCGCTCGTTTCCAACGCGCCTTCCTTGATCCCCTCCGTGGGGCCATAGATGCTTGCCCCTGCCACCGTCGTCGTCCGTAACCGCCTGCTCCAGCCTCCAACGCCGCCTCGCCGCCCGACCCTTCTTGAGCCGCGGCCACTGCCGGTCCATCGGCCCGGCCTTCCCTGTAACCCCACTCATCTTCTCCAGTTCCGGCGAGGCCCTTGCACCACCACCCAAAACCCTAACTCGCCAGACACCACCGCACCGCACCCGACCCCCCAAGTTAAGTCACTTCCTCACCTCCGCCGGCGCCGCGGCCAGCCGCGTCGTCCCCGTCTCCGGTGAGGTCCAGGCCTCGCCTCGCCGACGTCATGGCCAGTGCGCCGCTCCCGTCTCCGGCGAGTATGCTTCTTCTCCAGCAAGATCATCGTCGGTCGATTGGTTTTCTTCCTCGAAGAGTTTCCAAGGACTGAAACGGGCCAGACTCAGAAAGCGAGCGACACGAGGAGGGCGTAGGCATTTTGCCGCTAAGAGCAACAAGCGCCCAACACTCCGGCGCGCTAAAAAAAATTGCAGCACCAAAATAGCCTTTTAGCGCGTTGGGTGCCTGTTTTGCTCCAGCAGAGGCGCTATAATTTAGCCCGGCTGTCGCGCTCCAGCAGAGGCGCTATAATTTAGCACGCATCCAGTAACAGTACGACAAACAGGTCCCTTAACTTTTACAAATAGGTCCAGCTAACTCGCCATCAGATCCCTACAATTGTTTCAAAAAAAGCAATTGGGTCCTTTTCATCCACCACCACGCCATGGCTGCTCCGGCGCAATTCCGGCAGCCGTGGCAAGGAGTAGGGGCGAGCTCGAAGCGGAGGCGAGCTCGGGGCGGAGGCATGCTCGGGCGGAGGCCGTGGCAAGGAGGAGGCGGCGAGCTCGGGGCCATGGATGCCGTGGCCATGGCGAGGAAGGGCGGCGGGCGGCGGGGGCAGGGGAGCGGCGTGCGGTGGAGGAGGGCGGCGGGCCGTGGTTGCCGTGGAGGTGTCCACCGTGAGCGCCGGGGCCGTGGCCATGGTCGCCGTGGCCTTGGCGGGGGAGGTCGGCGGCATGCGGCGGAGGAGGGCGGCGGGCGGTGGGGTAGGCCGGCGGCGGGCAGCGGAGGAGGGCGTCTCGATTCCGGAAAGAGACAGAGGCTCCGTGCGCGCGTGGGAAGTTTGACTGTTGTTCTTCGCGTGTGAGCTCTCGTTTGGCCAGCCCGGGGGACTGGATGCCCCAAATATGATGTAAAAGTACCGCTTCCTCCAGCGCGCTGGACGGTTTTTGCAGCGCGCTTGATTATACAGCCTCTGGCTCCGGCTCCCCGCCCCTGACGACCTCGCCCGTACCTCTGCCGCCTGCGTATCCTTCCGCCGAATCATCACCGACAGGTTCTTCATCCGCCGCTTCCGCCGCATCCACGTCCCAGCCTTCCTCGGCTTCCTCGACCCCGACGGGTTCCACCCAGCCCAACCGCCACACCCCTCCGCGTCCGCCGCCCGCTCGCTCACCCTCGCCGCCGACTTCTCCTTCTCTTTCCTCCCCTCCCACTGCCGATGGGCCTTCGAGGATATCCGTGACGGACGTGTCCTCCTCCATCGTCGACCCGATGTTCCTGGTCTCCACAGAGCTCGTGGTGTGCGACCCTTGCACCGCCTGTACGTCGTGCTTCCCCCAGTACCTCACGACCTAGCCGCTTCAGTGGAGCAGCAAGGCCCCATACCCAGGTGTAAGTCTTTCCTCGTTCCCCTCGGCGAGGAGGAGGCAGCGGCGGAAGAGACAACATTCAGAGTGATATGTATTGTGCATTGCCAAATTAAGCTGTCTGCCTTCGTCTTCTCTTCGAGCACGGGACAATGGCGAGCCGCTGCATCCAAGGCATCGAGTGATTTGTTCCTCAGCAGTGGTGAGTTCGACTTGCTGTCACGGGTGTACTGGTACGCCAAGCGCCACTATGCTTATGGCTGCTTCTATTGGGACTGGTTGATTTTCAATGGCAAAAAGTTGCTCGTGCTTGACACTAGGAGGCTAGAGTTCTCCCTGGCTGACCTCCCACCCGGAGAATGGAGTAGGCAAGGTTTAGCCATTGTTGAGGCTGGGGAGGGAAGGCTTGGGATGTTTTGTTTCCGTGGTGGAACTGCTGCTGGTCTGAGATATATCATTGCGCGAAACAAAGGCGAGAGTCCCATCCAGTGGCAGATGGAGAAGAGAATCTCACTAGATCCTGGGTACAGATATGATATCAAAGATGCAACAAAGAGGTACTTGCTCTTGAGGACACAAACCTCATCTCTAGAGAACCCACTCATTGAATATTTGTCAATGGACATTAAGACGTTGCAGCTTTAGAGGGTTTGTTCGAAAGAACGCAGGCCTATGCTGCCCGGGATTGGGACACTCATATATACCAACTTCCCACCATCGTTGTTGTCTTCAAGGGCAATATGAAGTGGTAAACTTTCTATCACATTCAGTTATCTCCTTCCCTCCATAATTATCACTTGACGTGTCTAATGCTTGGTTGCTAAGTAACCTCGGGAACACAATTGTGTTCAATTGTCTTGTTTCTTCCATTTGCTTTCAAGACAATGAGGTCAGTAGGAAAAAAGATCTTACACACAAGTAGCTTATGCATGCGTGCTGATGGAATAACCGAATAACTAAACACCCTAGATCACATCAATTATTTTCGAGTAGTTTTGATTGTCAAGGTAACGTAGAAGGATGAAAAGTGTTGATCCAGTTTACCTGGAGGAAATTCATTCAAGTTAAGGACAACTCATTTTGTACGGTTACAAACACGATTATGGTGACTGCTCTAAATCATAACAATATCTTGTGCTCACAAGCTGTTTTATCTGAAGTAAATTTCATAAGAATCAAGGGAGTGCTTACCATTGCACAAGCTACTGAATTTTTTTCTTTATTTAAAGTCACAACCTCCACCATTCTTAGATCCTCATATCATGGTTGTTCTCCTAATCTTATAGCAAATCATAGACATGAGTAAATGAAAAATAAGGAGTTTTCACGTGGTTGTGTATTACCAGTTCTATAAGATGAATTAGACGGGGACACTCAGTTTTTGTATGTCTTTTCTTTTTGTGACTCATTTTTTGTACTGGGATTGCAGACGGCATCTAGTGTGTTGGTTCTTCCTACCAATACCCCCAGTCTCTTACATATTAGTTAGAAGTTTGTTGTACAGCTAGGTGCCTAGGTAGTATATGAACTCCTGCAACACAAAGGTACCAGTTATGTATGATTTAAGTTTGTCACAACCCATTTCTTTTTGTTGACGTGTCTTTGTCCCACTATCTCCTCCAACTTGTATGGCAAATTCCAATGCTGCACCAAAGCGAGTATTCCAGTCACATGTTTCAAATTCAGTTGCGATCAGTAAACTACCTAGGTACCTATGTTTCTTTTAGCTCGTAAACTCTAGAATATGCAGAAATTTGGCCCCTGAAAAAGGCTCATTGTTTCTGGAGGACAATCTCTACATCTTTTCTTATTGAGCTTTTAACCCGACCACTTTGCAGGGTGGGTGGAGATTTGTAGTGCCCTGGTCATCTGATGAATATCAGTAGCATAGGAGGAGCTGAAGCAGAGTGCAGGCCTGCTGGGGAATGGTACGGGTGAGTGTTGAATCTGACTCCAGAACTTGGTAAAAGCAGCACACAGCACGGAGCTGGAGTGCTGGACTTGGCGCCAGAGGGCATCATGTACGGGCGCCAGAGGGAATGGTAGGCCCAACGAGAATACGAGATGTAGGACCGAGTGGTGGAACTTATTTTTATTTGTCTGACGGTGTTTTTATTTTGCAATTTTTTTTAGAGTAACAAGATGCAGTGCGCGGAGACAAGAAATTAATAAACATTTTTTTTGGGATATAAGGTTTATTTAGGTATTGTTTTCACCTTTTTACGTTTTTTACTTTGGATACTGACGTGGAAGACAACGATGTGAAAACTTGCAATTATGCCTCTTTTTCAACAAAGTTAATTAGAAATGTTGCTTAAAATAAAGTACATTTGATTGAGCGAGCTGACACACAAGACAAAGATAAATAACAAAACTTCATCGGAATTCTTTGAAGTCTATTTTGCGTCTTAACGTTTCGCCATAATTCAGGCGAGCTGTAGAACATCAAACCTGGCAATGGTTGAACTAATCTTGGAGGTTGTGGAACATCGCATGTCCCGCACACCCTATTATCCATGGGACACAATGAATAGAGACACACTCCTTCAAAGGCAAGTTGTCCAACCGCTGCTTTACGCAAGACCGAAGAAATAAAACTGAAACTGAAGAACATCAGATCAAACACCATCGTCATGACCAACACTCAAAACCGCATGACGAGGATCCATTAATCCGCTGGATTGGACCACAAGCACATAGGCCACAACAGAACGGGAATAGAACCATGAAAATTTTGTTCCATGGAATCCATCTTCAGTTCTTCACCACGAGACATCATCGCCATGGACACATAAACTTGACATGGTAAAGAAAAATGCGCTTCAATGTTAATACTACGTGGTTTCTCTTGTGTTTTGGTGCCAACAAGACAAACAAAGGCGAGAGGAAGTGGCGGAAATACGGAAATTGGAACTCCTCTCCTTTCCTAAGTTACCTTATGATGGAAAAACTCACGTCACGTGGATTTTAAGCCCATTGTATATATAGCAAATGTGCCCGTGCGTTGCTACGGTGAAGTTTTACTAAATATATTTTCCTTCCTCTAATTTTTAACTAATTATTACGGCTCTTCTAGTTCTGACAAATTTCCGTGTGAGAGTGGGACATCACCAGTATGGCCAGTGCAAAGTGCAATTCTCTACATTTTTTGGGGTCTGTCTGTCTGTGCATATGGTGAACTGAAACAAAGGAGTGATAACATCAGTTAGCTACCGAAACTCTCAAGTAAACAGCTACAGATGTTCATGTAAAAAAAAACTACATATGTTCATCTACCACTGGTGATTTATCTAGCCACCGATTACAATTTTAAACTAAGCAAAACCACTACCGGTGAACTTGACATTAATACAAACAAATATCACATCCAATTTAACCAGAGTTTATCTGTTTCGGTGCAAACATAACTTTTGTGTGAACCTCATAAACAATCACGCACACTATCAAACATATTGCTCCCTCAAAAAAAAATCATATTGTTATACGGAGTACATAGGAAATTCGAAAAAATTGGTAAATTTAAATAGTTCCATGTTGGCAGAATTACAAGTGCGCTGATTATGGGTGTTTATGGCCAAAATCTGTCAGACGGTTGGGACTTCCGAATAATTGGGGCAGGATGTGTATTGCAGCAGCAATATACATACACCAGTGGCAGAGTACATACCATCTATTCTAGCTCCTTGGGTTGCCCAAATTTGCAACTGGGGCTATGAATACATCGACACACACATGCATAACAGACACAGGCAGAAGTCAGAACACACAAACACTCTGTTGACTGAATCTAACGTTACCGTTCGGTGGTGGTACTGCGAATAGGAGGAGATGCCGTGGCCATGGCTTGGGAAGGTTGACGCGCCGGTGTCTCTCGTGCTAGTCATGAGCGCCAGGCCATGTCCATGCCATCTTCTTCAAGACGCACGCTAGCTTTCCAGGAGGAGGAAACCAAGAACACCAACTGTCCAACTGTGCCTCCCAAGGAAATAATGCAACAAATCCATGCGGCCAATCCAACTTGAAATCTAGTCAAACAATTCTGAAAACAATCTGCTCACTTTTTTCATGAACCTATCTGGATGTAGCAAAATAAAAATGTAAGCAAATTAGATCGGAAGCAAATCACATGGAGACCGACAGCATTATGGACCCAGCTGCCTCGAATCGTTGCAAAGAAGGTGATCCGGCGCTGTACATCTTCTACGTGCAACGCGACCCGCCGATGTAACTCTTCGATCTCTCCGTGCCGATGCAGTCCGAGATGGGAATAGGTGATCCGGCCTTCCCCGCATCACGCATTCGTGCTCTAGTGTCACAGGTCAGACGCTACAGGCGGTAGGTCGAAGAGGTGTGGATCACGTCCTGCAAAGGGTTCTCCTGTGTTTTGGTGCCAACAAGACAAACAAAGGTGAGAGGAAGTGGCGGAAATACCGAAATTGGAACTCCTCTCCTTTCCTAAGTTACCTTATGATGGAAAAACTCACGTCACATGGATTTTAAGCCCATTGTATATATCTTTACTATTAAATGGGAGTTGGACGTACGTTGGTGAAGCCTCCGTTTTCCGCCTCCATTTTCCGCCAGATCGTTCCCTCGCTCGTGCGCGCAGCGCAGCCCATCTAAGTTGACGCTTCGTCCGGCCCAGCAAAAGTATCACGCCTGGCTGTTGTCAACGCCGCTCGTTTCCTTCCTTCTCCCGCAGGACATGTTGAGCAGAGGAAGCTAGGGTTAAGCGCCGCCGCCGTCCGTCCCGCCCATCCCTTCATCCGCCATCAGCCACCGCTGCCTCCGTTCGCCCATCACCGAACCTACGCTCCACCCTATCTTGTGTATGCGAATCAATATCCGGAGATGAGCGGTGACGAGGGAGGAGCTTGCTGATCCGGTCGGTGGCTGGATGTAGGGCAGGAGGGGAAAACGGGCTTGTTGCTGCGGCTGGTCCACGCCGGCGCGCCGGCCGACAGGCTGTCCGCTTCTTGATAGCCAAATTCTCACTGCTGCTTGCATGCGCTGTATTTGGTGGAGACAGGAGCAGGGGATACGCTCAACTGCGTGGCCTACATGGAGGACCAGGAGTCTGTTCTTTTCTGATGCAGACATAAGTTCGGTATTTATGCTTGGCTTTAACGAGAGATCCGACTACACTGAGTGAGTTGGAGTGATCTGTTGGTAGTGCATAGTGCAGACCAGTTGTGCATGGTGAAATGTTGGTTTGCTTATCTGCTGGTTCTGCCAATTGTAATAAAGCTCTCCATGGTGATCCTTGAACATGTTGTATCCTCTTTATTGGATTAGTTGGATGTACTACATTAAGCATCAGTTGTATTACTTTGTTGTTTAAACATAGCTTTTCTCAGTATGTCTGTCGTTAGAATTTTGTGTCTGAACAATTAGATCTTTCAGTTTGCAGCTCCTTGGAATTACAGCACATGTATGGAGCCACACTCTCCAGCTCTGATATTCATCCAAATTTTATAGTAAGATATTCCTTTCCTTTTGACAATTGTATTGTTATCAGGAAGCATTCCTATCTTATGCTGAATTTACCTTCCTTTCTGGCAGTGGGTTGGACCATTGTGTTGGTACTGACCAAATGCATAGCAGTAGTTGATTACATGCAGTCTAACCCAGTCAAAGCTCTTTAGTTTTTTATATTTAAAACTGCAGCACTGTGTTTTTTTGTCTCTCGTGTGAACCATGTGCTTAAATACCTAAGATGAATTTGACAAGCTCAACAGCTCAAACGTGAATCACACGATATAAGCATGGCATGGTTAAATCTTAAATGTGTCCTTTTTATGAACAAATTATCTTAAGGGAACTGTTGGCCTGGTTTAGTTGAGGGGTGTACTTGCTCTAGGACACAGTTACATCCATCTCGGATGGAAAAGAGACACGCAACAGATTTTGTGGGACAAAAGGCTCATTTAACAAATACTGTGGAATGCATGTCACAAATCAAGTATTTTTTCTCTTTTATTGTTGCAAGGATAATTCCGTTCAGTTGTACTAACCAAACCAATCTGATTGCATCTGATGATTGCATGAGGATGTTACTTTATATCACCTGCATGATCCTCTCCTGACGCATATGACACTTTTGACATATATGTGTGGAAAATGTTGTATTACTTTCAAAGCATATGCCGCTCTCGGTCTGAAATGTCAATTTTATATTTCCCCTGTTGCTTGCCAATGAATCTTTTTCTGTTTCAGGTTTTTTATTTCTCTATATTTTCATTCTCATTCTTGAGCTGGCTTTGGTGTTCAAGAATATCACTTGTGCAAGGGATCTCACGGACGTTTTGGAGAATCCTGGAAGATAATGAATGTCTGGTGTTATGAACGAGCTTGGAGGATTATGGAGGATAATTGCTAGCAAAGCTTTTCGTCACCTGAAGCATAAAGGTGAGGGAAACCTTCGAACTTGCACCTCCATGATTATTAATAGTCCTCAGTCTTGAGGCCAAATTGGTACCGGCAGACGGCAGCTAGGCCGCTAGCACACCATTCCCCTCTTGAATCTATGTGAAATTGGAGGACTTCGTTCCCTTATAATTATTTTCCGTTCCTTGATTGCTCTCATTTTTATGAGACCATGTTATTTTCATTGATCCATCCCTTTTCTCCAAATACAAGTATAAATGTGCATATTTATATTAAGGAGATCAAATTCATCTTGTGACTGAATGTAAGGTTACTTTTAGGATTGATATCGTTATGTAAATACCAAACCTTTTTTCATTCAAATCTTAAGGTTCAAAACTATTCGAGGGAATTGTACGAGCAGATTTTGCATCTTAGAAGCACTTTCATAACTAAATTTGAATCATCCAAGGGAATTAATTAGCCGTAGAGATTGAGGTGGCATAATATCGGCACAAATAAATTAATAGATATCTTCACCAAGCATACTTGTAGTTCTCTAGACACATTGGGGCCAATTACACATCTTAGAAGAGTACCAGAGGCAGAGGACAATGCTCCGTGGCAGAGGTAGAGCTGATAGGGCATTGCAGCTGGTCTCTGGTCTCTGTTGCTGCAGTATCTTTTGATTGAAGTTGGATTGGACTATTACATAGATTTATTATGATTATTCGTTGTTTTGGGGTTCATTGTGATGCTTTACAAAAAAGGTTGCATCAGCAAGACGAGGCGAAACCAGACGCAGAAAGCGGTCATTTGCATGTTAACTAATTCACTTCGGAGGCAACGATCATTTTATGATATCACCAGTTCATTTTGTGTTTGCTTTGTTCACTTGTTGTTGTTTCACATGAGTTCTAGGTGGAGTGAGGAGAAGAAGACCCCAACACTTTATTCAGCATACAAGTGCAACACCTTGCTTTTCACTCCATTCTTGAATCTAAAAAATGGAAAATGCAGTTCTTTGCTTTGTCCTAATTTATGTAATTTATTAGGGTACACCAATTATAAACATGATGTGTGTATTTTGTACCAACAGCGGGGAAAAGACGTTTGGTGTGACGAGTGGTTATTCAAATACAATGCTTTGACCTGTATGTATTTACACTTTCTGTTACGTTGAGACTATGAGCCTTAGGAAGCTGATAACATCGCCCGGAGGCGCATCATGGAGAGAGTGGAAAGGTTGGAAGAAAGAGTTTAAAAAGATATATGTGATAGCGAAAGGATCACAATGAACCTTAATCACTGTATTTGTACGTTTTTCAAACCGCAGCTATGCATTGGCAGTGTGAGAATATCTAAAGCGTGCCAAATAGTAATCTCAGATAATAATAGATAAGTAATTGTTCCCTTTTTTTTTAATGTCAAGCCTGCGTACAATCATCGGAAAAATACGAACAGAAAACAGTACACAGGCAAGAACTGCCAGAGAAGGAAATCCAGCACAACAGCGCTAACTGCTGAACCACCGCGACGGCCACCGCCGCTCTCCAGCACCAACAACGCCGGCGAAGGAGAAGAAACGAAGCCGCAAACCTCACTGGAAGAAGGAGCGCCCCCACGCTTGTAGAATCCGCAAGAGCCGCCCGCCGTCAGACGCCAGGACCTGAAACGATGAACGAACCTCGGCCAAGACGCTCCGCCCTCCAGATCCAACACGCCATCTCCCCTGCACTGGATCCAACTCCGACCGAAGAAGCTCCTGTACAAGCGGCCGCAGCACCCGACGAGCACCGCCGGAACCAGGCCGCACCACCTCCAGATCCTCCATGGCAGGGCCAGAGCCCAGCCTGCCACGACGAAGAGAAGACCAGAGGACAAAAGCTCAACGCGCAGAACGCCGTCTCCGCAGCGGCGAGCACGCAGAGAGCACCCACGCTCACCGGATCGACAGATCCGAGAGCACCAAACTCCAGCAGCTTGCCGACTCCACCAAAGGCCTCGTCGGGGAGGGGACCGAGCGCCAGCACCATTATTCCAGGACGACGCCGCCACCACCACCTCGCCAGCGCCGCCGGAGACCGCTACCCTACTATGTACACGCCTCAGGCACGGATCCGGGGTCCCCCCACTCTCCCGCCACCGCAGTGGCGGCCGGAGAGGAAGGGGACCGGCAGATCGGCCGTCGGCGGACCGAGGGACAGAGGAGCGCTCCCTTTTCGCCTCTCTCAAACAGTAACATGGGGAGGGGAGGGGAAAAGGCCTGGCGCCAGTAATTGTTCCCTTTGCTTTCTATGCATCTGACTTTCAGTTAGCTTTTACCAACAATTCAACAAAAGTGGAATATTAATGTTTTTAAAAAAGAAAAAAGTGATCCGTAGCAACGCACGGGCACTCAACTAGTCATTGTAGAGTTTAATGTTAGAGTCTCGAAAAAATATTGGTAAAAATCAAGTTTGTTTATTGGAATTTTAAAAAAAATCAACATCCACATGCCTGCAAGTTTTTGCGGGGAATTTTTAAGGAGGACGAGGTTTTTCTTGTTGGTAGGCTGAACGCCTGAACCGGGCCTGAAATCTGGGCACGTTCTTACCAGCAAAGGCCACCAGCACCCTCACACAGCCGCCGGCTCCTCTTCTCCCATCCCTATCTCGTCGACGGTTCCGGCGGCCGGCTCTCCTGCCCCGACTGGCCTCCACTTTCTCTCCTCCCGCCAATGGCGACTAGCAAGAAAGTGGCGTCACATCTGACGGACATCCCCGACCACCTCCTAGCGGAGATCTTCCTCCGGCTGCCCGCCGCCGACGACCTCGCCCGCACCTCCGCCACCTGCGTCTCCTTTCGCCGACTCGTCACCGACCGGTCCTTCCTCCGCTACTTCCGCTGCCTCCACGCCCCGCCCTTCCTCGGATTCCTCGACCGCGACGGGTTCCACCCAGCCCAACCGACGCACCCCTCCGCGTCGGGCGCCCGCGCGGTCGCCCTCGCCGCCGACTTCTCCTTCTCCTTGCTCCCCTCCGACCGCCGATGGACCGTCCAGGACACCCGTGACGGCCGCGTCCTCCTCGTCGTCCGCGGCACCAGAGGCTAAGCGGCCCCCGGTTTTCAGGGAGCTTGTGGTGTGCGACCCCTTGCACCAGCGGTACACCCTGCTTCCCTCGGTTCCCGACGCACTAGCCGCTTTGGTGGAGATCCCGGCCACAGGGGTAGGGAGGCCCCGGTGCGAGCCTTTCCTCGTTCCCATCGGCGAGGAGTCAGAGGAGGCATTCAGAGTGATTTGTGTGGCACATTGCGAAACTAGGCTGGCAGCGTTTGTCTTTTCGTCGAACACTCGACAGTGGCAAGCCACTGCATCCAAGAGTTGGAGTGATTTGCTCCTTGGCAGGGCCGAGCCGACCAGGATGTCACATATGGACCCTATGTTTCTCAAGCGCCATTACGCTTATGGCTGTTTCTATTGGGACTCCTCCATGATTGATGGACAAGACTATACAGCGGCGCCGCTCATTTGTCTTAGCGAGCGGCGGCCCTAATCAGCCCACCAAACACTAGTACTACTCCATTTGGCTCGACAAAGCAGGTTCAAACAGAAAAGCCTACGTCTTCGTAGCACGTGATTCTTTTCCGTGGCTGCCAGCCTGCCACTGCATGCAAATGCATGCGTAGAAAATTAATAATAGATTCCGTTGAATTCAAATTTTTAAACAGTTTTATCTCTCAAATCATTCACTGGATTTATGATCCGATTTCACTGTTGGCTTCCTCGCGGTCAGATCTTCCAAGCGAAATCCCATGTCGATATATTTCATCAACTTTATTTTATCATCAATAATTACCGGATTGTTGTCGCGTACTTATCAGATTATAAACTATTTAGTAACCGGATTAAAAAAATAAGGACCGTTCACTCGGCATTATGCAAAATTTAGTTACCAATTATCTAGTTGACATTACATGTTTGCTATTGCTTGTTTGCTTGTTTGGTGTATTGTTTTTGGTTTCTAAATTAACCCTAGTGTGATTACTAGATCAATCTAGTGTCATTATTTGACTATTGCACATATAACATACCAGATTTCTGATTATTATGTCACAAATCATCAGGTTATTATAGGTATGATACTAGATTTTCCATACCAAAAATTTCAACCCATAGTAGCACTGAAGCAAAGCAGATACCAGATTATCTGGTCACGGTTATCAGGTTATTATTGGCCAGCTACTAGATTAATTAGCCATAATTATTAGGTTGTCCTAGTAGCAGTTTCTAGATTAATTAGGGGTTGTCCCAACAGAAACTACCAGATTAATTAGTCACATTTCTCATAGATTATCTCGGTGGCAGCTACCAAATTAATTAGTCACATTTATCAGATTATTTAAGTGACGGCTACCAGATTAATTGGTCACATTTATCAGAGATTATCTCGGTGGCATCTACCAAATTAATTAGTCACATTTATCAGATTATTTAAGTGATTGCTACCAGATTAATTAGTCATGGCTATCAGAATAATTAGTCACATTTATCAGGTTATCTCTATCACCAAACAAACACTGCGTGGATTATCTTAGTTCGAGTTACCGAATTAATTAGCTGTGGTCATCAGATTAATTAACCTCGGTCACCAGATTAATGTGGGATATTTCATTTTCTACAAAGATGCTAGAAAAACACTTCACGATTATCCAAGTTTATTCAGTCACCAATTTAATTAGGAGCGGTCATCAGATTAATTACTTGTGGTAACCAAGTATCGGAATCATCAAGCTGGTGTCACATATGCATATGCAAGTACACGAGCTAAGGGCATCTCTAACCGATCCCCTAAAATCGGTTAGAGGAGTAAAAATACGCAGCGGCGGCACCTAACCGATCCCCAAAACGGTTAGAGGAGGGAATTTTTACTCATCGGAGGAGTAAAAGTGGCGGCCGACTCCTAAATTTACTCCTCCAAAACCAATTCTGAGAAAACCTCCCACCGCTCCGCCTCGTCTTCCCGCCCTCCGCCATTCTTTCCCGCCCGCCTCCCCGCCGGCGCCGATGTCGCCGAATCCGCCCGGGATCGACGCGCAGCTCTCCGGCGCACCTTCTCCGCCCATCCTTGGCTCCGGAGACGACCCGACGGCGCCGCAATCGGAGATTTCCGCCACGTCCGCGGCCGGAAAGAGGTTGGGGGCAAAGAACGTGGTCCGGCCGCTGGCCGGCACGGTCAAGGCCTCCGGTAAGGCCGGCGGCAAGTGCGTGGAGGCTCCCGAGGTGGCGCCGCGTCCTCCCGAGGTGGCTCCTGTGGCCGGCCGGCGGCAGAGCAAGCCGACTCCGGCCAAGGTGGCGCTCGCGGAGGCGGTGGCCTCGAAGAAGAAGAAGAAGAAGAAGGCCGAGGCGGCGCTTCCGAAGGCTGCAGCTGCCTTTTCGACGCGCAAGGCCTCGACGGCCAACCGTCCCCGAGGCCGGCCACCGCGGGCGGCCGTCGTCAACCTCGACGAGCCCGAGGTGTTCGATGAATCGTCGGCAAGGTAAAAAATTTCTTTTTCTCCTCTCCTCTCATCGGTTGGCTATTTGTAGACACACGGTGATATTGTTTTGATGATATGTAGTGTGGCGGAGGAGGAGGTGGCCACCTTCATGAGCCAATTGGAGGGTAGCCATGCCGCCGGGATCGACGACATGAACTTCGACGATCAAGACGTTGAGGTGGAGGAAGAAGTGGTTGAGGAAGTGGAGGTGGAGACACAAGGAAGCACAAAGAAGAGCCGAGCCTCCAACTATAGCGAGAAAGAGGACGTCACATTGTGATATGCGTGGATGAATGTGTCACTCGATGCATCGGTTGCCACCGACCAATCGAAGGATAGGTTTTGGGCTCGTATCGAGGAATACTACAACAACAACGTGGAGGTGCCGATCACTCGCACACAAGGCAATGGAGGAGGAGACGTCGAAGAAGAAGATGGAGCTCGAGGATAGGAGGACCCTTGCCGAGGAGAGGAGGGTTGCACTTGAGGAGGAGAGGGTAGCAAAAGAGAGGGAGATCGATGAGCGTGCTATCATGTTCATGGACCCAAGCAACATGGATGCCACGGCTAGGAAGTATTGGGAGCTCACTCGAGCAAAGATCCTTCAAAGATCTTTTGGTGGAGATGCTCATGGCCATGGAGGTGATGGTGGCCGAGGAGGAGGAGGTGGTGGTGGTGATGGTGACGACTTCTTCGGAGATGGTCTTTGAGCTCTTCGATGGTGGTCCCCAACATATGAGGTGATATGTTGGTGGTATTTTAGATCAAACAAGGTCGATGGCTTCTTTTTGGTGATCTTGATCGATGGTGGTGGTAGAGTCTACTTTTGAATGAACTCTATGCATGTTTTATTTCGATGACCTCAAATTCGATGAACTATGTTTATGTGACCCGCAAAAGTGATGGATTGCATGTGTTTTAATTGTTCGTATGTTTCATATTGTTTGTTTGAACTATATGTGAGATGTGTGAATGCATATGTGGAGTGGTGGAAAGAAATGGGACAAAAAAAAGTTTACTCCTCTAAATTTAGAGGTTCGGTTCCGCGCCGCCAACCTTTAGAGGAGTAAATTTACTCCTCTAAGTTTTAGAAGTCGGTTTACTCGTCTAACCGATTGGGGACGGTTAGAGATGCCCTAAGCAAGCTTCGTAGCAGCTGGATCATAGGAGTTTGGCACAGCTAACTAGCTAGGGGTGTGGTACTGGTGCGGTCGTTGATTGCCTGCTCGCACGGAAGAAATAGGTATGGGAGAGGGCATCGCAACCGAGGCTAGCAGACCAGCTGTAGGGATTATCGGCGAGAGCAAGGGTGAGCATGCTGACATGCTGCCATGCGGGGATACGGACATGACGCAGTGCGGCTGCTGCCTGTTGGCGCAAGGAACCAGGTCGCTGAGCGAGGCGCCAAGGTCGGAGCACTATAGGCAGAGGAGGCAACTGACAAGGCCTTCCGCGAGGAGCTCTCCAAGACATACACGCGACGAAGAAGACGACCTGGTCGGCAGCGCATAGCAGGACCACGATCCACAGAACCTCACCTTGCCTATGGAGCTCATCCGCCAGTAAGTTCAGCGCACGGACCTGCGCCAGCGATTACGACGACGTGGAGGAGGCTACGGCAACAAACGCGCCAACATCGGAGCCCATCAGCATCGGCTCCGTGTCCAGCACTAACCGCGCCGGCTGCACGGTCGCCGAGCCGCGCCTCGACGGCGGCGACCGCACCACGTCCTGAAGCCGAGCGTCAGACCGCGCCACCACCGCCGCGCCCAGCAGTCGCGTCTCCAGCTCGCGTTCCCTTCCTGACGAGGTCCTTGCCTTCGAGATGGCTCCCCGCGACTTCATGGCGTGATTCTTCTCTCCCTCAACGGCCATGACCTCCCAACGCGAGGCTGCTCCCCGCGGCGGCCTCGTCCTCCCGGTGCCCACCCATGATAGCGGCCGACCGCCGAGTCGTCCTGGAGGAAGCTCGACTAGGGAGAGGAGGAAGAGGAACGAAAGTGTGTCTGACGCGGACGGACGAGAGGATAAGGTTAGGTGGTTGGGTGATTAAATGAGAGAGGAGAGATTAAAATTGGACCATTCGCTGTGCGCCGCTAGAAGAGACGCGCCAGCGGCGCCTCTCTTTAGATTTCCCCATGATTGATAGGAAAGAGCTGCTCGTGCTTGACACCCTGATGATGGAGTTCTCCATTACTGATCTTCCACCCGGAGAATGGAGAAGGCTAGGTCTAGCATTGTGGGGTCAGGGGAAGGTAGGATTGGGATGTTTGGTTTCCATACTGATCATGCATGTAATCTCAGATATACCATTATGCGAAACAAAAGTGAGAATCCGAGGCAGTGGCAGATGGAAAAAACAATCTCACTAGATTCAGGGTACCTGTATTCTATCTGAGATGCAACAGACAGGCACTTGCTCTTGATAAGGGTGAATTCATCATCTCTAGAGAAGCCACTCTTTGAATATTTCTCAATGGACATCAAGCCGTTGCAGATGTCCGGGATTGGGACACTCATATATACCAACTTCCCACCGTCGTTGTTGTCTTCATGGGAAATATGATCTGGTAAACTTTTTATCACATAGTAGTTATCTCCTTCTCTCCATAATTATCGCTCGACTTGACTCATGCTTGATTATTCAATGCTGCATTTTGTAATTCTTGTTTACTTGATTTAGTATATTTATTTTCTTGTGCTCGTGGGAAAGCTAAGTAAACTCGGGAACAAAATTTTGTTCAGTTGTCTTGTTTCTTCCAATTGACATGTTAAGAGAATGAGGTTAGTAAGAAAAAGATCTTGCACACACCTAGCTTATGCAAGGTAACCTAGAAGAAATAAAGTGTAGATCCAGTTTACGTTGGGTTGTCACCTTAGAAATTCGTTCAAGTTGAGGACAACTCATTTTGTACACTTCTCTTTAGATAGATAAGGAGGCACAAAAGTTCTTTCAGGTTTCAGCCATCTTCACACGTATAATTCATCTTGTGATGTTGTGTTTATATAAATCTGCATAACTAGTACGGTTACGAAAAATATCCTGGTCACTGCTCTAAATAATAAGAACATCTTGTGCTCACAAGCTGTTTTATCTGAAATAAACTTCATAAGATCAATGGAATGCTTATCCTATTTTGGTGTAAGGGAGTGCTTACCATTGCAGAGGGTACTGAATTTTTTCTTTATTTCAGTCAATCTCCACATTCTTAGATCATTATATGATGGTTGTTCTCCTAATCTTAAAACTAGTATAGATGATTTGACTGAAATTAAGTTATCTGGTGATTGTTTATTACCAGTTCTATAAGAATTAGCGGGGGGCAGTTTTGTATGTCTTTCCTTTTTGTTATTCATTTTTTTACTGGCATCGCAGCCAGCACCATCTGTTTTCTTTTGATAGACAAGGAGGCAGAACAGTTCTTCTAGCCATCTTCACATGTAATTTATCTCGTGATGTTGCGTTCAAATAAATCTGCTTAACTAGTATGATTACACACAAGATCCTAGTCCCTGCTTTAAATAATAAGAATATATTTTACTCACAAGCTGTTTTATCTGAAATAAACCTCGTAAAATGTATGAAAAGCTTACCCTTTTTTGGTATAAGGGAGTGCTTACCGTTGCACAGGGTACTGATTTTTTTCTTTTTTCAGTCAATCTCCACATCCTTAGATCCTCATATGATTGTTGTTCTCCTAATCTTAAAGCTGGCTGAGATGATTTGTCTGAAATTAAGGAGTTCTCGGGTAATTGTGTGTTACCAGTTCTATAAGATGAATTAGCGGGGGCACCAGTTTTGTAGGTCTATTCTTTGAGCCAATGGCTTTTATACCATTGACGAGCGCTGCAATGGCTCATTTGCCATCAAACAAATCTGCAATGCTCATGTACCAAACACAAACAAGTTTTACTGCTTATATACCACCTGTCGTTAGTCTAGTGTTACCTCAGTGTGGTAAGAGCCAAAATGTCTGCTTTGCCCTCAATGGAAAATGAGCAACAATTGCAACACATGAGTAGAAAAAAAGATGGCAGCACGTTGCTTCTATTTTCAGATTTTGAGCAAATCAGAAACGTATGGGCTAGCGAACTTTAATATGTTTAATGCACGGAAGTTTTTAAGCATAAGAAACATATGAAAAACTTAGAGGCTGATATTTTTTAGCAAGTAATATTAAACACATAACAACTTTCCATTTGGTTAGCTATAGGAAAAAGAGTAAAACTACCTGGTTCAATTTGAGAGTGGTGTTCTAGAGCCCGATCTACACATAGCTCGTTTTTAAAACAATTAAATTTGCATTTTCAAGCTTCAAAATATTCGGAAAAAATCCCAGATGTAGATTGTGATATGATACACAGTGTGTAAATTTCCAATTCGAAATTCGTCTGCAAACAACAGTAGCGTAGATTAATTACAGCAACGAAGAATCTTTTGAAGCTAAACCCTAAACCATGATGTCTCACAGGTTTGGGTGGCCGATGCTCCTTTGTTTTCTTAAAGAAGAATCTTAGAAATGATGCTTGTAACGATGATGATAGTTTTTAATAAAGCTCGTAAATTCCCCTAAAAAAGGCTCACTGTTTCTTGCGGACAATCTCCATATATTTTGGTCTTACCGTCTTACCGATTGCACTGGTCATCTGATGAATATCAATAGCGTAGGACGAGCTGAAGCAGAGTGTAGGCCTCCTCGGGGATGGTACGCCCAACAAGATGTAGGCGTGAGTGCTGGAACTTTTTTTTACTTGGCTGACCATGTATGTATTTTTTGCATTTTTTGTATTTTGAAGTGTATAGACAAGAAATTAATAAATATTTTGTTTGGGAATATATGGTTTATTTAGGTATTGTTCTCACATGCTTACGGTTTTTTTACGTTGGATACTGTTGACGCGGAAGACAACCATGCGAAAACTTGTAAGTGTGGCTGTTCTCTACCAAAGATTAATATATTTTTTGCTCGAATAAAGTACGTCGTATTGAGCAAAGTGACACACAAGACAAAGATAAATGACAAAACTAAAATTCTGCCCGAGATTCTTCGAAGTCATTACATTATTGGGTTAATTAATTATATGCCACTCCAATTTATGCGAAATTGAAAAATTCCACTCCAGTTTATATTTTTTCAAAAATGTCACTCCAATTCTCTCATGCTTCTACAGATGGCACTATACTCATTTCTGCTCCATTTTGATAGAAAACTAGATATGTATTTTGTCTCGGACGATTTTGCCTCTGAAACAAACGACTAAAAATCAAGATCAGCATCTCAGCTCACCCTCGTCACCTCACTTCTCTTCTGCTCTCCCTGCACGAACCCTAGCAGGCCGCCGCTCTTCCTCGCCGGTGCGCAACCGCAGCCCCCAGCCGCCGCCCCTCCTCTCCCCTGCTCTGCACCAGGCCTTTTGTAAGCTGGTAGGCTGAACTGAGATACCGGGTTTGAAACCTTGCTCACACAACCGCCGGTTCCTCTCCCACCATCTCGTCGATGGTTCCCGGCGGCCGACCTCTGATGGCCGGCTCTCCCGTCCCGGCTGGCCTCCACTTTCTCTCCTAGTCTCGTCCCCTCCAATGGCGTCCAGCAAGAAAGTGGCATCGCATCTGACGGACATTCCCGACCACCTCCTGGCGGAGATCTTCCTCCGGCTGCCCGCCACCGACGACCTCGCCCGCGCCTCCGCGCCTGCGTCTCCTTCCGCCGGCTTGTCACCGACGCCTCCTTCCTTAGCACTCACTAATCAAAAACAAATTTTAAATGTTAAAAATTTCAAAATATAAATTTCGGATATACTTCCATACATTTTATGTTAGCAAAAAACTTTCGCGAATAAAAGACATTTTTGTGACCTGTGCAAAAAAAGACAAATCCGGACGCTCCAAAATGACTTTGTACGAGACATTTTTTTTGTCTTTTTGCACAGGTCACAAAAATGTCTTTTTTCCGCGAAACTTTTAGTGATAACACCAAATGTCCTGATGTATATCCGAATTTGTTTTTGAATTTTTTTGACATTTTGAAAAGTTTTTAAAAATGTTTTACACAAGGGGTGCATCTGCACCCGTGACCCGAAACACCGTGTCCGTTTATTTAGTATTATTTTCACATGTTTACGTAACCTTGGATATTGTTGACGTGGAAAACAACATGCCGAATCTTGTAATTGTGCTTGTTTTCTAGCAAAGATTAATAATTTTGGCTTAAAATAAAATGCAGTACGTCTTATTGAGCAAACTGACACAGAAGAAAAAGATAAATGACAAAGAGAAAATGATGTCGAGATTCTTTGAAGTCACTTCACTATTTTGCGTCTCGACGTTTCGCCACAATTCAGGCCACCTGCAGAAATTAAACATGCAGAGGTTAAACTAAACTCGGAGGTTTTGGTAAATCGCATAGACAAAGAAACACCTTGGAACAGGCAAGTTGCCAAACCTTAGCCATGAGGAAGATCAGAGAAACAAAAATCGAAACCGGAGAACATCTGATCAAACCACAGTCGGCACCGTCGTCGCCACCAACAGCCAAACCATGTTCACCACACGAGTTTTTTTTTGTAAGCTGGTAGTTTGAACTCTGAAGTGGAGTGATACCGGGCCTGAAACCTAATACCACACTAGTCGAGCAGCACCCACACACAGCCGCCAGCTTATTCCGTTCCTAGCTCGCCGACGATTCCCGGCGCCGGCGGCCGTCCCCCGACGGCCGCTCTCCCCGTCCCGGCTGGCCTCCACTTCCTCTCCTCCTCTCCGATGGCGACCGGCAAAAAGATCGCGTTGCATCTGACGGAGATCCCCGACCACATCCTGGCGGAGATCTTCCTCCGCCTGCCCGCCGCCGACGACCTCGCCCGCACCTCCGCCGCCTGCGTCTCCTTCCGCCGACTCGTCACCGACCGGTCCTTCCGCCGCAGCTTCCGCCGCCTCCACGCCCCGCCCTTCCTCGGCTTCCTCGACCGCGACGGGTTCCACCCAGCCCAACCGCCGCACCCCTCCGCCCCCGCCGCCCGCGCGCTCGCCCTCGCGGTCGACTTCTCCTTCTCCTTCCTCCCCTCCCACTGCCGCTGGACCGTCCAGGACACGCGCGACGGCCGCGTCCTCCTCGCTGACACCCCCTTCGGTCGGGGGAGACCGGTCGTCTTCACGGAGCTCGTGGTCTGCGATCCCTTGCACCGCCGGTATGTCCTACTTCCGCCGGTACCTGACGACCTGCTCACCATGAAACCTTGCGAGCCTTTCCTCGTTCCCCTCAGCGAGGAGGAGACTGGCGGCCGCGGAAGATACAGCATTCAGAGTGATCTGGATGGCACATTGCAAAACTAAGCTGTCCGCCTTCGTCTTCTCTTCGAGCACTGGAGAATGGAGAGCCGCCACATCCAAGGCCTGGGTGATTTGTTCCTAGGCCAGGCTGATTTGGACATCAATCGCATCATGTCAAAGATGTTCGGGTTTTTTCTCAGGCGCCATTATGCTTATGGCTGCTTCTACTGGGACGGGTTTCCTCTCTTAGTAACCAACAAATTGATCATGCTTGACACCAGGAGGATGGAGTTCTCCATGGCTGACCTCCCACCCGGAAAATGGGCATCATATTTAGCCATTGGGGAGGCTGGGGAGGGCAGGCTTGGCGTGTTTGGTTTATCTTGTGGACTTGCATCGGGTTTCAGCTATACCATTGCGCAAAATGAAGGCGAGAGTCCCAGCCAGTTTCAGATGAGGAAGACAATCTCGCTAGATTCTGGGTACAGATATTGTATCACAAATGCAACTGAGAGATACTTGCTCTTGCGTAGGACACAAGACCCACTTGTAAAGAATCAAATCACTGAATACTTCTCAATGGACATCAAGACCTTGAAGCTTCAGATGGTTCGTGCGAAACAAGGCAGGGATCCCATGTGGCCCATCGATCTACGCATATATACCAACTTTCCACCATCGTTGTTGTCTTCACCGACAATATGAAGTGGTAAAATTTCTATTCTATCCTAGTTATCTCCTTCCCTTCGTAATTATCACACACCTTACAACTGATAACTCTTAATTACATGATTTAGTAGTGTTTATTTTCTCGTGCTCATGGGAAAATTAAGTGCCGGAAACATTTAATCCTGATACATTTTCTTGTCTGTTCAAATTGTAATTTTGAGTGGATGAGATTTGTAAGAGAAAAGATCTTGCATACTATGCGTAGTTTATGCATCAGTCCTCATGGAATTGCGAAAAACACTAGGTCAAGACAAATATTTCTGAGGAGTAGTTTTGTTACGAGGATCCTTGTGGATTTGTGAAAAAAATTAGGTTGACGTAGAAGGAATGCAAGTGTAGATCCCGTTTCTCTCGGATACACTAGATATAAGGAGGCAGAAAAGTTTTCGTTTAGTCATCTTCACATCTGTATTTTTATCTCACGATGTTGTTTTGAAATAAACCTGCATACCTGGTACAGTCACATATATGATCCTGAGCCACCTTTCTAAACAAGTGCAGCTTGTGCTCACGGGCAACTCAAATTTTGTCTCGCGGTGTTGTTTTATCTGAAATCAACCTCATAAAATTTGTTGGTTTCCTAATCTCAAGGAAAATCATATAGGTTGAGATGATAGACTGAAATCTATCATGTATTATCTATTGTGTAAAGTTGAAATAGGGGGGCACCCAGTTTTGTATGTCTTTCCTTTTTGTAGCTCTTTTTTTGTACTGAGATGGCAGACGACACCTACTGTGTTGGTTCTCGCTACAAATACCCCCAGTTCTATTCATTTTTTAGTTACAAGTTTGTTCTTCTGCAACATGGAGGTACCAATTATGTATGACTAAAGTTTTCAGGACTGATTTCTTTGTGTTCACGTTTCTCTGTCCAGCTATGTATTCCAACTTGTCTTGCAAATTACAATGCTACACACACTAAAGCAAGTGTTTGTAGTCACATGTTTTAAATTCAGTTGAGATCAATATTAGCAATTTGACAATGCTATTCTGCCACTTCCTATGATACTACCTGACTACCTTTTCAGCTGATTGTTTATTACCATTTCTACTAGATGAATTAGAGGGAGCACCCCGTTTTGTTGTCTTCCCTTTTTGCGACCCATTTTTGTATTGGGATGGCAAGACACACCTGGTGTGGTGGTTCTCGCTACCAATGCCACCAGTTTATTTCTTCTTTGTCGCTAGAAATTTGTTATACTGCTACATGCCTAGGTAGTATATGAACTCTTGCAACACAAAGGTACCAATTATGTAAGACTCAAGTTTTTCAGTTCCTCTACGTTCACTTGCCTCTGTCCGGCAACGTATTCCAGCCTCTATCACAGATTAGAGTGATAAACACACAAAAGAAACTGCTTGCAGTCACATGGTCAAATTTAGTTGAGATCAATATTAGGAGTTTGACAGTGTCATCCTGCATCTTCTTGTGACATTACCTGACTTTCTAAGCAGTTGCAGAAATTGGTGGAATATCTTCTTTGTTCTGAAATTTTTCTTGTTTGTTCAGGCTCGATGGAGTCGAAATCAGATCAGCATTGCGAGTTCAAAGTGGTTGGGATTTCAGTGACGTGGAGTTCTGGCACCTGTGATCGACTTATTTACAAATAACGGGATGACAATCTACAGAGCTTCACTGGGCAGCGGCCATGTCTGTGTTGTTCTTCCTTTCATGTCACGTGTGGCGTCGGGTTAGTGTAAGTAGCGATGTGACTGCTCCTTGTCTAAGAATGTGACATGAATTGAGAGTTTGTATCAGTCAACAATTGTGGGTAAAGCTAGTTGATGTTTAGTTCCAAGTCATATTGTTGAGATGATAAGGCACAAATTCGTGTTGTAGGAGCGACAATCTTTCCGGATCGGAGGGATTATTAGACTTATTACGGTGAGTGAATTGTGACAGCCTCAGATAAAATAATAGTGCAGCATGCTCAGCTGGGCTAAAATTTCGAACTTGGCCGATGTTTTCAGAAGTAATGGTCGCCACTCTTTTGAGAAAGTGGATGTTTTCTGCCTCTTCCTGTGATACTTCGACATATATAATTTGTTTCTTTTACCTCGTAAACTCTTGAATATGAACAAATTGGGTGGAAAACCTTGTTTCCTATCTTAACTTTTGTCGTTATTATTGTTCAGATTCAGTTGAGTTCAGCGTGTCTTGGAGATCTCGCACAATAGTTTGCCTTGCTTACAAGATGCCTCACAATAGTCTATAGAGCTTCACTTGGCAGTGGTCATGTCTTTGTCGTTCCAGGATAATAATGTGATAATGGAAATAAATGTTTCGATCAATCAACAACTGTAGTAATTAGATTTAGCTGATGCATATTTGCAAGCCATATTTCTTCTCAACTACTGAATACAGTACACGTTGATTGCAGTCACTAAAGCCTTGGCATTCTATTGAAGATGAATGAACACCTCAAGGTCAGGGGCAGGTTACAACGCTGGCTGCATTCAGTGAAGCTAATTTATTAGCAATCAAATAATTAGGCATTCATCATTAAAAAATGTTACAAAACAACCAGATTCAGTGTTCAACATTGCATAGTATTACAACCTGGGGTTCATCACTCGACAATGTAACAAATCATAGGAAGCAAACAAATACAGTGATCATCAATCCACATTATTACATACCATAATAAAAAAACAGTGTCCATCACTGCATGCAACCATGGCATTCGTATTGTCCGAGAGAATGAACACAACACCAAGCATGAACGCAACACCACTTCACTCTCAAACACGCAAGAATCAACAAACCAGTGTCTAAAACCCAACGAAGCGGCATACGCAGACCCACAAATCAGTAATCAATAAAATCCTGAAGCAGGAACTTAACTGTTTTTACTCCATCTCCTTCATCTCCCGTCAGACAAAGGACAGGACGTCTAATAGTTAGCGAAAGGATCAGAAACATAGAAGGATCTTAACAGCTAACATTTACAGTCACATCTACTAGACACAAAAAATGGAAAAAGAAGACATCAAAGAATTTGAATATTTACCTTTGGTCCCAGTTTTTAGTGCCAAAACATTTCTTCGGAATGTGCTCAATCTTTTGACAATTTTCATCAGCATTCATTATACAAGATCGCATAAACATGATATTGCAGCTCCGGAGTGTAAACTCCTCAAGAGACTTAGGCAGTGTTCCAATCGACAGCAGATTCATGCAATACTTAATTTCCAGTGCCTTGAGGGATGTGAGGTGATGTGGGTCCGTCTCAACGCTCTTGTCCACCGACGGCTATATAGCTACATCTCTCCTTATCTGGTGGCCATGGTGATGTGGGTCACTCCACCACCAAAGCCTACTCCCCTAGGAACATTGTACAGAACATCTCCGACCACACTGACACATGCGCCATTTGCCTCGAGAAAGAGTTGTACGGCCTCTCTCAGGAAGCATATCCTTGGGAGATTGCTGCCGCAAGCAGAAGGTGTTCCATAACGAGCTCGTCACCACTAGCACGCCTCTCACTGACAAGAGCCACGTGCATAACACCCTTCGATGTTCCGACTCTCATGCTCGAAGAGCTCACAACGATGTCCTCCAACTCCAGCCCGCCATCCACCCTCTACTCCACCGCCGGAAAAGGCAATGCCAGTGGTGGGGGGTTTTCTAGCAGTACCGGCAGGTGGTATGGTGGCACCGGTGCTCTCTCCGGTGGTGGCTCCTCCCACGCCACCTCATTCTCTGGCAACCACGACAGCTCCAACAACAACAACAATTGTCGTAATCATGCAGAAACGGCAACATCGGCAGCGGTGTGAAGGACAACATCGGTGGTTGCCAGTACTCTAGAAAAAAAATCTGTGGCTGCCCTACTTCTGCTCTAAATTAAGAATATAATCATATTATTTCTAAAATCTGCATCATATATCTTACTGTATTTCACGAACTTACAAGCTAGTTTGGTAACTATGACAAATAATTGAGAATGCATTCTGATTGGCAGCTATAGTTCCTAGTGTTTCTTATTTACATATATTTACGTGGCACAAAAAGATGGGAAGGCCTGCGAGAAAGAGAACACATTCAAGTATGAAGGGGAAAGGCAAAAGGTTTGCCTTACTTCATTAAATAAGGAGTTTAAAACAGAGTTTAGTGTTATAGACCACCACCCTTAAAATACAAGCCTACTCTCCGGTAAAAGGTGACCCAAATTTTTCGCCCCCGCAAACACCCAATTCCTCGCCTCCGACTTAATTCGCATGAAAATGATCGTCGGAAGGGTGCTCGTGTGCTTGAAGACCCTCGCGTTGCGCTCGTTCCAAATTTCCCAAGAGACAAGCATGAGAAGAGATGAAATGGCCCTCCTTCTTCAAGTATGAGGGCAGGGCAAAACCTCATCTTTTAGGGGGGAGCTTGGCATGTCAGACAAAAAAAAAATGAGCTGGACCTAGGAGGAACTAGGGACCAGATTTTAATAGGTAGGAGATGAGGCTCGAACCCTGCCCGGCTAGCACACCAACTCATGTGCTAACCAGTGAGACTCAGGGACTTTCTCCTTGGCATGTCAGACCAAAGTTTCTTTCTCAGCAAATCTATTTTCCGTGGAGACATGCTGCCATCTGACTTGGCACCTTGGATATGCTTCCTGAGACTTTGATAGTCGACACTATCCAAGATGTCTTCGGCTTCGTACAGTGCAGATTTAAGCTTGTTTATCAGTGGCTCCAAACGAACCCTGTAAGTGCTCTCATCAACTACTTCCATCACCCGCTGCAGATGCAAAACTTGTATATCAAGTATCTTCAGCTTCTCGCCTGCGTTGTAGTTGAGGTGGGCGAAACCTTTGTTCACGAGCCTTGAAATGATTGGCGAGGTGAGCCAACCTACTGCCGATACACCCCATCCTACAGCACCAATGGTAATTGGATCCGGCATTGCAAAATCTTTCAGAGAGGGGGGGGGGGGGGGGGGGGGGGGGGAGGAATGCTTGGTAGGCTGCAGGATCTATATGTCCATAGAACCTGCACGGTAACGCGCCCGGTGACCTTGAAGACAGCTAAGATACATAAACAAGTACCAGTCGAGAGAGATGCTCTGAAAACTGATACATTTTCCCCATTGGTTTGCTTTATAATACGGGGGCAACTTGACAACAACATGCATATATACTACTAAGGCTAGCTATAATATACGCCTATGGATTGGTTTACAATCCATAGGTATAATACCTCAACAGATGTAATTTGATGAAATAGTTGGTGTACAATGGTACATGACTCGGTATAATACCTCGAAATAATGAGAAGCTGACCACACAACACGCATAATTTATACTAGGATGGTACTGCACATGGACGCGTCACAGCTGACCTTGAAGACAGGGAAATTTCCACCCAGGACAGATCAGTTTTGTCATCCTATCATTTGTCTGAGAAGCGCAACACACATACGGAGTAGTACGTATATACTAGGATGGAAGCACATCGACGCGGCACAGTTGATCTTGAAGGCAGGAAAATTTCCAGTCAGGTTGTTCCAGGACTGGTCAGTTTTGTCAACCTATCATTGGTCTGAGAAGCGCAACACGGTTCAGTGTTGGTAAGACTGTATAGCTGTACTCTATTTCATTCAGTGTTGGTAAGACTGTACAGCGCAATTCGAAGGTCTCTCCGTGATATGGAAACAATTAATCCAGAAACAAATTAGCACAGGGCAATGAAAAAGGATTGTCCGAGCGCAAGAACTCGCTAGATTGCGCTGACCTGTCGGATACCTGTGTCGGCGCCATCGCCATAGATGGCTCGAGTTTCTGAAGGCGAGTCGCCTCCGGCCGCCGGATCGAAGCTCCGCCGCAGCAGCGTGGGAGACGTCGTCGGTGGGCTTCCATCGGCGCTGTAGACTGGAAGAAACAGAAGCTTGGAGGCTTGGACTCTCCTATTACGCCATTTGGGCCGGCCCGATTAGAGTATGAAGGGCCTCTTTTTAGATGTTTTTGTTGCTGTTTCTTGTTTGCTCTTTTTTCTTCATTTTTTCAGGTACTTTCTTTCCTTTTCTATTTCTATTAGGAAAAGTCGATAAAAAAGGAATGTCGGCGGTCTCTCTTGTCTTTGGCACGTTAAGTCACTTGGACTTCTAGAAATTTCCTAGTTTATTAACAAAACAATACAACCACGTTGACCAAGTTTATAAGAAACATCGGGTCAGTTTATGAGGCAAACTGGGTAAAAAAACGTACAAGCAACAAAGTCTCATCACCCACATGATGCAAGACCACCGTCGCACTAGATCATAAATTCATCCTTATCTGGAGCCGCACCGGTTTGCCCCCTCGAACGAGAGTCACAACGCCACATGCATGGCCTGGGTGCCTTGTTTCCCAAGCAACATAAAACGACCACCCGCATGACCTGAACGCCGCGCCAAAGACAGGAATATATTTATCACCACGAGTTAACAAAGCACAAGTCTTAGTAGTTAATAAAAATAGAGTAACGCACATTATTAGACGAAGAAGATCAAAATACACGTCGAACGAACCAAATACTACAAGTTGACGAAAATTTGATCAATGGGCCTGTGATGGAACAAGAAATTTTGTAAAGGAAGTATGATCAGGAAATGTGTAGATGATGTGCTACAATCTGATCGGTACTTTTAGCCATTGTCTACCCCACTGGCCCCACCCACTTAATCACGTCGTAGGCTCATACCTATTTTCTAATCAAAACACCTCAAGGTACTAATAAGAGGAAAGGCCCAAGTTAAGTAAAGAAAAAAAAAGCCCACTAAATGATGCATGTAACGGTTCCTTTCGTCTCCCTGAAGACAGAATCGCACGGAATAAAAAGCTCCAGACATATCTCTAATGGCGCTCGAAGCTCTTCCTTATACGAACACCTAGCTGGGGCCCCTTGGGTTCAGGGGCCCGGGGCGGCCGCCTCCCTCGCACACCCTCGGGGCCGGCCCTGGCAGCACACCGCTTCGTTTTCCTCACTCTGCATCGAACTCCCGTTCATAGCTCTAATGGCGCTGCCGTGCTTGCCCTGGGCTTACCTACGCCGACGGTGGCCGTCGGTTCAGCGGGATCTACGCCGATGGCAAGTCTACGCCGAGGGTGGCCGTCGGCGCAGCCGTACTACGCCGAGGGCATCTCCTATGCCGAGGGCCAATTTGAAGGGCTGGCTTCTTCGATGTCTACGCCGACGGCCCCGACAAAAGGCCATCGACATAGCCTCCGGCCGTCGGCGTTGAGAGCCATTCCTGTAGTGAGAGAATAGGCCCAAAGGGCCTTGCTTTTATAAAGCACCAACCGAACGCAGTTAGGTCGGGGAAACCAACCTACTGTTTAACAGTACTGAAACAACCGAAAAAACAAAGAGAACACCACCACAGATAAACGCGCAACGCGCCACCGACCCCTACCAAACCACCAACAACTTCGCCACCTGGGGGCACCAAGCACAAAGAAACGCAGGAGCGACATCAACCTAAGACAGGAAAAACTGCAACTACACGAAGGCTATCCAACTCCGCTCCGTCTTGCCACCATCAGCTGGAACCTCCTAGCCATCATCTTTATCTTCTCCAACGCCGCGTCCCACGCTCCTTTATGCTTTGCTGGCAAGAGAATTTTCCACTGCAATAACAGTGAAATTGTTTGGTAAATGTTAGCCAAAGGCGAAGCACACACTTTGCGATTAAAAACTAAGTCATTCCTGGTACACCAGATAGCCCACGCTATCGCACCCAGCAGTGCCCAACTAAATTTCTTCCTCGCTCCTATGTTGTGTCCCATTAAGTCCAAGAAATCCTGGCAGCTATTTGGGGGTCGATCCCAACCCAAAGCTTCTTTCAAACACCACCAACTAAAGTGAGATAACGGACACCCAAAGAGCAAATGATTAGTGGACTCCATCGCAAAGGCTACAACCAAGCTCCCCCGGCCAGCCCTTCGCTTTCAGATTAGTTGTAACCTGAATACGCCCCCGACAGCACATCCACAAGAAAATCTTTATCTTCAAAGGCATACTTGCTCTCCATAATTCTCTCATATCATTGTCAACCACCCCCGGGTCCAGCAACAGGTTGTACATCGATTTCGTCGTGTAATTACCTTTACTAGACAGAGCCCAGTAACCCACATTCTGACTCGAGGATAACCGAACCTCCCCCAGCATAATCCTCAAATCGTCCCATTCTCTCACTTCATTTGGTCCAAAAGTTCTCCTAAACTCAAGATGGATACCATCCGGACGTATCACATCAGCAACAGACACAATGTTATCTGAACTATGAGCAAAAATGGTAGGGAAAGAGATCCCCAACGGGACTTGACCCAACCAAACATCATTCCAAAAAAGCCATTCCTGTAGTGGTAGTGACATCCATGCGAAAGGACTGGTGGATAGATCATAATGCCTGGCATCTCTTGCCTGGCATACATACATATTAGAAGCAGTTTACGCGTTTTGCCACGCCGTCTCATAATGCCGATGTACAATTACACATATTTTTTTAATATCTATCATTTCGAGGACAGTGTCGAAATGTGTTGTTGCGGTTTGTTCTACTAAACATGATTTTACAAATTATGATGCATCCTGTATTTGTCACGTAAGTTCTCTCAAGCAAGTTAA
The DNA here is from genome assembly GCA_947311845.1 of Poa pratensis. Lineage (NCBI taxonomy): Eukaryota > Viridiplantae > Streptophyta > Magnoliopsida > Poales > Poaceae > Poa > Poa pratensis. Next base: position 7,131,856 of record CAMZMU010000078.1, read on the forward strand.
AGTGTTAAAACATCATATAGCACCGACACTTATGGTTGAACGCATGGCGAATTGTGTTGGTAGTTCGTACACACAAAATATATATTTTGACGAAAACAACAGAACTCTGCTGTGTATTTTTTATCGGTTTTCTAATATATAGTACAAGAGTTTTCTACAGAAAAAGTCCAGGAAAGAAAATTTAAATGAAGCTGTCTACACAAGCTGCAAAGAGCTCCGATTTTTCTTTTAGCTCTGTGGTTCAACCACTTCAGTTCTGTCTTCCAAACCGCTTTAGATCTGTATAAATCTGGCTGCAATCCTTTGAAAATGAAGTCATTCCAGTTCATCCAGATTGCCCAAGAGTTGAGAATAATTATTTTCATGAAGAATGGCTTGCTGATCTTCTCCATGAGATGTTCAATACATTCTATGTCGCTGGGATCACCACGGGTGGTACCCCTGGGCATTCTCGGTTTAACACGGTTTGAGCAGTTTCCTCAAACCACGCCGTTGGCCACGGTGCTAGCTGGGTTGGTTTGGTTTAAACCGCGTCGAGCAAGTTGATATGGCGGTGTGGTCTGGGTCGGTTTCCCGGTTTGCACGGTTTGACACCGTGGACATGCACGCACTTGGTTTCCCGTTGGTCACGGTGTGCTAGACTGCTAGCTGGATCGCTGGCTGATGGCGTACGACAAGGATTCAGATATTCAGCTGATGGCGTCCATTGTATTCGTACGTACAACAAGGATTCAGCTGATGTCGTCCAAGCTTGGGAATATTTGATCGAAATGCAAAGTAAAACGAAATTTAGAACACAATAACAATCAGGCACGACAGTCTACGAAACAGATCACTGAAGAAACACAACATACAACCAGGTCGGATGCTTGCCGCTGAAGAACTAGATTAACGAGAACAATTCAGAATTCCATAACTGGCGGACAACAAGTCTGCAACATAATATGCCTCTCATTTCTCTCGGCTTATATCCATAAGAACAGGGTCAAACAGTGGTGCAAATGGCATGGGGATCAAGCCATATCATACATCTCACCCTACACAAATATTGCAGCAAAAAGGAACACAAGACTTGTGACATCCTGTTTCTCACAGCCAACAACAGAGAGGGAGAGGCTCCGCAGCCAACAACTGGCAGTGCTCCCAGCTTATCTTGTGCGCATGCTTGTCATATTGCTACCTGAGAACAATTCATAGCAAGTTCGTAAGTGTAAAAGTCGGCAAGTTGGAACCATACATGAATAGCAATTCCTGGAACATACATGAATATATTCTTATCTATTAATGTAGCAAGTTCATAAGTGTAAAGTCAGCAGTACCTATGATGATACCTACTGCTGCCATAAAACAAATACTAGATAACAAGGCAGTAAATTTGGAGTGAAAAGTGTAGGCTTTTGCTACCTGATGCGTTGATATGCTTGCCGGCATCATGTATCTCCACACTCCAATGCCCCAAGCTCTAACAAATTCAAATAATAGGATATTCAGTATTCAAATAATAGGATATTCGGTATTACTAAGAGCTAGGATATTGTTTTGTACCTCGTGCAAGTTCCTCATAAGTCATCAATGGTTTGTCGTATATCGATTTTGTTTGGTGATGACCTTAACCAACTCTGTCCACAAATCAATGCTTCAACCATCTTTGGTGAACAGTGAGCTCCTTTGTGGACTGATTACTCTTCCACCTGTGCTAAAACTGGATTCAGAAGCTACGGTTGAAACGGGAACAGCTAGCACATCCTTTGCGACCTTGGATAAAGTTGGATACTTGTTCCTTTGCCGACTCCACCAATTTAGAATATCGAAGTCATCTCTATCCTTCTCACATGACTCTGACAAAAATCTAGACAACTCTGTATTTGCCGCCTTACTTTCTATGACTTGCAAATGTTCCTCAAAATTGGACGCCGACAACCTTCGAGGATCTTCAGCACACTCTTCAAGATCAACAAATAGTGGTGCTTGAGGAGGCTCACTACTATTTGCAGCTGAGTCTGCAGCAACATACCCACTGTTCCTTGGAAGAGCACTCTCCTTGGCTTGGATTTTTCAAGTTAAATCTGAACATTATATAATCCTGACATGAGTTTCAGGGAAGGTGATGTAGTTTCGGGTTTCCTACTCTGATGCCTGACAATAAATACGATTAAAAATGCATATACCAGATTTTACCACAAAAACTAGAGTACTCCAAGTTACAGTGCACAAAGATTTTACCAAATTTCAGCAAGAGGAGAACTACAGAGGATGTAGGGGAGACGAATCTGAGGCGTGCGAAATTGCCTTCGAAAATTTGGTGGACGGCGAGAAAGTGGTGTGGTCCAATTCGTTCTTGCCGCCGCCAGCTCGCTGTCATGGACCGCCGTGCCCTGGCTGTTGGCTCCCCATCCTCCAGAAACCCCATCGGCGTCGAGGTCTTCCATGGCTGCCGCAACCTTGGCGCCGGCGCGCTCAGCCTCCGCCGGCCGCCGACCGCCGTGCCCTCGCCCCTCGCCTCCGCCGACCTCCGTGCCCTCGCCGTGCGGTCCGCCGACCGACGTGCCCTCGCCCCTCGCCTCCGCTTACCGCCGTGCGGCCCGTGCCCTAGTGTGAGTTGCCTATGTGATGCGGTATGGTAAGTTTCGACGGGTCAAACCCGTCTCAAACCATGTAAAGGTTGTTTTATCTCGGTTTGGCCGGTTTGCTTACTCGAACCTGTAACAAACCGCTGATGCGGTGCGGGTTGGTTCGTCGGTTTAGACGGTTTGACACCGAATTATGCCCAGAGTTAACGGGTGGTCAAAGGACTCGGAATAAGTCCACTGACTACTCTCGTGAGCCGGCTCCCAAAGGTCCACTGACAAGACACCAGGAAATAGACAAGCGGCTTAACGTAAAAAGAGTTTTGCCTAAAAAGACCGGCAGAAACAAAAAACCAGAACTCCTCTCATCGGCTATGTTATTTTACGGTCGAAAAAGTCGCTCGTGAGATGGGATCTTAAAACTTTTGTCGTTATTATTGTTCAGATTCAGTTGAGTTCAGCGTGTCTTGGAGATCTCGCACAATAGTTTGCCTTGCTTACAAGATGCCTCACAATAGTCTATAGAGCTTCACTTGGCAGTGGTCATGTCTTTGTCGTTCCCAGGATAATAATGGGATAATGGAAATAAATGTTTCGATCAATCAACAACTGTAGTAATTAGATTTAGCTGATGCATATTTGCAAGCCATATTTCTTCTCAACTACTGAATACAGTACACGTTGATTGCAGTCACTAAAGCCTTGGCATTCTATTGAAGATGAATGAACACCTCAAGGTCAGGGGCAGGTTACAACGCTGGCTGCATTCAGTGAAGCTAATTTATTAGCAATCAAATAATTAGGCATTCATCATTCAAAAATGTTACAAAACAACCAGATTCAGTGTTCAACATTGCATAGTATTACAACCTGGGGTTCATCACTCGACAATGTAACAAATCATAGGAAGCAAACAAATACAGTGATCATCAGTCCACATTATTACATACCATAGTAAAAAAAGTAATGTCCATCACTGCATGCAACCATGACATTCGTATTGTCCGAGAGAATGAACACAACACCAAGCATGAACGCAACACCACTTCACTCTCAAACACGCAAGAATCAACAAACCAAGTGTCTAAAACCCAGCGAAGCGGCACACGCAGACCCACAAATCAGTAATCAATAAAATCCTGAATATTCTGCAGGAACTTAACTGTTTTTACTCCATCTCCTTCATCTCCCGTCAGACAAAGGACAGCACGTCTAATAGTTAGCGAAAGGACCAGAAACATAGAAGGATCTTAACAGCTAATATTTACAGTCACATCTACTAGACACAAAAATGGAAAAAGAAGACATCAAAGAATTTGAATATTTACCTTTGGTCCCAGTTTTTAGTGCCAAAACATTTCTTCGGAATGTGCTCAATCTTTTGACAATTTTCATCAGCATTCATTATACAAGATCGCATAAACATGAGATTGCAGCTCCGGAGTGTAAACTCCTCAAGAGACTTAGGCAGTGTTCCAATCGACAGCAGATTCATGCAATACTTAATTTCCAGTGCTTTGAGGGATGTGAGGTGCTCCATGTTGCCTGCTAAGGCATCCCAGGTACATTTAGAAAGCTTTAGTGAATGAAGATGATTGAAAGCCCAAAGGTCAAGAGCAGGACCCGGTTGGCTCCATCTGTGGAGTACAAGTTCTTTTAGGTTCTTCGGGCACCGTTGTGCTTACTCATCATCCAATTCGGTAAATTCATACCGTGGTACTGCATGATAAATAGTCTTTCAAGATACTTGGATGGGCAAAGACCCTCAAGTACCTCTGCGTCAACTTCTGGACTGTGGATCCTCCTCCTTGCTCTGAATATTCTCAACACCTCGGATATGCAGCTTGTTTGAAGCTTGTTTAGGTGTTTCAGCTGATGTGGCTCATACCCCTGTTTCTTCCTTATTGTGAAGACTGGTAACATTTGGAGCCATGTCAGCCTGCCAACATTCCGAAAATCCAGATCTGCATAGCTGGTTATGCGGTGCAAGTTGACGAGGTTCATCATATCATGTAATACTTTATGTATGTGTTCGAACTATTTTGCATTGGAATCACACAACTTTGAGAAATATGTATTAATCTACATTGTCATGAATTAATTTGTTGTTTATATTGTCATTTGCCAACTTTTTGTGGAGTGTGCCCACCCTCCAATTTTATCCTGCGTCCGCCACTGGCAGCAGCCTTTCTCGATTCTGAAGCAATCTCTTCCGGCAACCTCCTCTGCTAAATCACACAGCAGATCATGAATTGTAAAATAATCAACACCACGTGCAGGATCATATGACACACGCGACCATTCTTTCCCTCCTAGTTGCAGAAATGAGGCCGATAACAATTCATCAAAATAGTTATTAGCAACATCTTCCATTTCCTCTTCAGGATTACTAGTCTTTATAAACCCTTCTGCCACCACAACTTAACTAACTCATCATGTTTCAAACGATGACCTCTGGGAAAAATACTGCAGTAAGCGAAGCACCGCCTGACCTGCTCATCAAGATACTGATTGCTCCACCACAGAGCTCCCATGGTATTGTTCAAAAGGTCCCGATTTTCCTCACTCCTCCAAAACTTAACATTCAGATTATCATGGAGCCGTGAACCCACTGTTCTTGCCGCTAGAGGTGATCTCTTTAGCTTTTTTGCAATATCCTCTCCAATCATTTCAAGTATTCTTCGATCATGGTCACCTACCCTTGCATCTCGAAGTGCATAATGCATGAACATTTCAAGGAACAGTTCATCATCCAGGTCTGATATTGGTAGACATCTCTCTTTTACAGCACCCAGAGCTACTAATGCAGCTTCAGTTCGGCTAGTCACCAACATTCTGCTTCCTGCCTTACCAACATTCAACGGAGAAATTAACTTCTGTAGTTCTTCACGGTCTTCCAAATTATCAATTTTGAACCAGACATCATCCAGTACCAACAAAATCCGTTTCCCACGCAGTTCCTTCTCCAGACTTTCCTTTAGGACGTTAAAGACTACGGAATTCCGGGGATTCTTTCTGCGTAACCCCCTCTAACATTTGACTGAAAATGGAATCCAAATCAAATTTCTGAGAAACATGAATCCACATGAGAAGATCGAAATGGCCTTCCATTTTCTCTTGCTTGTATTTTTTCTCATGATCATAAACACATTGTGCAAGTGCTGATTTTCCAGACCCAGCAATGCCATGAATGCCAATTACAGAGTAGCATGTACCAGTGACGGTGTTTGCTTGACACTGGTCTTCCGTCTCATGAAGCATTGCTATGATCTTCTCACGATCCTGATCTCGACCAATTACTCGTAGCGGAGGACCTGCTGTAGTGACTGCACTACGTGAATTGGTAGCAACAGCTTGTCTCCTGTTATCATTATTTACACCTGGCAGGTTCAGTTGTTCCAAAACTGTACATGCGTCACTTATAGCCCTTCCTATCTTATTTAGGCTCTCCTCTAACTTAAATTTTGGTAAACCACTGTCCTGTAAAACCAAATAACAGGTAAGTTCAGGCTATCAAGAACTCCTCCATTTGAATATAGGCTTATTTCACATCCCAACTAAAGGTAAGAACAAACGCTAGCATATACTGTAAAACACACCATACTGTTAAAAAACCTGTTGTTTTACCGTAAGGGGGACAAAAAACCCATCCCACCTGTTAAAGCCCCCCATACCGTAATTTTTTCAGCACACTATAAAAGCATCTCCAATAGCTTACCCATGTTTTGGCTACCCAAAACCATTTTGGGTATAGGAGAGAGAAGGTTTGGGTATCCAGAAATTTTTCTACTATTCCAGTTTACCCAAAATTGGATATCCAAATTGGCATCTGCACGTAGGACCCACATGGCAGTGGGTTAGGTTTTTTTTTTCTTTTTTCTTTTTTTCCCCTCTCCTTCTTCAACCAGCCCGGCCACCCCCACCTCCCTGTCGTGCTCTGCCCGCCCCGGCCAGCCCCACCTCCCTCCCTCCCGTGCTGACCTCGGCCGCCACCGCCCAGCTCTGCCCGCCCCACCCGCTCGGCCGGGCAGCCGTCCTCACGGCGAGCTAGGTCGTGCGCCGGCGGGCCGCGGCTAGGTCGAGCGCGGCCGGGGGACCGTTCGCGGCCGAATCGAGCGTGGCCGAGGGACCGTTCGTGGCCAAATCGAGCGTGGCCGGGGCCAGGGGGTCGAATCGCGGCTGAATCGAGGCCGGCGACGCCGCGATGGGAGCGGTGTCTCCCGCTCGATTCCGGCCGAGATGGACGGTGCGGGGCCCGAGAGGAGGGCGGCGGGGGTCGTGGAGGTGCAGGGCGACCTTCGGGCGGCGCGCCAGAGGCTCACCGGCGACCGGAGGCGGCGGGGGTCACGACCGGAGACGGGGGGTCGCGGCAGTTGCCTTCCCGCCATGGTTTTGGCTGACGTGGCACATGATTTGGCCTTTTGGGAATCCGTTTGGGTCATTGGCTTGGAATACCCATATTTGTCAATTAAACACCAAAATTTGGGGCATGACCCAAAAATTTTGGGTCTGGTCCCACAGATGAGTAAGCTGTTGGAGCAAGTTTTTGCCCCAATACCCAAAAAGGGGCAAAGATATGGGTAAGCTGTTTGGGATGCTCTAAAAACACCGACTCTTACAGCAAATATACATAACGGAGGTTTTTTTTGCAGTGTACTGTATGCCACGAAACTGTTGGCGGGAGGGAAGTTGCGCGGTTGCGCGGTTGCGCCTATATATTCCCCACGCGGCCGTCGCCGCCAAATTATCTCCTCTGGAAGAGGATGATTGCTCCGCCGTTGCCAGCGAGCAGTGCTCGCGATTTGGTCTTGCAGAACGGCGCGGCGATTTGATCCCGATTTAAGCGGCACCGTGATTTGCTCGCAATTTGGTCGGGGCCGAACTGCGGTCGTGCTGGAGGGCGAGCGGGAGCTGTGCTCGCCGTGATGCTGGCCCGCGTGCGAGCTAATGGCCGGAGGATGGTCCAGCTCCTGGCCCGCGTGCTACAACCAGCTTGGGAGCAGCAAGCGGCCGGCGGGGGAGCTTGCCGCGCTGGCCGGGTTCTCGGGACTGACTGCGGCCGTGCCCTGCAGCGCCGGTTCGTCTGAGGAAGGAAGGCGAAGAAGAAGAAAGTAGAAAAACGAAAAAGAAAACAGTAGCCCAGTGACATGTGGGCCCCACGTGGCTGATTTGTTTTAGAGGATGGATTTCTACAGTATCTGATCTAGAAGGACACTCCTTGTACTGAAAATAATTTTACGGTATACTGTAAAACAGTTTTACAGTACGATTTTTTATGGCATCCACTAGCGTTGCTCTTAAGTTTTTTGCTCTCTATGCCTTTTAATATGAAGAGAAAAGTCGACTTCTGGAAGCAACTAGTAAGATCAGAGCCAGAGCCGCTAGGAAGGCAACAAAGATACGTCCGTGTATCGATGACTAAACAATAACACTAACAAAATCACATTACTATAATCAAACGGTTAGAATTCTTCTCGCACGACCGAAAAAATCAAAATCCTTGCATCAGCTTCTCCTCCATTCTTGGCATATCATTCCAACTAACCTGTACTTTCTCGCTCTTTGATCTTTACCCAAAGCCTATTCCTCAACTACGACACCTCGATCAGCCCGACCAAGAAATCTTCGATGCCTTCTAAATATGAATCTATCTGCTATCAGAACAAATTTTAGCACATTGTAAAATCTAAAGTTCTTACCAAGTACAATGACTAATATAATCTAACCGCCGACATTGACAGCCTCAATAGACTCCACATCGTTCTGCTCCCAAAAAACTCAGACGCTAGAACACTGAAACATCGAGGCAAAGCCACAAAGAAGACTGTCGTGGTATTTCGCACGGCATATGCCACGGGGTGGCTTATTTGAGTGGTTGCGACAGCGCAGCGACGGCGTTTCGGCGGGATTGGGCACGAGCACGGCAAACACCGAGACGTACCCAGGTTCAGGGCCCTCGTGAGGAGGTAAAACCCCTACATCCTGCATCTGTGATGTATATGGTGGAGTATATGGTGTTACACGGTTGCTCCTTGAGCTGTACATGCTCCTAGCTAGAGGTGCTTGAGAGGGAAGTGAGCTAGTACGTGAGTGTGAGAGATTGAGAGCATGAGGCTTGGCTTGGTGCGAGTGAGCAAGGGGCTCCCTCTCTCCCTCTGCCTCTCGTGGCTGCCCTGGTGTACCTTATAAACTGATGCCCAGGGGACAAGTGGGGCCCGCGGTGACATGTGTATAGTGGTGTACTGTAGCGCATAGTGTTTCCTATTGAGAAATAGTGTTCTTCCTTCAGTGACGTCGTGTACAGTGTTCGGGTACGACTGTCTTGTCTGCGCGTGTCCGATGGGACGAGTGTTGACTTCGGGGCAGCCGGCCAGGAGGCCCGAGGTTGGGAAGCCGATGTGCCCTTGTTGCCCGACGGGGACCCAGAAGTTGATGTAGGCTAGGGACCCGGAGACAGGAAGCCGGAAGACCTTGTTGGTCGCGGGAACGCGGGAAGCCGGAAGCCTACGTTGGCTCGGGGACCCAGAAGTCGATGTTGGCTGGGGACCCAGAGCCGGTTTGCGTTTTTTTGGGTCCTAAGACCACCCGGTGGTAATCCCACCGACACTAGCCTCCGAGCCTTCGGGTGACTCGAAGAGTCGGGCGGAGGTTCTTCGTTGTTGTTGTACTGGATGATGCTATCATGCTCGCCCTGCGGTCGCGGACGTCGAGTCTTTCTAGATGCGGACGTGGGTTTCGCCGGCCGACGGGCGCAGAGCTCTGCATGTTTTCCCTGTTACATCAAGTAAACCAACCAAATTTGCAACTGTGCTGAGTAAAATATTGAGGATGCTGGGTAAATATGTGTATGCATGGCTGATGCCGGCTTGCTTTTGCCCGGTTCCTTTGATCTTTTTCTCGTGCACTTAGCCGCCCGGGCGCAGGCTCTTGCCAGCCGAACAGTCGGATTGCGGTCTGCGGGTGGAACCGAAGAGATGCCGGGGCGCGCATGTCACAATACTTAGATCTAGAAGCTGGATAGAAGTGACTCGGCGAAATGACGGTGAACATCTATATGTGTGGCTAATGCCGGCTCGCTGTTGCCCGGTTCCTTTGATCTGCACTCAGCCGCCCGGGCGCAGGCTCTTGCCAGCCGAACATCAGGGATGCGGTCTACGGGTGGAACCGAAGAGATGTCGGGGCGCGCGTGTCACGGTACTTAGATCTAGAAGCTGGATAGAATGCGACGAAACGACGGTTACTCCTTTCTTAGTGGTGAGAGCTAGGACCAGCCTCTGGGTGTCTCCCGAGGAGGCCCGAGCCGATGCGTTAAGGAATAAGAAATGCGGAGCCGAAACGTCACTTAGCTGTTCTTATGCTGTAGTCGGTGATGCGGATCGGGTTGTCGAATCGGGGGCATTTGAGTCCGACGGCGGAGGCGGAGGAGGTCGGCCAGACAGCCAAACGGGGCAGCCGGATTGGCCTCAAGCCGGGTCGGGACGCATGTAGAACCCCCACCTTTTAACAAAAGTTGGGATTCCCCGTGTAACGTGCTAGTCCCTGGATCGACTTGCTAGCACACACAGTTTGAGATGCAATACCATGACATTGTATCAAAGTATATTACACGATGATCCAGAATTTAAAAGATTCGATACAAGGTGCATAGCCGAAAGCTAGCTCAAACCAAAGTAAACACACAGCGGAAAGCAAATGATACAGTGAGCCCATCATCTTCATGTGCCACAGGCAAACATGTTGGTTGTAGACTCGAAACCCTGTCGCAACCTTACTCATCGTCTGACGGACCTGCAACGGTGAGTTACAGCCCAACTATATGGGTCAGCACAATTGAATTGTGATCGCAAGATGACACTTATGTGGATATAAATGGCAACCTAAATTCTACATGAATATTTGGCTAAGTGGAGTTTTGAGGCTGATTTGCATAAAGCCAGTTTTATCCTATCATTTGTAAAACAATTTTCATCATAGACAAAGAGTACCACTGATAGACATCAGTGAACACCTTTGACAACTACTCATGGCAAGCACCACTGATAGAAAACAGTGAGCTCCCATCCCTTGTTCACCCTCAAATTTTAATTTAGAAATTGGGATGAGGAGATCTTCAACAGCTTCCCAGTCTAGTTGCTCAAAATTGTCCATAATCGGGGACACGGCTAAGTATACTCAGTTTTTACTCTCGAGAGGGTGTGCACTTTCACCACAAGACCCAATCATTCCCTCCTCCATTGCAACCAATTATGAAATGGAAAAGGAAAGACTGAGACGAGATTTTTCGGAAGAACTTTCCCACCCCATAATGGCCTGACGCGCCTCGCCTATAAACCACTACCACCACCTGTCAAGCCGGGATGAGTCCGCGCAACTTACTCCATCAAGACAGAGCCCATATGACATGTGGCTGCACTAGAAGCTACTGAACAAGGAGAGTCTACAATCTCTTTTAGCCTGGGTGACTTTCCACAAGTGTCCACTTCCACCAAGGGCAAATTACCATAGACATGAACCATAGACATGGACCCCCTGAGTAGTCACCCACCATGGTCCACCAACCAGCACCCAGGTAGTTCATTGATTAGTTATTAATTTTTATCACTATTGAACTAATCAAAACAATTTTTCATAGCATGACTATACTAAGTTCCATACTACAAGCTCTGGGTGGGGGTTGGCTACACACTAATAGGAGCATAGCATAGTATAATATTCAGTATCAAGCCTATCATGCATACTACTGAAAACACTAGATGCATAGTAGTAAAAGTAGTAGGACTTTTATGGTGTCACTTGCCTTGGCCAACTGAAGAGTTGAAGTTACACTCTTCACAACACGTAAGGCACTCCGTACAATCTAAACATAGAGATAACACAACAATAAATAGGCAATTCAACAACATCATTGCATACAAAAGCAAACATACACATCAAGGTCTTCACAAAACATTGGTCGAGGGTTATCACATAATTCAATATGCAAAAAGAATTAATGTGATAAGGTTTAGGGTTTTCCATTGTGGTGAAAGGTTGGTCAAGCAACTAAGTATGAACATCATGAATGTCAAATGAGTTGCTGTGGGGTTCCAAAGGTTCTAAAAAGTTGGTCTAGATCAAATGGTCACATAAGGCATTTTGGAAAAGTTTAACACATTTTTATAATGAAGAAATTTGCATAAAACATTTTAGTAAGATCATAAACACAACTTTAATAATTTGGGCTGTTAATTAATTCTAAAATATGGATTTTGGTCTTTCTGGTCAGAGGCAACTATTTGGTCACTTTTCAAAAAGAAAACATATTGAAATAATTTATGGGATTTAAACTAGATCCAAAATACTCTAATTGAGTCTCTGGTTTTAATTTGTTTTAAAAGTATTCAAAAATATTTCTACAAGTGACTAAGTTATTCTACTGTACCTAAGGTTTCCAAAAATATTTTATTTGCAAATTTTGGACTTATAAAAATAAAGTTATGCCAATTATACCTAAATCTCTCATTTGAAATTTGAATGTTTTTAACTTTGCCAAAACAGTGAACTAATTAGTCTAAAAGATTCTACAAGTCTAGAGCTTTTCAAAAATATAAAGTTTGTTAAATTTGGACAAACCAGTAAAAAGTTGTGATGGTTTGAATATGCAGGGGCTTTTCTGCCAAAACTGCCAATTTAGTTCTATTCGGGAAATAATCCAGAAAATGGCTGGGTGACGTGGCGTGCTGTGATTGGCTGATAACGGTTCGTTAAGTGATCTAATCGTGGCCGTTGATTTTGAATCGGACGGCTCGGAGAAGTTTGACCATTACCTGTCGGCGCGGGTCACCGGAGATGGAGGGCACGGCGGCGCTGCGCTCGGGTGCCTCGCGGCGGCGGCGTTCCGGTGGCTCCCCGAGCGTGGCGAGGTGACGACGGTGAGCGCGGCGTCTCGCCGGACTTGATGGTGGCGACGGCGTCGAGTTTCACTTCCCGGAACGACGGCGACGGGCGGCTGGAGTGTCGCGGGTGCCGGCGAGCTTCGGGCGAGGAAGCGCCGCTCGATTTGCTGCGCGATAAAAAAAATCGAGGCGGGGTTTAGGAGGTGCGCCAGAATTTGGGGAAGAGTATGAGGGCAGAGAGGGGTGGAGAAAGCATCGGAGCTCACCGGGATTTGAAGAAATGCGGCGGCGGCGTGCGGACTCCGACGAGTTTGTTTGGCGTTCTCGGGGCACGATTCGAGAAGGGGAAAGAGGGGAAAGATGGAGAGGGGGCGGGGATTAAAAGGAGGCCGAGCGTGGTGCCGTTGCGGGGTCGAGGGCGTGGGGCGAGTGGGCGACGCAGTCACGGCGGTCGTGGGCGCTCCGAGCGGTTGGAGAAGAAGACCCCGACAGGTGGGTCCCACCTGTCGGCGAGAGCGAGGCGCGCGTGGGCTTGGTCAGTGACGCGCGGGCGGTAGATAGCACGGCGGCTGGCTGGGCTCGGCCCATTAACTCTTTTTTTTCTGTTTTCCTTTTCTTTTTCTTTTCTGTTTTTCTTAATTCCTTTATAACTTTTGTTAAAAAAAAATCAATTCAAACCTGTTTCTAAAAATTTGTAGAATCCAAACCTTTGTAAATTTGAAATTTCAAAATAATGTATAAAGGTTTTATATACACCTTTATGTCATTTTCAAAATAGATTTTTATAACTTCCTTTTGAACACAAATTCAAACCAAGGAACTATAGTAAGAGTAATATTATTCAACATGATAGACTCAACAAAATAATTTTATTCAAAGTATTTTCATTTACAAAGAGTTTGATAAAACATATTAGATATAAATAATTCGTTTGAAGTATCAAAATAGATGTTTTACTTCAAAATCCTTAATTCTTGAAAATAGAAGGTAAATAATTATTTAAAATACATTTCAAAATCAGATTTCAAAAATATTGTATAATTGTTTTGTTAAGTTTCGAAAATGGGTTCTAAGAAAATCATTTGTGGTTTTAAAGGAAATCAAGGAGTTTTACCACAAATACATATTTTGAAAAAGACTTACCAAGAATCATTTCAAAATCATATGAAGAGTTAAAACCAATTTTTGAAAATAGAGTATGTTTAAATAATCCAAAACAATTTATACATAGGGTTTATTAAGTAATCGAAAGTAATATATTGAATTCCACTTCAACTTCGAGTAATTTATTTTATTCAAACAAAAGTTTCAATTTTTAGTGATTTTTAAAACATTCCAAAAATCTGGGATGTTACAACGTAGCCGGCCAGACATCCAAACGGGATGCAGCTGTTCTGGACTCCAGCCGGCCTGCGAACCAAACGGGCTGGGAGCAGCCGGCCCCACCTCTCCTTTTCTTCTCTTTCTTTTTTTCTTTTATTTCTATTCTTTCCCGCAGCCGGCCAGGGCCAGCGGAGGCACGCGGTAGAGCGGGGAGCCGGCCAGCCGGGAAGTCGAAGCCGACGAGCGGGGTCGGGGAGCCGGGCAGGCGCCAGAGGTGGCGAGAGGAGCGCAGGAGAGCCGATGCGGCTACGCGTGTCGCGTCCTGCAGGGGGCACGCGGGTGATGGAGGAGGCGTGTGGGCAGAGCACGGCCAGCCGGTGTCGGCCTCGGGCGGAGGAGACGCGTGGGCGGAGCACGACCAGCCGGTGCCAGCCTCGGGCGGAGGCGAGGAGCCGGCCAGCCGGGAGGCCGGAGACGGGCAGGCGGGCGCCGGGAAGGCGCCAGAGCGGGGAGGCGGGCGCCGGGAAGGCGCCAGAGCGGGGAGCCAGGGTCGGCCAGCCGAGGCCGAGGCACGGTCGAGGCAGGGCTGGAGCGGGGCTGACCGGGGGCGGCCGAGGCGGGGTCGAAGAGGGCCGAGCGCTGCCGAGGCGGGCCGAGGCGGGCACGGTCGCATCCGGACGCGGCGCACGGGCGAGGTCGGGCACGAGGGGCGCAGGCGACAGCAGTGGACTTATGTGGGCGAGGTCGAGGTGGAGCAGGCGGAGAGCCGGCAAGCCGGGGAGGAGCCGGAGGTGGTTGGGCAAGGCCGAGGCAGGGCCGGCCGGGCGCGACCGGGGCGCAGGAGAGGATGGTGCGGAAGCGGACGGACCAGCGGAGGAGGGCCAGTGCCGGGCCAGCGTGGGGGCCGGCCAGGCACGCGGCCGTGGGAAGTCGGCTAGCGGAGGATCCCGGGTGCGCCCGATAGGAGAAGCAGTGCTGCTGATCAGGCGGCGAGGATGGCCTGCAGAAGTCCGGGGCGGCGACGGAGCCGATACGGGAGGTTGCCGGCGATCGGGGCGCAGGAACATGTGGAGGTCAGCACGAAGATGAACGACGGGCGTAGGCGGACGCGGAGGAGCTCGTGCGGTGAAGACGGCAGCGGCGGCCGGGGCGGAGCTTCTACGGCAAGGGCGGGTCGGAGGAGCTTGAGGGAGATTGGCGCGGAGGCGGGTGCCGATGGTCGTGCGGACGCACAGGCAACGGACTTCGGTGGTTGAGATGAGCACGCACAGGTGCAGCCGAATGAGGACGACGCTAGCACGGGAGCCCAGCGGCGCCTAGTCTCCGGGCTTCTCCAGGAGGCGACGTCGAGCCTCCGAGCTTCTTCGGCGGAGGAAATATTGACGACGCTAGCACGGGATTCCGGTCGCCGCTTTGCCCCACGGTGGGCGCCAAATGTCGTGGTATTTCGCACGGCATATTCCAAAGGGTTGCGACAACGCAGCGACGGCGTTCCTGCGAGATTGGGCACGAGCACGGCAAACCCCGAGACGTAGCCAGGTTCAGGGCCCTCATGAGGAGGTAAAACCCCTACATCCTGCATCTGTGATGTATATGGTGGAGTATATGGTGTTACACAGTTGCTACTTGAGCTGTACTTGCTCCTAGCTAGATGTGCTTGAGAGGGAATTGAGCTAGTACATGAGTGTGAGAGTGTGAGAGATTGAGAGCATGAGGCTTGGCTTGGTGCGAGTGAGCAAGGGGCTCCCTCTCTCCCTCTGCCTCTCGTAGCTGCCCTGGTGCACCTTATAAACTGATGCCCAGGTGAAAGAACGAGGATGTCGCCTAGAGGGGGTGAATAGGCGTTTTAAAATAATTACGGTTTAGGCTTGAGTAAATGCGGAATAAAACTAGCGTTTAATTTATCAAGCACAAAACCTAAACAAGCTAGGTTCACCTATGTGCTCCAATAACTTATGCTAAGCAAGATAACAACTATGTGATAGCAAGATAGATAACTTCAATCTCGAAGGCTATCACAAAGGTAAATGCATAAGTAAAGGGTTCGGGTATAGAGATAACCGCAATGTGGACACAAGGAGATGTTTCCCGTAGTTCCTTCCCAATGGAAGTACGTCTACGTTGGAGAAGTGTGGAGCCACCGCGGCACTCCAATAGCACGGATGTGCTCACTCTATTCTCTGTGAGCTTCACCCGTGAGGGATTTGCTCGTTCCACTATGAGGTCGACTTGAGAGCGTTGACCAAACCGATACACCAAGGTTGAGGAACTCCACAATGAGTTGGAGCCTCCCAACAATGTCCCGGAGCACCTCGCAACAAGTTGAGGCTCTGAAACTCACAAAGCCTCCTAGGGTTACAACCAACCCAAGGAGGAACAAGAACCACAAAGAGCAATTAGCTTCTCAAACTTCACTTGCACGTATCACCGTGGAGAACTCAAACCGATGCACCTAATGCAATGGCAAGAACACACAAAGTGGTCAAAGTCCTTCACTCTTGAATCCCACCAAAGCAACTAATACTTATGGGGGGAGAAGAGAGGAAGAACAAGGAAGAACACAAAATCCCTCCAAGATCTAGATCCAAAAGCTTCCCCTCACTTAGAGGAGAGATTAATTGGTGGAGTGGTGGATCTAGATCTCCTCTATCTTTTCCCTCTAATTGGAGGTAAGAATCATGGAGGGATGGAGAGAAAGCAAGCTTCAAAAGATCAAAAATGGAGTGAAAAACGAGCTCAAAATGGATGGGGAACCATTGGGGAAGAAGGCCCCTTAAATAAGTCCCCCACGGATCCAACCGTTGGGCGCAGAAACCCGCAGGAGCGGTACTACCGCTGGGATAAGCGGTACTACCGCCCCCCGGCAGTACTACCACTGTTGGTACCCCAAAACATGCCTCAGGAGAACTGTAGAGGTACCGACAGCGGTACTACCGCCCCTGGAAAACAGCACGAACAGCAAACACCAAAATGGCAATATATTTTGCATCTGGACTCCGTTTTCGATGATCTTTGGCTCGTTGGAATCATAACGACGAGCTCTACAAGATTGTACAAATAAACATCATAGTCCAAAACGGGAGGATAAAACCAAATGGGGAAAGGTTAGACCTTTCGATAAACGAACAACCGGTAAATCCTCCAACATCAAAAACGTAATAATTTTTTCTTACGAACTCCGTTTTTGATAAACTTGAGCTTGTCTTGAAGAACATGACAAGCTCTAGAACCACACATGGAGAAAACCAAATAAGAATCAAGAAAGATGATGCCAAGTATACAAAGGTTTGAGCTCTCTCCGAACGATACGATCAACTTACTCATTCGAGAGCCACTCATGAAAGTGTGGCATCTATCCTATAAACCGGTCTCTCACTAACACCATGAGACCGGTAAAAGATAGAAACCCTATCAAGGTCATAAATTTGCCTTGCGTAATCCACTTGAGCTAGATAATGACGATCTTGATCACCTCAAGTTGGATCACCTCCGCTTAGTGAAGACTTGTGAATTGCTCCCCCCATGCACAATATGAGAGAGCCACTTGTCGGCACATCTTCACTTGACATTATCTTGATGACGATCACCGCTTGACGGTATCCGCCATGGGCATTATGGAATCTTACGTTTGATGCAATCCCATGAAAAGATACCTAACCCCACATAGATACTCCACACACATATATATCATGGGTTAGTTCACAAAGCTATATAGACAATTGCTTACCATACCATTGGATCACAAGATCCCACAAGGTACAACATGTAGCTTTGTGTGTTGATCACTTGAATCACTCTTTGCACTTAGCCTTGATCAACTTGTATCTTTCCTTCTCTGTTCACAAAGATGATGACTTGAAGGTGAACATGAATGTCCACGCCATCATATTCTTCAAGACATACTTACAATATGCTCATCACTACACATGACCATTCATCATATAAACCCGTGAATAAGAACTTGGTCATCTTATAAGCTTCTAGAGTCCAACACACCCTAAACCCTAAAGGATATCTCAATGAAAACATTAGTCCATAAGGATTGTCATTAATTACCAAAATCACACATGGGGGCACCATGCTGTTTCAATCTCCACCATTTTGGTAATTGATGACAATCCCTTTTACAAGGGTTTATATAATGAATTAAGCAACCAAAGCAAGGATGCGTGAGCATGAAAGGCAAATGCTTAATAACGAAACTAAAAAATAAAACCAAAATCCCTTAAACCCTCTAAACTTCTCCCCCATTGGCATCTATTGCCGAAATAGGAGGGAAAATGTAGAAGGCCAATATAGTAAGACTCCCCCATAATGTGTGCATTTCTCATAATATGAGTGAAATCAAATGCACATATCCAATGACGAATATATGGAGGGAGATCAAACTATATTGAGGATCCAAAGATTGCAAAAGAATATCAAAATGAGAGTTACTTCGACAAAAGAAGCAACCAATCAAAGGATCCGAAAACCCAATTAAACACAAGAAGATATTATGATAAGATCAACAAAGTGTTCTAAAAATCAAGAGGGAACTCTCCAAGGTACGTGCACAATGTAGGATTTGCATTTCAATATGGTGTGCACAACATGGAATCCTCACTCCCCATAATCCTTTGAAACACAAAACATGTGCAAGAGAGAATGTATATAAAACAAGGCATATCACTTGCAACAATCACATGGTTGAGCATCAACCAAATGAGAAGAATATTTAAAAGCTTTAGGCTCAACCAAATGATGTGTGTGTGACATAGCAAAGCCTTTTATAAGAATACATCATAGGTGAGCATAGAGCATCACCATAGTCTCAAAGGAATAATTATCATGGAGCAAAGCATGTCATTTAAACACACACAACTCAATAAAAATGAGTGCACAAGATCCAATAAAATAAGGCAAGCAGTCATAAGGCAAATATTTTCCGGAGCCACCAAAGGATCAAAAGGTATAAAAGAGGTGGACACCAAGGAAATAGGATATCAATTTGCGATGTAACATTTCTCATGTGTATAGATTTCTAAGTAGATAACAATCATATGATATACATCCACAAAGAAACATCTACACACAAAATAGTTACTAAAGAGAAGAACATGATATCCAAGAGGAAGTCATATATACACCATTAAGATCTTAGCTTAAAAGCATAGCACATAGCTCAAATTTATCTTAACGGATATTAATAGACTTCCAACACAAACGCATCAAAGGCATCACAAATATCCACAAGGGAAAAGTGATAGTTGGGATGTTTTGAGAAGGGAAACAAGTATCACAAGGAACAAAAGAAATCATGCCAAGATGCAACCTACACAAGGTTGAATGCAAGAAATGTATGCATGAGGTAGATACTTGTTACCGAGATGGCATTGGTGATGTAAGAGATTAGCAATCACAATCACCATAGCTTGGCTTCAATTAGCACACGGTGAGAGCACCTTCCTTATGAATGAGACAAGGCATCAAATGCATCTCCGAAGTACCTAAAACACAATTCAAGTACAAAATAGCCCCCAAACATATTGGGTCCGAAGTAGTTAGGAAACTCCAATACATTGGACAAACTCCACATAAATATGTGCATATGGATATGAAATTCAATGCACATCTTAGCCCATTTAGGATTAGGTGGAGTTTACCCAATATATTGGATCAAAGAAAGTAAACATGCCATAATATATACTTGAAGTAAATATGCATGTCAAGACATTCAAGAACCAAATGAAGACACAATTTGGACAAAATACCAAGAATACCAAGAAGGCTTACCAAAGTGTGACATGCAATAGAATTGTCCAAATTATATCGAAACCCAAATCAACACATAATTGAGAAAGATACCAAATGAAGAGATACCAAATGAAAGATATATCAAGGAATGACACAACTAACTCCCAAAGAGAGAAAGATTCCAACAAATAAACCAAACCCTCTACACTTTCTATGATGGCACAAAGTACCAAGACAAAAAGGTTTGTCTTTCCATGAGAGATGTCATCGGGCTCAAACACCAATTTAAAAGATGGTGTTCTACTCAAAATAGGATAGCTCCCCCAAGAATAGTGCATTATCTTAGAAGTATGACTTTGAATGTAAATGCGCAAGAATGAGATCACGGCTTTTCCTATTTTAAGGAAAACACAAAACAACATGAGTAGAGCAAGAGGATCCAATGGTCAAGAAAGGCAAAAAGAGAGTTTGATCAAAACTAATCCTTGGCAATAAATAAGGCAATTAAGAGCAAAAACCAATGTACATATGATCAATATACTTTACCACAAATAAGATTATCACTTGTAAAGACAAGTAATGTATGGAGATATTTCTCGGTGGTAAATGACAAAGATATTCAAGATCATATTCTCTAAACAAGAGCGAATAGGCAAATATGGAACTTGTTTGAGATACATGCCACATAGGAACAAGATAATTTACAATATCAATGCTAAGTGGCAAAACCTCACTTGTTCACATTTTCTAGGTTCGTAATATGTACAATGCTTATTACTCCCCATAATTTGATAATCCATTTGTTTTCAACAAGAAGCAAATAAAAAACCAAATAGAGATAGTTAATGGACATTTAGAATTCGAATTTCTCATGAGCATGACATACCACATAGAGACTAGATAATATTGATATATCAACACTAAGTGGTATTCCTCATGTATACACATTATTAGGATTGTGACGTGCCGAAAGCATATCACACCCCCAAAATGGGAAAGTCCATTAATCTTCCCAAAAGAGCCAACCAAGATAAGAACAAGAAGCAATAAAGGCTCAACACAAACACACACAACCGTGTTGTGCAAACCAACATACACACACTAGATTACTCAAGATAGGTAAGTGGTAAGCATAACATATACAAACACATACAAGGTACAAAACCAAACACATGCAAGGGGCAAGCAACTTTCAATGCATATATATAATTTAAATGCAAGTTACCGCAATGAGGCATGTTGGATATAAGATAGAGATACGATAATCCAAATGACTTGGCTTGGGAAATATGATTAGATCATCACTTGATTCAGACATGTATATATGGTTCCCGATGGAATCTCAATCTCAATCCGAATCGAAACGCCAATGCAACATGCATTGTAAAAATCAATAAGTCACCACTTGGCTTATTGTTGTCGGTACATTTCGGTACAACCGACGTAGTGAGTTCCTTACATACAAGGATTAATCCTACAATGATGATTACCCATGCGTGTTCGTCATACATAAGGATTACTCCTAAAATGACGAAGCACATGATCATCTAAAAGACGAAATTTGAGTTGAAGGATTTGGATAAAACCAGACACTGCTTGGGACTACAACTCATGCACCTTCACTCAAGTATCATGGTACACCAAGTTTCCTATATCCAGAAAATATTGGAGAAAATTAATATGGACAAGTCATATCAATCTCGTAGGGTTGTTTGGTCTTTAGACGTAGAGAGAGATTCATTCAAACCACGAGAAGATGGAAAGGAGATTTTGGGACCTGAAGTTCCATATCTCAGTGACATTGGACCTGCCAACACAATTGGATGGGAATCAAGAATGTCTTTCGATATCTCCAAGGCACCAAATATCTTGACCTATTATTTCAGCTTCGGAAAAATCTGAACTCCAATATCATCAGATACACTGATACTAGCTACTTACCCAATCCCCACGGTATGTACCTAGATGGTATAATTATCATTCCATAGATGTCTTTAAAACAAACTCTGGTGACTATACATGCCGATCATTCTGAAATACAAGGCTTCATGTTAACATGTGTGGCTTCACGGAATGATAAACCACATACATTAGTCATGTGGTATTGGTTCTCTGGAATCATCAACCATTATGTATAAAGATAATGTTGCTTGTGTTGCACAGATGTAAACAGGTTACATAAAGAGCAATATCACTAAACATATTGTGATGGAGATATGCCCTAGAGGCAATAATAAATGCTATTATTAATATCAGTTTCATAATTAATGTTTATATTTCTGTGCTATAACTGCTATGGTTCTTGAATGTGAGATTCAGAGGAAAACCCACATGCACGTGTGGAAACATAAACACAAAATAGTGCCCTAGTCTTGACTCTAAGACTAGCTCATGTGTTGTATCATGACCCCGTTTTCATTGTCATGGGTATAAGGTATACCGACAACAATGGGAGCACATTGTTGGCGGAAAAATGAGTGATGGACAGACCCAACCATTTGATATGCTAAGAGATATCATTGTCATTACGTTGTTAGTAATATCATAGAAGTGTTAACGTATATGAATGTCCTTAGACCATGAGAATATTATGATCCTACATGTCGGATGTTTTACTTTGGTACTATCCAACGTCAACTGTAACAGGGAGATCATAACGACAGTTTCTAGGTATCTCGGAAAGGCATGTCCAGGACTTAATAGTTCAAGATTGAGATTTGCTCTTCCGGCGATGGAGAGATACTATGAGGGCCCACTCGGTATTACGGTGTTCATCTTCGTCTGCGCAGACATAGTGTGATATGATCACGGGAACACCGGAATACGGTAACGAGAAAAGGATAAACAAACCGGTAACAAGGTTAACATGTATAGTGACCAAGTGTGGTGTCACGGGGATACCGACATATCTCACCTCAGGATTTGTTAAGTATCGCAAAGCAAAGGGAACCATGTACGGGAACAACATGTTCACTCGAATCCATTCGTATAACGGTGGAAATCATTATGGGTGTCCAGGCTCCGCTATTGATTATGTCCACACGTTATCGAACCTGCGGGTCACATGCTTAAGTCATCTTCAGTTAGTTGAGTACTACGATGGTCGGATATATGCGAGAGAGTCACCGGAATTGTTTCAGAATGATCGAAGGAGTTTCGGAGAGAAAACCGGAAGAGTTCCGGGGCACCGGGAAGGTCCCAGATGACCAAGAGGGCACCAAAAGATTCTAGAAGGATCTAGAAGGGTCCAGAAGGTTCTAGAAGATTCCTAGAGGGTCCATGGGCTGCCCCACTGGATTTGACCCAGTGGGGGGGTAGCTGCATGGGCCAAAGGCCCAAGAAAGGTGGGCGCCCCACCTTGCTTGCTGTGGAAGGCAAGGGGGCGGCGGCTAGGGTTGGGGGCGCCACCCCTGCCCTAGTGCGCCAGCCCTAGGGGCCCCAACGGGGGTGGTGGCGACTGTGGGGGAGAAAGCCCCTCCTCCAAGTCTCCCCTCCCCCTATATAAAGAGAGGGAAACCCTCCCCCTCAGATGCACAAGGTGGACTTAAGGGCTGCCTCTCCCTCTCTCTCTCTCTCTCCCCCATTGTGGTTCTCCACCATACGCCTGAAGGATGACGTACTCCGACTTCTCTAAAGCTCTGGACGGTGGAGTGCTGCTGAACTGAAGAGGACATACGCGTGGATACCGGCAGCGGGATTGTACTTTCGATCCGAGGACAGAGAGAACATTCTCGCTGCTGGGAGGGATACGCCTAGCTGCGGGAATCAGCATCAACTAGCTACACCGACATCTGCTTCCACTAGACGGTGTTGGTAACGATCTAGATCCAATCTCGCTTGTACCTTCATAGATGGATCTTGGGTTTGATCGTGTAGGACGAAAATTTTGTTTTCCATACACGAATCCCTTCATATTGCCCCCAAATTGTTTTATCCGCATGAACTCCGGATGAGTGGGGAAATAAACATCTTGCAGGTCAAATCATGTGATAAACTCCGGGATTTGCAAGGGCGAGGGGGGAATCTTCCTAAATTCACGAAGTCTCTACCAACTTCAACATTCCAGAAATAAGTTCATTGAATTGGTATGCGACGACTCCGGGATTTGCAAGGGTGAGGGGGAGAATATTCCTGAATTATAACATGTTCAAAGCATCGTATTACACTCTTTTTCCCTTTATGAGTTTACTTTTCAGGTTCTCATCAAGGTTTTTAATAATGTAATATCAATACAGGATCATATGTCGTACTTTCTGTTTCCCCTCCGGGGTTTTTAGAGGAAGTATACACAACATATTTATTGTCCTCTAAACTCTATGGGTTTCCTCATATTGAGTTAATAGAGACAATAGCCATTATATGCTTTATCATTTTCTCCATGTTTTTTCACTTGGTTTGAAGATGTTTTAACAGCATATCCTACTCCACTCCTCACATTTTTTTCCCACGGGGTTTTTTGGGAGTCTTTATCAAGATGATGATCAATCACACGGTCAAGCGGTGATTAGGGGAGTGTAAAGACTAATTAACAACAACGGTTAGTGACGAGGGGTATCCTCACCAAATCCCATGGTTAAGGACCTAGCGTTGAGATCATGGGGAGAGAACGTGGTAGTGTTGGTAGTTTCGTCGGCTGACAAGCAAAGGCAAAGATTTTACCCAGGTTCAGGCCCCTCGGGTGGAGGTAAAGACCCTACTTCCTGCTTGTCTGTTATTGATCGTGGAGATTATGAGGTTACAAGGAGGCTCCGGCGAGATGTCGATCTCGCAAGAGCTTTGGTGGTTCGAGTATGGCTTCTCCTCTAGATCGGCCTCCCAGCCTTTAAATAGGCTGGGTCTCGGGAGTCCTAACCAACCTAGTTTATACATATGGAAAGTTCTAAACCGACTATGCCTATGTCTAATCTTGGAAGGTACTCCATCTTCTTCGGGCTCTTGTCTTGGGCTTCGAGTGGGCTCTTTGCTATTGGGCCTCAGTCGTTACGTGCACCAGGTACCCTCATGATGGGTACCCGAGATGTATAACCATGTCAGTAGCCCCCGAGTACTTGTCTGACTCGAAGAATCGGGCATGGACTCTTTCGTAAGTGCACGTCATATGCTTTGTATTCTGTATATCATAATTAATTCCTGTATGAATAGCACATGTTGGCTATGTCGAGTATTTCATCGACTGCGGTTTTTGCTTATGAAAATCAAGGGATAATAGCTTAGTAGACCCAGTACACTCGACGGATCGGGACTGGTTAACTACACATTCGGGTAAAACCTTACTAGCTTTCAATCAAACTCGAGTCCCTGGACTCGAATCTGGAACAATCTGGTCAGATTCGACTAGGCCGCTTGAGGTCTTACTGAGTCGATCTGCAGTATAACTTTGAATTTTACCCAACGCGTCCGTCGGGATTTTTCATCATGTCTGCTGACATGGAAAGTATAAGGATTGACGTTGCTGGAACGGTCCTTAGGCCAGCTCGAAAGTTTGGCGGGTCTTACCTTTGCACTATGCGTGCAGCATCCGAGATATTTGCGACGGACGCAACTCGGGAATGTTTCGAGTATGATTTGCATATGTAGGAGTCGATATATTGGTCGACTGACCCTTTGATACTATTTTATCGGGTGCACGACAGCGCTCCCGATGGGAGTAGCCCCCGAGATTGTGCTTTATTGCCTGCAATGGAGGATAATCTCAAAATATTCTTATCCTGCATATGTTAGTCGAAGAAATCTTTTTGCCGTAATGCTATCGGGTGCGCGATAGCGCTCCCGATGGGAGTAGCCCCCGAGATTGTGCTGTATTGCTTGTAATGGAGGATAATCTCAAAATCATTTTATCTCTGAGCATCTTCAGTCAAAGAATTTTTTTTGATACGCTCCCGATGGGAGTGAAATTCGTCAGTCGAAGAAACGGTCGAGTGACCACTCTCCTGAAAACAACCGAGTGATTGATATGCATTTGGCGGACCCGAAATCCTTTCTGAATAAATCTGCTGTAATAACGTCATGGATGACGTTTTATGGCGATTGCGTCATCTGACACGCGGTGGCGTGCAGTGTGCTGCGACGGATGGGACGTGACACGTATGTGGGCCCAACGGCGGCCGTTTGGACTGGATTTGACCGTTCAGGCACGATTTCTCTGGAGTTATGATGCCAGTTCCTAAATTCCCGTGCATAGTGGGCGGAGTGGCCGGCGACGGTTGTCTCCACGGCTACCACGTGTACGGCTGGATTTACTTCCTAGCCCACGATCTTGCATCGACGGTGAGGATTCTTTTGCGGTGAGGTTAAAAGGGGACGGCGAGTAAATAGTGTTTTTTACTTGCCATTTGCTCTCCGCCGCCGCTGCTTCTTCTTCTTCTCCCTGCGCCTCGCCATAGCCACATAGCAAAGCTTTTGCAATCCACCACTGCGATGGCAAAGCCGAGCACCCGGAGGGGCAGGAGTGCCGCAAACGCATCGGCAGATAGCGCCGCTGGAGCCTCCGCCAGTGGTTTGAAGAGGGACAAGGGCGCCTGGACCAAGTCCTCCTGCAGCAATAGGATGCTGACCGGACTGCGGAACGACGGGCTGATCCCTGAGGATGTTTCGCAAGTCCGCATCCCCGGCGCCGAGGTAATCCCACGCCCAGGCCCCAATGAGCGGGTCTGCTTTGTGGATTTTGTGAACAGGGGATTCTCCTTCCCTGTTCACAACTTTCTGCGTGCACTGATGCACGTTTATGGGGTGCAACTGCACGATTTTACGCCCAATGGGCTTTTGCACATTGCGTGCTTTTTTGTTCTTTGCGAGTGCTTTCTGGGCATTGCGCCCCACTTTGGTCTCTTCCGCCGCATCTTCAACGTCAAGCGCCAGCACAGCGCGAAGGGACCTGGTGGTTTTGGAGTACAGACTCGACCTGATGTCGAGTACTTCAAGATCAACTTCCTGGAGTCTGTGCAAGGATGGCGCCAGAAGTGGTTTTACATCAAGGATGTGACCATAGGCACCCAAGCTTTTGGGTTGCCTCCTTTTGATGCTGATACTCTGGTGAAGAAGAGGCCCTCCTGGATCTCCCAGCCGACCGGAGTCGAAGCCGAAGAGGCTGATTCTGATGGAGAAGGTGCTGAAGCTCCAGACCACTGCTGGTCGAGAGGTTACGGGCATCCACTTTCTGGCCATCATGGCAAAGAGGCGAGTGCAGCCTCTGAGCTCGAGTGCATGCTTTGTGGGTATACAGCGGTGCTTCTGATCCAACCCGCTCGCGCGCAGTCGAGCTATCTGATGCTGAAGCGGAGAAGTTGGTAAGAGGCCTTACCAAGCTCACCGATGAAGAACCTTGCGAGATGAACTCGCCTGTGGCTCCTTATGAGACCAGCACCCTCTACCAGAGGTAACAGTCGATGTCATATGTCAGTTAATATGTTATGCGTGTGAGAAATTTACTCCTTTGCTGTTTTCTGTGTGCAGGGCCACAGAATGTATGAGTCGATGCCTCCTCTGCCTGAGGACGGCCCAGTGCCGCACAACGAGCCACTCGATGCGGGCTCAGATGATGAAGTGGCTTCACTCGCCACTGCACACACTCCAGAAGCCGATGAAGGTGATACTGAGGTGCAGGGCAAGCAGAAGCGGGCACGCGAGGAAGAAGACACCGCTGATTCTGAGGAAAAGGAGGGGAACGAGACGGAGTCGACAAAGGCGCCGCTCAACATCCCTCCAATTCGCTCGCTTCCCCCTCGCGTCCCGAAGAAATCACGCCCCAGCATGGGTATGCTGGCGCCTGATCATTTGTGTGACCTCACTGGGGAGTAAGTATTATGTGCATATGCTTTGTCACTTTATGAACTATGCCACTTGGTATACTGATAATGTTTTGATGCAGTGTTTCCTCGGATGAGGATATGCCTCCGCCACCTACGGCGGATAAGAGCAGCGCAGCATCAACTGCACGGACGCTGCCACCAGAGCAGCCGCCTACGTCTGCGACTCCTGCTGCTACAGCCACAGCTGCACCACCCGAACCGGAGGTTGCAGCAACTGAGAGCGGAGCTGCGGCTGAAGATATCCCTGCGTCGACTTCTTCCTTCTTGGAGCACGTAAGTTTTATGCCTCGTCGAGTGCCAAACTTTTTTGCCTAAACTCAGATATTGAGTTATGATCTCGCCCATGCCGTTCACTTAGGCTTTTGTGAAAGAGTTGCTGAAGGCTGGTGCCAAGTATGTGCACAAGGAGACGGAAGCCGCCACCCTGCAGCAGCAACTCGAAGCTGCGAAGAGTGCGTATTTTTATGCTTTTACGTGTTTAAGTCTGATTCCTCTTGCAGTCTGCTGACCATGTGTGGTTGTTTTGCAGAGGCTGCCGCTGATGCAGCAGAAAATTTGAACCAGGCCACTCGTCGAGTGGATGATCTAGAAAGAGGCTGAAAGCAGCCGAGCTGAGAGAGGAGTCGGCAATTGGTCGACTTTCTGCCGCCAGCACCAGCTTAACTGGTATGAATTTTTGCTATGTTCCTTTTGAGGTTCCTGATATATGGTGCTGATCATTTTGTCCTTATGCTAGGCGTGATGGATGGCCCTTCTGCAACTGGCAAGCAAAGCCTTGGCGCCTCACTCGATGAAAGCGTGGCTGTCTCGGAGGTTACCAGTAGCAGAGCAGGGGAGATGCTGACGCAGGCGGCGAGTGCCTTTGGCGGCCTCCATGGCAGCTTCTTCCCCGGCGAAGAGCTTCCATCCTCTTTTGCGGAACTGGTGGAGCTGTTCAATCCCGAAGGGACCGCCGTCGCCGATTTCTGTCGCGAGCAAATGGTAAGTGGTGCTCAGACTACTTTTCTCATGTTGCTCGCGCACGGAGTCGAGGCAGATTTTGACAAGGCGACGACGAAGTTTCCACGGGGTTCTGACGGCAAAACTGTCGGGTTCAACCCTTGGATGGATGCCGCTAGAAAATACGCTCAACAGATGGTGACAACTGTTGAAGAAAGGGCAGCCAAGGTCCAGGCGAAGAAAACTTCCTCCAAGAAGTCGACGACTTAGCTAGTGATCCCTCTGTCGACTAGGTCTAGGAATGTCGTCCTTTTGCTTTTGCTAAGTGTAAATCATCAGACATCGTATCTGTCATGTTATGAATTATGAAATTCAGCAATCGGGAGGCGCAGCCCCCGAGCCTTTTGCTTGAGCTCTTCATGCTTCCTTATGCATTTAATTATTCTGACTGTAGAACCAAGCCTCTAAACCATCAACTGGCCCTGTTGTGGGTGGTTCTTCGAAGTCGCGAAGCGTGAACGACCAGAAAATTATGGACTACCTTCAGCAGAAGCTTTCTGATGTGAAGGGCGAACTGAAGGCAGCACAAGACGCGTATGCTGAGTTGCAGTCGAGGCCATCCCCAACTTCGGAACGGGAGGCCTTTTTGCTTGAAGAGTTGGAGAAAATAAACCTGCAACTCGAATGTAAGCTACTGTTGGATCATTGAGTTGTGTTCTTCGCGAGATGACTCGACTGGGCGATGATGAGCCCTTTGTTTTTGCAGGTGTTTGCTCCGACCCAATAAAGGAAGAGGCACGGATACAGGATCGACTCGATGTTCATGCGAGTAGTGCTGAGTATTCCACTCACCCTTTTTGGTCAGACAGGGCGAAGAGTGCCATTCTGGTAAGGCTTCTGGACCGAGCTTGGCGAACTCCAATTCGACTGGAGACTTGCAGGTTGGCTTTAGTTCGAGTCCATGAAGCTTTGTTTCCTTTGAATGAGCAACCACAAAGCCTTTTTGCATTGCTGAAGAAGTTTCGAAAAGGCAAGGCTATCCAAAAGTTTGTGCGCGAGCAACTGATTAGCGGGGCTAATGTTGCTCTTGCCTTTGTGCGATCGCACCTTCCCATCTTGATTTTAAAAGGATTGCGATGGGACCCGCACCCATACCAGGTGGTGGTCCTGTGCCGATGGAAGAGCACTACCAAGAGACACGAGTGGACGCCTTGGTCTTAATCCATAACGTGCTCAAGGAAGAGGAGAAGTGGGCACAGCCGAAGACAGAACCTGTAGATTAAGGTTGTATGTGGAGGGGTCAGCCCCCGAGTGTAAATTTTGCCACTTGTACTTAGTACATATTTGTTTACTTGTATGTATGCAGCCCCCGAGTGTATCGAGTGGGGTTTTATGAGTATAGAACATGAATTCTACAGCCCCCGAGTGTATCGAGTGAGGCTGTGAGTTTTTGCGATGTTTGAAACATCAAATCAGTTATTGAGTAACTTTTTTTCTGTGTTTTTGACGACCCAGCCCCCGAGTTTCGAGTGCGGCTGGGTGTTATGTTTGAGGGAGCGAAAGCTCACGTTTTGGAGTAGCACAGCCCCCGAGTGTATCGAGTGAGACTAAGGTTATGCGAATAGTTTATGCGAGTAGTGAACACGGAGAAGTATGAGGAATCATTGACTATATTCCATTTTTGAATATTAGGCTGCAGGCCGCCTCATTAAAAACCTTCCAGTCCCCTTAGGTACCCTGGTAAGGAAAAGAGCGCGTCTGAAACCTGCAGCCATCCGACATATGTGCCTGTTACATTGTGCGACTGCGCTATCTAAGCATAGAAACGGCGCAGCTGCGCAACGTTCCAAGGATTGTGCGAGAGTTCGCCTGTCTTCGCGTGCTTCAGTCTATATGCTCCACCGCCAATGACCTCGGTGATGATGAAGGGTCCTTCCCATGGAGAGGCAAGTTTGTGCACCTTCTTTTGCTTCAGTCGAAGTACCAAGTCACCCACCTCGAAGGACCTGGTACGCAGTCGACGGCTGTGATAGTTGCGTAGATCTTGCTGGTAGACAGCTGTGCGTGCGAGCGCCGTGTTACGTGCTTCTTCAGCAAGTCGACTGTCTTCGAGTGCTCGTCTGCATCTTCATCATTGTATGCTTCGACTCTTGGTGCGTTGAACTTTACGTCTGATGGCAGAATTGCCTCTGCGCCGTAGACCATGAAGAATGGAGTGAATTGCGTTGAGGCATTGGGTGTTGTGCGTAGGCTCCATAGCACAGACGGGAGCTCTTCTACCCAAGCACCCGCAGCCCTTTTGAGTGGCACCAGGAGGCGCTTCTTGATTCCACTTGTCACGAACCCATTGGCCTTTTCGACTTGGCCGTTTGATTGCGGGTGCGCCACAGATGCGTAGTTGAGCGTGATGTCTTGCTCTTTGCAAAGGTTCGAACTCTTCAGCCGTGAAGTTTGTACCGTTGTCAGTGATGATGCTACTTGGCACACCAAAGCGGTATATGATGGATTTTATGAAATTGACTGCTGTAGTGGCAGTTGAACTTGTGATGGGACTGCTTCAATCCACTTGGTGAACTTGTCGACTGCC
Source organism: Poa pratensis (assembly GCA_947311845.1). Lineage (NCBI taxonomy): Eukaryota > Viridiplantae > Streptophyta > Magnoliopsida > Poales > Poaceae > Poa > Poa pratensis. The sequence goes on from CAMZMU010000078.1 coordinate 7,162,691, forward strand.
ACCAGAAGGTGAGTATGCCCTCCATGGGAGGATTTTTTGAGTGGCCCGACCATGTCGAGACCCCATTGGGCAAAGGGCCAGGCCAATGGTATTGTCTTCAACGCCGATGCGGGTGCGTGCGGCTTTGTGGCGAACTTTTGACAGCCGATGCACCTTTTGACTATGTCCTCCGCGTCTTTGAGTGCTGTGGGCCAGTAGAAGCCTGCGCGAAAGGCTTTGGCTACGAGTGATCGACTGCTGGCGTGATGCCCGCAAGTACCTGCATGAATATCACGAAGGATGGCTTGGCCATCTTCAAATGCTATGCAACGTTGGAACATACCTGATACGCTGCGCTTGTATAGCTCGCCGTTGATGACGGTGTATGCTTTGGATCGTCGAGTCACACGCCGTGACTCTGTTATGTCTTCAGGTACCTCGCCGCGGAGTATGTATGCAAGGAAAGGTTGAGTCCATGTTGGTTCGACGAGGAGCACCTCGACTGGCGGGTCCTCTGTGCTAGGTGCTTTGTTCTTGGCGGGTGGCTGATGTAGGAGCTCGCTTTTTCTTGATGGACCTGTGCTCGATGCGCTCGAAGAATACACCAGGTGGTACTGGTGCTTAGTCGCCAATGTTGGCTAGCTTATCTGCTTCTTCGTTGCTCTCGTCCTATGTGCCGCAACTCGCAGCCTTCGAAGCTGCCCTCCATGAGGTTATACAGGTCTCGATAGGCGATCATGTTATCTGCGATTGCATCGCAGGCCTTCATTGTTTGCTGCACCACAAGATTCGAGTCTCCATAGATCATCAGTCGAGTGCACCCGAGGGCTTTGGCCATCCTCATGCCATGAATCAGGGCCTCGTATTCGCTTCGTTGTTTGATGGGAACTCGAACCCATTTGCAGGATGTAGCGGAGCTTGTCGCCTTTTGGAGATGTGAGGATGACGCCTGCGCCTTCGTTTTTCTTTGAGCCGTCAAAGTACATAGTCCATGAGTTGGACACATCTGGTGCTCCTGGTAGCTGAGCTTCGATCCACTCGGTGTGGAAGTCAGGTAAGACTTGTGCTTTGATGGCCTTCGGGTAATCATACTTGATGTCTCTTGGTGCTAGCTCGATGAGCCATTTTGCGACTCGCCCAGTTGCGTTGGGGTTTGTGAGGATGTCTCCGATCCCTGAGGTGCTGATTACAGTGATCGGGTGCTCGGAGAAGTAATGCGTCAGCTTCCTTGAAGACATGAACACGGCGTAAGCCAGCTTTTGATAGTGCGGGTACCGCTGTTTTGAATAGAGAGGACTTCACTCAAGTAGTAACTGGACGTTGTATGCTTTGGGCGTGTCCCTCCTCCCTGCGTTCGACTACCAGTACGGTGCTCACCACCCTGTTAGTTGCAGAGACATATAGGTATAGTGGCTCGTTCCCTTGGTGCGACGAGGATTGGAGGGCTTGTGAGGACTCGCTTGAGGTCCGTGAAGGCTGCTTCGGCTTCGGGCGTCCACTCGAATTTGTCTGCCTTCTTCATCAGTCGATAGAACGGGAGTGCTTTTTCACCCAGCTTGCTGATGAATCGACTGAGTGCTGCTACTCGACCCGCCAACTTTGCACGTCGTGGAGCTTTGAAGGCCTTTGCATCGTCAAGATGGCCTGTATTTTCTCCGGGTCTGCTTCGATTCCTCGTGCTGAGACGAGGTACCCGAGAGTTGTCCGGCTGGCACGCCGAACGTGCACTTCTTCGGGTTGAGCTTGATGTGGAAGCGTTTGAGGTTTGCGAACGTTTCTCGCAAATCATCGAGTAGTGTTTTTCCTCCCTTGTTGTGATGACTATGTCGTCTACATAGACCTGGACGTTTCGCCCAATTTGCTTCTTGAGGCAGTCTTGCATCATGCGCTGGTAGGTTGCGCCTGCGTTCTTGAGCCCGAAAGGCATTGTGGTGTAGCAGTAGACCCCGAGTGGGGTTATGAACGCCGTTTTCTCTTCGTCTTCTTCCTTCATCCTTATCTGATGGTAACCGAGTAAGCATCCAGGAAGGACAAGCGAGCGCCCGGCGGTGGAGTCGACGATCTGGTCGATTCGAGGTAGTGGAAAGTGATCCTTTGGACAGCACTTATTGAGTGCTGTGAAATCTACACACATCCGAAGGATATCTGTGTTCTTCTTCTCCACGAGTACGGGGTTGGCCACCCATTGTGACTTCTTGATCTCTCTGATGAAACCTGCTGCGAGTAGTCTGTCGACCTCGGCTTCGACTGCGTTCTTTTGGGGCCGGATATACGGCGCATGTTTGCTTGACTGGTTTAGCTTCTGGAAATAATTGTAGAGAGTGCTCGGCGAATTCCCTGGGAATACCTGGCATGTCTGCTGGACACCACGCAAATATATCCCAGTTCTCACGGAGGAATTCGACGAGCGCGCTTTCCTATGCGATAGGCAGACTCGACGAGACATTGACTGTCTTGGTCGGGTCAGTCGGGTGCACTTGATGCGACCTTGTGTCATTGGTGGCGTTGAATGCTCTGTCGACTGCCATCTTTTTGTGCTCCGGCATAAGTGTTCTGTCGTTGGAGACCGCTAGCTCGGCGAACGTTGCTTCCATGCCAAACATCTCAGAGATTTTGCTGAATTCTCGATCGCAAGAGTCAGACTTTTGAAAGTTTCCCTTGACTGTGATTACTCCTTTTGGTCCAGGCATCTTAGCTGGAGGTATGCATAGTGTGGCACCGCCATGAATCGAGCGAACGTCGGGCGTCCAAGTATAGCATGGTATTGTGACTTCCAGTCGACCACTTCGAACTCAATCGACTCTGTCCTGAAGTGGTTTTTGTCCCCGAATGTTACGTCGAGTTGCCTGGGACGATACCGTGGAAGGTATTTGAGGATCTTGGCAGGTTTTCGACTGACCTGTTCATTTTGCGAGCGTATCTGCGAAGATTATGTTTATGCCGCTACCACCATCCATGAATACCTTGGACATGGCGTAGCCTCCAATTTGCGCATCGAGTACCAGAGCAGAGTGCCCGGGTGAACAACCGACGGAGGGTGGTCCTCTCTGCTGAAACTTATTGCGGTTTCAGAACCCTTCAAGAATTCAGTTACAGCAGGAGGCGACATGACCGCCATGTTCACTTGTCGAGTGCGAAGTTTTTGCTCCCTGTTGGAAGGGCGACCTTTCTGTATCATGTACATCTGCCCTTGGGGTGGAGGGTACTGAGGTTCATCCACCCGAGGTACAGGTTGTATGGCACCCGCGATATTTCCGCCTGCCTGAGGCTGTGGTGGTGGAGGTGGTGCCATGAGAACTGGCACATTGTTTGGCTGAGGCACGGGCGCGTGCGTGTGCGTGTGCGGCTGTTGCCTTTCTGAGATTTATGTAATCAGACGCCATTTGTTCGAATTCCCTGCAGTTTCTCATCGAGTGATTGGAGCGTAGTTTTCCGTCTTCTCCTTTGTACAGGTGTAGTCTGCAATTAGCATCCATCTTCTCTTCGAATGATCGCTCGGATTGTGCTCCGGATCTTGACTTGCGCCAATCCTTCCTCTTGTAGCTATCACTTCGTTGGCCGCGATCTCGACTGTCCGATGATCATCTCGACTGTCTCGACGATCATCTCGACTGTCCCGCCGATCTTCTGACCGCCTATCGCCTCTGTCCTGGTCATTGCGGGGTGTGGAGAACCCAGCCGCCATGAACTCGGGTCTGTCATCATCGTAGTGACGTTTTGAACGTTTGCGCCTTCGGTCGTCTCTGTACGAGTCTCTGCGGCTTCGACTGCCGCTGTCGGGGGAATACTTTCTGGGTTAACCCGCGGCCCAGTGCGACTTGACTTACTCGCACGGACGAAGGCCCACTTGGGAGCAAGCCCAATATTGAACCGCCATAAGGGGAAAGATCTAGAAGACATATCCCGGAGGACGTGAAGACCAAGTAGTCTCCGAGTAGGCCTCTATGGATGTATTCCTTATGGGGGAAGTTTCCTTTTGTAAACCTAGCGAGCCTCTGTGTATATAAAGAGGACTCGCAGGACTTAGAGCGGGTCGAGCTATCAAGCCCTAAACCCTAGCTCATACGGCGAGTACCAGATCGGATCGCCTCCGTTGTAACACCTCGATTATCATATCAATACCAATCTAGGGTAGGCAGGAAGTAGGTCTTTTACCTCACATTGAGGGGGCCAAACCTGGGTAAATCTGTGTTGATCTTTGTTCCTGCGATCCCAAGCTCGGAGATGCTTGACTCGCATAATCCCACACCTACGAAGTCATCTATGACACCTGACGTGACTAACCCACGACAGCCGCTTTCATGATTGCCACGGGGTGAGGACCCACGTGTGGTTCGTGCCATATCTTCTCCGTCAGCCCACTCAGTCGCGGTCATCAAGAGGTTAGCCACGGAGGTTGGCTTTTTGCGACCAAGTGCTTCTTTGAGGTCTCGCCTGGCGAGTCCCATTATGAATGCATCCATGGCCATATCTTCTGAAATTACTCCGACTGAGTTACGTATCTCAGTCCATCGTCTGATGTATGATCTCAACGTTTCGTCTGACCGTTGAAAACAAGATCGGAGCTCCTCAAATGTTTTTGGGCGCTCACAGAGAGGCTTGAAGTTTTTGATGAAATCCTCGCGGAAGTGATCCCACGAGTCGTACTTTGATGAAGGCAGGGTCTTGAGCCAGTCGCGGGCTGTGCCTTCGAGCATGAGTCGTATGTACTGCATGGATGTGATGTTTGTACCGCGCTGGCACGCAACAGCCAGCATGTAGTCTTCTAGCCACCCAGAAGGTTCCTGTCGACCAGTGTACTTGGGTTGCTCGATGTGAGTTTGAACCCTTTGGGCATCCGTGTCTCGCGGACTCGTCGAGTGAAGCATGAGGCCCCATGTGACTGAGGCTCCGGATCAGAGTATGAGTCGCTGCTATAAGATCTGCGTGATCTGCTCCTGGACCTGTGCCTACGCGAGCTGCTTCTTTCCTTCGAGTGGTGGCGACGGCCACTGCGGTTATGCTCTTCTCGACGTGTGTCGACTATGGCGCGATCTCGACTCCCTCCTGGAGCTGCTGGGATTTGGCGTATGGCCTTTGCTGCTAAGGCGAGTGATTTGATCTGTTGGCGATGCAATTTTGCGTTGGGGTCATCAGCTGGAGGCTTGATGGCCTCGAGGTATGCTACGGCTGTGAAGAGAGCACCCGCGGCAGTTTTGGGTACTGGAACTCCTTCCGCGTCGTATGTCATGAAAGAGTTGCCCAGATTGCGGGTGAGTGCCGCCCTTTCCTCCGGCGAGAGGTGTGACAATCTTGATCTGGGTCATGTGTCTGCTTGCCCGGTAGAGCTCAGGGAGAGCTGCCTTCTGCGCGCACTCGACAAACTAGCTTGCTTTTTACGCTCTTCGAGTGTTGCTCTGATCTGCTGCAGTCGAAGCGTTTCCTGCCAGGTGAAGTACTGGAAGGTCAACATCTCCTCTCGTGTTACGTCCATGGGCATCATTGTGCACTCCTTAATGACTTTATCCGCTTTTGCTGCCATCTCAGCAGTGATTGTGAGAGTTGTAACTCCATCCGGCATGGTGACTGTGCACGGGAATTCTGTAGGCCTACGGCTGGCTGCGACATCTGATGACTCTGCGGCGATGGCGACGTAGACTTGCTGGGGTATCACCCGAGGGTATGTATGTGTGTCTTCGAGTCCCGCCAAGGACTCGACGTCATCATCAAGGATTATGTCGGAGTCGATGTGGCCGTCGAGTGGTCCGTCCGGACGGATCTCGCTGTCGATGTCTTCATCGCCTATGCTCATCTCGATGTCGGCGAAATCGTTATGAATCTCGGAGTCGAGGTTGTTGTTGCTGGTGCAGATCTCGGAGTCGACGTAGCTGTCGATATGAGTGTCGAGTTCGTCGAAATCGCTGAGGGAGATCCCGCAGTCGAAAGTGTCATCGAGTGGGAGATCGTGCTCAGGATCGTTTATGGGGTATGCTGATTCGGCCTCCTCTCCTTGGAGTTCGTCGATGAGCTCGTTCATCTCTCGAGTCGACATGGTTGTTGCGGACGAATAAGCTTGAAGAGTTGATGGATCCACAGTCGAAGGAGACGCAACCGATGGAGCCTCGGTGCGGGAGTTGCGAGTTGTCGTGGATCCGTCAAGTCCTGCACACCAAGCTTGTTGACGAAAAAATTGAACGAACCAACGGTTAAAGCCAAACCTGACTCAAGATCGGAGAAGGCCTCCTGGAATTCTGGCGAGTGCGGCTCGAAATCCATCAGAGTATCTGATGCACTTTTTGCGGGTGAAGCCGGCGTATCGCCGTTTGTCGAGTGAGCCGGCGAGTTGCCGTGTGCCGCCTGAGTTGGCGAGTTCTGGTTTGTTGATGCAGCCGGCGAATTGCCGTTTGTAGATCCGATCGGCGAGTCGCCGACTTCCGATGGAACCGAAGAAACCGTGAGTCCAGCACTATTCTTTCCCACAGACGGCGCCAATTGACGAGGGGTATCCTCACCAAATCCCATGGTTAAGGACCTAGGGTTGAGATCATGGGGAAAGAACGTGGTAGTGTTGGTAGTTTCGTCGGCTGACAAGCAGAGGCAAAGATTTTACCCAGGTTCAGGCCCCTCGGGTGGAGGTAAAGACCCTACTTCCTGCTTGTCTGTTATTGATCGTGGAGATTATGAGGTTACAAGAAGGCTCCGGCGAGATGTCGATCTCGCAAGAGCTTTGGTGGTTCGAGTATGGCTTCTCCTCTAGATCGGCGCCCCTCCCAGCATTTAAATAGGCTGGGTCTCGGGAGTCCTTAACCGACCTAGTTTATACATATGGAAAGTTCTAAACCGACTATGCATATGTCTAATCTTAGAAGGTACTCCATCTTCTTGGGCCTCTTGTCTTGAGTTTCGAGTGGGCTCTTCGCTATTGGGACTCAGTCGTTACGTGCACCAGGTACCCTCATGATGGGGTACCCGAGATGTATAACCATGTCAGTTAGTTTTAGGAATCCCCGCATTCCCGCGTGTGTGCAGTTGCCACTTTGGCAACCGCCGTGACGGTTGCTCCTCCCGATTGACGCCTTCACCAACAGACGTACCTCTCGGATGCACCCCTTCCAGTTGTGTATATATACATGAACATCATCAATAAAGAAATGCACTTGAATCATTTGTCTTGTCTCTAGTTTACTTCTCGATTACATTCAACAATCAACACGGGAGAGAGAAACAGAGAGAGGTGCTGATGGGCATATACATAAGCATGCATATATGCATGAAAGGTAGTAATACAGAGGAAGATACTGATTGGTGTATAGCCGACGAGGTTTCCGACATCTTGGTCTCAAGACGAGTAGCTGCTATGCTAACTCCTAAGCTCTTTCTCTCAAAAAAAAAAAAAACTCCTAAGCTCTACTATATTTGTATCACCTTTGTTCACTTGCTGCTATTGCTGCACCACGATATTACTGAGGGGCGCCAGCCATCTTATGATGTTATTAGAACCAATATACTCCTATATTGAATGTTAAGATGTTATTAAAACCAATATGTTTGTAATAACATTTTATATTATGGGACGGAGGGAGTACTTTTTTGTATCTTCCCTTGCACTCTATATGCTTATTGGTAGCGTGGAAAGGTGCTATAGGTATATTCATTTTTTCCCATCGTTTTCCGGCATCAACATTTTTGACCGACTGCCATCCTCAATAATACCCGTGCGAAAGCTCAAACAAGAATAGAATAAGTGCTTATAAAAGACGGAACAAACTTTTTACAACTGCCGATTGTCATGCCTGGTTAACAACCATTATGCAAGTAATTAGGTGTAGTACTAGACAACAGAAGGCCAGGTAAAAAAATAAGTAGCCACTTACATGCAAACACAGTAACACGATGGCACGTCTGCCATCGATCGACCGATCTCTTACTTAATATCACGCTGAATTACTACCAAGTTAACTCTGTAATCCCCCAGGCATTGCTGCAACAAGCCACGTTCAGGTAAATCTCACTCTCTGCGTGCCTTACTCCATATTCGTCTCTATACTGTCAATGCACTCGGCTGCGCCGCGTCTACGGCCGGCGTGTCTCTCCTGCGACGCAGCTCGTGGAGGAGATTCCTCAAGGCGGCGGAGGTGCCTGCGCCGTCGCAGCCCATGAACACCTCGCCGATGTCGGCGGGCGTGATGCGCACGTCGGCGGCGAGCAGGCCCTCGGCCTCGGCCATGAGGTCGTTCAATGTGTCGGGATCGTCGTCATCGGGGTCCTCCCGGCCGACGCCGAGGTAGTTCTTGACGAGCACGCGGAGCGCGCCGGGCGAGCAGTAGCCGATCTCGATCTTGCGGTCCATGCGGCCGGGGCGGAGCAGCGCCGGGTCGAGCCGCTCCGGGTGGTTCGTCGTGAAGATCATCAGGCGCTCCCCGACGCAGGACGACCAGAGCCCGTCCACGAAGTTGAGCACACCGGAGAGGCTTATGGACTCCCGCCCGATCGCCGCCACGGCGTCCGGGGAGAACATCGCCAGCTGCGCGTTGTTGTCTTCGTCAACGCCGCCGCCGTTCTTCCTGCGGTCGGAGAGGTCGAGGGAGCAGTCGATGTCCTCGACGACGACGACGGACTTGGGCGTGGTGGAGACGAGCAGGCGGCGGAGGTGGGAGTTGGTGGGCACGGTGGTGAGCTCCAGGTCGTAGACGTCAAACTCGAGGAGATTGGCGATGGCTGCGACGAGGCTGGTCTTGCCGGTGCCGGGCGGCCCGTGGAGCAGGTACCCGCGCTTCCAGGCACGGCCGACGCGCGCGTAGTGCTCCCGGCGGGACACGAAGCGGAGCAGGTCGGCGCGGAGCTCCTCGCGGAGCGCCGGGTCGACGGCGATCGTGTCGAACGTGGAGGGGTGGGAGAACGCGTGCGAGGTCCAGAGGCGGTGGTAGTCCTCGCCGAACGCGGTGGCGCGGTTAGTGTAGAGCCGGCGCTCCCGCGACTTGAGCCGCATCCTTGTGGCCTCGTCGATGACGTGGGGGATGTAGCTGTCGTGGATGAAATGGCGGTGCTGGTGCGGGAACTGGAGCTCGAGGCTGCGGTGGTCGCCGCCAGCTCCGGGTCCCCTGCCGCCACCGTGGTCGGCGGGGCGCGCGGTGGAGGTCCACCTGACGGTGACGCCCTTCCAGGTGTCGTGGGCGGTGTGGGCGTCCGGGAGGGAGGCGACAGCGCGGCTCGCCTGGCGCGGCTTGTAGAGGCGCACGGCGGGGGCCTCGGCGAGGCAGCGCGCGCCGAGGTAGAGCTGCGCGGCGTCGTACAGGTCGTTGGCTGCGCCGGTGATGGCGGCGCCGTCGGCCTCGTCGATGAGGATGGTGGCCGTGGGGCCCGGAACGCTGTGGCGACCTGCGCCAGGAAGCGGCGTAGCCACCGCTCGACCTCCGGCGGGACGAAGTCCCGCATGGCCGTCCGGAACACCATGACCGTCGCGATCAGCGAGGCCACCGAACGCCAGTCCAGGACCATCTCCATGGCCGCCTCCTCTAGCTTTTTTGCTGGCCTCGCCACGCTAGCTCGCTGCGTCTCAGTGGGTGAGTGGAGTGTGGTTTGAAGAGCTCAAATGTTGTGGCACGAACGCGCGAGAGGCAACAGAATTTATTATGCGGGCAAAGCCCCGGTGAGACACACCGGTCGATCCAAGGATGGAACCTGGGTGGGCGGCCACCGTCACTCCCGACCACTGAGCAGGGATTTTGCTGCCTCCAGCGGCATCATTTTCCGTGTGCTTTTGGCCAGCCTTTTTTGGTGACACAGGTCGGCCCGGTAGCGCGGCGGGCCAAAATGGTTTTGGTCCACCTCAGCTTACGTCCTAGTACGTGGTATGGATTTGGTCTGCCCCTGCGCAGAACGGTCATTGATTACTGACTGGTATACAGTTATCAGCACTGATCGGGACCCACTTAGACTAGTCACAATGGGGAGTAACATAGGAGTAACATCAGTGCCATATAGGCAAAAAATCTGATGTGGTGGGTAATTAATGAGGAGAGACATGGTGGTGGTAACTAGCTATGTTACCATAACATTCCACATTTCAAGGCAAGATGAGTGTATAACCTATTAAATATGACACTACACACATATTACTCCGCACTATGGAGATAGTAACTTAGAGTAGTAACATATGCATGTTACTAGTCTAAGTTACTCCCCATTGTGACTAGTCTTATGGTATTGCAAAAAAAGAACTGGAAACATTTATCGCTGGGTGGTCCAGCAGGCGAGGCGAATCCTAAAGTTGCTATCGCCATCGATGCGGCGGGAGGCCCGTAGCAAGTAGCAACGTCGCGTTTTCCCGGTGTCAGATCATCTCCACCTCCGCTCATCCGATAGACGATCCGACAACTGTCCCCGGAAATATGCGATTGGGAGCGTCGCTACAGGTTGTCGCACCATTGGGAGTTGGGACCGGCTGCCCCAGCAGCGACCCCAATAGGTTTTTTTTCAAAAAAAAAATAAACGAATAATTTAAACTAAAACGATGAATTTCATTCAAATTTAGATTATATTTTACAAATTGGAACGAAATTCGAATTCTAATCTAATCCTAGTAGTGGGTATCGTAAAATTGGTCGTAAACCGACCAGTCGCCGCTGCCCCAGCATCGCCCACGCCGTCATCATCGCCTCTGTAGGCCTGTGATAACCCACAAGTATAGGAGATCGCAACAGTCTTCGAGAGAAGTAAAACCCAAATTTATTGATTCGACATAAGGGGAGACAAAGAATACTTATAAGACTTAGCAGCGGAGTTGTCAATTCCATCACACCTGAGAAAGCACTAGTAACAAACGTGATGTGAAAGCAGCAGTAATATGAGAGCAACAGTAGCAGTAACACAGAAGCAATGGCACCAGAAAATAGTTGCTTGCGTGGAGTTGACGGAAAAGCAATGATGATTACAGATGGACCGGGGTTCCCAGCTATCTATACTAGTGGTAACTCTCCAAACAAATAACATGTGTTGGGTGAACAAATTACAGTTGCGCAATTGATAAAATTGTGAGGGCATGACAATGCATATTATGATAAGATAAAGTTCACTGTAGTATTTAATTGGGCATTACGACAAGATACATAGACCGTTATCCAACAGCGTCTATGACTAATAATCCACCGCCTGGTTGTCATCCGAGTCCCCCGTTGGTATTAAGTTGTAAGCAACGGATAATTGCATTAAGTAAAGTACGTAATATAAACAAACACATATACCCGTGGACATAGCATCGTTAGGTTACCCCTAGTGGCAACAGCACATCCACAACCTTAGAAGTTGCTGTCACTCTCCCAGATTACCGGAGACTGAACCCAATATCTAGCATAAATACTCCCTCATGGAGATACAGACAACTACTTGATCAAGGAACCATAAGTACCGGAGAGCATGCAAGATCTTAAATAACCAATGATCATAATTCCACAATTTATCGGATCCCAACAAATACAACACCGATTACATCATATGGATCTCAATCATGTAAGGCAGCTCATGAGATCATTGTATTGAAGTACATGGGAGAGAGAGTACCAACTAGCTACAGCCAAGAACCCGTAGTCCATGGGGGAACTACTCACGGAGCATGATGGAGGCGGTGGCGTCGATGGAGAAGACTCCGGGGGTCAATCCCCGTCCCGGCAGGGTGCCAGAACAGGAACTTCTGACCCCCGAAACTTGGTTTCGGATGGCGGCCGAGCTCTGGAACTTTTCTGGGGAAATCGTCGATTCTTCCATGAGTTTTAGGTCAGGGGCAATATATAGTCTAAAGGGCGTCGCGAGGCGGTGCACGAGGAGGCGACACCTCCCCAGGGCGCCGGGAGATCCTTGGCCGTGCCGAGCCCACGTGTGGGGCCCTCGTGGCTCCACTTCGTCTCTCCTTCGGACTCCAGGTGTCTTATGATAAAATAGGGGCCTCCGTAAATTTTCGTCCAATTCCGAGAATAGTTCCAGACTAGTTTTTCTGGAATACAAAAACAGCAGAAAACAGGAACTGGCACTATGGCATCTTGTTAATAGGTTAGTCCCAGAAAATGTATAAAAATGACATGAAGTGTATACAAAACATGTGGCGATTGATATAAAATATGCATGGAATATCAAAAATTATAGATACGTTTGAGACGTATCAGCCCGTCATCGTCGTCGGGGATTGTCACGATCCCGCACTCCGACGCCGACCACGCCTCTGCGAACTCAGGCAATGCCGGCTATATCGTGTCGAACGACAGTTTCTTGGCGAAGGCGAGCTGTCGTTCGAACTCCTCGTCGTCGTCCTGCTCCTCCGTCTTCGGCGGCGGGCTCCTTCTTCGCCTTTTTGCGGCCGAAAAACTGCCGGCCCCATGGTGGCGAGCGCTCTCCTCCGTGACCTTGACGAGGGGGCGCCGGCGCGCTCTGCGATTCTCGGATGACGATACCGCCGCCCCTCCGTGGCGAGGGCTGCTCCTGCTTGACCTTGACGAGGTGGGGAGCCGCTACGCGCGAGGAAGAAGCAGCCCACGACGAGGGCTGCTCCTGCTTGGCAACGAGGGGGGAGCCAGACTGCGCTACGAGGAGGAGTGCGACGATGTGCGCGACGCTGAGCCCACCGGACCGACCCACGGCACCTGCGGCTGCGGCGGCTGGTAGCCGTACTGCGCGAGGACCTCGTAGTGGTCGACGGCCACCTGCCGCTCCGCCGCGAGCATGGACAGCCAACTTGGGCTTTTTTTGTCATAATCCGGGTCTGCCAGTTACGCCGGCGTGAGGCGGCGGCGATGATCCCGGATGAGCGCGCGCAGTCTGGCCTCGCCAGTGGGGAGAGGTGGGACGGCCAGGCCGCCCAAGCTGATGTTCTAGCCAGTGGGGAGACGCAGGCCCAACGGCACGAGGAGGCCGTTCTTCGCGACCATTGAAGCCTCCTCCTTGGTGAGGCATGTCTTGTATAGGGAGCCATCGCTCCCGTTGCCGCTGGCTTTGTCGTTGTGCACCATTGCTACAAGAGGATGTGAATGGGATAGGTGAACGGCGAAGTGATGAGGAGGCCGGCGCGGGAAGGACGCGTGGGAGGGTGGGTGGCGCCCATTAACGCCGGCGACGGTTCCCCTGGCGTCATAACGCCAGCGACGCGCGTCAGGGAGGTGAAGCGCGACGCGTCTGCGCCTGTCAGGGGAACCGCTATGCGTCTTTAATGAAGCTGACCGACACCTGTCGCCTGCACTTAATCCCATTTGACCATCTTTGAGTCCCTGACAAGGGCGGCCCGCAGGTCAGTATCCGACATGGCGACGGTTTCTGCGTCTGTCCGGCACTCCCATGCCGCTCCCTATGGACCGGGGCGTGGTGGGAGTGCCGGACATTTTAGTGGGCCCATCGGCAAAATTGCCGCTATTGGAGCCACGGCTGGGTGCCGTTTTTGCGTCCGGCGCCCCAATAGCCCTATTGGGAGCGCCGGTGGAGATGCTCTCAAATGTCTACTTTCTCTCCAACGTAGGTGGTGCCAAATTTTCTAAGAGTGGGACCCAGAAGTAAATTAACAACCATAGATTTACAACAGCTTGTACACCCATCATGCTAGGGGTGGAAACGGAGCGGATAGTGTCCTTCTCTCCTCCGTTTTTGTATTTTCAAAATAAATATAGATATGAATACGTATGTTATCGAATATGAATACAGAGCGGATGTTACTCGAATACGGATGCGGACCAGATGTTTACTCAATTCGGAACTGATACAAATATCTTATATTTTTGGTGTCAAACTAGGTAAAATAAATAAATTGGTAACTACGCGAGACAAAATAAAATATACTCATGTCATAAAATAAACTTTTTTGAAAAGTCAAACAATGTAAACTTTGACCAAGTTTTTGCAAAAAACTATCAACAACTATTACACTATTTTAGATATCATATGAAACCAATTTCATGATGTATCTAATGACATTGGTTTTGTATTGTAAATGTTAATGATTTTTTCTTAAAGCTTGATCAAACTTTACTTATTTTGACTTTTGAAAAGCGATCCATCGCCCATACTCTAGATTTGGTACCGTCTCGGCGCCGGTCTTGTCAGCTTTCTCCACCTCAAGGGTCTTCGGCGGAGCAGTGAGAGTTCCATCAAGGTACCCATTCATCTGGGCACCACGCACCTGAGGGAGGACATGCGCCTTCCATAGAAGGTAATTGTCGCAGCCGAGCTTCTCCGTCACGGCTTGACCAAGCAACTACAAGAGGTTGTCGACGAGGAGACACCAGTGTGGGAAACGAGAGCCCCATAGATGCAATGAGAAAGAGAAGGCTCTGATACCATATATAAATCAAGGTTTTGGTGTTTGGCGTATTACCCTCCAGGGGCCGCCTGATGTGTGCACACACACACACATATATATAGGAAAAATCCTTCCTACTCCTGGGAGTAGTTACACCCATGTCTCATATACAGCCATAGGTAAATATATGTAATACCTTATTGGTTTGAGTATGTTCAAATACTATATCTAAGATATTTTAAATCAAGTACGTGAAAAAATTGCAAGCGAGACTATAGTTTGCACTATATTTTCTAAATACCTTCATATATGTACTGCTGCCTTCTGCGGAAGTTTGGTGGCCCACATGCTCCCCACTGCTGTAAAACAAGATGGCCACCGGATGTAGTCACAAGTTGCCTTTCCCAGGGCAGGGGACGTTCCTATCTCAAAGATATACACTAGACTCCCGTGCCGCTCCCAGGGCGGCACCGGAGGCTAGGCTCGCCCCGCCGCCAGGCTCCTCCTCCCCTGCTCCCCTCGCCGCTGCTGCCGTCGGCCGCCGGCCGCGGTGGCGGCGGCCTCCCCGCCGCCAAACAGCTAGCTGGCGAGGGTGTTTTCCGTTCCGTTCGCGGCGGGAGGGCGTCCGGCCGCCTGGGACGGTGCTGGCGCGCCGCCGGCGCATGTAAGCCGGAGCGGCGGCTCCGGGACTGGTGGGGCGTGACGGCCTAGCCTCGCGGGTGGTAGGTCGGCGGCGCGGTGGCTCGGCGCGGGCGCGATGGGCTTGCGCGGGCCGCATCTGGGCTATGGCGGGCCCGTCGGGCTTGGGGCGGGTCGGCGGCCAGGAGGGTTGTCGCGTGCGTGCAGGGCGCGGTGTGGGCATGTGGGCCTCCGGCTTCGGTTCTAGACGCCCAGGGAAGGCGCGTGGAGTTGGCGTGCGTGGCGGTCCTCTGCTCCGGTCGCCGGCGGCCGTGCGGCGTGCGTGGCGTGCGTCCTCGCGTCGGGTGAAGCTGCGGCCAGGACCCGTGGTGGCTCTTGGCCACGGGCGGCGCTCCGCCTTGTCTTGCCGGCATGGTGCTCGGGAAGGTGCGGCGGCGAGCTGCGTCCGGTGGTTCTGCTCCTGGTTGCCGGTGTTGGACCTGCCCGCATGCCTGGCAGGGTGGCTGCCGGTAGTCTCCGCGAGGTGCGGGTAGCTGCGGCGACCTGATTTGCACCTCCTCGTCGTCGGGCTTGTCGGTGGTGGTGGTGGTTGGTGAGGCTTGCCGGCGCCGGTGCTGGTGGTGGTGCGGCAGAGGGTGTGCTTGGAGTTTGGGTGAAAGACCCGTCTCGGTTTGTACCGTGACTAGCGATGGTGGCGGCTGTGGCCGTCGTTTACCTACTTGGAGGCATCGCTGCTATGCTGCAGCCCCCTCATGCGCCGATCCAATCAGGTGGTCCAGCTCCGGGGGGAAACCCTTGATCTTGTGATCAGACGATGATGGCGCCTTGGTGTTTCCCTCTTGGGGGCTTCGTCTTCGGAGCTGGACATCGGCAAGGGGGACCAGTGGTAGGCCGAGGTGTTCGCGTTGAGGCTTCTGTGGTGACGATGATGATGGTGAGCGATGTCGGAGACGTGGCTGTGGTTGCGGTAGTCGGCTCTTTTCCGGCGTGTCCTTGGGGTTGCCTCGGCGTGTTTTGTTGCCGAGAAGTCGAAGCTGCTGTGGTGTTCCCGGTGGTGTACGATGACTGGCGGCAGATGTTCCTTTCGGAGAGTTTCCACGGTGCCAACCTGCCTGGTTCTCTCTTCTTAGCTCTTCATCGGGCTCGAAACTGCGTTGTCTTGTCGCCGGGTTGAGTGGCACGGATCTTCATATGGCTCTGCACGGCCATGACGGTGTGGGTTGGCTCGACGACTGCCTGCGGCGAAGTCGGAGTCGCATGCTCGGAGTTTCGGATTGGCGGCGTGGCCCCCCAGGGGAGATGTGATGATGATGATGCCTTCGTGCAGTCTCGACGAGGCCCTCTCTAGTGAGGCGTGTGGGGGGGGGGGGGTTTCTCTGTTTGGTGCCGCTCAACGGTTTGTGTTGGTTTTCGCCGGGTTTGGCCGGTGAGCGGTGCGTTGTGTTGTACGGTTTTTGGCCGGTTTTCCTTAGGAAAAAGTCCATTTTCAACCCCGAACTTGTAGTGGTCCGGCAAAATAAACCTCGAACTTTAAATCCCTGTCGTTTGTACCCTGAACTTACGAATCCCGGTCTAAATCAGACCCTGGAGCTGTTTGCTACACCGGGAAAGAAACAATCCCAACCGGGAAGACCCATATGTCATATTCATCTCCTTAACCCAATTTTTTTCCTTTTACACGTATGACTGGATCGGGCGCTCGCGGCGGAGGAGCGGAAGCCGTGGTGTGCGGGCGCGGCGAAGGAGCAGGAGAGGCCGGGGTGGGGGCGCACGGCGAAGGAGCAGGGTAGGCCGGGCGGGCGCACAGGCGCGGGAGCGGGACGCCGTCGCGGCCGCGGCCATGCTCGCCGCGCTTCTGGCAGGGCTCGAGGCCATGCGCGCCGCACAGGGACGAGGACGGGTGCGGGCCGTCGCGGAGGCGGCCAGCTGCGCACTCGGCCATGCTGCGCAAGGTCCACGCCGCGCCCCCGGCCGCGTCGTCTGCACCTCACCGGACGCGCGCTTCGCCGTGTTCACCGGCCGCGTGCTGCGCCATACGAGCGTCGCGCTCACTCGACACACGCCACGCCGCTTGGCCTCGTCCACGCCGAGCACTGCCGTCGTGCGCGCTCGCCGGCCACGCACAGCGCAAGGTCCACGCCACGCCCCCGGCGCATCATATGCACCTCACCGGACGCGCGCCTTGTACGCGCCGCGTTCGTCCGCCGCCTGCCGCGCGTATGCGAGCGTCGCGCTCACTGTCCAGACGCCGCGCCCCTTTGCCTTGTCCGCGCCGCGTTCGCCCGCCACGCCTGCTCGCCACAGCCCCGAGCTCGCCGCGCAACGTTCACTGCACGTGCTGGCTAGGTAGCTGGGATACGAGGCGTGCGTGCGCTCGTGTTAGCCCGTGCGGGCTAGCTAGCTAAGCTAGGATTAGCTTAGGATTTGAGGCGTGCATGTTAGCTAGCTAGATGTGGGTACGTGCGTGTGGCCCGTGCGTGCACTGCTGCCATGCCCTCCCATGTGTAGAGAGGAAGGAGACGATGCGTGTTTTCCTGCTCGGGATTGTTTCTTTCCCGGTGTACCAAACAGGTCAGATTTAGACCAGGATTCATAAGTTCAGGGTACAAACAACAGGGATTTAAAGTTTAGGGTTCATTTCGCCGGACCACTATAAGTTCAGGGTTGAAAATGGATTTTTTCCTTTTCCTTATAAACTGTCCAACTCTTTTTCGGCTTAATCAATAGATTGTCTAAGTTTCGAAAAAAAAACAAGTTGCCTTTCTCCTCTACGATTCTCCTGGTTTTTTACTTTAGAGCATCTCCAACCGGACTTGCCTATTTCGACCCCCTATATGTCCGCGGACACGTCTAGACATATCCGCGGACAGTAGCCGACCAACCCTCAAATGTCCCCTCCTACAACCACACCCCCCATTTTCATTCCTCAAATCCATGCAATACATGCGCGTAGAGCATCCTAAATTATTCGAAGTCACAAATAATAGTTCAAATTACAACATATAATTATTCGGAGTGCATAGTTCAAATACAAATATTTCAAATTATTCGTAGTGCATAATTCAAATAAAATTCATTGATTTCCAGTGTGGATCCACATATGTTCCACAAGATCATTGAGTAGTTGCACGTGCGCTTGTTGATCTCAAAGTTGTCAATGCATCTCAAGAAAGTTCAGAACATGCACTGCATCTTGTTCTAGGAGGCGGACATATTCTCCGGGCTTCTCAAAATCATTCGTCCGGGCTGCCCCTTCTCCCTCGTCCTCCACAATCATGTTGTGCAAAACTATACAACAAGTAATCACCTCCCACAATGTCTCCGAAACCCACATCATTACAGCTCCATGAACAATATCCCAACTAGCTTGGAGCACTCAAAATGCCCTCTCAACATCCTTCCTAGCAGATTTGTGCATAGTTGCAAAGTGACATCGTTTCTGACCTTGGGGATTGGATATAGTCTTCACAAATGCCGCCCACTGAGGATAGAGACCATCGGGAAGGTAGTAGGTGTAGTCATGCCCATTGATAGTGTAGTTGCACGCCGGAGCATCCCCATTACAGAGTCTCTTGAATAGGGAGAGCGCTGAAACACATTGATATTGTTGTGGGAACCTAGCATGCCAAAAAAAGCATGCCAAATCCACAAGTCCTTATGGCCTCTTTTGTATGACTTTGGTACTGCCCACGCAAACCTGTTGGGTAGTTTTTCCATTGCCAATGCATGCAATCGACTGAACCAAGCATACCTAGAAAACCTCTTTTTGTTCCGATGGCCATTAACTTTTCGGTGTCCTCGACAGTTGGTTCTCTCAGATACTCCGGTCCAAACACTTTCACCACGGCATATGCAAATTTCACCCTAACCTCAATGCATGTGCTCTCCCCCATCCGGACGTACTCATCAACGGCATCCGCAGCTTTACCATAGGCAAGCATCCACAAAACAGCCGTGCATTTTTGCATAGGAGAGAATGAAAGTTGTCCGCAACAATCTTTCCTCAACCTGAAGTAGGGATAAAACTTATTCACACCTTTTACTATGCGTCGGAACAAACTAGAGCTCACCCGGAAGAGACCTCGAAAAAATCCTCATGGAATACCGTTCCGAGCTGAAGTATTAGTCGCGGTAGAGATCCCTTCCTCCCTTGATCCTATCACGGAGAACAACTATCCTGCCCTTTATCGACCCCTTGAAATTGAGAACATGCTCATCTTTCTTCTCCATTTATTTAAGGATGCTCATCATCACCATCATGTCCGCATCTTCGTCGTCATCGATCTCGCAATCATCATCATCATCATCGATGAACTCTTTGTACATTACCTGATCAAAATCCGAGTAATCAAACTCATCATCCGACGAATCCATGCGTAAAAATGAGCAAAATAATCAAAAAACAGCTCCGGCAATCCGACGAACACATAATGGACGAGGTGTATATCCGGCGGAGTAAACGTACCGAGGCACGGCGTACGGGGCGGCGGCGAAGTACGGGGAGGGTTTGGGTCGGCGCACTGCACGTTCGGGGTGGCGGCGGAGCTAGGGTGGGAACGGCGGCGGAGGTAGGAAGGGACGGCGCGGGCGAGGCAAAATGGAGGAGGATGGAGTCGGCGAGGGTTCGGTCCGATTTAGTGTGATTTGGGATGGGTCCGGCCTGTCGAATCCGACGTGGCGGGTGTGTCCAGGCAGCCCCATTTCCGCCTCAAATATGGGCTGGATACGAGGGTCGTCGCATAGCCCGAACGTTTGGACTAGGTATGGGGATCCGGTTAGGTGGCGTTTTGCTGTTCGGACTGTTCGACCGGAGGTATATGGGGAAGTGTGATCTGGTTGGAGATGCTCTTACCGGTGTCTTTTGAGGAGTGCCATTTTCTGGACATTAAAATAAATTGTTTGCATTGCTGGTTGTAACAGCGTTTTACTTCTTTTTTTAGATCCTAGCAGCGTGACTGTGACAAGTTTGGGTCTTACAAAACACAAGATAATATTGAATATGGAGTGGCAGGCTTTATTTGTCCTTGTTGATGTTTTTTTTTGTACAAGATCCTTATTGATGTTCGTTGATCCTAGCAGCGTGACCGACAAGTTGGGTCTTACGAAACACAAGATAATATAGAATACGGAGTGGCAGGCTTTATAATCCTATTGATTATACTGGTCGTTGTCCTGGTTGATTTGTTCATTGTTTGACCAGAGCGAATCTCCTACGTAGCTCCGACGGTTGTTGGAGGGTGCGTAGCTCCCTCCTTACGCACTCTCCTTTTTAGCAAAACATTTTTTGATATATATATATATATATATATCAACAATCGATCTGAGAGGGTTATAAGTTTGGTAACCCGTGCAAGCCAAGGTTCCGATACAAGAGTTCTACTCCAAACATATCATGGTTTTTCTAACATTTAGCACGTACGAACACCACTGTCATACGTAGCTTTGTTCGACGGTGAACTGCGAGCGAGGTCAAAAGGAATGCGTCCAAAGTCCAAATGTCCAATAATAGAGTTGGCCGAGGATTAGTTTGTACAGGTGAACATGCACCGAGGTACCACCGAGGATTATTAGAGCATGTATAATAAGATGATGTAAACAGGTTATATGAGTTTAAATATTACTCCCTCCGTTCGGAAAAGAATGTCACAAAAATAAACTATAGATAGACCATTTTTATGACATCTTTTTCTGAACGGAGGGAGTATATTTTTACTGAGTTGGAAGAAAGAGAAGCGGGTTCTGTAAAATAAGAACTAGGTTCAGCACTCCAAAAAAAACTTCATGGGAGTGTATATTGGGTTGTACATTAATAAAGTAGTATATATTACTAGCCAACTATTATACATACCGGTTATAAGATTGGCTATATATGACATGTCACCAAGATATAGCCGGCAGTCGGCCGTATTATTGTGCTGGCTCTTAGGCTCGTCATAGTGGGAAGTAAGTTATACTAGTAACATGCATACTAGGCTATGTTCACCTGTACTAGTCGGCAAGTAATTTATACTAGTCGGCAAGTACTGAGTATGTTATTACCTACATAGTACAAAATAACATAAAGAAAGTGATATAGATGGTCTCATTTATTAACTTGTAGACTCATTTTGTCCTGTGAAGCGCTATGTGATGGTAACTAACTATGTTACTCTATATGTTTTTCTCCTCATTAATTAGCTGCGATGTCATTTTTTTAATGTTACGTACTACGAGTGCACCGTCAGTGGTACTTCGGTGCTAGCTTGCTTTTCCTGCATCGAGTGGCGTAGTAGGTGCCGCGACCGAGAGTTCTGCCTTTTTTGCTTCATGGAAAGGCACATATGTTAGCTTATTATTAAAGGGTCTTAAGGTTTTTTTTTGCAAACAAGAGAAGGATCGAGCTGAGAGAGCCTGAGACAGTGAGATGGTCCAAGAGTTTTGTCCCGCGTCTTGCCGTCTTCATGGATTCGAGCCGCGAAGACGCTTTCAGTGTGCTCTTTCTACACGTCCCGCAAGCATAAATTGATTAGTTTTTTTTGCTGGAATATGAATTGATTAGCTGAGATCTTATCTTATTGATTTGAGTAAGACATGCATGAAAGCTACACATATTTGTTTGTTGTCGCCCGTTCTGATTTCCCAGGGTGCAGGGATCCTATTCGTTCTGACCACTTAAGACGATGTTAAATCAATGCCAGTTTTGTTGAAGGAGACGGGTAGAAAGGGAACCGAAGAATTTAGGCCACGTAACTTTTGGTGCCACTTAGTAGGTAGTAGGAGTACTTAGTATATTGTAGTACGTGCAAACACACGAGAGCATTATGAAACACTAGATGCCATTCTTCTATTTTCCCTTTTGTCGACCAATAATTGAAGCAGATTATTTTTGTGGATAGGCGTTTGATTCCCAGTTTTTTTTTAACAGAGTTTGATTCCCAGTTGGTGCTCGGTACTTGCTTCACCGTGGTAGACTAGACTGACAGCCAACACAACTTTGCTTCAGTACTTGCCGACTTAAAGTGCATATATATATATACTAGTATAGGCTAAGGACGAGCGTGTATCAACTCTAAGCAAAAGGCAAGCTGGTCGTCTCCCCTCTCGTTTCACTGTAGCGGGAGGGCGATTTGTGAATCCACCGGGTCGATCCACCTCCGCGTTGTCGATCCGTCGGATCCCTCGCCCTCCGGCGGCCGCCTCGGCGGCGGGAGGGTGGGGGATCCCCGCCTCGCGTGTGTTTATGTGGTAGGTTCTTCTGGGGCAGCCGGCGGCACCGTGGAGGAGGGGGTGTCGCGGGCGAGGTTTTTGTTGCAGGTGCTTCTCCTCTCCGGCGGCGGCGCTCGTGGAGCTCCGGGCCGGCGCGCCTGCTCCCCTGGCACCCGCAGATCGGTGGATCCGCGCCGTGCCTCGATCCACTGCCAGATCCAGCGACGGTCTCCGTCCTGGCGGTGGATTCGCTCGGAACCTGGAGCTCGCCGGGATCCACGGCTTCGTCCAGCGGCGGCTCCGAAGATGACTCCGGCAAGGAGGTGTAGATGGGACAGGGGGCGCTCGCCCCGGCCGTTCATCGATTCAAGCTCCGCCGCGGCGCGGCGGGCGGGCACGGCGGCGTCTCTCATAGGGCAAAAGCATCCCTGACTGCGGCAAGAAGGAAGGCGGTCGTCTTCGTCTCCGACGCCGGCGAGGCCGGTGCTCCCGTTGCTTCTGGTTTCGTTTCCTCCTCGTATTGTACTTCTTCTGTTCTTCCGTGTACTTTGTGTATGTGGTTGTTTTGGTGAATATATGAGGAAGTTGGATGTGTCAAAAAAAAAAAACTCTAGTCCCCTCATGTGAAAAAAAAATACTCTAGTGCCCTAGCTAGGTACTCGTGCTATATCCGTGACTTGTAGCCCCTTCAAAAGATTGTTTAAGTAGTAGCGAGGCTGAGCAAGACTCAGCAAGAGTTTGGGGTCAAATCATGCTCGTGGGCTCACTCAATCACGGTTCGACACCGCCACTGTCGCTTTTTCTAGCCACATTGAATAATTAGGGGCCCTAAAATAGTCCCGCCATCTTATCCGCACGTCCTACTCCGAAGTTTCCACGAGAAGAATACGGACCGCACACCGGACCATCCACACACAGGGGCACATCACACCAGCTCATGTGACTTGTGTCGCTTTCTCGCACAACGGATATGGTCAGGTCAGGTGGGTAATTGGCGAGAGGAGATTCACTCATCTTCCGTGGCTCTTGAGCTAGCTTTCTCCTCCAAATTTCCCACTCCACCTCGTCTTTCTCTAGAGATTTTTCCGCGGAGATTTTTTTCACTCTGCCATATTTCCTTCTTGGACACACTGCTCTATTGTGTCGTGTGTACTCATCCCGTGGAACAATGGATTCACTGATTATCTCTTCTCAGCTGCCGCAGTTAGGCCCAGTTGGTGGTACTAGTGGTTATGTCAAAGTATTTCCAGCCTATGTACATTTTTATGGGCCTTGTGGTTAGGATTAGTATAACTCCCATTTGTGCTTTCTTTGCAATTGCTAATACATCTGTCTAGGCTCAAGATAAGGTAAAGTCACAAGATGAGGTAAAGTCGGAACACTAGAAAGACAAAAAAAAGTTGGGCAAAGAGGATTATGATAATGCACCCTAATGCCAAACTGGGCTGCCCCCCCCCCCCCCCCCCCCCTCCAAAGTGTAATTTCATTTTACTAGGTAGGTTGCCTCTCTAACTCAGCCCATTAGCACGAAAAAGCCCAATATCTCTTCTGCTTTTCCCAGTTCGACCATAGATCGAATACAGAAAACAACCTGCCGTGAGTGTGAAAATTGCTGATTTCAAAGCTAAGAAGTATCAAAAAAATCTTTGTACAAAATTCCCAGGTATATTCAAATCAGTTTTATCTGTTGTATTTGCGTGAACAAGATAACTATACATCATACGACATTCCATCTAAAAATATCTTATATTTGTTCAAAGACTTGTCCCACTTTTATGCTTACTAGTTGAATTTGGCGCGGCGGCACGCCGCACCCGTTGTAATTCAAAATGTTGAAATCCGTCGGAATTTGTCGTCCAGAGTATGTCTAAATACTTAGTGAATTAAAATGTTCAAATATGCTTGTATTTTGCATTAATTTTTAATTTAACTCCATAGTTAGAGAATGCATGATATGAGCATTTATTAATTTTAACTCCATAGTTAAATAAAGTTCATTTAGATTGTATCTAAATATTCACCAAATTAGAATGTTCAAATATGTTTGCATTATGCCATAAGTATTTAGCATATATTTTTGTGAGCATGTTGATATATTTTAGAATATCTCCAAATTTTTTTAGCAAGTTGAAATGTTCAAATTTGTTTCTATTTTTTCAGTAATATTTAATTTAAGTCCATAATGAGTGAAAACACACATTTATTGAATTGAATTCCATATTTAGAGAAAGTTCATCTAGATTACATCCAAATATTTACCAAGTTGAAATGTTCAATTTAAGTCCATTATTAGAGGAAGTGCATTATGTGAGCATTTAATAAATTTAACTCCACATAATTGGAGGAAGTGCATTTGTTTTTTTTTTGTCCAAATATTCACCAATTCGAAATATTTAGACATGTTTGATGCACATTTATTGAATTGAATTCCATATTTAGGGAAAGTTCGTCTAGATTACATCCAAATATTTACCAAATTGAAATGTTAAATTTAAGTCCATAATTAGAGGAAGTGCATTATGTGAGCATTTAATAAATTTAACTCCACATAATTAGAGGAATTGCAGTTGTTTTTTGTCCAAATATTCACCAATTTAAAATATCTAAACATGTTTGTTTTTTGACATAAATAATTAGCATTTATTTTTTCTGAGCATTTTGATGACTCCAGATAATTAGAGGAAGTGAATTTGTTTTTGTCCAAATATTCACAAATTCAAAATATTTAAACATGTTTGATTCACATTTATTGAGTTGAATTCCATATTTAGGGAAAGTTCATCTAGATTATATCCAAATATTTACCAAATTGAAATGTTCAATTTAAGTCCATAATTAGAGAAAGTGCATTACGTGAGCATTTAATAAATTTAGCTCCACATAATTAGAGGAAGTGCATTTGTTTTTTGTCTAAATATTCACCATTTCAAAATATCTAAACATGTTTATTTTTTGCCATAAATAGTTAGCATTTTCATGTATTTTTCATATTTTTCCAATGGGTAGTTATAGAAATACTTCAATTTTGTGAAAAAAAAAATTTAAAGAAAAAACAGGGAGGCCGGGCTGGAGGAAGCTCACGGCGGCGGCGATTCCGGCGTGCCTCGGGCGTCCCAGCACGTGAGACTTGACGGAAATGGAGAGGGATAAGCATGCATGAATTTGACATAAACATATAGGTTACAATTTTCTGAACATTTTGGTATATTACTTGTATTTTTCTGTTAACCCCTGCCTTGCAACGGGAGAAAAATCCGCGTCGTTCAATCCAATAAATCGGCCTATCCATAAATTAGTTATTTTGTTCTCGTAAATAAGCATAGTTAAAAGTTATTAAATATGGATGAATTTTGATACCAGTAGACAGATTTAATTTTTTTGAACATTTTGATATATTGAACACATTTTTCTGAATTGCAGACCAGAAGTTATAGATTATACAATTTTGGACATTTTTTTGAAATTTCTGGAAATGTTTAAAATTCTGATAACGGGACCCACATGGCAGGGTTTTAATAATTACCGAAATTATTTATCAAAATGAATAAAATTCTGACGACTGGGGCCCACAATGACGTCACTTGCTGCTGTTGATTACGGAGAGGACCGCGTCGTTGCGAGAAGGTCCCTGGATTGTCCGAAAATTTGAAATAAGTCCCTCCGACGTACGGAACGATGAATGATGGCATATTCCGGAGGACCGATTTACAATTTTTGGAAAATATGGGGGCGTTTCTGCAAAAAGCGGGCAAACACTGTTCAACACTGTAGCTACTGTTCATTAGAACAGTGCACGGACGCTGAGAAGCCACGAAATCGCTCATCTTTCATATAATTAGTAATTTGCTATTTTCTATAGAATTGGCCCCCTATTTTGCTCACGCTCCGCCACTTCTATGCATCAGAAACACAACCGACCTGTCAGGAGGAGGCGGTGGTGTGCGTACAAAAACCAGGACTCGAGCCAGCGCACGCAGACATCACGCGTAGGACAGCTAGGGCCTGCCACGTGGCGGCGTCAGAGTGAGCGCACCGGTTTGTTGTGGCACGCACATGCCCACTTTGTCTCAATACGATGGATCCATCGATTTGCTAGCTTAGCTGTGTAGCCGCATGTATGCTTTTTATTATTTTTTCCTTTTAACGTGTCACACTACAAAATGATTGTATAAAAATAAGTGCACTGTAAAAAAGAAAGACAGTGCACCGTAAAAGAGAAGATGGTGTACCGTAAAAAGAGAAGGCAGTGCACTGCCCATCCTAGATAGTGCACCACAAAATAGAAGGCAGTACACTGCACATCCGAGGCAGTGCACCGCAAAAATAAAAGGCAGAACACTGCCCATCCGAGGCAGTACACCGCAAAAGAGAAGGCGGTGCACTACTCTTCCGAGACAGTGCACCGCAAAAGAGAAGACAATGCACCACAAAAGAGAAGACAATGCTCTGTCCCATCTGAGGCAGTGCACCGCAAAAGAGAAGCACCACAAAAAGAGAAGGCAGTGCACTGCCCATCCGAGGCAGTGCATCGAAAAGCACAGCCTCATCCGAGGCAGTGCACCGCAAAAGAGAAGGAAGTGCACCACAAAAAGAGAAGGTATTTAAGGCAGTGTAATCTACACACTCCGGGCTGTGTACAAAAAAATTCGTCGAAACATATCAATATGAGATCTAGTTTGAAGATCTCGATGTGACTAATCCATCCCTGAAAACGGATCGTGATTTGGAAACTCGGTTTGTAAGATATTTTATTTTTCATCTTGGAATAAAAAGAGAAAAAGGGAAAGGACACACCCTGCCATCCAACCAGCGACAGCGCCCATGCATGCATGCATGCAGTGTGTGAGAAAAGGGAGAAAAGGAACCAGCCACGGAAGGAAAGGCACCGGAGCGACGCACTCGTGCCACGTGTCAGACAGGAGAGGCAAGCGGGAGGAAAGAAACGCACCAGCGTACAGCACGTGTCAGTCCACGGAAAGATACTCTTGACCCCCCCCCCCCCCCCCCCCCCCGCGTATGGACACGAAGGCCTACGCGGAGTGCGCGGGAAACTTGAGCGGATACGCGTGTTCGTGTACGACGTCCTGACGCGAGGTTACCTGCGGATGGCAAGAGGCCAACAAGCATGGCAACAAAGCTCTCATATATTTCAGTTTTTGATCCCCCGGAATGGAAGGGGGGCTCCTCTATTTATAGGAAAATGAGGGCATGGTGTGATATTACAGATCCGTCCCTTGGGCTACAACATACCCTGAAGGGTACTATGGTCTTTATAGAGAATCTTAAAGGATTATTCCTCCCTAATATTTCGACAAAATATCTCCTGTCGGGTAATCTTCGTTGGGTGAGGCGGCACAAGGGCGGCGATCCTCACACCAAGCGTACCCTGACTATGATGCCCCCTCTGCACTGGTAGCGACCCCGGGTGCGCCCCGACACCCACGTAGGGCACAACCTTGATGGTATACTCAGCATACAACTGGAATGACGTGTCCATCACCCGCGTAGGGCACTGCCTCGATGGTACGCTCGGCGCTGGGCACACCCCTGACATGACGTGCTTGTCACCCATGTAGGGCACTGGCACGATGGTACCCTAGGTGCTGGGCACGCGTGTTGTGCCCATGCGTTGTGCGAGACGTCTTGCATCACGTCGCCATGGAGTAGCGTGGGAACCCTCCTCCAACACCATATGATTCTGGAATAAAGGAACCATCATAAAGAACCACTCCCAATGAGCAAAATGTTTTCCATTTCAAAATAGGCTAGTATGCCATAAGTGTTGAGGTTCAATGCCATTTCATTGGTTGTTGTAACACCTCACTTTGGTATATTATTCCTATGGAGAACGGGCAAATGAAGTTACGCCGAACGATCAAGGGGGAGAATGTTGGTTTGATCTAACGACTTAATGCCGTGTTAACAGAAACACAAAAAAAGGGGGGACGACGAAGGCTGTGCCCTGATCGGGTGTGCCAAAACTGACTGAATGGTTTGGTCCCCTGTCGCCTGGGCCATATAAAAGGGAGGGTAACCCGACAGCGATCGATCGACCTAGTTTATGATATACTCAAACTGCTCCCCAATATTCCCTCACCCTACCGATCTAGGGAGGCTCAGCAGCGATGGGAAGACATGCCTACACTCCAGCCGTGCTGGGCAAGTGCCGGTGGCGGCCAGAGGAAATTCGTGTGACCAAGAGATCGTCTACGTCCTCTGCTTCGTCTACTTCGACCCTCAACCTCGCCTGCAACGAGCAGGCGATGTGGCAACCCCAGTGCCCTGTAATGCACCCTATCTCTCTCTCTCTATTTTATGTGCATTAGGTGTTCTAGATTGCTCACAGTGCATGATTATGTGCTATCTATGATGATTTTGACCTAACACCCCGGGTTATGCTCTCGTCTTGATGTGGCTGTCACGAAGATGCTAGGAAGCCAGTGATATTTTGATCTCTCATTGGGCTCTTGGTTTTGCCTTCCTAGCCGGCTAGCCACCCGACGAGAAAGGAGTTGTATGGCGACCTACCTTCCGATGTGTGTGTCTCTTGCCAAGTTCAGTTCAGATGTCTTGAGGTCTCAACCTATTGTGATGGCTGGCTCATGTGGCGCCTCAAAGCTTTGGAAGTTTGTTGAGCTTGTGCAGATTTGACCTATTGAAGTTTCAATTTTCCGAAATATTGAGAGAATGTCGAGATGCAGAAGGCATACGAAGTCAAGACACGGAAGACAAAGATAAGACGGCGACATCGAAAGACGGCTCTGGTCTTTTCACCTAACAAGCAGTATGACCTGCATCCACTTTGGTACATGAGACACTAACCAACAACAAAACTTCCTTTCGTGTTTTAAGTTTCTCATTTTAGATGTCTGATGGGCATGTTCTTCAGAAAGCATACTTGCAAATCTAGGAGGGAAACAGCTACTTTGACTGCTCCGTTGGTTTTTCTCAACAACAACAAAAAACTACCTTTGTTAGTCAGTTTAAAAGATCATGTATCTTTGCTAGGCTATCGCGCGGGATTTTATTTTTCCCCAAATTCTTAGTTAGCGAATTAATAGCATGATTTCTTTTCACTCAATTTTTCTCCAAATTCTTAGCCAGTCAATAAAAGAAATCTGTGTTCTCCTTTATTGGCCCACCCAGCCATTTTCTTTGCATCTCCGCCACCGTTGGCGACGGCAACAATTAAAATGGCCTTGTCAGCTATGAATATCATCAAGACCGAGTTGCGCAACAAGTTGTCCGATGACTAGCTTAATGACTTGATGGTATGCTATCACTAGGGGAAACAGGGCCATCGGTTTGGCCCTTTCGTCCCGGTTCCCTTACGAACCGATACTAATAGGGGTACTAGTCCCGGTTCATACGTCCAGCGCGCTGGCCAGCACTAGTCCCGGTTCGAACTGTACCTTTAGTCCCGGTTCGTGATACGAACTGGTACTAAAGGGTCGCGGCAGGCGGCCGCAGAGGTGGGGCCAGCGCGAGCACCCTTTAGTACTGGTTCGTGATACGAACCGGGACTAAAGTTTCCCCTATATCATCTTCCACCTTACCATAATGTTTGCAGGCCATATTTGGCAATAGACAACACCTTCTTGACAGCCGATTCAAGGGGTATCTTGCTAGTGCAAATGCTGTTGATGGCCATAATTGGATGTATCCAGTTTGTTTTGGAGTTTTTGACTCCGAAACTAATGAGAATTGGATCTGGTTCATGCAGTTGCTTAGACAAGCCATAGGATCACCACCAGGTTTAGCTTTATGCACTGATGCTGGGCAAGCAGTGATGGCAGGGGTAAAAGAAGTATTTCCCAAGGCAGAACATAGGGAATGCATGTTTAACTTGGTGACCAACTTCAAAAAGAAGTTTCATGGTAAGGTGTTTGATGACCATCTTTGGGCTGCATCTTACTCATGGAACCAATATCTATTTGACAAACATTGGGTTGCAATGGAGGCAGAAAAACCAGCCGCAACTGCATATCTAAGGAAGAGGCACAATAGGTTGTGGTCTAGGAGTCAGTTCTCGACCATATGCAAGGTGGACTATGTAACCAACAACTTGGCTGAGAGCTTTAACAATTGGATCAAGGGCCACAAGTCTTTGAACCTGGACGATTTCATGGACAAGGTGAGGCAGTTGCTTATGATCAAGTGGAATGAAAGGAGAAAAGTAGCAAAAGTGTTAGATGGATTAATTCTGCCCCACATTATGAAGAAGTTGAATGCAATGACTAGAGAATTAAATTTGGAGGTGGTAGAAAGCTCAGAAGAAGTGGCTGAAGTGACCGCATTAGGAGGCAGCGGATTTAGGTTTGTTGTCAATTTGCAAGAGAGGACATGTTCCTGTAGACAATGGCAAGTTTCTGGCCTTCCTTGCAAACATGCTCTTGCATTCATCACTTCACTTAGCAATGCACATATAAAGAATTACGTTGACTCGCATTACTCCGTTGACAAATTTAGAACAACTTATGCCAAGCTAATCCCTGCTATGCCTGACAAGACCTAGTGGCCTAAATCTGACCATGGGTTCTTCATGCATCCACCGCTATTAAAAGCCACAACTGGCAGGCCTAAAACTGAGAGGTATAAAGGCGGCGGTGAGACTAAAGGTAAAAAGCGCCAGCACTTGTGCCCCATTTGCAAAGAGTATGGGCATCATTGGTATAATTGTAAGAAGGGTAACCCCGACGACATTGCTGCAATGATGGCTGTGAGGTAATATATAGATTTGCTCGTTCCTTCATTATTATTCTTGTAACCAACTATACATGTTAACTACTTTCTTATTGGGCATGCAGAGAACCACCAAAGAGGAAGACAAAAACCACCAAAACAGCCCAATCATCCATTGTGCCTTGCGAGGATGCAGCACCAACAAGGATGTGCTTTCCACCAAGGTTAATTGGCAATTCTACACTTATACTCATGATTAAATGAAAACTGAATCTAATTCCTCATTCTCACCATAGCAAATGCTTGGAGAATACAAGTAACAAAAAGGGAAAAGAAGGGGACTGTAAATCTAAATCTGGAGGATCAAAGCGGGATATTTTCTCTTCATGTTCTTAATTTCTGCTGCCATATACATGCTGCCATATACATATATATGTTCATGTGATTAATTGCTATTTCCAGCGAGAAAACAAATGTTGATGTGAAGGTACGGGCCAAGAGGAAGAAGGAGGAGTCCGCTGAAAAGATTCCAGTGGTGACTCTTGACAGCCCTGCAATGGGTACAAGAAGCAAAAAAAAAAACCCCCGCTAGCCCCACAATGAGAAAAAGAAGCAAAAGACGGCTCAGCCTGTGATTGTGGTTGGCCTGTTTGGCATGGTTACTTTTGGGAGATGTCTACTTTTGGAGGCACGGTAGTGCTGCTGCTCATGTGATGTATGTCTAGACTTGAGCTCATCCATGTGCTTTATGTGAACTTGTATGTGGTGTATGCAAACTGGTTGTAATATGTGTGCTGAATGTGAGTCTGGATGTGTTATATGTGCGAACCTGCATGTTTATGGCACTTGTAGTTGTAATGTGATGCATTTCCATGTATATATGAACTGTATGCAGAAATTTGGCATCAAAATACCGGGGATGTTCTGCCCAATTTTTGAATATATTTTGTTAAAATTAGCAACTAAGTTTTTCCCAAATATATGTCTCATTTTGTACTCTATCCATGCCAAAATGTGTCAGAACACCTGTTGCCTTTGTCTTTACAACATTATTGTAATATAATGCACCAGGGGTAAAAACGTCTTTTCATGTTCCTATTTAACACCATTAGTTCTCAAAATGAACTAGAGTGTCATATAAGGCAAAACTTTTGCACATAGTGTCATATAGGAAGATAAATTTTCCCAGGGCCAAATAAGGCATCCAACTTTCAGCTAGTGTCATACAAGGAATTCTCTCTTGTATTAGAGGACCACTGATGACGTGGATCGCACGTTCGTTGGGAGACCCCAAGAGAAAGGTATGAAACAGTGTAGCAGCAGTTTCCCTCAGTATGAAACCAAGGTTTAATCGAACCAGTAGGAGCAAGAAATCACTTCTGAAGGTTGTCAACGGTGTCAGAAAAGTGCTTGCGTGTGGAAGGGAGTTCGGCTGTTGATGTGGAACCTGCACACAATACAATCAAACTACTTTGCCCCAACGAAACAGTGAAGTTGTTAATCTCACCGGCTTGCTGAAAACAAATGATTAAACGTATGGTGTGGAAAATAGTAGTAAATTGCAGAGAATGAAAAGGAACAATGTTTGCAGTTGGTTGTATTATCAGTGTAAAAGAATGGACCGGGGTCCACAGTTCGCTAGTGGTGTCTCTCCATAAAAGATAACTAGCATGTTGGGTGAACAAATTACAGCTGGACAATTGACAAAATATTGAGCGCATGACAATTCATATATATGACATGATGATTACTATGATATTCATGTGGGCATTACGACAAAATACATAGACCGTTATCCAACAGCGTCTATGACTAATAATCCACCGCCAGGTTGTCATACTGAGTTCCCCGTTGGTATTAAGTTGCAAGCAACGGAAAATTGTATTAAGTAATGTGCGTAATGTAAACAAATGCATTAGACCTAACGGCGCACCCTTAAGCTAAGCATCGGTTATTTTATCCCTGGTGGCAACAGCACATCCACAATCTTAGAAGTTATTGTCACTCTCCCAGATTACCGGAGGCATGAACCCACTATCTAGCATAAATACTCACTCTTGGAGTTACAAGCATCTACTTGGCCAAACCATCTACTAGTAACGGAAAGCATGCAAGATCATAAATAACATATAAGATAGATTGATAATCAACTTGACATAGTATTCAATATTCATCGGATCCCAGCAAACACAACATGTAGCATTACAATAAGATGATCTTGATCATGATGGGCAGCTCACAAGATCTAAACATGATAGCATAAAGTGGAGAGACAACCATCTAGCTACTGCCATGGACTCGTAGTCCAAGGATGAACTACTCACGCATCACTCCGGAGGTATGCATGGTGATGTAGAGCCCTCCGGTGATGATTCCCCTCTCCGGCAGGGTGCCGGGAAGAGCTTCTGAACCCTCCCGAACTAGGGTTGACGACGGCTGCGTCTCTGGAACTTTTGTGGATATTGGCTCGGGTATTTAGGGTTTTCGCGTCGGGAGGAATAAATAGGCGAAAGGGCGGCGGCTGCGGAGCCACGAGGGCCCCACACCACCCCACGGCGCGGCAGGCGGCCCGCGCGGCCCCATGGTGTGGGTGCCACGTGGCCCTCCTCCGTCTCTCCTCTGGACTCCGTCTTCGTGTTGGAAAAATAGGAGGTTCTGTCCAAGTTTCGTCCAATTCCGAGAATATTTCCAGACTAGGTTTTCCGAGAATGTTGCTTTCAACTTTCAACATATATATCTCATGGATATTTGTCAACACAAAGCATATAATAAGTGCAATATACAAGCATATAAAAATTGTTGCACCAAAGTTGACACTAGTGTTTGCTTCTAAGATAGAAAGAAGTAGGAAAACTGACTCAACATAAAAGTAAAAGAAAGGCCCTTCGCAGAGGGAAGCAGGGATTAAATCATGTGCTAGAGCTTTTTAAGTTTTTGAAATCATATAGAGAGTAAAAATAAGTTTTGAGAGGTGTTTGTTAATTGTCAACGAATCAGAAA
This sequence comes from Poa pratensis, assembly GCA_947311845.1. Taxonomy (NCBI): domain Eukaryota; kingdom Viridiplantae; phylum Streptophyta; class Magnoliopsida; order Poales; family Poaceae; genus Poa; species Poa pratensis. The sequence continues at coordinate 7,196,430 of CAMZMU010000078.1, forward strand.
ATGGAAAGTACAATATGACCCCTGCCAACCAGACTTTTAAGAGCGGCTCCCATGAAGGACGTTATTTCTACCAGCAAGGCAGATCATCCCTCTTTCTCTTTTGTTTACACATGCAGATATTTCACTGTTTGTCATTGCTTGACTGATAAATCAGGGCAAAAATGTGAAGAGAATTAAGCGGTTAAAGTTGTAATTAATTGGGACTGGGCACCCCATTTGCCAGCTCTTTTTGCAAAATTAATGGATAAGCGGATGTATATGCCGCTAGTCCGGTGGTAAAGTCTGTTTGACAGTTGACATAAAGACATCCACCCCGTCCTCATGAGCTTGGTAAACATTGACACAAAATAGGAGTAATAATTTTTGAATAGTTTAAAGGTAGCACATGAAAAATTTACTTGGAATGGCAAGGAAATACCACATATAGGTAGTTATGGTGGACACAGATGGCATGGATTTTGGCTCAAGGTTTTGGATGCACGAGAAGCATTCCCTCTCAGTACAGAGTTTAGGCTAGCAAGGTTATTTGAAGCAAACACAGGATATCAACCGACACAGCAAGACTTATATGAAAACATATTGCAAGCATTATAAGACTCTACACTGTCTTCCTTGTTAACCAAACCCTTTTACTAGAAAATATCTAGACCTTAGAGATACCAATCATGCAAACCAAATTTCAACGAGCTTTACGGTAGTTCTTCATTAATAGGTTTTAACTACATGATACAAAAGCTTAAACATGAACTACTTGATAACTCAAAACAATTGACAAGTATCAAATTATCCAATACAGTGATCTACAAGAATATGTAAGCTTTTTCCATTATACCATCTACCACATGCAACATTTTCTGTTCCAACCAAACACCAATCAATTTATTTCAACATAAACTCTCCAAACAATTATAAGTGAAGCAAGAGAGTACTTTCTTTAAAAGAACTAACAGCTCTGAATAAGAGATGCATGCAAAACAGGAGCTAAAAGCATAGCAATAGCTAGATAAGAATACTCAACAAGTATAAGTGAAGAATAGGAGTATTCATATGAAAAAGCGGAGCGTGTCTCTCTCCCAATCAAGAATGCTGGGTCCAATCAAGTTGACCATAAGAAAAATAAAATACTGAAAATAAAAGCACACAGACGCTCCAAGTAAAGCACATATGATGTGAAAGAATTAAAATATAGTTTCACTAGAGATGACCTGATAAGTTGCTGATGAAGAAGGGGATGCCTTGGGCATCCCCAAGCTTAGACGCTTGAGTCTTCTTGAAATATGCTGGGGTGATCCATGGGAGCATCCCCAAGCTTAAGCTCTTCACTCTTCTTGATCACATTATATCATCCTTCTCTCTTGACCCTTGAAAACTTCCGCCACACCAAACTCAAGTAATTCTCATTAGAGGGTTAGTGCACAATCAAAAACTCACATGTTCTATAAGGACACAAACATGACCGTTACTTTTAACATTAACTACTGCCACTGATGTTATGTGAAGCTCTTCACCCTAAAAAAGAATTCCACTCAACACTAGTAAAAGAGAGAATGCGAAAAATAAAAGACAGAATCTGTCTAAACAGAACAGTCCGCAAAGACGAATTTTTTCGAGGCACTTACGTTGCTCAGATCGAAAAACTTTAAACTAACGAAAGATGCGTACATATCTGAGGATCACGCACAAAAATTTGCAGATTTAAATAATTTTTCTGTGATTTTACAGAATTAAAACGGTGAACAGCAGAAATCTGTTCCTGCGCAGAAATCCAAATCTAGCATCATCTTCCTATTAGAGGCAATACTTGGCACAACAATGCGATAAAATAAAGATACAAAGGAATTGTTACAGAAGTAAACAACTCCTTGACTCAAAAAAAAAGAAAAATTGCAGAAATAAAATAATGGGTTGTCTCCCATAAGCGCTTTTCTTTAACGCCTTTCAGCTAGGCGCAGAAAGTAAGAATCAAGTGTTTCCAAAGACATTAAAATCTCCCAACCTTTCGGTGGGGTCATCTTTTTTGATCGGGAAGAAGAACCTCCGATTGATAGGAGCATTAAATTTCATAAACCCATACTTTGCATTGATAAAACCCCCATTACTCTTTAAAAAGGATCTCCCTAAAACAATATGGTTGGGAGATTTTGCAAGGATCATGAAATTCACAGGGATGGTCTTATTTTGAACAGTGACCATAATATCATTAATAATCCCTATGCTTCTTGTGATTGTTCCATCAGCATGAAAATGAAAAACAGGGTAATCAACCATATTATCAAATTTTAATAGATCATAAACCATTTTAGGCATGATGGACATTGTTGAACCAAGGTCACAGTAGGCACGAAACTTTTCATTACCAATATTAATCTCAATGAATGGTTCCCAATCATTTTTTAGCTCAACTAAAGGTTGTTCTTTAAGATTATGGCTCAGAGTTAAATTATCAATTGACTTTTCTATTTTATCTAGCTTAGTGAATATCCCAGTTTCGTCCACCATTGGGAAAATTGACAAACCACTCAAAATATTATGAGCTTTGTTGTATCAAACTCAGAAAAGGTTTCCCCTACCATGGTATCTAGAGCATGTTGATAAACAGAAAATAAACCATAGTAGAATTTTTTATAAGAACTCTCAAATCCATCTTATGTTGCACCTTCTTGTGCAATTCCAAAATTCTCTCCCAGGCATTCCTAAAGGATTCCCCACTTTTTTGTTAAAGGTAATAATTTCTCCCACAGGTGGCACTACGGAAAAAGGAGCAGAGCTAGACATGATAACAAGACTGAAAAATAACAATTCGAAAATAAAAGTAACTAATTTTTTTGTGTTTTTGATAAATAAAGCAAACAAGACTAAATAAAAATAAACTAAGCAAGACAATAACAAAGTAAAGAGATTGGAAGCGTGAAACTCCCCTTGCAGAAATCCTCTTGCTCCCCGGCAACGGCGCCAGAAAAATGCTTGATGACGTGGATCACACGTTCGTTGGGAGACCCCAAGAGGAAGGTATGAAGCAGTGTAGCAGCAGTTTCCCTCAGTATGAAACCAAGGTTTAATCGAACCAGTAGGAGCAAGAAATCACTTCTGAAGGTTGTGGTGGCGCGTGAAGGGATCGGCGGACGTGGAACCTGCACACAACACAATCAAACTACTTTGCCCCAACGAAACAGTGAGGTTGTCAATCTCACCGGCTTGCTGAAAACAAAGGATTAAACGTATGGTGTGGAAAACAGTAGTAAATTGCAGAGAATGAAAAGGAACAATGTTTGCAGTTGGTTGTATTATCAGTGTAAAAGAATGGACCGGGGTCCACAGTTCACTAGTGGTGTCTCTCCATAAAAGATAACTAACATGCTGGGTGAACAAATTACAGCTGGGCAATTGACAAAATATTGAGCGCATGACAATGCATATATATGACATGATGATTACTATGATATTCATGTGGGCATTACGACAAAATACATAGACCGTTATCCAACAGCGTCTATGACTAATAATCCACCGCCAGGTTGTCATACCGAGTTCCCCGTTGGTATTAAGTTGCAAGCAACGGATAATTGCATTAAGTAATGTGCGTAATGTAAACAAATGCATTAGACCTAACGGCGCACCCTTAAGCTAAGCATCGGTTATTTTATCCCTAGTGGCAACAGCACATCCACAATCTTAGAAGTTATTGTCACTCTCCCAGATTACCGGAGGCATGAACCCACTATCTAGCATAAATACTCACTCTTGGAGTTACAAGCATCTACTTGGCCAAAGCATCTACTAGTAACGGAAAGCATGCAAGATCATAAATAACATATAAGATAGATTGATAATCAACTTGACATAGTATTCAATATTCATCGGATCCCAGCAAACACAACATGTAGCATTACAATAAGATGATCTTGATCATGATAGGCAGCTCACAAGATCTAAACATGATAGCATAAAGTGGAGAGACAACCATCTAGCTACTGCCATGGACCCGTAGTCCAAGGATGAACTACTCACGCATCACTCCGGAGGCAGGCATGGTGATGTAGAGCCCTCCGGTGATGATTCCCCTCTCCGGCAGGGTGCCGGGAAGAGCTTCTGAACCCTCCCGAGCTAGGGTTGACGGCGCGGCGTCTCTGAACTTTTCGTGGATAATGGCTCGGGTATTTAGGTTTTCGTGTCGGGAGGAATAAATAGGCGAAAGGGCGGCGGCTGCGGAGCCACGAGGGCCCCACACCACCCCATGGCGCGGCAGGGGGGCCCGCGCGGCCCCATGGTGTGGGGCCACGTGGCCCTCCTCCGTCTCTCCTCTGGACTCCGTCTTCGTGTTGGAAAAATAGGAGGTTCTGTCCAAGTTTCGTCCAATTCCGAGAATATTTCCAGACTAGCTTTTCTGGAATACAAAAACAGCAGAAAACAGGAACTGGCACTGTGGCATCTTGTTAATAGGTTAGTCCAGAAAATGCATAAAAAAACTATGAAGTGTATATAAAACATGTAACAATTGGTATAATATCAACATGGAACATCAGAAATTATAGATACGTTTGAGACGTATCAACCACCGGCGTGGAAATCAATCAGACGCTGTTAAGTGGGACCCAACGACAGAACACACCACATGCCTCCAATCCCCGGGAGTTTAGTTTTGGGAAGGATTGTTGCTAATTATACTTGACAGTTGTTGATTTGGACAATCGGATCTCCTATGCACGATTTTTATGTGTATGATTTCCGCCACAAGAAAACAGACTAAGTGAACTGCCCCCGATATGGTAGCGAACTTCGTGGTATGTTTAAGTGAACTTCCGCTCGTTGTTTAAAGTTTTCTTGTTTGCGAACTGTTTTTGGCATAATTCTCAAACTGTTGGTCGAAACAATGCAACTGATATACCGTTGAAAAGTTATGAAAATTCCGCATATTTTTCATGTTAATCATTTTTTTAAATTACGTATGATTTAGGAGCAGTTTTAAATATACTAACTTCTATTTTTCTGAAAACGTCCTCAGTTTTCGTGTTGTAATTTGGAATGTACTTCGAGACTATATAGTTCGAACCTCGAAATTTTCTCAGAGCAAACTCATAGAAATTTTGAACTTCGCCACAAGAGAAATTATGAACTTTTTTCAACGCGGAGAATTGAAACTTTTTTACCGACAAAAAAGTGAACTCCGCGCATCACGAAATGAACTTCTTCGACACAAAACGTGAACGTCAGGTCACACCGTCCAACAATCTTTTTTATCATCAATTTTTTCAAACAAAATTTACTACCTGAAAAGTTAACTTCCATCTTGTTCGAGGCGAACTTCCGACGCGTTAAAAGTGAACTACCCCACGGTCTAAAGTAAACTTCAGAATTGATCGAAGCTAATAAAGGTATCTTCCAACGCGTTCGAGGTGAACTTCTACCATGTTCAAAGTGAACTCCCCTGCGGTCTAAAGTGAACTTCGGACTTTATTGAAACAAACAAAATTAGACTCATATCATTATCAACTGCACGTGGGGGCGAGCGATTTGGCCAACCGGAGCTCATTGGAACAACTTCTATGCGTAAAATTCCCGTCCAGAAAACACAATATTTTGAACTGCCTCTAATATGGCTGCGAAATTTTCGGTAAGTGTTAGTGAACATTCGATCGCGGATTTTTTATTCTATGTCATGCATTGTTTTTATTATAGTTTTCAAACCTTTTGTTGAAATAATGCAAATGATATACCGTTGAAAAGTTATGGAAATTTTGCATCTTTTTCATGTTGGTCATTTTTTGAAATTTTGTATGGTTTAGGAGCAGTTTAAAATAGTCTAAATTCTCTTTTTTCGAACTATCTTTATTTTCGCACTTTTATAGAGTGGACTTCATTGTTTTTATATAATGAACTTCTGAAGTTCAATGAGTTAACTTCGTTTTTATATTTTTAACAAATATTCACAGTATAGTGTCTTCTATATTTCACTGAACGAACCTCTTATTCATGCTTTTTTTTACCATGAGTTTTTTCTTGCACGCGAATAGAACTTGTTGTCAATAAAGAATGAACTTTCGGAAAAATAATTGTGAACTTCCCGGTAACTAAGTAATGTTTAATTCATTGTCGATCATCCAATTTTTTAAATTAAAAATGAACATCACAAAAGATGAACATTTTTTTAATAAAAAATGAACATCACAAAAGATGAACTTCGCGACAAAAGAAAATTAACTTCCCGCCCCGGAAGAAGTACACTTCGCAATTAAATACGTATAATCTCAGAAATGATGATACATCTGCACTTTCTAGACTGAAGGTTATGACTTTGCCAACAAAAAAAAGTGAAATTTCCATTTTGATATTTTTTTTGGCTTTGAAATGAAACCACTCGACGGACACAAATGAACTCCCAAGTAAAAATACGTGAATTTGTCTTGTGACAAAGTGAACTTCAACTTTTTTTCCCTATCAGCCACACATCAATTTGAGTCACAAGGGGTTTAGAACAACGAAGTGCAAATCAGAGCCAAGGAAGTTCAGAAATGAAGTTAAAAAACAAATGTTCTTGTCAGGCAGACACAAATGAAGTTTGGTGCTATAGAAATGTGTACCGCTTTGATGCTCACCATGAACTCCTCCTAACTCAAATCTGAACTGCTCGATGCTCAACATGAACTGATCAAAATTAACGATTGAACCTCTCCCCTGAAAGAAAAAACATGTGAACCGCTCAGGCTTAATAGGGAGCGGCAATGCTCTGGCATGTCATCGCCACCCCGCGCTCCAGTACACCTTCGCCATCTTCGGTCTATAGGCAGGAGAGCGGCTGGAGCAGGGCGCTGGTTTTGACGGGGTGCCGTGCCGAAGGATGGAAGGATACGGAGCCCGTCGGACCAGACTTGCGGAGGGAGCTCAGTGGGGACGCAGGCAGCTGCGCACACTGACGTTCATGCCGGTGAACTGCCACGGCCGGACGCGGTGGACTGCCGATGCGGCCCATGGTCAATTCCATGGCCGGTCGCTCGCGCCGATTTTAATCAAGGTGATTTGAGCTCTACACCAGTACACCATTCCATGGAATCCATCTATGAAGAAATATAGAACCATCGTTTGTGATTAGTACACTGAATTCAGAGATCATCGGACAGTCCTGCAGCAACCCCTTCAGAAGTTGAGAGAGAGGAGGTGCAGGATTTTTGCCTCTTGCATGCTGGCGGAAGTTGATTGGAAAACATAGAACAGAAACAAAACGGCAGTTCAGACCACAGTTTAGAGCACGGCAGTTCAGGAATAAAAAGAACATTATAAAAAATTTCTATTCCGCAACATACGGTCTGAATAAAAATCTAATTTGAAAAAAAGCTCACACACATCACACAATCTGTAGCATCCAGAGCCAAATACACACACGGCACGGGGAAAAGTTATACTGGAGTTGGGCACCCTAGTCGAGGAAGTTTAGAATGTGACCGAAGAAATTCAGAAGAAGCTCTCACAAGCTAGATGCTGTTGGCTTTGGCCCTGCCGTCGAGTACTTTCCGACGACCGCGACGAGGAAACTCCGGCGAGACGCGCGTACGTAAAGCTAGCTCTGTAGCTGATCGATTCCTTCCGCCTGGATGTACACGTTGACGCTAGCTGATCGATTGATTCCGATGAACTAGTATTACTCGCTTAACACGCACACACGCAAGACAATTTGGATTGCAACAGGTACGTCTCGTACCTGGTGTTTTCTTTCTTTCTTCTCAACTCAAATCGATACGCTACAAGCAGCAGCCCCTGGCTACTTTTATACACGTCCATGAGGGACTAGGCACTTCGAATAGGACTAGGAATCCTAATACCAGCAGGACTCGTACTAGCTCCTATTGCTAATCCTACTCCTACACGTATAGGGTCAACAACAAGATTAACTCCTACATTCACCTCCTTAAGCTTGTTGTTCTATCACCCCCCTAAGCACGACGTATGCTTCTCTTCTACCTGGGTCCCAAATACGCCAATTACTTTGCATAGGTGTTACCCTCGACATTACGTTCGCCGCTTCAGCCTTCGTCATCGACATTACTTTCGTCGCTCCTCGTGGCATTCATGACATCGACTTTCCTTTCGTCGACTTATTTTCATTCTGACGGCAACAATCCTTTTTGTCGACATCTTCAAACATCACCTTTTCTTCGGTACTTTCAAAGCAATCTTCTGTGTACTCTATGTACTTTATTGGATTCATCTCTGAAATAATTACCTTGAACAAATGTAGCCGCGCAAGATGCATCGCACCTTCATCTTGTCGCTCTTCTGCCAAAGACAATGTTTGACGCCAATACTCCATCATATCCGTGTCTTCAAATTTCGCCGGTTCCTCGGTGAGCAAACATTGCCTTTCGTGCTTCATCTTCACCGGGTCGTCGTTCTTCGGATAACAATCCAACACGCGTTGCATGCATGTTGGTGTCGGTCGTAGCTGCATCAGCTCCGATGCTATCGGAGGCGGTGCGACATACTCTTTTGCGCCCGACGACACGCTCCTTTCTTCTGCGTGCGATGCTCCTGATGAACCTGCGTCTGTACGCTCTTGGTCTTCTGGCCGTTCTGGCCTTCCAAGCGATGGCGTAGCCCGAGCTGGACTGCTTCTTTCTTCCCCAACGGCTGGTTTGCCCCATGACGCGACGATGCGCCTCACTATACCCTGCGACACAACACCGCACTGCACTCCGTGGACCTCTGGCGCCACGTATGCCTTCACCTCTTTTTCTCGCGACGCGACACTACGCCGCACATCATGGACTTCTGACGCCATGTACGCCTTCATACTAGTACTATCGGCATGAGTTCTCGAATCACCTCTCGTGTCCATAGCATCAACATGAGTTTCCGAAGCATGATCATGACGGCAAACTTCCTCTTCCACTGTGACAATTTCTTTAGCCACCGCTTGAGGAACTGGATCATCCTTGTCCATAAGTTCGCACATCAAATGCATCGGACTATCGTCTTCTTCCTGGCCCAAGAGAGCCCTCTGCTTCGATGGTTTCTGGCAATCAGACTTGAAGTGTCCGAGTTCATGATAGTTATGACACCTTACTTTTTTATGTCAAACTTCTTCCTCCTTGGCAGAGTGTCATCCTCCTCCTCTTCATCGTCGTCTTCTTGCTCATCATCATCCTGCTCAGCGATGTATTTTTTCGCTGGGTGTTGCTTATCCTTCATTTTCTTCCGCTCTTTAGCAAGTCGAGCTTCAAGATCTGCTTGAGAATACAAGAGTTTCTCACCATTGTCCTTGGACTCTTTCCTTCCCTTCTGATTTTCTTCGTGTGTCCTCAATCTTCCGATCGCTTCAGGCCCCGTCATCTTTGTGACATCGCTGAACTGCTCTATCGTCCCGATAATATTTGTGAATTCGTCGGTGACCGATGAAAACAGCTTCTCGACGATATCTGTATCCGTGACGGATGCTCCGAGAGATTTAATCTCACTTGCCAAGTTTGTTAGCTTTTCGGAATACTCAGCGATCGTTTCTCCTTTGGAGATCTCCAACTTGTTAAGCTGCCGTTTAAGCACTTGTGCACGGGCACGCTTTACCTTATCTTCGCCGACTCGCATCTCCCGTATTGCTTCCCACGCTTCCCTCGCCGTCTCATAATTGGCAAGAGTCATCACCATGGAGTCTGGTACAGACTGCGAGAGAGCAGCCATGGCGCCCTCGTCGACCTCGTCGTCCACCGCGCCATCGCCTTCTATAGCCTTTCAGACACGAAGGTTTCGGAGGATGAACTTCATCTTCGTGGCCCAAACCACATAATTTGTGTCGGTCAGCATTGGATACTGAATTGGCACATAACTTGTTCTTGACATCATCATGAGCGGCTTGCCGCTACCTTCGGACGTCACCAATGCCTGCTTCGCCGCAGCCGCCGCCTTCTCCTTCTTTGTCTAGCGCCTCTAGCTCGTCCAGGCTCTGATAACACTTGTTGGCTTTGGCCCTGCCGTCGAGTACTTTCCGACGACTGCGACGAGGAAACTCCGGCGAGACGCGCGTACGTAAAGCTAGCTCTGTAGCTGATCGATTCCTTCCGCCTGGATGTACACGTTGATGCTATAAAGCAAAACCCCACTAAGTGTAATTAATAATTTTCTCTCTCCACATGCAAACTATCCACGTCACTTGCTCTTTTAGCCAATCAATTGTCCATGTCATCCCACTAACATATATTAATTATTTTCTATCTCTACATGCAAACATCCACGTCACCTTTTTCTGCCATCAAATGGTCCACATAATTTCTTTATGTTCGAATGGTGAGATCACACCATGTCGCTATGTAGTTACACAATTAAATCATGTGCAGGTAGAACACCGGAATCAGTTTCGCCGGTGAACTTTTTGTCAATTATTTTCAATGATGAAAATCATATAGTTTTTTATGGGCTCTTCTATATGTATTCAATCAAAAGTTTCAAGAAATATTATGCGACAATGTGCATGTCATCTTCATGCAAGGCATCCACAACATCAGTTTCTTCAACCCGTTGATATAATTGTATCTATATCAATCAGATACACCCCCTAAGCCATAATGATCTTTAAATTATAAACCACACATACATTCGATGTCTAAAATTTTAGCCTCTTGACTGCTATGATTAACTAAATGTTGCATATTTCATTAGGCAACTTCATGTTTCATGTGTCTTATTAAATTTCTTAAGAGATACCCGCTGCAACGCGGGGGTGTCCTTCTAGTATATATAGAGAGGAGGGATTTGCAATACCAGGTTACTAGGAACACCCCAATCAGAACCGTTTGTTTGCTTTGAAATCCGTTTTTTCACTTAAATTGAAATGGTTCTTCATTAAAATGGTAAACGGTGCCGTAGACTAATCTAAAGGTTCTTCATTAAAATATGAAAGGTTCCAATCACATAAACATATTTATAATTTGAAAACGTTAATAAAAGTACATAAGTTACCGGCTCGTGGGTGCCAGACAAGCCCGGACACGCCTGACGCATAGGACTCCGACAGGTGGGCACCACATGCTAGTGACCCGGCGGTGAGATATAAACTATTGGGCACCAAATTATTCCCTTCCCTTCCACATTGCCGCCTGCCAAAACCTCGCCAATTTCTCCAGACGTCGCTGGAAATCGCAGCTCTCCTTCGACGCCGCCTAGAATGCCCCCCCTACGTGCCCCTCCTTGTAAGGTGCCGCCGCCAGGTGTCATGAAGATTGAGTTGACGCCAGAGCATCAAGCGGCGTTGGCGGTAGCCCGAAAGGTGTCGACCGCCGAACGAGCTGGCCGGCGCAAACACGAGAAGGAAAGGAAGAACCTGGGCCTCCACCTGGAGCTCACCGGTGCCGACTTGGTGACCGATTTCAGTCAAGGGAGCACCACCACCGGCTATTCATGGAGCTCCTTGCTGTCTTCCCTGAAGTACTTTTACGAGGACTCCGCCGCCGTTCCGCTAACACATTTCTCCTCCCCCGAGGTGGGCGAGATCGAGCCCGTCGACCCCAACGCAGTCTTCTCCCTCGTTGCGCCCGTCGACCATGCCCGGGAGCGTGGACAAGGCCTCGACCTCAGCCAGGAGGCCACCTACAGCGACTCTGTGGCGCTACGACGGACGGCACTCTCTTTCGCCAATGTCGCCAACACGGGTGGTGCCCGGCATCTGTTTGGTGATGGTGGTGGCGACATTGGGGACGATGGCAACCTGTTCGACGGAATGCCCGGCAATGATGAGGTGCGTATTCATAACTTTTTTTGCCGGCAACGTGCATGTGTGCATTGAATGATGCCGGCAATGTGCATGTGTGCATTGAATGATGTCGGCAATGTGTATGTGTGCACAGAGTGAAGCGGTTGCCGTCATGGTTTTACTTATCAATGGTGATGCCCGTTCCGAGGCCGGCGAGGCCGCCCAAGATGAACAAGGGGAATAAGAGGAACGGGAACTCATCGATGTTGAGACCGGCATGAAAAGGAAGATGACGAGAACCACAAGAGGGTCGTCGTAGAAGTCCGATGAGGACGTGGTGTTATGTAAGTCTTGGATGGCAGCTAGCCTAGTCCCCATTACCGGCGCACAACAAAGTCGTGGAACATATTGGCAAAGGATCCGCAATGAATTCGATGAACGGAAGAAATACCATCCATACAACAAAATGGTAATGGAACGCAATGTGAGTGCTATGTCACACTGGTGGGGCGTCATACAAGAGGTGTGCAATAAATACTATGGGTGCTATGATCAAATTTTACAAAGAAATGAGAGTGGCAAAACTCACTCCAATCTAGTAAGATGCTCAAACTATGTTCAATTTGGCATGCTCAATTTGATATGTATTGACATGCTCAAATCCGGCGAAACAAGCGTGGCCTAAGCGGTAAAGCTGCATGCCGTGGCGATCACTTTTTCCCGTTACCCTAGCCTACTCGGTTTCCTAGCAGCCACGTTTCCGTTTCCTCCTATAGATCGATTTGCTATATAATACTACGTCTGTGGCGCTCCGCTCACCCCCACCAAACAGCACCACCGCCACCCACCCAAGTCGAGACGATGCAGATCTTCGTCAAGACCATCACCGGCGAGACTCTCACGCTCGACGTCCAGAGCAGCGACACAGTCCACAGCGTCAGGGCCAAGATCTAGGACAAGGCAGGAGGACGAATCATCAGCGTCGATGATGTTCAGCAGCCGTCTCTCGTCTTTGCCGGGAAGCAGCTGGATGAGGAGGTTGGCAAACGCTGGCCGACTACGGCATCTCCAATGAGTCGACGCTGCACCTCGTGCTCGGTCTCCGCGGCGGAGTCCACTTACACTGGTGCCGGGGCGTCTTAGAGCATCTCCACTCGCGGCGCCCAAATGGGCGCCCAAAGGCCGTCCGGACGTGCCATTTGGGCACTGTCCGGACAAGGTGCGCCATTTGGGTGCCCGCGTTCCCCACTCGCGGCGCCCAAATGGGCGCCCCAAAAGGGTTTTTTACATGAATTTCAATATTTTGTGAAAGGAAAAATCAAACATACATAAATATGTAATAGTTCAAATACAATATTTAATAGTTCAAATATATAAAATAAAGTTCAAACGTCTTCCTCTTCCTCCTCTGCCGCTGCCATGTCCCGGCGTGCCCACAAATGCTCCGCTAGATCAGCTTGGAGTGCATTATGAGTATTTTCATCACGAATTTCTAAATGCATTGAGATATAATCAGCGAAATCTGTCGGCACGTTGTGATCAACCTGTGCATGAGGACCCTCAAAGTCATATGGCATATGATCATGCACTGGATTATAGCGCTCACTCTCGATGATCATGTTGTGCAGGATGACACAACAATTCATCACCTCCCACATTTGCTCATTCGACCATGTCAGAGCAGGATACCGAACGATAGCAAACCTTTGCTGCAGTACTCCAAATGCCCGCTCGACATCCTTCCTGGCGCTCTCTTGTTCAGCGGCAAAATGACAAGCTTTGTTCCCGCGAGGGTTGGGGACGCTCTTCAAAAATGTTGCCCACTTTGGATAGATGCCATCGGCTAGGCAGTACCCTTTGTTGTACTCGTGGCCATTGACCACATAGTTGATAGGTGGGGCATGGCCTTCAACTAGCTTCGCGAACACAGGAGAGCGCTGCAACACATTGATGTCGTTGTGTGATCCTGCCATGCCGAAGAATGCGTGTCAAATCCATAGTTCATGATCGGCCACAGCTTCAAGAACCACACTGCAATATCCTTTGTGGCCTCCTTTGTACAATCCTTGCCAACCAAATGGACAGTTCTTCCAGCTCCAATGCATGCAGTCTATGCTTCCAAGCATCCCAGGAAATTCTCTAGCTGCATTCTGTTCCAGGATCCGAGCTGTTTCTTCTTCATTTGGTCCTCTCAAATAGTTTGGGCCAAACACACCAATCACCGCCCTGCAGAACCTGTACATCGACTTGATGATTGTGGACTCTGACATCCGTAGGTAGTCATCTACAGAATCACCAGGTGCTCCATATGCAAGCATTCTCATGGCTGCAGTGCACTTCTGGATTGACGAGAAACCAACAGTTCCCACGGCGTCCTTCTTCAACTTGAACCATGGATCATACGCCCTCACAGCTTGCACGATCTGGTTGAACAATCCACGGTTCATCCGAAAGCGTCGATGGAAATCCTTGGCGGTGGCGACAGGAACTTCGGCAAAGTAGTCAGAGACTAACATGCAATGGCCTTCCATTCTCTGCCTCGGCTTGCTCTTCTTCCTTCCGAACGACGAGCCTCCCCGTTTTGGGGCGGCATTGGCTTCCTCGTCGGCTTGAAGTTGGAGAAGACAACTGAGAATTGTTATATTCTCATCTTCCTCCGCGGCGATGGCGTCTTCTTCTTCCAACAGCAACGCGGCCATCATCTCGTCGTCGCTATCCATCTGCAATACAACGCGGCCATTGATCAACGACCGGTCGCTGGGTAGCATCAATAATTCAGTCAAAAACCAGGCGAACCTTCCGCCGAACACCTTGCAGGCAGGACGGATCGCGGAGAGACCGCCGGGGACGGCTGTATCGAATACAGCGGCAGAGAGATCGCCGGTGCCCGGAACCAAAGGCCGTTGAGGAGAGGAAGCAAACGGCGGCGCCGACGTCCAGGCTTGGATGTAGCCGGCGGGCGGTGGGCGGCGGCGTCGAGCAAAGTGGGGTGACTGGGGCGACGATGAAAGACGGGGGATAAAATCAGGCGAGAAAACGACGAGACATAGTCCGTGTCTCACTGCCAGGCATGGCCCGCGCGTCAGGAGCCGACGTGGCGTCGCGTTTCCTTCCGTCCGGGGCCGCCCCAAGCCTCCCCAAGTTGAGGGCGTGGGCTGGACGTGCCGGACACAAAACTGGGCCGCGCCAGACCCAATTCGCGTTTGGGCGCCACGAGTGGGGGCGATTTTGTGTCCGGCACGCCCCAAACGCGTTTGGGCGGCCGTTTGGATGCCGCAAGTGGAGATGCTCTTAGGAAGCTTCGCGTCCAACCTCCGAGCGCTTGCGATGAGCTACATCAAGGACAAGATGATATGCCGCAAGTACGTGCATATACACACACCGACACACGAGTATCTATATATATTATATACTTGCTAGCTTTTTTCCATAGGTTTCGGTCCAGCACTGATGCTAAAATTAGATATATCAAAAGCCTTCGATTCAGTGTGTTAGGAATTTCTTCTTAAACTGCTAGTGCACAGAGGCTTCAGTCCAAAGTGGGTAAATTGGATTGCAATGTTACTGTCCACAAGCTCTACTAAAGTATTGGTAAATGGAGACCTATCTGAGGATATTCATCATCGGCGTGGTTTGCGCCAGGGCGACCCGCTGTCACCTCTCCTGTTTGTGCTTGTAATGGACTGTCTTGCCAGACTAATCAACCGTGCAGAACAAGATAACATCATCCAACCCATTGGCAATCAGATTTTAAGATACCGTACCTCTCTGTATGCTGATTATGTTGTTATTTTCATAAGGCTTGACATCTCTGATCTCTCTGCTACAATTGTGATCCTCAAACTTTTTGGGGAGGCTACAGGGCTAAATACCAACCTGAGTAAAAGTTCCATTCTGCCTATTGCTTGTCAAGCTCTGGATCTTGGTTTTGCGGCAAACACAACTTCTTGCCAAATTCCCAGTTCCCCTGCATCTATCTGGGTATGCCCCTGTCTGTTAAGAAGCTAAAGAGAGATCAATATCAGAGACTGCTAGACAAGTTCATGAAAAAATTGGCCTGCTGGAAGGCCAAGTGGATATCCATGGCAGGACGCTTAACCCTCATAACTGCAGTTTTATCTGCCCTGCCTGCTTATCAACTCATGGCAATCATTCATTCAAAGTGGCTCCTCAAGCAGATTGACAAACTGAGAAGAGCCTTCCTTTGGGCTGGTGATGTAAAAGTATCTGGAGGGAAATGTCTCGTGAATTGGACTACTGTCTGCCTCCCAAGTCCTTGGGTGGTCTTGGAGTGCCTAATCTGTACCTGCAAGGCATTGCTCTTAGGACTCGTTGGCTCTGGCACCAGGAAAAAGATCCCTCTAAACCGTGGATTGGGTTGCCAATACCTACTGACAACACTGTACAGGCTTTTTTCCGTATATCAACTACCTACAACATTCACAGTGGTCGGAATATCTCCTTCTGGTCAAGTCATTGGATGCTGGGACAGCCTCTGCGGCAGCGTTTCCCCAATCTCTACAAAACTCAAGACATAGAAGTATCTGTCTCCGTGATGCCATTCCCAATAGGGCTTGGATCTCCAACATCAACCCACATCCAAGTCTCCTGGTACTTACTGAATACTTGCAACTGTGGGAGCTACTGCAAAAGATTGAGCCTATGGTGTTTGATGAATTACAAGACTCAATCAGCTGGTGTTGGACGGCCTCTGGACAGTACTCAGCCAAGTCTGCTTATGACGCGCTGCTCATCGGCGCATTCCTTCTACCGTAATGCCTAAAGTTTGGAAGACCAAGGCCATCCCCAAATGTCGTATGCATGCTTGGTTACTTCTTCAGAATAAATGTCTTACGGCAGACAACCTTGCTAAAAGAGGGTTGCCTCATAACCCGACCTGCCGCCTTTGCATGGTGCATCCGGAGACCGCGCTGCATATCTCAGCCTCCTGCTCCTACTCGGTTCGTGTTTGGGAAGAAATTGTGAATCAGCTGCAGGTCCCTGCCTACCTCGCAGCTATGGTAAATACTGCTAACTTGCAATCGTGGTGGCTTGCTCCTACCCATTTGCCTGAACAGCTAGATAAGAGGTGGCGGTCTATCTCATTGCTCACCTGGTGGATGCTCTGGAAGGAGAGAAATAATAGGATTTTTAACGCCAAAGCCAGATCACCTAAGGACCTAGTTGATAGTATACTGATGGAGCTCGCAAGCTGGCGGACCGCTGGGGTTCTAAACCTGGTGTGGCCGCCGGGAGATTGACTCCTATTTTTTTCTGATACTGTATAGCTTCCTTCTCTCTGTGTTTTTTGGCCGCTAGTGGCTATGTAATTCTATACCTGTAACCCTTACTTTCGCCGGCATTTGTCCCGGTTCCCCATCTATAAAAAATGAAGCAGTGCTCGCTGCGTTCAGTCAAAAAACATGTATCCGCCATTGATTCATATATATAGGTGCTATGCACGCCTTCCTGTGAGGTCTACCAACTGCCGCAAGAAGAAGTGCGGACACAGCACCGATGTACGTAATTTAGTTTTTTTCCTATCTCAAAATTAGTACGAGTTTTTATTTATTGCCAGTAACGTGGTCCAAAACATGATGTGATGAAATTTTGTTTTTTCAGCTGAGGCGGAAGAGCATGTTTCGTGGATACTGATGCAAGAGCAGTAGTGACATCCATGCGAAAGGACTGGTGTGGATAGATCATAATGCCTGGCAAGAGATGCCAGGCATACATACATGCTAGAAGCAGTTTACACGTTTTGCCACGCCGTCTCATAATGCTGATGTACAATTACACATTTTTTTAATATCTATCATTTCGAGGACAGTGTCGAAATGTGTTGTTGAAGTTTGTTCTACTAAACATGACTTTACAAATTACAGATGAACGCTACTACTCATAGTGGTAGCTACGCACGCGCTTATTAATCGACGCGTGCCTAACGGCCGTTCTGTTTGACGGCTCACACGTGCATGCAAGGTCCCACGTCTATCTCATTTCTCTCTCCCTAACTCTGCATCGTTACTCTTTGCACGTGAGCTGACCAAAGTTATTCCTCACCCCATCCACTCCTCCCATGATCCCATTCAGATTAGAGGGCAGTGTCGCGTGAACTGCCGGCCTCCATGACCATGAAGCCCTCGACAGTGTGCGGCGTGGAACCGTTGCGGGAGGGTAGAGGCATGGCAACCGGCCGTCGAGGATGCCATGGCCATGGCGCCGCCGTCCAACCGTCTTCCCGAGTTCGTCGTCTCTAGCGCTGAGTAGTGAGTAGGCCCTCGCGAAGTCGCGAGCACCAGCGCCCCCAGGCCTGTGTTTCCTCGAGCTAGCGTGCAGCAGCCATGCCATTTCTTTCCATCCATGGAGCAGAAACGGACAAGAAAAAGCTAAGGCGAATAAATCACACACCGGGAACTTGCACTAGGTAACAAACCAAAAGCTGATACATGCCACCAACGTTTCATGTGTATGCATGCAAGATTCGTCTCTCTCTGAGAAAAGCTTCTCTCGCACAATGAGCGGGCAGTAGCTTTGCATGTTACGACCGTTTAGTCGCCGTCGGTCCAACGTTATGATGCGGTGAATCCAACGGTGTTGGGTGCATGTGTAGCTACCACTATGACTAGTAAAACGCTTCTCCTTACAAATTATGATGCATTCCGTATTTGTCACGTAAGTTCTCTCAAGCAAGTCAAAGTGTTAAAACATCATATAGCACCGACACTTATGGTTGAACACATGCCGAATTGTGTTGGTAGTATTTTTACGAAAACAACAGAACTCTGCTGTGTATTTTTTCTATTGATTTTCTAATATATAGTACAAGAGTTTTGTACATGAAAGAAAATTCAAATGAAGCTAAGCTGCAAAGAGCTCCGAATTTTTTCTTTTAGCTCTGTTCTTCAACCAAACGCTCTACATGTGTATAAATCTGTCTGCAATCCTTTGAAAATGAAGTCATTCCGGTTCATCCAGATTGCCCAAGAGCTGAGAATAATTATTTCCATGAAGAATGGCTTGCTTGATCTTCTCCTTGAGATGTTCAATATCTATGTGCGCAATGATGGCTGCAAGTTCACAGAAGGGCAAAGATAATGCCAACAAGACTGAGCAAAAGGGCACTGGAAAAAAAAGATGAGTTCTCGTTTCCAAGCATTGAGCATCACACACACACCACACATGTGTAATCTTCAATGAAGAAGTGCTTTCTCTGTAATAAATCTCGAGTGTTTAAGTGTGTCCTGCAATAGAAGCCAAAAGAAAACTCTATGCTTCTGCTGGCAAAATGATTTCCAAAGCCATTTGAAAGGCATTATCACTAGCATGGGGAATTTCTGAACCATAAAGAAATTGTACGCTTTGGCAAGTGAAACGCCAACACCCCAAGCATACGTCCAAGTGTCATTGTCATCATCCCCTCTCACAGACTGAATCAACTCAGCAAAGTCTGAAATTACCAATAAGCAGCTTCCGAAAATGGTAGGTGAAAAAGATCTACAATGAATCATGCTGAATTGCCAAGCTTACTGTAGTGTCCAGAGATTTAGCAAAATATATGCCTTACTTTTAAGGAACGGAGGGAGTATATGCTAAAATTTGGCCGAAAGTCTCCTTCTTGTCTGAAATTTTGTCTTTTGTCTTCAGATTCCGTGGAGTCATAATCAGATCAGCAATCTGAGTTCAAAGTACGTGATTGCAATTTCCATAGCGTGGAGTTCTCACACCTGTGACCACGTTTCCTATAAGATGACACATAAACACTAAACCATGGAGCTTTCACTTGGCAGTGACCACTGATCATGTCTATGATGTTGTTCCTCTCATTGTGAGCCTATCTTTGGTTAGTGTAAGTAGCTATGTGGTTGTTTCATGGCTAGTAGGTGACACTGAAATTAAGAGATCATATCCACCAACAACTGTAGTAAAAGGTGTCCAATGTATATTTTCAAGTCACGTCTTATCTTAATTTTAGAGTTATAATATTTGACAAGTGAAAATATAGTTGTGACCGAAACAACTAACCAACCCAAGACAGTCACTAGTGTAAGTAGCATGCAATTGAGAGGGTTCAGTTCTCTACCATGCATGGCACTGATTTGTTACTTGAGAAGATGCAGAAAGGTGCACTGCCAGTTCGAGGGCAAGACTATTAGTGTGGTTTGCTCATATTTGTAGGTTTTTCTTTTCATCGTCATAATGCTGAAGCAATCAGAAAATGCAAGCTCATTGTTTCTATGAGCTTAGGTTAAATTTTGAGTTCTTCCCAGTTAGTTATGCCCGGCGCCCGACCAATAAAGCAGCACACACCTGTGCACGTTATGTTGAGGAAACGGTGTGCTCACAACGACGAATTTGACATTAAAAACGAGACTTTGTATCAATTAGAAACTGTGGGTAAAGCTAGCTGATGTTTATTTTCCAAGTAACACGTTTGTCTTAATTATTAGACTTACTACAGCGGGTTAAATGTGACAACCCAAGATAAAATAATACTGCAGCATGCAGCTGGACTCAGGCTGAAATTTTGAATTTAGCCGATGTTTTCAGAAGTAAAGGTCTAAGCGTGGGAGTTTCCAACAGCATTTTCAAAGGGTAGCAGCTACACTAGTTTACGTTACTAAATACTCCAACACTAGCCAAATGAATCACAGTATTCTAAAACTTCAAGATACTCTGGTATGTCGAAACTGTGGTATCTCTGTGCCTGCGGGCTAGAAGCCTAGAGAATACTGTAGTTTCCTAATACTTTGAGTTTTTGGTACTGTAGTTACTTTGATTTTTCGGACACGGCGCTACCAAACATAGCCTAAGGATTTTGATTGTAATCAACGTACATGGTGTATTCATCGTATGGGCGACACAAGTTGGATTTGTGAGGAATTGAATTGGACTCGGATTAGTACAATTTATACTCGAACTTTTTCTTTTTAGATAAAAGGGCTCCACCCCGATTTCATTAAAGAAACCACAGTTCTACAAGTTTTTCCAGCCAAAACGCATACACCACCGAGCATAGGAAGTAAAAATATCCACAAGAGGGAAAAAAAGAAATACTGCAGGTTCGAGGGAAAACAAAGAAGAAACTATCCAAGCTTTCCTCTGCTTTTTTCTTGCGCCCTCTTTCCCTTCTGCATTTTCCTTCCTTCTCCTTCCAGTCTTGTTTGCCTTCCTTCTTTCCGACTTGAGATCACATCTTCAGCCTGGGTATCCAGGGTGACCAGCTCCTTCTTGCTCCAAAAACCTCCTTTGCTACCTTCTCCAGAAGTCTAGCGAAGTAGACCAGTCGATCCTTTGCGCCCTGTTTCACCTGCAACAAACTCCACCATTGAATCCAATAGGAAATTCTGAAAATAACATCACATGGCTCATCCGGCCATTTTTTCTCAAAACAAGCAGTGTTTCTAGTTTTCCAAATCCCCCACAAAACTGCAGCTACCCCTACCGTCCAAATATCCCTCTGTTTCTTATTATGTCCCTTAAGCCAAACCGAAATGGCATGTTCAGCTGAGTTAATTTGGAAACCAGCTCCAAAAGCACAGCCGACCACATTCCAAATATATCTAGCGAGAGGGCATTCAAAGAAAAGGTGATTAATGGATTCATTCTTACCACAAAATAAGCAATTGTCCTCACAATCTCCTCCCCTGTGTTTCAAAACGTCTCTTGTCAAAATACTTTTCTTAAGCACCAGCCAAATGAAGGTTTTGACTTTCAGGGGTATTTTAATTTTCCACAGGAACTTATATGGCACCACTCTGCGGGTTTGCATAGCTGTGTAAAAAGACTTAACAGAAAAAGACCCCGACTTAGTTAGTGTCCATACTAACTTGTCAGGTTCGTTTTTCAGCGTCACTTCTCTTAACAGCTCCCTCAACAGCGCCCACTGTTCCCCTAAACCTCCTACTAGAGCTCTTCTGAATCTAAGAATTGCCCACCCTCTGTCAACAACCTCATTCACAGTAATGGTTTTATTCAAAGAAGTACTAAACAGCCGCGGGAACTTCTTAGACAAGCACTCATTCGCTGTCCAATGATCCTCCCAGAAACTAGTCTTTTTACTGTCGCCCAGATTTATTCTACAGCAAGCCCAGAACAGATTCTTAACCTCCATCAAGCCTTGCCAAAAATGCGAGTCGCCATTTCTCTTGACAACTTGACGAAGGTTAACTTTATCTAGATATTTATTTAACAAAATTTGTTGCCACAAACCTTCTTCATTAAAAAGTTTCCAAAGCCATTTTGACAACAGTGCAATATTCATTACCTCCAGATCTAAAACCACTAGACCACCTTGCTCTTTTGGTAAACAAACGACCTCCCATTTAACCAGATGATATTTTTTCTTCCCTTTTTCCCCACTCCACAGGAAGCCATTTCTAATCGAATCCATCCCCTCCTTTACCCCCACAGGCACTCTATAGAAGGAATACATGTATAATGAGACACTAGAAAGGGATGAATTAATCAGAGTAACTCTCCCTGCCATTGGCAACAGTTTCCCCAACCAAGGGCATAACTTCTTTCCCATTTTATCACCAGTAGGCCTCCAATCCGAGACCTTGATTCTTTTTTTATCTATTGGTACCCCCAAGTATTTCATGGGTAAAACCCCAGAGTTACAAGTGAGTATTTTTTCAAATTCTTTTACTCTCAAGGCAGCACCCCCTAGACAATAGATATCACTTTTATGGAAATTGATTTTCAGCCCCGACATTTGTTCAAAAAGGCAAAGAATGATTTTCAGGTTTTTTGCTTGCTCTATATCATCTTCTAATAGTAGGATGGTGTCATCTGCATATTGCAAGATAGACACACCACCTAGTACCAAAGTCGAAGATAGACCTGTTAGCAGCCCCTGATTCTGCGCTCTACCAATCAGAATCGCCAAAACATCTACCGCCACATCAAACAGCAAAGGTGACAACGGGTCCCCCTGTCTTAAGCCTTGGTATGTAGAGAAATAAGGGCCTATCTCTCCATTAACCTTGACTCCCACTTTGCCACTAGATACTACCTTCATTACCATGTCCACGAAATGTGATGGAAATCCTTTTTTTTCTAGCGTCTGTACCAGGAAAGGCCACTTAATTTTGTCAAAAGCTTTTTCAAAGTCTATCTTAAAAAGTACCCCAGCTTTTTTATTTTTGTGGACATCATTCATTACTTCATGTAACACACAGACACCCTCTAGAATGTATCTCCCTTTCAAGAAAGCGGTCTGTGTATTTTTAATCACTTTTTGAATGATCCCTGATAATCTGTTAACCAAAACTTTGGTTATTATTTTCAGCGACACATTCAATAAGCAAATTGGTCTATATCTCTGTATCCTATCAGCGTCACTCCCTTTCGGCACCAAAGTGATGACACCATAATTAAGTCTAGCTACATCCAAGGTTCCTTTATGAAATTCTGTCAGTAAACCAAAGAGGTCTGTTTTCACAATCTCCCAGTTTTTTTGATAGAAATCAGCATTAAACCCGTCAGGACCAGCGGCTTTATTACTTGCCATGCCAAGCACAGCAATTTTCAGTTCTTCCATGGTGAAAGGTTTTGTCAATTCCACCGCATCATTTGCAGGAATCTTGACAAAATCTCCACCATCCATTTGTATACTTGAATTATCAGGGTGACCAAAAAGACCTTTGTAAAATTGTGTTATGTATTCCAGAAGGTTTTTTTGTCCCTCAATAACCCCCTCATCTTGCACTAGTCTAATGATCGTGGTCTTCCTTCTCCTACCATTAGCTTTTGCATGGTAATATTTAGTGTTGTCATCCCCCTCTAACAACTCTTTTTCTTTTGCCCTTTGTATCCATTTCATCTCCTCCTCTCGGATCATCATTCTAAGTTGAGCTTTATTTTCGAACTGCGCTGCCCTGTCTGCAGCATCTAGTCCATAAAGCTCTCCTTTTCTATCTAAAGCATCCAGATCTGCAGCTAACTTTTTTCTTTTCCTTTTGTACTCCCCTTTCACATTTCTATCCCAGCCTTTTAAAGTTCTTCTAAGATAAGAATATCTCTCCTGCCACTTGTCTAAGTTTGTTTTCCCCTTATGGTTTCTATCCCAAGCTTTCACAATTAGTTCTCTGAAGCCTGACCTTAAAAACCAAGAGTTTTCAAAATGAAAATTCGAGGCTATTAAAGGTCTCTCTCCAGATTTTATCAGCAAAGGAGAATGATCTGATAATTCACTCGGGAGCGTGGATACACATACAAGTGGAAAATGTTCCTCCCAATATTGCGATACCAACACCCTGTCAAGCAATTCGTAAGTTGGGTCTTCGTGATTATTACACCAAGTATATTTTCTACCCGTAAGATGGATTTCCATAAGTTCACCCTGTTCAATTACAGCATTGAAAAGAGGGCTCCACTTATTATATCCTCCAGGTTTATTTTTATCACTGTCTCTCCTTGTCATATTAAAGTCCCCAGCTATCAGAATGGGACATTTGGATTTTCTGATGACATGCACAAGTTCCACTAGGAAGTTTGCCTTGCCATCATTTTGCGCGTCCCCATATACCACTACCAAGTTCCAGGAGAAGTTGTCACTTTTGTTAGCAACATGTATTCTCAGGAAATAGGTGCCACTTTGTTTTTCCAAAATATCCGTAGTCAGATTATTAATCCCCACTAGGATGCCACCAGACCTACCTCTCGAAGGAATTCCTTCCCAACTAAATCTGCCCCTCCAGATATCCTCGAAAGGAACTCGGGAGCATAATTTTGTTTCATTGTTTCTTGAATTCCTACAAAGTCAAGTTTATGATCCACTATGGCGTCCCTAATGAGCTTTGTTTTTCTATGTCTCCAGTCCCTCTACCATTCCAAATGAAGCCACTAATCATGATAATTAAATTTTAACCTTTCCACCTCCCCTTTTTTTACCTATATTGGTTCTAACCGGCGTTTTAATCTGTACTGCTTGAGTAACAGATTTTTTGCACTCAGTTATCCCCAGTAAAGGCATTAATTCCATAATTCCTTCCCCCATATCTTCACAATCATCCTCCGAAAGTTCATAGAAATCTAAAAGCACTGAGTCCACATCAGCATGTGAACTTACATGCTCCTCGTTTTCCACATTTTTATCATTCTCATTCTTCAAAAAAAGATTGACCCGTGCATGTTCCTGCTCTCTAACTAGCCTTAAATTGTGCTCTACAAGCCCAATAGATGCTCCTAGATCTATGCCTAACAAATCAGCAATATCTAGAATGCAATTATCAGAAGCACTTGAAAAAGCAGCTAACAAATTACCTCCATCCCCATCCATCTTCTTCTCCTTCAATAGCTTCGCCTTGTCAATGATAGAGGCATCACTATCCTGCTTTGTCGCCAGCCTGCTACTAAATCTGTTGCCATTGTTTTCCTCTTCCACAACACCCAAGCCTGTGCCCACTTTGTAACTCTTCCCCTCTTGCACTATGTTATCTTGGTACCAAAACTGACAGAGGAATCTGAGTTGGTTCCCCCACCGTGTTCAGTTCCTGAGTAGTCCACCCTTTCCCTGCTTGTGTGTATGTCCATTGGATCCAGCAGCCCATCTTGATTGCAACTTTCACCACCCCCTTCTGCATTGTTTGTTTTCGCCTCCAGATTCTCTTTCTGCTCCCCAAGTTGGGCCTGCCTTTCTTTCAACTTTGCCTTTTTAGCTTTGTTCTTGTCCAGCAGCCCCTGCACATCAGTTTCATGTTGTTGTTTCATCGCTTGCTCTCTGTCTTCCAGTGCTTTTGTTGTTTCTACACTGGCTTGGACTTCAGGTTGAACTATCCCTTCCATAGTCTTTTGTTTCTTCTGATCCCTGCCCCCAAAGTCTTGCGATAAATTGTCTTCCATCTCATCAAAGTTCTGGATGTACTCCTCTTCAGGTGTGCTCCAACCTTCCTCAACAACTTTTTCCAACTGGAAATAAACATAGTAGATAAACAACTTTTTGGTGGTAATCTTTGTCATCTGTGGAATTTTTTTGTAATCAACCACCCCCACCATAATTCTGACACTGCCATCTTTCCTGAAAGTCTCCATATCAACCTCCAGCACCTGCCCTAAGGATGAACCAACCTCACAAAAACCATGATAGTTTTGTAGGCTTTTGGGCACCCTTTTGGCTCTGACCCAAACTGTGTCTAGTTTCCCTGCTGCTAGAGTTTCATCGGACCATTGTTTGACATTCACCTTGATGTGAGCTCCCCTCAAGGTGACCCAGTCATATATAGCCACCTCATTTATCCTGCCCACGGAAGGGAAGTTGACAAGGAAGGCGTCTGCTGCTATCTTCTTTGCTTGCCACCCCCACTTCCACGGGTATGTTTTGCTGAGACATCCCTCTAGAAGCTCTGCATCGACTTCAACATTCACTCCGTTTTTGACTTTGACAATTGCAATAGCTCTCCCCTTCTCCTCACCTACAACTTCCTTAGTGTGTTCTACTACAAAACACGCTAGACCTTGCCCTCCAAACCCTACCAGGTTAGCAGTAGATTTTTTCTGCTTCAGCCACGCACACTTGCCTGTTTGGTGTCCTTTTTCACAGTTTGCACATTCTAGTTCCTCTTTGCAGTCTTTGCTCGCATGCCCCTTCTTACTGCACTTGCCACAAAAAATGTTTTCAGCACCTGCCACCTGGGTTTTTGCAACACCACTCTGTCCCCCTTCTGAAGAAGCAGCCGATTTCGAATTCCCCACATTTTCCTGTAATCCCAGCTCCTCACTTCCAACAGGTTTGTTACTCTGCATCCCTCCAGACGCTTGCTTGTCTTGGGCAGGTTTTGGGTTAGACACAGAAGTGTTTTGCGGCCCCAAATCCTTCCCTTTGAAATCATTCAGCGGTGGATCTCTTCTAGCATACTGATATCCTCGGAACTGATTCTGATTTCTGTTGGGCAAGAACTGATTACCTTGGTAATTTCCCTTTCCCTGGTACGGTGGCGGCCTTTGTTGGTTGTCCCCCAAGAACGGTGGCCTCTGTTGATTCCCCAAGAACGGCGGTCTCTGTTGATTCCCCAAGAACGGCGGCCTCTGCTGGTAGCCATCTCTGCGATCTTCTCCATAGAAA
The DNA here is from genome assembly GCA_947311845.1 of Poa pratensis. Taxonomy (NCBI): domain Eukaryota; kingdom Viridiplantae; phylum Streptophyta; class Magnoliopsida; order Poales; family Poaceae; genus Poa; species Poa pratensis. Next base: position 7,223,168 of record CAMZMU010000078.1, read on the forward strand.
TCACCACGACCACCTCCTCCAAATCTATCCCCCATGTTTTGTTCTTCCTCTCTTAGCTCTCCTTTCTCTCGATCTGGTTTCCAGAGGTGCGTAAGAAGAGACTCGAGCTGCCCCAGAAGAGACTCGAGCTGCCCCAGATTTATACTCGAACTGGAATTAGTGAATACGATTCTCGTAAGACTGGATTCCAAAGGTGAAATGAAATCCAAATCCTGTCCGGATGTTACACAGAATAGTAAAGGCGTAGGATTTTAACTTTGTCACATAAGCTGCAGGCATCAGGGTCCATCAATAATTTACCATGAAGCTTTGAACATCTAACACGGAGACATTTACTAGATCGATTCCACATATTATCTGTTTCCCATCGTTTGTAACATTGTCAAATGCATGATGAACCCCCGAGGCCCAGAATATTGACAGAAGGGAACAAGTACTTTCATTGTCACATTCTTTGCAAGGGAACGAAATGCCAAGGCTTTACTGATCAGCAAGGAGACCATAACTCAAATAGTTCAGAAAAAAAGGTGACTTATACGTGACCTTACATTACCACGATTTTTGATTGACTGAAACCGTTAATTTATTGTCACGCTCTTATGCAGGGAATAGCCACATCGATGCTACCTTTACTACAGTTGTTGATTGTAAAGAACTCTTTCACTGTCACATTCTTACCCAAGTAAACAGCCACACTAATCGAAGCTTGAAGAAGAACATAAACGTGAAACTCTGTAGATTGTCATGCACCATCTATTAAGCAAGGCGATTGCATCTGTGATAATTCCACGCTATTGAAATTGCAGCAACTTTGAATAAGGAATGCTGATCTGATTACGACTTCATCCAACCTGAATAATCAAGACAAAAGTTCAGATAAGAAAGAAGGTTTAAAGCCAAATATTTGAATATTCAAGAGGTTTATGAGCTAAAAAGGAAACATTATAGGCACTTATCACAGAAAGAGGAACAAACTATTGATCTCAAACTGACTTTGAAACATGTGACTGCAAACACCCGCTTTAATGTGTTTAGCACTGTAATTTGCGATACAAGTTGGAATACATAGCCGGTCACAAGCATGTAAACAAAAGGAAATGAGTCATGCAAAACTCAAGTCATACAGAATTGGTATCTCAGTGTTGCATGAGACCATGAGTTCCTATACTACCTAGGCACCTAGCAGTATAACAAACTGTTAACTAAGAAAAAGAAACTGAGGGTAATGGTTGCCAGAACCAACACACTAGGTGTCGTCTGCCACACCCAGTGCAAAAATGAGTCACAAACAGAAATGATATACAGAACTGGGTGCTCTCCTCTAATTCACCTTGCAAAATTGCTTACACACAATCACCTGAAAACTCATTTTCTTTGAGATTAGCAGAACAACGAACTGTATGAGGTTGATTTCAGATAAAACAGCATTGCAAGAAAAAATTTGAGTTGCCTGTGAGCACATTGCCAAATAAAATTTGAGTTGCCTGTGAGCACATTGGCAGATAAAATTATACATGCGAAGATGACCTAGTGTTTTTTCGCAATCCCAAGAGGATTCATGCATAAGCTACTCATAGTATGCAAGATCGTTTCTCTTGCTAATCTCATTCCCTAAAATGGTAATTTGAACAAACAAGACAATGGATTAGTATTATGTTTCTTCCTGAGCACTTAAATAAGAATGATCATGCAGTAACAAATAATCAAACATTAGACAAGTTGTGTCATAATTATGAAGGGAAGGAGATAACATGCCGCAATAGAAATTTTACCACTTCATATTGTCGGTGAAGACAACAACGATGGCGGAAAGTTGGTATATATATGTGTCCAACACATATGTCGCATATGCGTGCCTTGTATCGCAGAAACCCTCTGAAGCTTGAACGTCTTGATGTCCATTGAGAAATATTCAGTGAGTGTATTATCTGGACACGAGGCTTCTGTCCTTCCCAAGAGCAAATACCTCTCTGTTGCATTTTTTATATAATAATGTCCGTGCCCAGAATCTAGCGAGATTGTCTTCACCATCTGACACTGGCCGGGACTCTCACCTTTGTTTCGCGCAATGGTGTAGCTGAGATCAGATGCAGTTCCACGATGGAAACCGAACATCCCAAGCCTGCCCTCCCCAGCCTCCACAATGGCTAAACCTCGTGTATTCCAGTCTCCAGGTGGGAGGTCAGCCATGGAGAACTCCATCCTCCTGGTGTCAAGCACAAGCAACCTTTTGATATTATTAATGGCCGACCAGTCCCAGTAGAAGCAGCCATAAGCATAATGGCGTCTGAGGAAAAGAGCGCTCATCTCTGCCATGACGTCTGAGGAAACCCAGGCCTTGGATGCGGGAATTGCGGCTGCTGTCCATTGTCCGGTGCTCGAAGAGAAGACGAAGGCGGACAGATTAATCTTGCAATGAAACATACACATCACTCTGAATGTTGTCTCTACCACATCCGCCTCACCGAGGGGAACGAGAAAAGGCTTGCACTGGGGCCTGGGGACTGAGTGCTGCCCCGAAGCGATTAGGTCGTCGGGTACCGGGGGAAGCAGGATGTGTCGCCTGTGCAAGGGGTCGCACACGACGAGGTCCCTGAAGACTGGTCTGTCCTGATCCGCGGGGTGGCCCATCGAGAAGGACACGGCCGTCGCGCATGTCTCGGACGGTGGGAGGGGAGGAAGGCGAAGGAGAAATCTGCAACGCGTTCGAGCGCGAGAGCGCCGGGTGCAGAGGGGTGGGGCGGGAGGGCGGGGTTGAAGCCGTCGCCGTCGAGGAGGCCGAGGAGTGGCGGGGCGTGGAGGCGGCGGAATCGGCGGAGGAAGGAGGCGTCGGTGACGAGTCGGCGGAAGGAGACGCAGGCGGCGGAGGCGCGGGCGAGGTCGTCGGCGGAGGGCAAACGGAGGAGGATCTCCGCCAGGAGGTGGTCGGGGATCTCCATCTCCGTCAGCGGCGTGGAACCGTCGACGAGATATGGGGAGACGAGGAGCGGCTGAGTGATTTCCCAATTTTGGGCTTGGGTGGTAACGGCCCATGCTACTGCGTGCTGCTTTTTCTTTCTTGTTGATGTGAGTGCATATTCGCACTGGATGTGATCTGTGTAGGCAAGGTAGATGCGCAATAACAAGCAACTGAATTCAGCTGCTTGTTGCTTTTGCTTACACTAGTAATGGTGCACGTGCAATGCACGTGTAACGTTATGAAATGTAGTAATAAATTATCGTAAAAGTCTGGTTATCAAATGGACCGATCGGATGTAGTGTAAAATTAATGTATTGCATGTAGAGAATTTATAGATATTTGTTTACGTTAATAACCGGTAGTCTGGGAAATAATACTGAGAACTTGCCCATGAAGAGTATTTGTGTAAATGGATGATTGTAACATGTTCAATCTACTTGTTTTTCTGGTTTATATCAAATTATTCATCAAATAAATATTTTTTTCTTTAATGAAATACATTTAATCATCAAATCATAGAATCACCGGTTGTCAAATATTTAAGGAAAAATGAGTTCTCTGGCCCAAAAAATGAAAGCATTGGGTTCACATTATCTAGCAAAAATATTTTTAGTCCTAATGTGCCAGAATGGGGAAGGGGCACATCAAGTGCAGTCACAACAGCTTCTAGGATTGAACACGTTGCTTTTTCTTCTTGTTCGTCCGTTCGCACCTTTCTTCTTTCTGAATCATGAGTAATTGCTGGCCATCCTCTTTTCTTGCAAACTTTGGACAGTGTCCAAAGAAAAAAGGCAAGAAGAAAATCAATACAGTTTAGAAAAAGATTATTGTTAACAATAAAACAACAGAAGCAGGTGTTTATCGCTGCGAAGATTCAATGACAAATAATTAAGATATATCTTCTCTATTCCATTTGAATGCTGGCAAAACCTGCTTCCATGTTCCTATCATCTCTTCATCTCAGCAACTCAGCCAGTGTACTTCACTGGCCACTGGGTTTGCGACGGCCGCTGTTGTTTTAGGATGGCTGCGGCCTCTTGATCTGCATCGAGCGCTGCAGATTATGTCCATTGGAGGGTGGCTATAGCTTTGGAGCTTTCTTGATGTTGTTCGCCGGCAATCTTAGGGCCAGTGTGTGCACAATTTCTGCAATTTCGTAATTCTGTAGAAAAGAAACCAGGTTGATATGACACAGCGGATACATGGTTGATTATGACATAGAGGATTCATAATTTCTGCAATTTTGGAATATATGTGGAACATGCCTCGAACCCTTTTTTTACTGATTATTATGACACATAGAATACATGATTGAATTGTTATAACTTCAAAACATGTTTTGATATAACGATTTACCTGGGAGAGCGGCACACAATAATTACCAGAAACTGTAATCAAATCTCTGTATCAATCTTGAGGAGAAACGAAAAAAAACCTGGTATATGTAGGTTTTGTAAAAAAAGCATGATAAGATGTATTTGCCAAAACCAGAAGATCCTCCTTGATCAGTGAATGAATAGTTCAATTTACTAATCTGTACACGCCGTAACTCTAAATAAAACAGAGTTCAAGGCATACCAGAACACATGAATGCCCCGAATAATTCAAATCTGATGGTGAACAATCTGTAGATAACAGACCATACATAGCACCTCAACAAAGCAATCAGTCTGGTGGGTGATTAAGCATAGAGCAGTGTGCGGTAGGTGGTTCTGCCTTGCTTCCATTTTTTCAGTCGTTGAGGTAGATTAATCTCGTACAGGGTACAGCCCAGGAGGAACCTACAGCAGAGGGACATATACTGGACGTTTTTTTCCGTCCGGAACCCAAAATTTCAGACAGAAGTTTAAACCTACTCCTAGCTTGCAGAATTTCAGACAGAGGGTTGCTCCGGCCGGTGGGTGCCCTGTTTCGGGAGGGGAAACGTGGAGCAGAGCGGTTTACCTTTTCGGGGGGAAGTGGGCTATTTTTCTTTTTCCAAAAAAGTGCACATCATACAACATTGGGCAAATGAGACGTTAATTTGGGTGTGATGGACGGTTCAGATCCTCCGGATCAGCCAGACTGGGTCTTTTAAGATTAGTGGAGATGAACTGACACATAAAATTGGCAATCACCATGATAAGTTCATGCATTACTGTTCGTTTTGTTCTTACTTCAGTTCCTAAAGTCGTCTCATTGAGGTTTCAAACAGAAAATGTAAACTAAAACTACCCAAAAGGCTTTAGAAAATATTCAATACAAAAAAATCGTGATTTAGAAAGGGAGTTTACGCCAGTTCACACATGTGTCAACAAAATTGGCGGTATAAACTACTGCGCTGCACTCTGCAATATTCTAATTGGCTGAAACAATTTCTTTCCAAAAATCACGCACGAACAACAAATTCATGACGTGAGAAACATGGAAAGGTCTACTGTTCTTCAGGCAGCTAAAATGATTCTTGAATTTTAAGAAGGGAATGAAAGCAACATCAAAGTTTTATATGATAATGGAAGTGGAAAGGAAAAAAAGGAGCAGCTTTTGTTATCTAACACTTATCTAATCTTTGCTTATTCTAATGGTGTTCATAATTGCCAGTTTTTCGTTTATAAGCTGAGATGGTGTCAGATGTCGATATTGCTAATGCAAAAGTGCTGAAAGTGAATTAAATGGAGAAGGGAAACCTTTCTCAAGCAAACAAATGGATCAGTTCGGTCGAGGTGACACCATTGTATTTCTTAAGTCTGCAAAGAAATGACAAAGCTTCCTAAGATACCAAAAAATTATTTACCAAGATTAAGATAGAAATCTAAACCTCCCAAACATCTTTGCATACAGAGGAACAGTACAACAAATACATGCGTGGTAATTTAATAGAGTAGCAGTTTAAAAAAGGTTAAAATGCAGAAATTTCATGTATGTAAGTACCTTTAGAGTGTCCAATTACAGTTCAGAGCATAAAATGAATGGATGCGGAATTACTTTTGTGTGGAATCCGTGTGCATGAACGCAAGACTATGTTGTCGAGGAGCCCGTCGCCTGGAGGAGCAGTACGACGTCGAGCTGGGTGCAGGGGACGGGCAGATGCAGTGGACTTGGCGCCAGACGGCAGGTGCAAGGTAGCGCCAGATTTGCGTATTGTGTGGCTAATAAATCATTCAACCGCCATTTTTTTACTGCATGTCTTTCACAAGCAGTTCCTTCGCTGCGATCAACTTCAACTTCTACAGTACAGAAAATCCACAAGAGGCATAGAGCTAGTATTAGCGCTAAACCCACAGATAAATAATGCACATAAAAATTTTAATGCTTAAATGCAATAGAAAGAACTATTTGCTAAAGACTTAAGAAACATATGAATGAAGATTCAGGGAGTTTGGGATGGACGAAGAGCTGCAGGTGAGGAGCCCAACGAACGTGATTTGCATCAATCATAGTTTGATTTAGTTTATCTGGTTAACACCTTTACTTATCTTCTTTTTGTTCTGTTGACACCTTTACTTATCTTCTTCTTTTTTCCATTTTTTGATCTCAATGCACCAAACTTGATCTGGTTACTGGTTTCAGGGTTTCTAGATCATGCCTAGAATTTAGTGCAGCCACAAAGACACCATGTCTTACCTTACCCATTCCAACCAAGGCGCTCAACGAATCCAAGAACATGTAATTCAGCAGGCCAATCCAGAAACTGCACCGATTAGAATTAGCATCACCGTATGTCAACGCTTAAAACTGAAAATCGGTAGCAAGTTCCAACAGTATAGATAGCAGCGCACAGTACAGGTACATGAAAAATTCATTCAGAAAATAGAAAGAAGAAACATAGCCCGACAGAGACGGGGAAGGGAAGGAAGAGCAGGGAGAAGGAGAGGGAGGAGATGTAGCATAGCTTGCTGATCTGAAATAGAAGATCAGTTTATCTACAAAAATAGAAGAAACAAAATCTCAACCATGTGGTGAAAAATTCTGAAGGCAACGTGTGGACAGAAAATCGAGCCCCTACAATTTCTGCAAACCGCATAATTAGACTACAATACTAATTACCATATAGCTGCATTTGGTAAATGCTAGTCGTCAAGGGGAAAAATTACAACTACAGAGAATCTCCTCACACTCTCCTTCCCTACGATAATAATTCAATAGGGCCCGTATCCCTCGAAAACCCCGGACATGTGGACACTTCAAGCATACCCAAATTTGCACCGAAACTATATTTCTTTTGAATTAATCCAACAAAAGAGACAAAAGTAGAAGATCACCGGACGTCATTGGTACATCTTTCTTCCGCATTTTGTTTCTCTGAAGTCTGAACCTCTGCCCTTCTCGCGGCTCGCCGCATAGCCCTGCAATACATCTCTCTCTGACATTCTTCGCTCTTACTCGTTCGTTCTGATTCACAAACAACCAGTTACAAAATTTCCATCATGTTTTCCTCTCACAAACTTTATTCCAACGTAGTCGGAGTAGAAAAAGAAATATAAATTGCATATTGTAGCTTGAATCAGTGAGTGCTATAAACTAATGATCTGGCCGCTAATAACATGGTTTAATTATCTATTAAAAGGTGGCAATCGATTAAACCATGTTCCACCGATTCAATTTCAGTTCCCTATTCCTCATAATTATATTTGTTAAATAAATGTATGAGTGATAAATGCATTCTACACCAATATCACAACGATTTTCAGCAGATTACTTTGATAAAGCAAGTCAGCGTCTCTTTAATTGTCTGTCCACTCAGTAACTGCCTATGTAGACTGCTAATTAAGTAAAATTCAACTAATTATGAGCAGATATAGGGGACAAGCTGGTCAAAAAAGATATAGGGGACAAGAGTATGAAAAACTGAATCATTACTGAACCATGCATCAAGTAGCATATAATACTGTCTGAACTACGATCCACTGTAATTAAGTGCTAAGAAAGTAATCAATCTGAGTTGAACAACACGTACCAGCCTGATGTATGTACGATTTTACACAACGGAGAAGCACGGCGGCGTGATTGCAAGTTGCGTGCCGGATCAACAACGGCTGGGACGGGGACTTGGTCAGCTGCGGATGGCCGACGGATCGGGGCGGGCGTGGCCAACTATGAGGCGCAGACGGCAGGCTTCCGTTGGTGGGGCGAGGGCGCAGTGGACTCCGGAGCGCTGAGGATTGGGCGGCGAGGGAGGTGAACGGAGCGGCGGCCGAGGTCCTCGGCTGCATTCGAGGTCGTAGGCGACGGGCTGCGAACTCAGAGGCAGCGGCGGCGACGAACTCAGTGGCGGCAAGAACAACTCAGGGGCAGGCGGCGCCGAGGTCGGAGGCGACGGGCGCTGCGGGGAATCAGCAGCAGAGGTGGCGGGGCAGGAGGTCGTGGAGAGTGGCAGTTGCGTGGTGATTTGGGCTGGCGCGAGGCCTGCGGGCGGCGGGGGTTTCTGGCGGCGTGGTTGCGAGGCCTACTGGCGGCGGCGACGGCGCGATCCGTGGTGGCAGTAGCATACTGGGGACGGCCCGCATGTTGTTTCGCCACCATCTCACGCTCTCAGCCCGTCGCTCTTCGCAACCGGCGCGGAAGGACGGGGCGCGGATACTGCGTGGGTGGGCGGCGGTGAGGGGAACAGCAGGAGGCGCGTGGGCGGCAGTTCGGGGAACGTCAGGGGCGCGTGGGTGGGATTTTGTCTTTTTTTTTCGTTAATGAATAGTGCACATCATGTCATTGGACAGATCTTGGACGTTGATTTGGGTGCGATGAGCGGCCCAGATCCTCCGGATCTGTCACTCTCTGTCTTTTAATATTAGTGGAGACTAACAAATTGTTACAGTTTAGTCACTTGATTCTTATAACAGCTCTAACAATTTAAGCAAAACATGTATTTATCATGTAGGAAACAGAGGTGCGAGAAGTTCTACTCAATGATATACATACATTCATTTTTTGGCAAACTTGAGACACTTATTTTTAGACGGAGTGAGTATATGATAGTATAATCGAAACCCGCATTCGACATAGCAACGCGATCGGTTGCCACCAACACTGCCCAGTCCACGCCAAACTGTTGAAAGATAAACCACATGATCAATATCCATTGTCCGCCAGACCAGACCTGAACAACACAGATTTAGACTTTTGGGTAAGACAAACATAGGCCACGCCGGGACAGGAGTAGAACCATGAAAATGTTGTTTCCTGGAATATGCCATCTTCACCATGAGACATCATCATCACCAGGGAAATAAAAACTTATCTTGGTAGAAAAAAAAGCTTCACCGTTGGTGACAAAAAGAGAAACATAAGCGAGGGCCATCAAGTCACAGTGGTCTCGAAGTACAATCTGAGGAGCCCGCTGGAGAATCCACTGGCCACGGGAAGAATCTCACAATGGGCTGGAGCTTCAGGGTTTCGATCTCAAGTTCGAGCACACAGACAATATAAAGAGCCAGGCGTTAGCCGATTTCACAGCAGAATGGACAAAGACAACCGATGATGACCGGCAAGGTGGAACTTGCCTTCCCGGGAAGGAAGATCCTAGCTAATGGACCTTGTACTTCGATGGCTCATACACCAAAGGACAAGGAGGTGCTGGAGTCGTCCTGATATCACCGACTGGAGATTGTCTGAAGTACGTCATCCAGATGTACTTCGATGGTTTATTCATCATGCTTGTCGGATGGTGTCTCTGAAGGTTGCTGTGATATTTGACTATAATTATAATAACTGTGATACTTGACAATAATATATAATTGAGCCTTACTGTTATATTTTTTGCGAACATTACTCACTGGAGGCACTGACAATGTTGCTTGAAAAAAAGTCATTCGAAATAGTGCATCAAAAATACATTTGAGGCATTTACACAAAAGTGCCTCCAAAAGGTGACTTTTGGAGGCAATTTGTGGATGCCTCAAATAACTATCATTTGAGGCACTATTCAAAAGTGTCTCAAATGCTCACCTTTCGAGGCATTATTGAAAAATGCCAAAACGGACTTTTCCCAACGAGAGTAAATGCTCATTTTTAT